>JAVFKF010000030.1:1215371-2430742 GCA_036926295.1 Pachydiplax longipennis | reverse complement strand
ATTGCTGCGAAATTCCCCCACGAAGCGTTTAGCTACAAAATGAAGAAAAAACATGGCGTTCGCCTTGGAAACCGCAATTGCATTTGCTTATTTACGTCGCCGAGCGAAGCAGTGCAGAAAACGTCGAGCTCTGGGAAGAGATTCGCAAATTATAACGAGTCCCCTCGCAAATGCACTTTATCATTAGAAACATTTCTCACTCCGGCAGATGAGTCCACGGAACCTTTGTAATAGCAATGTAATAAACTTTTCCAAGGACGCCATTTTGAAAGTGGTTTTTTTTAAGCTCTACTGCTCTTTTAAGGTTTTTGTTGGAGGGAAAGGAATTCTTAGATTTACTTCAAGCAGCCTCCTCGTCGACAATTATAAAGAAATGTAGTGAGTTTTGAGTTGACTCTTAGTAACTTTTACTTCAGCAATGTATGGTTAAGCTTACTGCGGAAGATTTCTTCTGAAGAAGTGGCGAAGAATAAAGGAAAAGGAACAAAATGGCTGTCGATGAATTAGAGGCTCGAAAGCGCTCCTATAGCCGTATTACCATAATCGTCAATACCGGGGTCTGGAAAAAATGGGAAGGATTACCGAATTTCTAGGAATCACCCGATGCACATTTCGATAGCTGTGCTATCCTTTTCAGGGATTAAAAGCAAGATGAAAAGAAAAGGGTAAAGCGTGGGGTATTTTACAGTTTGATCTAGAAGAGGAGAGGGGTTGGTATGATGTAGGAAAGGCGAGGGAGGAAGAGGAATTTCTAGAAAATAATATATAGAAGAAGTTGAGATCATGCCTTGGTCACCATTCATACATCTCTGTTTATTTTGGTGTATGATGATGCTTTCGTAAGCGCCCAATATCAGCTTCCTAAGCATATCAGCCCAATTCTGTCTGCTACTAAATTCTGTAATTTTGCGAAATCATTTTTGCAAACTTCATTGTGGCTGTTTTCCACTTAAGGATATCATTTTGAAAAGTATTTATCTCAACGGAATGCTTTTTCAACTTAATTTCTTGCAATAGAATATGCATTAGTAGAAGAGGAGACTTTCCATTCTTTATTTCTATCAAGAAAAGCACTCTATATAGTTGTTCAATTTATTTAGTTAGTTCATCCTATAGCATATTTATTCCAAAAACTTAGCTAACCAGGATGCAATTTTCTCTGAATAAAATTAAAGCCAACGATTACTAAGTAATACCCAAATTTTCACGAGAAAACAGTCCTTCGTATTTTCCATAAAACTTTCATTAACAAGGACCTGTTTAGACTAAAGTGGTCTCACGCCAATATAAAATGCCAGTTGGTTCACCATAAGGAAAAATGTCAATTCCCACGGAAAAAAAGCACATTAAAAAGGACAGACCGTTTCATGCCCGTTTTCCTAGGGAATTTTCCCAGGTGCATGACTTATGGTCACCTCATTACAATTCAGAATTTTTCTTTATTTATTACTAAAATGGAAAAGTAGGGCAAAGAACTGTATAAACTGTATAATTTGGATATTTTTTCCATATTGTGTACCTCATGATAACCGTTAAGATCTAAACCGATCATAGTAAATCAAATAAGTGGAAAATACCCAGAACTATTTTTATTTTACTTTTAAGTGGCGTTTATCAAAATCGAGCCAAAGCACCTAGAGTTAACAAGATAATCTATTTAGCTAATGAACCCGCACCTTTGCGATATAATTTCAACTATTTTAGCACTTTTCAAGCTATGACTCATCTCATAATTTCAATCGACGAAATGAATGAAGAGAAATTATTACAGGTGTCGCATGAGGTAAGAGTGGAGGGAGTAAAACGCTCAGCATTAATGATACTTTGGGCGAGAGCATCTCTCGACGCTCTCCTCCCCACATTTCACATTCAACCCCTCGATAAAACAACGCCATCTACATTCTACTCACGCTCACCCCATCTTTGACCAGGAGACGCTCTCCCAGAAACATTCTCTCAATCCTCTTATGCGCCACCAACCTGCTACTGCCACACACACACACATAAGGAAGCATTCGCACGTAGGCAGGCTAATCTGTCTACTTATGTATATATCCCAGTTTGTACACACACACATATTGCAAATGTGTACATACACTTTTACCCATACAGATGTAAACACAGTCAAACATAAACGTGCATAAATTTATACGATCGATTGAAAATTAGTCACTTCTTGATATTCGTAAGCATCAGTAAATATTTGTTCGCCAAAAATATTTATTTGTTTCTATTTTTTGCAAAAAAGCTACAGTAATTTGTTCTTATTCCATCCAAGTTGTCTCAATATAATAGCGAAAACAGGATTCAATGATAAGGATCTCTACTTAATTTTCTCTATCAGAATCACAAGATAGGAAAATAGAGAACTGGAATGTTTAATAGCACAGTGTGTTACTACGTTTATCGACTTTAATACCTAACTAAATATCTATCGTCGATGTTTTAAGTAGGATCTTCTCTAAATTAAGCTCCTGTTTGGCCGCACGATACGTTTTTAAGTGCTCCTTAATTTTAGAGCGCCTTCTATTCATTTCAAAAATTAGGAATCCTCCAGATTTAGCTTTCACATTACTATAGTTTTTACAAAATTATTGATGAATTTACATATTAGTTGGTATTATGCGGTTTATAGTGAAATTAGAAAGAGAAATTTAATATTTAAAAGAAAAATAGAATTTTAAGCAAAGGATTTTCAAAAAATAAGATGGACTTTACTTGATGTGAGTCGATCCCATACGAAGTTGGGTGATGAGGAAGGATCAACAGAGGGTGGAATGGAATTAAATGTAGTCGGAGGAAAAGGGGAAGTTTAACAAGTGAAAGTCTTGGAGTGGACTAGTGAAGCAAAGAGGTCAAACAAGTAAGGAATACCAAAGTCAAATCAAAAATAACGAGGGGTATTCAAAAAGTAAGTCACTCTTTTCTCCCAAAAGATGGCGCAGCAAAAGTGAAACTGATATAAAACATTTTTGATATCTCTGGTTCATTAAAGTGGTATTTTCATTTGATTAGTACCAAGCATTGTTTCATAGTATGAAAGCAAAATGGCGAGACATCTGAAAACTTACTCCAACGTTAAAGTGCGTGGAACAGTGTGATTATTGTGTTCAAAACAGCTCATGTGCACCGAAATTCATCGGCAGTCTGCGGGTGTTAAGTTTTATGCGTGAAAATAAAGGATTATCTTGAATAAGACGATTGGCTTGGTAATAACAGATAAATAGAGAGAAAGAAAGCAAACTTTCTTTCGTTATATCATCATCGACGAAAATACCACAGGAATAATAGCCGGGAACCTTTTCACCAAAATTGAAAGTGCTGGGGCCTATTTTGGGGCCTGGTCACAACATCTGCCGATAAATTGGAAGACCTAGGTTCGATTCCCAGTCGCGTCGATATTTTTAATTCTTACTTATCCTTCGATTTTCTTCCCCTCACTCCGTCTTCGCTGTCTATCATTTGTATTTACTTTTTTAATTTCGCCTGTGTTTGTATTCTATTGTGGGGCAAGCTGGAGTATTTGAATTCCCCCATCTGCATTCCATCCACTTTCTTTCTCCCTCCATTTCCAATTCCATTTCAATCTGTCTTCCTTCCCCTCTTTGCCCTTGTCCCATTCCTCTTTTCTCTCCCTTCCGCAGTAAATGTACAGACGTCGTTAAACACGCCCTCCGAAGTAGATAAGCCAAACCCGAAGAATGAATCGCCAAAAAAGTAACTGTTGCTTAAATTATTCCATCAGAGCCCACTTTCCTTGCATATGAAAGTCAAATCAAAGATTTCGATCTTTGGAATACCGAGTTAATAGGAAATTTGCTCGGATATATCCCTTCTTAAAAATGCTGTTACTTGCGTAGACAATAGAAAAATTTACCTGTATCGTCACGAGTCAACTCTGATATGTTTTCTTAGAGTTGTTTGTAAACAACTACTCGCCGGAACATTGTTGACTGTGCTTCATTGAATGGAGTCCTAATTTACATTCACCCCTACGTTTAACAGTTAAATTTACTTTCAGTTTAAATTTATTTTGTTTTTTTTTTCAATAACATTTATGTTTAAATACTCATGTACTTTTGAATTTACATTTTTTCAACCTAATTTAATCTTAGAGTTATTTCTAATTTATTCTATTTGCTGCTTTCCTCATCCTGTCTCTATAACCGTCTAACAGCCATTTTCTTTTATAATGCACTCTGATATGTTAACCTATTCATCTCCATTTTAGCAGGGATCTTTTGTCATTTATATTATATAGTGCTTCCTTATTTTAACTAGAAATCTTTATACTTTTTCAACATGCCAATATCTACGGAACTTCTTAAATATTAATATATTTCTTTGGAAGTCCACCTCTCGTTTTCACCAAGAGCGATAATGTAACAATATTTTTATTGCTATGTAATAGCCTCTCTTTTATTTACTTCTAACCGTTATCTGTGGTATCCTTGCTGAGTTGACTAGCGACCACTTCTCATCTGCATATTATCCTTATCTTCCAACTAGCAATAATGCGCTTTTTTGTTCTTTACATGCATGCAAATATTGAACATCTTTCGGAAAAAAATCATTGTGTTAGTAATTATATAGATTTTGTCTTTAGAAATCCTACTAAACTATTCTTGGGATAGCTTACTCGGTACGATTTCCGGTAACTTTGATTTTAATCTGGGAGAAATTATTTTTCGATAGATAGGAGAAAAAATAAGACGTCGCTGGAAAGTGAATGAAATTTCGCTAAGCTAAGAAAAATAATATCGGTAAAAAGCAGTTAAAAATTATTTATATTTGCTTATATTTGATTCGAAAATAAATGCAATATCAGTTCAGAAAACCGCTATTTAATTATAGAATGCAATTCTTTAATCAACTGAACGTACTGCTGTATTGGTTTTAAAATGTTGCATACTGGCAACTACGGTAGCACCAATCATCGCCAAATACCCCCATAAAAACTTCCAATACCTTCCCATAAAGTAAGAGACCCGGGTTTGAGTCTTGTTTTTATTTTTCACATCTGGATTTTAAGGCGAACGCCACTTGATGCAAGTCTTTCCCTGTATTTTCTGTTAGATTTCTCTCGTCGGGCAATACATAAGCGCACTATTTTTCACCTTTCCTCTTTCTAAATATAAATCGTGTGAAATTTCCATTCGCACACCGGCCATGAGACTTCGATCTCACGCTTCGCTGCCATTCATTTTTTTCTTTGCCGCCAATTCCCTCCTAGAGAACAGCCGATAAACATGCTGACGGAACTCGTCTCTATGCAAATACTGCCGGAATGGAAAGAAAGATATATGTGAAAGACGTTGGAAGGGTCTCTCTCGAATCTGAAGAGGAATATTGAATTGCGTCAAAATGGCTCTCTCCATAATCCTTGACCGGTTTCAAATGAGTACTTTCTGTGGTCACTTATGAGTGGGTTAAGTGTAAAAACCGGGAATCGAATCGAAAACCGAGATCAGGAAAACCGCTCTTCATAGAAAAATAAAATATCGATTTGTTATTTTATCGACACTAGTTAAAAATAACATAAAAATAAAACGCTAAACTTTCAGCTTGATTTCGCAAAAAATATCGTGTTTCATACCAAGCATTCAGTGCATTTTTAAATGTAAGTATTGAATCTGATAACATTCTCTGATGAGATTGAAAAGTCAGTAAGGAAAAAATCGATCGATAACTATAACCTTATAAAAATATCTGGCCTACTATGCAACCCCTTTTATTGCACCTGTCTAGGGTCATAAAATACGTTTTTTGGATCCCAAAGAACAACTTTGGTTTCTGGTCAGACCAGAGTGTCCTGAAGGTCCACCATTTGGACGACATCTCTGAAAACAGAGTCCGTGTTGACCACAGGTTCGGCTTTAAAGAAGTCCCACATTGCGTCCATTTGCAAGCCTAATACCAAGGCCTCCCTTTTCAAAGCCTCTCCGTGGTGCTAATGGAATCGAGAAACGCATCTTCTGGCCAGAATCCCATCTGTGCGGAATTCCATGGGGAAGGAGCACCCCACGTGGACCTCTCGCATTTGGACATTCCGCCTCCCTGAAAGCGTCGACCTATGGAGACAGAATTCAAATTGTTTTGTTATGCCTCGTCTGAATGGAATGTGTAGTGAAAAAGAGATACTCTCCTCCTTTTGAATTTCTCCATGAACAAATAACACGGATAGCACTGTGTGCCCGTAGTGTCAGGAAGACGGCAAAATCTCCTCTTCTGAAAATGTTAGATTTTTACATTTAAAATAAACCCGGGAAACGTATTCTCATCTTTAGTAAGACTTAGCTTCAGACCCAGCAAACTATGATAAGTTTCCGTAAGATATTACACGATTTTTAATTTCCCGAAATGCAAGGCTTTATTGTTTCATCGATTGGATACGTAATGTTGAACAAATTTTTTCGTAGTTGGTATTTTCGACAAAAAATTGTATTTTATTTTATTCTTGCAAATTTTGTGCGTTTTGCAGTTAAAAATATATTGATTCATCTGGTAGTTCTAAATTTATCGGATATTTGTGACTACTCTCTGTAATCGCTCAAATAACTGCCATTTTTGAATATTTAGTGATCAAAGTGAAAAGATTCTAGAATACTTGCTGGTACTACTGTTGTGGTAACCAGAATTCATTGATAGCAACGTTATCATTAACTAAACTTACTTGTTAAATTTCAAGAAAAATAATTATATTTTCTTGCGATTTCAAAGGGTAATCAACATTCAATGATGACATTATTATCTTTATTTTATTTCATTTATAGTATTGCTACCGATTTCGCACTACCAATACTTCTACTACTAATTAAATCCCACAAAAGGAAATAAGGTATGCAAAATTAAAGATCAGTAAGTATCTGTCTCATTAATACTTGGATAGAACGTGGAAAGTTACCCGACTCAACTGTTTTATATCAGTTGTATATCTTCTCATTGCCCCATAAATCGATTTGTCAATGTGAATGAAACGGATGAAGAAGGATTCGGATTTTAGAATTCGAAACAGCGAATTTAATATAGCCTCGTCAACCGTTAACGAAGCGGAATGAAGCTACTGAACTGAACGGATATATTTTTTAAAAATAAGCGTTTATATTCCTTGATTTATGGAATGTATGAGTCATTTGGTACAATTTACGCGGTTACCATTTTTATCTTACGTGCATTTGACGAAAATGAACCGCCAAGTGTTGTTAATGAGTGGCCGAGAGTCATTTTTCTGCAGAGAACGTTCAAATATTAAAACATCACTTAAGCAACTTTAAAGCGAAAATATAAACTGAAAAAGAAGGAATAAATTTTATGAATGTAGCGAATGCCTAATTCTTTCGGAAACGCGCGTAATTCTTCATTTCAACATTGTTTACTCTATAGTGTTTAAAAGTAGCGTAAAACTCGAACAATTAATCGCTAAACATTTAACAAAAGAGCATCAACGGATATTTATTGCCCAAATTCTGCCTTTTAATTCATTAAATTCTTTCCTCGTAAATGCATCCTTCATAAAAGGGTCCCAGTTCCTTTTTTTAGTTTGAATTTAAGTTTTCTAATGTTTCTAGGCCAGAGATTTTTCCACATTTATATAATATACACATGCAGTTTTTACTTAATATTTTTATTGCTGAGGCTCCCCCAGATAAGTTGTTAAAACTTTCTCAATTATGTAATGATTTCTAATATCATTTGTGACTTTACTAGCTCCGGTCTCCTGAGTTACATAATAATATAATTTTATCTATTATAACAGTAATTCAGTCAGTAAATAAAAAGAGGGCAATTTCTTTCATATATCCTTTCAGTAACGTACGCAGTCTTTGGTCAATTTTATACATTTTTAGTTTTTTTATTTACTTGAAAAAATGCAGACAGAATTATACTTTTGACAAGTATTCATTATAATCAGATGTTGCTAACGCCTCATTCGTAAACAAATAACAAATAAATTAATAAAACAAATTAAAATAGGACATTCAAATAAATCTATTGATATAAAGAAGGAGCATAAATTGAATTAATGCGTTGGATGCTATATATATATATATATCGTTCAGTCTTAAAAAGAGGCAGAGTTGTGCTTTGAATAATTGATTTAAATAATGCTTCACCTATATACCAATATGTATAATATATCGGAAGTATACTCTTTAAAATTTCATGGATTTCATGTATGTTTTTCTATGATATTCAGCAAATAATTAGAATTTCCTCGTAAAGTACTATAAATAGATCACCAATAATGATTACATTGCATGAAGTGCGGAGGATTACGTTTCCCGAATGGACGGATAGGATTTACGTAAAATGAACTTATCACAAGAGTGAATCTCGAAAAAAAATTAATTTCTTTTTCTTAAACCTTTAAAAAACACGTCGTTTCTCAATGAAAACGGGAAAAGAGAGATGTCCTTTATCAGCGAATAGAATCATGGAAAAAACGAGGAAGAGCTCTCCCTTTATGCCTTCGAGGGCAAAACATCTCTGCTCGCCGGAATAAAAGACACGTGGCATGTGATGTTGGGAGATCACCGCTAAAGATAAAGTGAAAAGTAGAGCAATTCTCGCTGTTAAAAGAACGAAGAGTGAGGGAATCAAAGATTAAAGCAAGCTGAAAAGAATATTTTCCCTTTTAAGTTAAGTTTTTTCTACATCGTGAGGTTGCTGAGCATGTAGGTTACATAGCGTAAGCACCACTATAGTCGTTAAAGAAGATCTGGGATATTTTTGTTTGAAATATATGAAGTTTTTTTGTTGTATGAGGATTTTGATCTATCTTAATATATGTTTAAGTAGAAGGTAATCACCTGGCCATATACGTTGGCCCAGCTCATTCCTCCACCACCCGTAATCATGAAGAAAAATGATAGCACTAAAATATTAAGCATTATTTTATTTATTAATGAATAATTGATTCCTTTTTCTGGTGATAATGCTACCTAAATAACTTCACTTCTAATCGCTTTTTTACCATGAAGGAAAGTACCATACACAGCCACATTAAATGTTGATAAAATGATTTCTCTATGAATATCTATTGGATGTTTCGTCCAATGCATTCTTCAAAAGTGGCATAGATTGCTAAGGGGACGTATTCCAAAAAGCGCTGATTATTTACGAAATATTCTAAAATTTCTCGAAAATCAATCTAATCAGAAGAATGAAACCCGGAAAACATGTAGATGTTAAGGAAACAATTTTTTTCTGTAAAACTGAAAAACATAACTCATGTCAGTGTCCTTTCTTATGACACCTCTGTCGAGTTGTTGTGACGATTACTTATAATTTATTCTGTAAAAGAGGTGTAGCTATCAGTCGATATAGATCAGTTATCAAATTCATTATTTTGGGAGTTGATTAGGAGTGGTTCTAATCTAAAAAATCGAAATATGTGCCAAAAGAAACCGTAGTGGTGGTAATAAGCAGTTGTTATAACTCTGCGAAGAATTGACATTTAGTAATATGCAATGTTTGAAAGACCATTGGAAGAAAGGATAGTTGATTGTAAACACAGTTTTAGAACTCCTCGACTAGTACTGATGAGTGAGTCTATCTAGAAAGTAATTCTGGAAATTAAAAAGTAACTGGAGTGTACTGGAAATCACCAGCGAAATTAAAATCTTAAAAATCACCGATTAATATTTCTTAAACTTCCCTGTGTACGATTTGATGGATTTCCCCATCCATAAGATGAACTGCAAGTGACTCACGGATTGCTTTCGTTTACAGTTTCGATAGTCGAGGAGGGCGTTTCATTCGACGAGGGAGTGTACGAAGCAGTCGGCGAAGACCAAAAGCAGAATCAATTGGGAGTTTGCTTCAAAGACGACGACTCCATAAGTGGAGAAGTTGGAGAGGACATCCTAGAGGCGGAGACTCACTTTCTTCAGGTGAACCCCCCGCAAAGACGCCATCCGTCGCCTTATTACTACGCTGATCTTTTCAGGGAGGAGGAAGAAGAGGACGATAAGAGAGAAGAAGAGGAGGAAAAAGAAGAGTTGAGAGAGGAAGAGGCACCGATACAGGTACGACAGACCATCTCTCTAATTTGAAGATACTGAACTTCACGCTATCAGAAGAGTGCATGCATTCCCTATGTGTTTTTCTTAATAATATTATTGGAGGGTATCACAGTTCTCTCAAATTTCATTCATGTTTGTGTGGAAATATAATTTCAATGGGAGTTTAGGTCACTGAGTTGCACAATAACAGTAGTATTTAATTGATTTAATCTAGATAGTAGTTAATAATGATATATAATCTATATAGTAATCTAGTAGTTCTCAGGTGTAATCGCGACTTTAAGAGGCGTTTATTTAGCGTAATAGAGAGTTTTGTATAAAAATAACCATGTTTTTCCTCGGGGGTTCTCTCCTCTAGTTCGCAAGATGTTATGGCTGTTACATATACCTTTAAAAGTAGCCGATGAGATACATGCAGCTAAGCCTCTTAGCAGACAATAAGTGGCAGCGACGAAGTCGGGGGAATTCGCTGTTCACTTTGGCTGCTCGGGCTATGCTGAAATATGCCTATCAACGGAGTATTTTTCTATCCGTCTAAGACATTTTTAATAATTATATTTGCTTTTTTAAAATGTACCGCGTACCAATCCGAATTTTATTAGCTGGAATTCGATCGCTGATCAATCAAATTTCACAATCGAAGACAGATAAATAATATTCGTGCAATAAGGCATTATCTGTCAGTCCTGCCATACGCCATAATACGGTTCGCGGGGTATTTGTCATATTATCTGTCATCATCTGGCAGTCGCATGCAGTAGCTTACTTAACCAGCCTCTTCGTTGAAATTATATAACCTAATTTTAATGAGGTTGCTGTATCTTCATATATTCCGTTGCTGCAGGGTCTGGAAGCAACGGGAATTACCGAATATTTGGATGCGCATTTTGATAGCAATCTCCAAAGGTCGAAGTGCCGAATCTGAAATCAAAATGAAAAGTAATATGCCTAATCACAAGACCTCGAACTCCTTGAACATATGCCGCCGTTTATGTTTGTCTGGCTGCAGAATCTTAAGGATAACGGACCATATATGTTTGGAAGCTGTGTTTGGTTTAGAAGTTTGGAATTTAAAATGACCCTTCTCTCCTCACTCAAAGACCAAAGTTGCCTTTTTCATCAAAAATAAACCTTTAACCGATAAAGTTTGAGCAAAACGGGCATTTAGCGACCTGGAAATCTTTAAAGAATGGGTAGAATGGACTATTAAAAATCTTTCTTTAAATGAAAGTACATGATTGTAACGTGTGTGCAAACTATGTAGGTCGCTTAGCAGATTCAAAAAGCTACATCGGTAAAGTCTATTTTTTATTTTAAATATCCAATATTATGAGGATTAGCATTAATGTCCATACAAAGTTGATTTCTTCAGTCGTTCTTTTTTAATGTAAACTCTTTCCTTATCGAAAACACCTAGATGTCTAGATAACCGGAACTGAAAATATAAACTTCCACTTTCAGGATACTCAGGCACCGCAGAGGGAACATCACCATCATAAACACCACCACCAACACAGACACCACCATCTCCATCATCACCAGCACAAGCACCATCACCGGCACCACCATCACCATCGGCACAGGCACCGGATCAAGGAACACCGGCACAGCTGTGAAGCGGAGGAGGGTGAAGAAGATCCTTCGGATGAGGTTCTTCCATCGCACCTCCTGAGTGACGCTGCCGTGGGGACGGTGGAAGTGGAAGGTTCCGCCTCGGGAGGCGTGGTGGTCGCCCAGGGAAGCGGGGGATCCGGAGGCCCGGAGGCGGGTTACGGAGGGGGTGGGCCGGCCCCAGCTTTCCTGGCCGCCTGCCTCCTCCGTGACTGGGACCTCATATTTACCACGCCGGCCTCTGTCACGGGGACCGCCGCCCGCTCCTCCACGCCAAGCGGAACCAAAGGCGTGGCAAGGGGCCTTAGGGCTTGCTCCTGTAGGGGCGGGCGGTGCGTAAGGGGAGAGGAAGATGAAGATGGGGAGTGCTGCGAGGTACCTCTAGAAGAGGGAGACGAAGAGGACATGAGTGGGAGGCAGAGACATCTATACGAGACGGCCTTCGACTGCAAGGTGCGTCGCTCGCAAGATGACCTGGACGAGGTGGATAGGGTGTCCAACCATCCGGTGCTGAGGATGCTGCCCGTTGCCCTGGTGAGGGCTGCCGCAGCGGTGTCCCCGAGATCCTCTCGTTCCGTGCAGACCAAAGAAGTTACCTCCACTACACCGAAGGAAAGGAGGAAGCTGACCCTGACGAGGAGCGAGCCTCCTGCAACGCCAAAGCGACCGGATGAACGGTGCGCAGAAGAAAAGGCGGAGGTCGAAAGGCCCGCCGACCTACCGTCCTTCCAGACACCTCCGTCCTTGAAAGGCCCCGTAGGGTCGGGCCACGCGCCGTCCCCGCCTCCTCTTAGAGGCTATGCTCCATCCCCTCCTTCCACGGCACCTCTGCCCACTAAGTTCCACAACAGGGGCTCGCAAATGAACAGCGGCCTCTGCAGCGCTCCCGATCTTCCAGCAGGACGAACCTCGAGTCCCGCTCGGACGAAAGATTCGCGTCTTCCCGTTAAGTCCCGTCGAGGTCGTCACGGGACGGATGGCCCCATCTTAGAATTCAAGGATAGGCCAGCAGAAGAGGAGATGGAAGAGGAAGAGGATGAAAGGATAGAAGTGAGGGAAGCTGTGGAAGGTAGGAGCGTGGTGGTGGTCGGAAGGCCGTCGAGGGCGCATTGTAGACCTACTCTTGTACCACCAAGTGGGGGGGCGAGACCCAAATACTCCAGCACCGAGAGCATGGCTACGAGTAGTAGTGCGATGTCCAGTCTGGAGTCTCTTCGCAGCAGTACTAGCGAAGGAAACCGAAGCACCAGCAGTTCCGGAAGCCGACGGAGTAGCTCTTTGAGTTCGCACAGCTCCGATTCCGGATCTGCTCGATTGCTGGATCTCCACCGCTTACACTTGCACCACCACCATCACCATCACCACGGATCTTCCCAAACCTCTCAGCAGTTGGGAGGACACCAAACAGGTCATCCTCAACTTCACATCCTATCTCCTATATCCGATAAATCTCAGGAGCCGGCCTCGGAAACCTCGGACAACAACCGTAACAATAACTCCCAAGGAGCCTCCCCTGAGGAAAGACTGTCCTCACCAGCCGCTGTTGACAACCTCCCTACGGAACCCACTCCGAAACTCATTTCAGACCACCCTATATCTCCTTCGCGTCCAGAAGCCCCTAGTTCCCCGCAGACTCTCTTGGCACCCACTCCTTGGGAAGGAGCGCCGAAGTTGAAGCGACGGGTGCTGGTGCTCCAGAACAAAAACCTTCTCAACCGTGCTCTGGTTCAAGCCGCAGCAGCTGCAGCGACATCTTCTTCGGGGGAGGCGGAGGTCCAGGGTTCGGATAGCGGAATATCTATAGAGTCATCCTCGCAGGGTCAGTGTGGGGGACAGGTCAGCTCGATGGGAAGTGGGGAAGGAGGGGTCACCATAGGCCATGAGGATCTGAGAGCTCTTCCCTTTGATATGCCCAAGCTGAGGAGGAGGTTAGCAGCAGATGCTTCAGGAAGCAGTTCAACCTCCGTTGCCAGCAACTCTAGACCAGATGACCTTCGTGCCCTTCCCTTCGACATGCCCAAATTGAGAAGAAGGTTGCGCCAACAGCAGTCTGCGGATGGTTTGGAGCTTGATGGATCAAGTGGTGTTTCTCAGGCGTCTTCCAGTCAAAGTGTTCTCGAGCTAGAGATAAATTCGCGAAATAACGGTGAGTCTGCATGATTCGATTTTTTCTTCATATGAGGGCTCTATAAAGTTTAACCCCATATTTTTCAATGTGGCTGGCCATAAGATTTATATTACCCTCACACTTTTATAATGGATTATTTACTTCTTACTTTATTTCTGCCACAAATATTATCTATTGCTGCTCCACTTTACTTCCTTCTCTCACAACTATATGTAAATAAATAGACTGTGTGAGCTCCAGAAAATATATGCTGATATTTCTATGTAACATTCATGTTACCTGATGATGCTGATGTATAACAAACGGGTTTCTTAAAATTATATAACATCTTGTCAATTTCACCAAGTGTGTCCTTCATATGTATCTTGTAACAAAATCCTCTTGTAAATAAACAAAGGGTTGAGAATTCATGCTCTTCCTAATTTTCATAGTTTTTCTCTTAGCAACTATTTAATCTCCAAATTCTCTCTGATAAAACCATCTTGTTTGGAACAATGATAAATAATTTATCATAGAATAAATCTTGTATTTAGAACTATGTTTTATTTTAGAATAGTAAAATATCAATCAGATGCTTGGATTAACTAATAGCTGTAGAAATGTTTATGATTATTTAATATCCTTACCCCTAATACCTATCATTTTTAGGATTACTAGGTGTAAAAAATTTTATTATCTACAATTTCTAGGAAATGTATGGAAAGCAAATAGGAAGATTTGAAATTAGTTTAATTTTTCTTTATTTTTCTTAATTATTAGTATTCTAGGTATTCTAGCTGAAGTGTCTCTTGAAATAGTCACTGATAATCGCCATATGATACAGATTAATGAACCATCAAGAAACAATCAAGAACAAATGAGATATATGAGTAGGTTTGCCTTAAGTCCCACTTTCACCAGAACCGCCCCAACCTGAAGTTATGTTCACAGTCAAATTTTAATTTTTTCCTTTCTATCATTGACTCTTTCTCATTTCCTTAAAGGAGATTTAGGGAGACTCACCCAAGTAAATCCTTCTCTTCTCATGTTTTCTAATTACTTTATTTTATACTTTGTTTTTGCAATAATGGATTTAATTTTATCTTTGTTATCTTTTCAGCATAAATTGGTGACTCTACTTTATGTGAAAATTGAATAAAGAAATCAAAACAAAATAGGGAAAGTCTGTGAAAGTCAAGATAGCTAGTCCTTTTTGACAAGAGGAAGATCAGGGTTCTTGTCCTGATTGCATAAGCTTTTTCTATATATCCATTCTCCTTTGAGATTTTTGTTTAGTATACTCCTTGTGACAAGTCACTTTACACATTTTTCTAGTAAAAGAGATAAATTATATAGGACTAAACCAAAATAAATTGTGAATACTAATGATAATTGGTTTTTCTCAAAGAGAATTTTTTTATTTACCAGAAGATTTTTGGATAAATCAGAATAATTTTTTACATTGATTTCAAGGATACTCAAAGGATTTAATAGTAGATACATTATTATGCAAGATATCATAGAATAAAGAATTTCATCCATAATATGTATTTTAGAAGTATGTGTCTCTGATAATCTTTCTTTCACAGTCTTTATCTCACTTACCAGTCATTTATTTTGGATTAGATGGTTTACTTTTTTTACTAACTTAGTTACAGCATATCTAAATGTCTTTCATGGTATACTAACTTCATACATTTTAATTAATCTTTTGTCTGGAATTATTTCCTCCTCCATTAATTAAATATTGAATACTTATGTGAGATATCATATGGATTTTACTACATTTCATTTTATTGTAATAGTGATATGTCTTCAAAACCAGAACATCAGTACTGTGGTTTTATTTTTGCTTCTCCTTAAAATCAATTTATATTTTCCATATCTGTTGATTCTACCAAATACTATATCTACCCTGCTGTCCAATGGAATAATTTTGAAATAATAATTATAAGTCCAATTGATTAAATATTATGTTTCAGAAACAAACATTGCAATATTTGTACTCATTTTGGTCCTTTGAAGGTAATGTCTTTGAGAAAATTATATAATCATTAATATTTCAAATTTTAGTGATCTCTCAGCCTGTTTGTATACTTAAACATTAATTTTTAATGTCAAGTATATAATTCATAACTTAATACATGCAGTATTGTTTATATGCTGGAAAAGCAAAAGCAAGATCCTTTTAGAAACTTACACAACATTTGACTCGGAATTCAGTTGTAAGAAGAGCACCTCATTGAATAGTTTTTCTTAAGAAAAAGCATGAACAGTTTCACTCTATCACAGCTGATTTGGTTTTTAATGTTTCAGACTTCTTTAATGTTTACCTTTGGGATCCTTACTGTTGTATGCCTTATTATGCTGAGTTTCTTTTGCTATCTTTCTTATAAAAATATTTATGCCCATAGATATTGTTAAATAGTTTTTTAAACATAATGTAAAACAAAGCTGATCCTCACATATCCTTAGTTCAAGTAATCAAAGCTAAATGTTCAAGCTGTACTGCATGTGCCAAATAGTTAATAAGTTATACTTTTGAGGATCTAAAATCTTTGTTGAAATTAATGCTTGCACATTTAACCTATTATTTACATCATTAGTTAGACTACAGAAGTTGGGTTTAGCTACTAAAATAATTGAGACAGTGAGTAAATTATTTTCAACTTATTAAAATTAGTAGTATTTAAATCATTATTTAAATATGAAGGTGTGTGAATTTTTATTTATTACAATTTATGGTTACCCATCTGGTTTTGAAATAGAATTTGATAAGCAATTATTTTGAGCTAATGTAAAGCACCAGGATACAGAGAGTAAAATTCATAACTATTATCAATGATAATGATGGTTTGGATACACAGAAGCTAGAATATCTAGCAGAAAAATATCTGCAAAGTCATGTGCTGGAATACAATGGGAAACATTGCTGACAAAAATAGAATTTATGTATGCCATTAATGTGAACTGGATCTCCTTAAAAGAGAAAATTACCAACCTTCATAATAATGATTTTTTTAAGTTCTGGAACATTGGATGTAAAGTTGGATTGACATGTGAAATATTGATATTTTCTGGGATGTCCTTCTGTCCAAACATTTTAGCAATATTACTACAGACTAACTTACTATCAGAAACTTGCTTTGTGAAAAATTTAACTCATGAAATTCAAAGCATATTTGATACATTTTTATGAATTTAACAGGTTAGAAAATTACAATTACTCTTTGATCTTACAAGAAAACTACTGTTAATACATAAATCATAAATCAAGTTACACTTGTAAAACCTTGTTAGCCCTGGTCTTTTTCAACTTGCATTAAGTGTGAATTTTCTATCTTTTTTACAGGGAAACCTCTGCTTCTTGGTCAGCTACCTGGGGCTACTTCACAACCTCAAGCATCAATTGTAAGACCCAACCTGACATTAAACCTCTGTGGCCCTACTTCAGGGCCATCTTTGCCGTCCTCTCATTCAAGAAAGAAGAGACCAGGCCTCAGCCTTGAGCTTGGTTGCTCAGCCCTCTCAGCAACAGGAGAACCAGTGGATGTATCTGTTCCATTGGAAAGGCAAGGGTATGTGAATCATTCAGTTATCTGACAATTTCATTTTAACTACCGTCTGAACTTAAAAGATGGAGAAAGGTGATATTCAGAGATGCCAGTCAAGTTTTAAACATTTTGCTAAATGAATCCAGAAAATTGCTAAAAAGTTAATAAATTGAGAATAAATATATTGAATGAATGAATGTATGAAAAAGGCTAGGAGTTTTATCAATAGGCCAAACTCCAGCTATGCCAATAAACTCCTATCCCTTGATAGAAGGAAGCTAAGAGCTACGGTAGGACTATAATCTGGGACTACCTGGAGAAAAAGCATCTCTGCAACATGGGAATCACAGACTTTCCAAATTATAGATGGTGTAACCAAGAAGAGGAGATAACACTTCATCTTCTCTGTGAATGAATGGCCATATGTAAGACTCAGCTTCAATTTGTGGACATCCTCTTTCAGGAACCCAAAGTTACCAGATAATTACCAATAGGTGGTGTTGTAGCTTTTTGCAAGGCCATAGGACTCCATGGGTAATCTCTATTATGGCAGATGGCACAATTTGGTCTAAGTGCCTCCTGTCCTCTTGTGACACCCCCTCATCACTCATTCATTCAATATATCACTAATAAGTAATTTAAAATAAAAATAAAATAAATTTGCTGAGAAATTGCATTCTCTTTCAATATATTTTCTCAATATGTAATATAAAATTTTCTTTTTCCACCAAAATGTAATACCACTCATATGTATATTGTATATTATATATATTCCTCTGTATTTTGAATATTTTCTCCAATTTTCTCTATCAGAAACCTTTTGTCAACCAATGAAACTCATGCAGTTCTGGCACATTGTAAATATTTATTTATTTACAATGTCAAGTTACAAGTGGACAACTGTCTGGTGGCAACTCATAAAAAATATATAGAAAATATAAAATCAGATATTTAAACATATTCAGTCAACACAGTCCGATTTACAACTCTTACTACAATATAAAATTACCAGTCACCCATAGTACAAACAAAAATATCTATGATTATAGAAAATATAAAATCAGATATTTAAACATATTCAGTCAACACAGTCCGATTTACAACTCTTACTACAATATAAAATTACCAGTCACCCATAGTACAAACAAAAATATCTATGATTATAGAAAATATAAAATTAGATATTTAAACATATTCAGTCAACACAGTCCGATTTACAACTCTTACTATACTACAATATAAAATTATCAGTCACCCATAGTACAAACAAAAATATCTATGATTATAGAAAATATAAAATTAGATATTTAAACATATTCAGTCAACACAGTCCAATTTACAACTCTTACTACAATATAAAATTATCAGTCACCCATAGTAGAAACAAAAATATCTATGTTATTAATTAATGGTGGCAGCGTATACATATGCATTAATTGTATAACTTTACAAAAAATGCTGAGAACAATATCCAATTGACAAATAGTACATATATAACCATTCAATATTTTTTTCTCTTTACTTAATACCTTATTATCATCCTTTCTCATCAGAATCTTTGCTAAACTATGAAAATATTAAATAGCAGGCTTATCATCTTGTAATCAATACATTTTACTGCATTGCTGTCATGTCATTTATCCTCATAATAAGTTTAATATATTCCTAACTTTTCGAGATTCAAATATTTTGAATATTTATGTTGGAATGTCATAATTTCCTCTTACTCTGCCCTCCTTGAGTTCTTAAATCTAATTCTCTACATCAGACAGCTATATTATTGATCATGAGTAATTAATGTTTACCCCATGTGAAGACTATATTAGGATATAATTTCCCAAGTGATTCTCAAACATAATCTTCCAATACATTTATTTCTTCTTTGAGGTGTCAGGCAAAATTTCTTTTCTTAATTTTAGTTCAGGTAATTTTGTGTTTAATATAATGCAAAATATTTTCCAAATATTGACATAAAATGAATCATTTAATTTATTTATACATAACTTTATTTAATATATAAAATGCATGTGCCTGTTCTTAAAAATATGTTTGATATTTCATAATATTATTCTGCCTATGTTATGTTCTCCAAGGATAATTATTAATTTTCTATGGACATCAGTTGTTAAGATATTGGGTTTACATATTTTCTTCTATAACTTCATAATTTGGTTTTTACTGTGTAGTTATAGCTATTCAACATACTCATATTATGATGTTTATGTTAGTCATCAGTGACTTTTTATGTTATTTATATTATATTTTGCTTTGCTTTTTAGTATTAATGGATAACATGGATATTTAACATTTGTTTTAGGCCAACACTTTGTCTAACTGCATTCTTTATTTTGTTTCATTACTGTTTCAATGCTCTCTATTTTCCTACATTATACATGTAACTAGATATCTTCTTGGCTTATCTATTTACCCTAATCTGTCATAATTTATGATAGTTCATTACTTATCATTTGAAGTCCTTTTTTCTGCCTTGCATTGGACTTTCATCAAATTTCTCATTTTTACTTAGCTTTCATTTATATTTCTTCAATACATTTCTGGAAATATTTTACTAATACAATACCCGTCCAATTTTATTCTAATGGAAAATATTTCTTTAATTCCAGGTGGTATCATGGAGCAATTACAAGAGTGGAAGCAGAAAGTGTTCTCAGATTAACCAAAGAAGGCAGTTACCTTGTAAGAAACAGTGAATCAACTCGTCAAGACTATTCTTTGTCCCTTAAGTAAGTTGACATGTCACTGCAATAAGGTATAGTGATTAGTTCATCTTTGATACAAATAATCATGTAAATCATCATCATTAAATGTATTTATAGATTTTAGTGCATACATTTCATACATCATTACAATTAGACTGAAATAACTTCAGTGTTAGATTTTCATTATGTTTCAGATGATTTTAAGAGAAAGGCAGAAAAATTTTTTAGGCATGAAAGCTTTAAGAAGATCAATTAGAAATTATAAATGGACTTTGAATTTTTGGTTTCAATCTTATGAATACAAAGATATCCTGTGTATGATTATTTTTAGTTCCTTTTCAAATGTACTCTATAATAATTGAATCTTACTGCTTGATCAATCATAAATAGGGTAGCCAGGTGATCTAAATGTAGGAAGAGAACATGTTGCAAAACATTAAGAGCAAAGAAGAAAAACAGGTGATTTATCAAGAAAAATAAAAAGAACTCATTTTATGACAAAGAAAGTTTATTGATTGATAATTTAATTTGACAACAAAGCTTCTGTATTAATATTAGGTAATCCAGAAAGTTCTGTGGTTTTTCAAATTCATATAAGTTACATGTTTCTAATTGAAAAATGCTATCAGAAGTTTCTTAGATAGGTTTATTTTGCCTATTCCAGATACATGAACATTGATCAAAGTTGATCCATGAAGGTGGAGAAGGCTTACTAAATGAATCTTTGGACATTTTCAAAATTTTCATTTACATAATATCATTTATATTTCTTATTTAAAAAACTGCATAATTTTTCAGATGGCCCAATAACTGAATGGTGGAAATTTAACATACACAAAATTTTTGAAAAAATAGGAATTTGACAACATTAATTTTAAATCTCATTTTCATACATTTCTGAACTTAAAATAGTTGAAATTCACATCTTCCTTAGCTTTGTTGTAGGAAATTTTTTATCTGATAATATTTTGTCCTTATATTTTGATATTGCAATTGCAAGAATAGATTAATGCTTGAGAAGATTTCATTTAATTAGTGAAAATAGGTAGTATATGTGTGTTTAATATAAACGCTGTATACCAAAGAAAATTATAAAATCACCTATTCCAAAGTAGATAAACTTCACATAATATAAAAAATATAGTAGTTGTATAAAGTTGTTTCTATTTATTACCTTACCATTTTTGAAAAATGTAACTACTTCTTTAACTGGAAGAGGAAGAAGGACCGGATATGATGGCTTCCTTCCTTCAAAAGAGATTTCATGGCCACCTTAATCATGAAGCTTTACACAGAATCTTATTATAAATTGCTAATTATTTTCCATATTTCTATTTTGAAAATTAAGCACTAACATGAGACTTAACTGAAGAATTAAGCACTAACTTGATTATAACTAATAGATATTATCCAACTATGATTTCTTACTTGACTTTTTGACAAATTTGATATGAAATTAGATAATCAAAGTTTTACTAAGTTGACCTCTTATGATTATGAATTTTCAAAGAATTATGATCTGAATCACTTGTGAAAATCCATGATCTGGTTATGTGAATTATGTAAATTGTTCCCAAAAAGTATCAATTTTAGCTATTTTATGGATTATTTTCAATTTTTCATGATGCAGTAATTCATTTCAATATGAAAAGCTCTTATAAACTAAACCATTACTGTAAATTTTGAAGGAATAAATGTTAACTGTGATCATAACGATTGAACATTAATATGTCATAGTTTTTCTCCAAAAATAAGAGAAAATAGATCTCTTGAACACTGCACGAGGATATTTTTGCATTATGTAACTGTACATACTAATTTTTACAATGAAATGCTTTGTGTATCATGGTGCGTGAATAAGCTAACAATATTTATCCTTGCTTAATATTCTAAATCCTCAGCAGTACAAGGCATGATAGTCATAAGGTTTTTCTATAGGATAAATTTTTTTTTAAATCAGAGTACAGCAACAGCTCTCATTTTTGTTTAGGAAAATCATATGTTTCCTAAATCCTTAACTGTCATTTATTTTTATTCTTTTTTTCTAAGAGTAATATCATTATAGTGCAATCAGTTAGAATTTTTTAAAATTAAAAAAAAAAATTAATTTCGTCTTCAGTCCGAGTTGTATTGGTGCATAATAACAATAAATTATCTCTGGTTATATCTATTTCCGCTGTAAGCATAACTCTAGTAAAATTAAGTTTTACATTTTGTTGTTATCTCTTCTTAAGGAACCATTTTTTTTATATTTCTATAGGAGTGCTCGTGGATTTATGCATATGAGGATCCAGCAAAACAAAGAAAGTGGGAGATACATTCTTGGACAGTTTAGTCAGCCATTCAGCAGTATACCAGAAATGATTCATTTCTATACCATCAACAGACTACCGATCAAAGGGGCAGAGCATATGTGTCTCCTACATCCTGTTATAGAACAGCTGCTTTAGGCTATGTCACATTGTAATGTCCATTATCTGTATTTGCAACTGGGTCAGGAGGTATGAATTAAGGAACTACTGTTTTTTAAGCCAAAGAAGAGCTGTGAAATATTGTACATATATTCATATACAGATATACTATTAATACCTCCATTTTAAGAGGTATTAATATGATGTAGCAAAATATTTCCTTTATGATATTTGGTTATGAAAAGGAATGGAGTATGAATGAGGCTTAAACAAAAACAAAATCAGAAATGAAGAAATCAGCAATTATGTCTAATCAGTTGGTCTCTTGAAGCTCATTTATTTCACTGAGAACCAAATACTGATTACTAAATAATTTACCTGGAAAAAGAATTAGTTGGACAAATAAAAGTGAACAGGAACTCATTACCTCAACTTTTCCTCAAAATACTGGAGTTGGTATTCTAACAGAAGCTCTGTTTTGCTATTGTGATTCAAGATATTCTGTCTAATAAATATGCATATTTATTCTCTTTAGGGAAAAACCAAATCTCCAAAATTTTTATCTAATTCTGTTGCTATTCTTTTTTAAAAATTAAAATTCAATTTATTACTCTTTGAGTATTTATATCTTTCGTTTCTTTACATCTGACATGAATTTATAATTAGCCAAATATTTCTTCCAATGTTATGGAAAAACCAAGTTATTTCATATCTGTTGTATTTGAAATGCATCTTCTTGCATATATACTGTAATTGGTTGTGATCTCTGTGCTGTGTGATTGAATGAAAATCACGATGTTGTGTTTATGTGAAAAAATGATTAGTTTCACAATTCGTATTTGTCATTCAAAAACAACCCAATTAGTTCAAGATAATATCACCCATCTCGTAAATCGTATTTTCTAGTTTTGTTTTATTGTGATAATAGAGTAAGTGATGTATAAATAATTTTATAATTTATGGTATACACAATAATTTTGTATCAATTAGTGAGTTCTTCTAGTGCTTTGACTTTTAATATGATAGCCACCCCATGAGTCATTTTTGCTTGATTGAGATACCTAATTTTAATTCAGCTGAACTTAAAAACTAAAATTAAAAATAATCTTCTATTTCATATATGGCTTAATTTGCACAATTCATATAGATGCTTTATTGTAATTTGTTATGGTAAAAATTTGAAAATAGCATCCTTATAGAGAAAGTTCTACTGCAGGCTAATTTTCTCCACAGAATTCATAATTTTCATCCTATTATTAGTCAAAGCATTGCATCTCTATATCATAAAATTATCAAATCACCTGATAAAAATTATTTATGTGATGCTTTGTCAGAGGATTAAATGCAAATGATGTTTCTTTAAGAATGTTACACAAAACATGAAATCCAAGCTTCTGAACTTTATTCTCCACAAGATTTTCAGATATATAGTGTTATTCCAGGGACTTTTCCAACCAAATTTACATTAACTTCTCATTTATAGTTAACAGATTATCATATCTTTGACTTTCTTCAAATTATTTAAATTCTTCATGGTTATTTTCATTTACATTTATTTCAATTGAATGGTGTGTTTCTTAATTCTTTTAATTACTTGATCTTCATT
Source organism: Pachydiplax longipennis (assembly GCA_036926295.1). Lineage (NCBI taxonomy): Eukaryota > Metazoa > Arthropoda > Insecta > Odonata > Libellulidae > Pachydiplax > Pachydiplax longipennis. The sequence goes on along the minus strand of JAVFKF010000030.1, from coordinate 2,406,708 downwards.
CATTTGGACCTGTTTGTAACAAATTATACATTTAAATGTAATTATTTACCTGAATTACTTCTTGAAGGTTGAGGATAATAATATCATTCATGGTGTGATGGATTAAAGTTCAGAAGGAGATGATAATAGTTATTATTTGTTAAATTGAATTCTTTCATGTTTGAGTTTAGGAGATATTTAGTGTTGAATTGATAATTAAATGTTATTGATACCAATGAGAAATCACATCAAGTTTGTATGAACTTACAATTCTCATGATATTTTGTTATTGTTTACATTGAGAAGCAAGACTCTACATAAGTATTCACATATGTGATAGGTAGACAGCAGCAAGTTTTTGCTCTTTGATGAACAAAACTGTCCCTGTATTTTTGGTCTGTTCTGTTTTTCCCACAAGTTATAAACAAAAATACAAAGGAAGTTTTATTAATATTTTTATTGATAAGTATGCCTCCAATTATTGGAAACTGTTATATTGATCCCTCCAAAAAGCCTCAAAATTCCCTCCTTTATTTGTCATTGTCATTGTGCCAAATTTACAGCATTAAATACAAAAGATTATACGTGATTCACATTTTTATTCAAATCCTTGCTTTTACATGAAAAGTTCTGAAAGAACATCACTTATTCAGAAAATAAAGTAAATTATGTCATTTTTAATTCAATGTATATTTTAATCTTAACGTTTATCCAATGATGCAATACTTTCATTTCAGTTAATGATTAAGGATTCTCAGGTTTTTTCTTAATCCTAGGATTGTGGGAATCAAATTATCTCAACTGGAGATTCCGAGACATTCCCGAGAATTGGTGCAGTGGATGTTGCTATTGGAGTAGGATGAAAATTTGGATATTTTGAGATTACTTGTTTTGCAAGAAGGAATGCTTAGCAGCTCTATTGCTGGCGAGATGTTTTTCATTGCAACTAAAAAATTGCGGTTCATCTGATGGGAGGTATTTGCATTCGCTAGTCGCTTGAGCACACCAACATTCAACTCAACCACGCTATGAATTGAAAATTTTTGCTACGTCCTATTCTTTGGTATCGAAATCATTCAATGAGTGTTTTGGGCCGAGTCGGTTTAGTGAATAGGTGTTGGATGACAATTATCATACGGAAGGCCTCTATTGAGACTTGTTTTATATATTCAGTAGTGGTCGCGGGTATATGAAGGATTGCAAAGTCCATATTTATTTATCGATTTTTGTCTTGAGTTAGTACATACATTTAAGCTAGCCATTAATGGTTTGATTTTTTATCGAGATCATATTACTTCCAGTCATTTGGTAGATTGGTAGTAGGGAAGTTGTAGCAATGATTTACATTAGTATTTAAAGGCCAGCTTCTATTGTTCGTGATTTTTATATACTGTATTTTTTGTATGCTCGATTGGTGGTTGCGAGTTTGGCGTAGGTATTTTGAGTGGGGCCACGTAAATTTTTGGAAAGGGTTGGGGGACAGGGGGTGAACATATGGTTACGGAACATCGGATGCATACGGTTAAAGAGGGCAATCGTGAATTCATTATTACCAAGCACAATGGGACTTCGAGTAGATATCTCTGTATTGTCACTAACTTTGGTCGGCCAGTATTTGTGGAATGCAGCCCATACTACTGGGGAACAACAAGCGAAGCACGGCGTCCTTCGAGGACGTCGTTAACTGCATCCTCGGGATCCGAATATTTGGTATCTAGGTCACTTCTCCCTCTGGAAGGTCTTCATTCGTCTCCGAAGCCATCGAATAACATGTGACTAGACCCTTTGCTCATTCTTTCCATTGCTTCGTAAGACTTCTGTTTCCAGCACTTCAAAGACAAAAAGGCACATCTTAATGGGACTCCTGCGAGCCTTCTGATTTTCATCCACAAAGGGTTATTCACGCGTGAACTCTCTTATGCTTCTGGCAGATACCGTATCGCAGATCTATTTTCGAATATTATAAACCCGATTTATCTTTCCTTGATTGCTTTGGTATAGTATTTTATATGTGTCTGGATCAAAGAATTGAAAGTATAGAGAGATTAAATATTTTTAAAAATTTTCCTTGAATTTAAATAATATAAATTTTTAAAATTTCCTTTCTCCTTTTTGAGGATGGGCTACCGCGTTATTACCGTGTCTTCAGAGAATTTTTCCCAGTTAAATCGTGTTACCAAACCCTTGAATCTCGAGGTAGAAGTTACGGAACTTCAAACATGCGTTTTGTTCACAAGGAGAAAATCAAGAAAAAAGAAATTAAGATTATAATAAAATTGATCATGTTTAACATTATTCCATTTATTGCAATGTCAAATCCTTCTTCAAAAGAAAAGACCGGTAGAAAGACAGTGGTAGTATTGTTCAAATTGCTCTGACACTTAGCTCAGGGAATCGAATCCGGACCGTTTCCTTCGAAGTCAAACAGGCTGCCCACATGACTATTTAGGATCTCGGTTGAAAGTTATATTAGCTCAAAAAGCAGTCCTTAGGATGTAACACAGGGACTTTGACAACCCCTTTATTAAGAAGTAAGATTGAAAATGCTGTCTCAAACTTTGATTATTGATATAACTATAAACTGTGTAGATACACATAACATAGAAAATAATTGAACTTTAGGAATAAATTTCAATTATTAGTTTCAGTAATTCTAAAAGTAGTAGTAGACTTCCCGAATTTCGTACTCAGTTTTTACATATCTAAAACTAATATTAAAATAGACGGCGACATGTAAACATTTACGTGTTAGATTTCCTAATATTTTCGGTTTGGGGATATTCAAAAACATTTTGTGAACAATTACAAACGTTAGAACGTAATAACATAGAACCATTATTCAGATGGACAGTGCATGTAAGACAGGAGAAAAAATTCAGTTCTCGACGATTGGACCGAGATAAAAAGTGATAATAATATTCATGAAAAAAATATTAATGAAATAATATTAATGAAATACTCTTAGGTGCATAACCATAAGGGTGCATAATCAAAAAGGATTGCGATTCCAAATTATGTTTCGAAACAAATTAACATTGGTTTGTCATAGAAGTTACATATCTAGTTGCCGAAGATTCAACCAACTCATTCGTATAACCTCGAGTCTGATGTGAGTCATATTTGATGTATACTTGTGTGCCTATCGGAGCTATTAATTATGAAGCAATAATAAGCATTAAAATCTAGCGAAATTAGCGAATTAGCAAAATATGTATTTAATTATGAACATATCTGAAAGCAAAGAAATTTTAACAAGAAAAATGCCTTCCCCAGAAATTTATCTCGCGTGCCAAAGGTTCGCCTCCCAGACGTGCATCGACCTTCGCAAAGGTGAAAGACCACTGCAAACGAGAACTTCCTCATAATAGGCCCCTCTCGAATCCAACTTCTCTATGAAGAATACGCATTAGACTCGAACTCGTTTGTCCGATTCTCCTTCACTATCCCTGTTTACTCATTTCTTTAACCAGCCCAACCCTCAATGAACAACTCGCACCTTCATTGCAATTACGGTGCGAGCATTTCGTAGTCATTTCCAAAGCATGACACACGCTCCACACAGAGTAAAGAATGGAAATATCTAGAACGTGCACGTGAAAGTGCGTTACATCGAGAAGTTTAATGAACCTAAGACAGCCTTCCATTACTAAGAACTATTCTTCTCCTTCTAAATCTTGTTTCCTCTAATTTTGAGATGATTTAGGAATACGAATGAATCCATCCCGCAGTACATATCAACGTACGGAAGGAATTGCGCGATGGTAAATCATTGCGACAGGGAATACGAAACCTCAATTCAAAAGCGAATGCTGTGAAAGGAAAATAATGAATTAAAACATTAATATAGCTGTATCAAATCTCACTTTGTGGTAGTCATCGTTCATGCATTAACATATGACAATAGTTTGACGATCAAAGTAACTTCACCATTAAGGGACGCGAGAAAAACCTGCTTTCAGAAATAATTATCTCGAGACATTGCAATTAGATTTTTACAAGCAACTCTTCTCACTTATCGTTTAAATTTAAGGTACTTTTCCTAACTCATCATAAAAGAGATCGTTGTTTTCTATCATAACTTAATTTTAAATCGGCAATAATTAGTGAGATGGTGTGTTTAATTCGATGAAGAGAATCGTTCCCTAACCTTGCTAGTGTTAACTTTATTCCAGAAAACAAAGATCAAGATAAGGATCGAGTCATTAGTTATCAATAAATCACTGCTTAAGTTTGCGAATGTCCTACATTTTCAATAATGCAGAAAGTAGACACGTTGAGTCATTTGAGTCATGTGAGCCAATTCTATACATTTACTTTCAAGAATTAAGGTGATAGATTTCAATTTAGAAATTAGTTATTATATATACATAACTATTGAACTAAATGCTCAAGATGGTCCGTAAAGATTTCAGAATTAGAATAATGTTCCGACAGAAAAAAAGCTTGGGAAACGCTTAACTAGCAATCCATTGCAAACTAACTAGCAATTAATTGCAAACCATTGCTGTTACTGAAAATGAGATGAAGAGTTAAAGAAGCAGCGGAAGCTTTTCATTTTCCTTTAATATAATTTAATTTCCTAAAGGAGTTCCATTTCGCTATGACTCAAAGTCAGTCAACTTGAATACGGAAGGGAAGCTTAAATGAGCGTATCAGAACGATGAAAATGAGAGAAGGGTCAGGAACAACATAGTGAGAATCCAATTGAAATTTTAAGAAACAAAACAGTGTAAATAACCGACTTCATTTTTAAGGCCAGTCCACTAGATATCTCATTAAATTAGCTCCTAGTTGAATAAAATTGCTCGCTACTGCCATGAGACAACTTTGCGACAGAAATAAATCCTTCGCATCTTTCCCTACTGTGAGACCAAACTAAAATTTAGAGATCTAATATAATAAAATAAGGTGTGTGTGTGTGTGTGTGTGTGTGTGTATGTGTGTATGTATGTGTGTATGTATGTTCGTCTAAAACTCGAGAACCATAAGTGGCACAACTTTCAAACTTTCAGGATTTATAAAAGTATTCCCTGCGCAGATAATAGGCTACTTTTCATTTACCTAAATGTCCCCAGTTCGAACCCAGACAAGAAATATCGTTCTCATAAGAAATGCACGTAAACCTCACTTTTATCAGTTGCAGGCCACATTTCTTTTGCAAAATTAAATTAGAAATAATAGGCTTACGAAATCGAGATAAGCACCATAAGAATGAGAAATGAATAGAGAGTCTTATTTTGGTCGTTAAATATCGTTATCGGATCGAAATGGCGAGATTTGGTTAAGATAAGCGGAAATTTTGTGAAATTTTGAGGTTGTAAACAACCAATCCCCTTGACGACCAAAACAATGGTTGAAGCCGAGGTATTGCGTTTTCCCATAAGAATACACGGGTATTTTAGGTCCATATGAAAGTAATGATTAAAAATGAATGATAGTATATGTTCATAGCAGGCAATATTCTGAAATTTCGGCATTTGCATTTACGAACAATTTGCTGTGTTGATTCACAAGAGGCAACGTATGATAATTGAAGGAAATTTTCTTTATCACCTCGACTTTGCTAACTCTATTTGAAAATAATGAAGCTACTACGTGTGATTTACACTGGAAAAACTTTAAATTTATTAATGTATACTGCGTGCAGCCTCTCGGCGTGTGGCAGTGGGTGCTTGAAGCATGACTTTACTTCCCTAATCGTCTAATACCGCGTATTACATTATCATTTCGTGTAAATGATAACTTAATCAAACGCCTCATTTTTTACACGGGCGATCTTTTGTATTCGTGAGAGCCGAGTAAACCGCAAGTAGTATTGTCTCCATCAAAATTTTCTCCCGTATAGGATTCAATGTGAAGCTAAGCAATGCTATCTTAATAGGTAAATTTAAAAGAAACATAATGAAATGGGTAATTATTACATGAGACGACGAACACCCAGGAAATATCCCAAGGAAGAATCATCTTACACAGTTGAGGAAACTCCTGAATAGAGAAAATCTAAGACGATTCCTTTTCTTATCGTGGATTCTAGATTTGCATTCAAATGATAAGAAGTTAGAAAATATAAAACATTTCCATTTAGGATAACATTTTCATTGATCCAAGCTAAGTGAGAGATGTTAGATTCTCCTCTCCACAAGTTATTACGTAATATATTATCTACTGCTCATTTATACATCCCCGTTGAGAATCAACGGGCGCCTCAGCTCGTTACATTATAAAATATAGGGGTTCGCTCAGCTTTACGATACACTTTTCATTGGAGGATTATGAAACATTTAAACGTTTATGAGAGCTAAGTAATTATTAATACATAACTTTCTTGGATTGCGATGAATTATAGTTGCAAATTTAGCGATTTTTGTAGTTAGATCTAGATTCTTTTTCTGATTTAGCGACTTCTCGCACTACATAGATCATTGTATTCTAAACTGTGTGCCACGGCCTTCTAATGTCCGTGAGTAGTAGTAATTGTGCACAAGGAGTACAAAAGACACCGTTTTAATTGGAGGGCCAAAATTGAGTCATTATATGAACCTTCTTCATTCGATTGAAGTTGTAAGCAGATGGAAGAGGGCCATTTTAACCGCTAGAAATTCTCATGAGAATGAGGAAGGTAGAAAATGGGAGAATAGTCATGGTATCTTTTCCCCTTCTCCTTGCCTTTGTTACTTCTTCGAAGAGGTGGGGGCACGGAGAGGAGAAAAGCGGTTTGGTTGAGGGGGCAATGGTAAATAAAAGGCGAGGAACGGCCAGAGAAATACATTCTCAGCGAGACCGTCACGCTGCTCGGAAGATCTTTCGACAAAAGTTAGCAGAGCCCCACTCTCCGACGAATTTTAGCAGACTTAACTGTAAGTTGAAAAAGTTGCATCTTCAAGTATTTGAGACTTATTAATATTTGAAACTCTCTAGTGGTTTTTTCATTTATCCTCCATTGAAATTGTGATTTCTTTAGAAATAGCGAAAGTGTACGGAGACCGGATAAATTTTTTTTATAAGTTTTTGGTTTTCGTACGTAGTTTGAAAATTTGAAGACTTCATTTCAGAGAGATTGCCTCTTTTTAACTTTTATCCATGAGAAGAGTTTGAGGACTGCTTTCGGATCTCTATTCCACGAAAGTGGCAAGATTTTTAATAACTGGAGTTATTCCCAGGAGGAGATTCCACAGTTCCGGAATGGTATTTATTGTGAATGAAATATTTTATATAATGTGAATTCGACTAAGATAAGAATGTCTAGAAATAAACTGGAAGTTTTTGAAAATATTTGTCAAAATCTGACCATTACTTTATTTATAAGAAAGCTAATATGTAAATTGTTTGACATGATTCTCAGCATTCCGAGAGATTCCTGCCGAAGGGACAACCAGAAGCTTCAAGAGATATTCTCTCAACCCTATCCTGGAGTCCAGATAATCAAACGTCTTATCCGCTGGGATCAACGTTGTGAAGTCTTCGTCCAGCTGATTCGTCATACAACATCGGAGACTCCTCATGTGGAAGGAAACCGAACGAGATACAATGACTTTCGGTGTTCTCGCCAAAGTAACCTGGGATTCAGCACCCGATTCTCCGTGCAGCACCAGACTTGGACGCTCTCAGTGCAGCATCACACTTGGACGCTCTCTCTCTCTCCGTGCAGCACCAGACTTGGACGCTATCACCGTGCAGCACCAGACTTGGAGCTTCTCGGCACTGCAAAGCGACTCGTCGTTCAAATGGATCATCAATACGAAGGAGAGGACACCAGCACCACGGCAGCATTGCAGAAGAAGACAGCAAAGGTAAGATAGATTTCTTTATCGTTATTTTAGTGTGCCATGCAATTCTCTGGAATAGTTTCGTATTTTACGTGCGAAAAGTTAAAATTTTAAACAGTTTAGAGTTTAAATATAAAATCGTGTATAAATACAAAATAGTTTTTAAATTTTCAGTCGGAAATGAATATAAAGTCGGCTCTGTGGAGATGAATAAACCCTTTTGAAGAGTTATGTCCAGTATATTTTTGTTTACTTTCCGTAGGACAGTGTCCCTAGACTTTCTTATTAATTTTATTTGATAAAATTGCTAAAATTGACAAGCCACGGCTGGCCGATTTTTTTTTTTTTTTTTTTTTTTTTTTTTAAATTCCCCCTCTCGAACTGTTAAAATTTCTACACCGTCGTCAGCAATATTTTTTTTAGTTTAATATTCTTTCAAAATCTTCAATACTTCATATATTAGCGCAAAATTGCTGTGGTCAAATTAATAATTCGTTTGTTGCTTATTCTAATAAGCGATGATTTACTCTGAAATGGTTCTGTATTTTGCATGGGTTTAAACATGAAATTACGTTTACACACAATATTGCGTTTTTTAGATGAGCTTTCGAAAATCTATTAACATAAAATACTCGGTGATAATAAATAAAACTATACTGGAAATAGCGCTAGTCTTTAAAGGGTTTATTTTCGGTGGGACGTGACTCTAGATATTCTTAATTATATCTTAAATGGAATTGCTGAACTTGAGAAGCCACGTCTAGCTGATTTTCTGATATTTAAAATTTCAACTCTGTTGTCAGCGGCATTTTCGTATCAACGATATCTTTTAGAGTTCTTTCAAAAAAGTATAATCCTACGTAAGTTAGCGAAAACGTGCTGTAGTCGAATTAAATTTAAGATTTAGAATTGTTTAGGAGTACCATGGGAAAATTTTGTCAATACTTTTTATGAACAGTGGGCATAACCGTTGCGGAGACTTGTAATAATTTCTACCTTTAAATATCGAAAGCTAAGACTTTTCGTTGATAATTGACAAAGAGGACACTTAATTATCAAGCTGCACTTCGTAGTGCGGGTCAATATGCCCAATATCGCATTCCCTCGAGGCTCTGTTTCATATGTCCCTTTAAGGAGTTTAATATTGTTAAGATCTAAGGTAGTTGAAAATCTTAGATACGTTAGCTTCTTGCATATTTATACTAAATTTGAAATGAAAAGTATTTGCAGATTTTTAATTTCTGAAGTACTGCAATGAAAAATGTTCCAATGATACTATTTTTCACGAAATTTGATGGGAATCTTTTGATAATCGCAATATGCTCTGGACTCTGTTGCCGAAATGTTTTCCTAGCTGGCAAGATCTAAATTTAGTCTCAAATCTCTCCTTTCCAATTTCACCTTTAGAATTTATTTCTGAAGACTTGCTTCATTCTCTAATTGAAATTAATCTCTGTTGCTATAAATAGCAACAGTTTAATTTCATTCTCTTATCTGTAGGACAAAGAGTAATGATATTGCTCAGTGGTATTGCCTTTCGTGTGACTGTTGTATTATCGGATTCTTTAAATATAATCTTAAATATATTGATGAGAATTTGTTTTATTGCGTGTGTGAGACAAGATTTCGCAGTGTATACCATGCTCGCCTTGTTTACTAGGAAATTTTCGAAAGTTATTTCTATAAACGGCGGTCTTGTTGTTGGTAATGGCTCAAATCTTGATGGTAATCTAGTTGGACTGTTTAGCGCTTCCCACCTGAACTCCCACTGGGAGTAATCTTATCCGGTACCGCTTAACCTTAACTTTAAAAAGGCGAACATGCTGTCCTTGGTATTGGTTTCTTTATTCCCGCATTGAAATGGAATTTTAATGGCCAAAATTTAGTTTCACTAGATTTTCTTTTCTGTAGAATAAAATTGTATCACAGTCGGTAGCACCCTAAGCATATTAGCAAATATTTTTTAATGGAGATTTACTGCATGAATGAGCAATTTCGGAGACTCTGTTAAAATTATACAATATGCTTCATTAATAATGTTATTTGCTACAATCTAATTTCACGGAAAATTTTCCCCTAATTTATTTCATAGGTCGGATGATTACGTAATTCTTTAACAAAGATAACAAATGTTTGCGTCCCGTGCGAGAATAATTTGGACGCTCTTTCTTTTGTCAGCAGCATTACTTTTATTTTAGATAGATCTTTCGGGGATGTGAATAGCTTTAAATCGAAGCTACCTCCGAAAAAATTTGACTCTTCCTAATGGCTAAATGGGTGCCTCTTAATACTGAAGGTCTAATTCCGTAGCGTAGTACTTAGGCAAGCAGCTACTAAAATTCAAATCCAATATTCTATCTTTACCATTACCTATACCACGCAGTCACTTTATCTGCCCTTGTCACAAGTATTTTCCTTGCAGTATAGTTTCATGAACAATTTTCTACTATTGCGTCATCTAAAGCATGTTTTTCGTAGGGAATCAAATGAAATTTCCTATTTTCTCTTTGCCTTTTCAAGATTCCTCGGAAGTTTGTTTCAGGTATGCTGAACTTGAATATTCCCTTTATTCCAATTTCTAGGTACAAAAAGTATTTACATTTCTGGCAGTCAAACTTTCGAAAATTGGATTTAAATACCAATTAACTTTTTAGCCATGCAAATTTCTTGAAGGTGTTATTGAACATAATCAAAGAGTACTTCCTGATTTACATTGTGAATTTTCTGATGGTTCAATAAAATATTTGAAGATTGGAATGCCTTCATTTCTTTAAAGTACTCTGTTAGATAATTACTGGTCTCTAAACAGCAGAGAACATGTCTAGAGCAATTTCAGCAAAGGTAAACTCTATTCCAGAAAAATCTACCCCAAATTCATCCAGCAGCTCTTCTGTGCCGGTGAGTAATTGTCTAATTTTCTATCATTAGAAATCTTTATTTTAGTAGATGTATCAAATGAGCCATCTTGCTCTCAAATTGAAGGTGATAGTTTCAGAATATTTACATGATTGCAGGAAAAATGTTTGTAATCCCAGATATTTTTGAGACTTGTTGCGGTTTTGCATTTTTGACATTGTCTTGTATGTAAATTAGTTTTTACTATGGCAATTTTTAAGAGTTTATATTTATAACAGAGTTGAGTTTCTTTAGATTTTGTGAATGTATTATTGAACACGACAAATATTGTTTTTATACTGTGAAATAATTTCTAAGATCAATAAAATGCTTTCAAAGTGTAAAATGTCCCTTTCTTTGAAAAATCATAATGTAAGATTGTTGCCCGTCTCTAATCAACATAAAAAAGATGTCTAGAAAACTTAAAGGTAAGGTTTCTTACAGAAAAATGAGCCACATTCATCAAACAGCTCTTCTGTGAATGTGAGTAATTGTAATTCACTGTTTTAGTCATTTTCATAGATTTATGTAAAATCATCAAATGGAATCTTTCTGTTAAATTGAGTGGTTTTAAAAATTATGGATTGAAGCAGCACTTATTTTTTTTCTTGCTACTTTCATATTTTCTTTACATCTTGTTTTTAATGTTTTTACTTGTCTTTCTGTGCATTATAATTGAAATTTGATATGCAGCTAGGTCTTTCATATGCCCATTTGTATCAGTTTGAGGTGGAATGGATTCCTATAAAGTATTGCACTGCCTAAAGTAAAAATTTCTGATTTTGTTAATGGTGGATTAATGGAAATGCTTATAGTTTTAAAAGTTTTTGCCATTTTTTATCTTTGTTTTAAGTGAAAATTCTATTTTTCCTTTCTTGAAATTAAAATTATCACTTGAGATTTACCAAAATGTATTGATGGATAAAATTTCTAGTTTGGTAGCAATGACAGTTTTGCTTAATTTTTTTTTCATGCATAAATTGTTTTATTTCTTTCACTTAAAAAAAATAGTAATATCTTTAATGTATTCTACGAAAAATGTAACTAATTGCGAATGAAAAAACTGCATTTTCATATTAGAAAGTCTTTTTTTCCTAGGCAAAATGAAAATGTGAGAAATATAGTTGTGGTGACAACTTCATTTGATCAATCGTTTGTGTAATTTTCCTGCTCTATTTGTATTTGAACCATGCGATCTGTAAACTGGCATGTAATTATCTTTTTATTTATTTCAGGGAAAGCGTAAAAAGTATAATTGTGGTGAAATTTGGTCTATTGTATAAATTGCTGAATTTTTATTATTTCTCTGGTTGATATGCATTTGGATTGATTTTTTTTATTTGTAAACTGAAGTGTAAAATATTTACTGTATCTTTTGTGTGAATCATGTATGTTTGAATTGTAAACTAAATTGTGAAAATGTAAAACTGATTCATGTAATTTTTGGTATGTAGAAAATGAAATGTAAAAAAAATGTAAATTGAAAAAGTGAATAAAGGAATTTTTACCAAAATATTTTGTGGATTGAAATTGTTCACGGAAAAAGAAGGCTCATCAGGGCGGAGACTATCTCGAAAGTCTTTCCTTTGACTGTTCGAGATAGAAAAGTTTTTCAAGGTGGAATTTGGACTTGGGATTTTTCCAGGGATTTTCATGTGCATGCAGGAGTTGCGTCTTGCAGGAGTCCAGCATCTTGGAAAATTTTCAAAGTCAAACTTGAGAACACTGCATAATACTCTAAGTCCAGAACAGAAGTCTTACTCAAGACTTCTGTTCTGGACTTGGAATATTATGCAGTGTTCTCAAGTTTGACTTTGAAAATTTTCCAAGATGCTGGACTTGAACTCCTGCATGCTGAAATAAACCATTGTACATTTGGATAAATAAATACTTTATTTAAAACATTTATGCCTTTGTCAATTCAATAACAATGAAATACAAGTTGAAACTTAGCCTGAAAATAAAATTACATTCACATTTGCATACATCATGCACATAGAAATAAAATTGTAAAAGTATTTTTTTCAACAATCAACTAATGGATAAAACACTTCAAAAGAATTTGAATATTTTAAACTTTATATGCAAACTTTTAAACTTTAGATGTTCTTAACTTTACTTGGAAAACTTCAAACCTTAGCTACAAAATAAAATTACCATTCACATTTGCATAATTGCATTTAAATAAAAATATTCTAATTAAATGACATCAATAATGAATAAACATTTTATCAAAAGAATTTAAATACCTTTTTAAACTTTATATTGAAAACTTAAAAACACCAGCATGTTTTTCCATGGGAAGTTGGCTGTCTTGCTATAACTTAGGTCTGCTGCAAGTTGACACTTCACATTCAGGTACTTCGTCTTTCACAATTCTGCTCTTGTATAGTTTACATCAGTCCTGTACATGAAAAATTATAAGACATTAAACTTTGCAATTATAATTAACATTTAACTTAGAAATTGAGTTACTTATTTTCTGTATCAAGATAGAGATGAAACATCTAAAGATTCAGCAAAAAACTTAGTCTCAGAGATTTCAATAAGACATTTTAACACTTCGGATAACCCTACAAAGCACAAGTTTCTTTGAATCGACTAAGCAATTGAGTTTCTCAGCAATTAATAAAGAAAACAGATCTCAAAAATATTTCTATTACTTTTATCATCAAAACTATCATGAATTCACTGTATAAAGAAACCTCAACATACACAACCCTTTCAACTTTAATCTTATCAGCACATTGGAAAAATGAAAGTTTTTAACTAGATAATCAATCTTTTGTCATGGCCTCTTCAGTTTTGAGACTATTATAAAAGACGTCTCAGCATAAGTATGGCTGAAGCTGTATAACAACTAGCAAGTCAAAATATGTTGTGTTGATACACAAGAGAATCATCATATAATTCCTTCTATGATACTGTGGTAACTAACTGCAATAATCAAAATTATTTCTCAGGTTCAATTAAAGAACAAGCAGTAATAATGCATAAAAAACCCAAATGCCTACATCAATAAAAAGTCTGAGCAAAGGAAGAGTATTTACAACCCACTTATAAAAACTTCCCAGAAAAATCTCTACTTCTGAAATTGTTGCTAATGTTGAAAAATAATGACAACAACTTTTGATGGTCTAAATTTAAATTGGCAAAGATGGTCAATTATTTCAATAAATGATAGAAGGTTTTGCTCTTGAATTGCAGTTAAAAATGAAGATTTGTATGGATTCAAAGACTTGGTTTGATACCCATACATGATCAATTATGCTCAAGACAGCCAGCTAGCTTTGAGAAAGTACCAAATAATTGATGTTATTATCTAATTTGATATTAATTAACATCAATTTCTTTATTCAATAATTCAGCATACAGAATTTTAAACAAATTAATCACAGTATATATAAATACACAAAGTACGAGGAATAAAATTAAGCTTAAAATTTGAGGCAATTACATCTTCTACCTAGGCAAATGGTTCAAATCATGTTTGATAAATTTTAAGTATTAATCTTTCATTTAGTAATTCAATAATTACAATGTCATTCATCTCACTTTGTTTATGTGGCTTATATACTTAAACCAATTGAAAAAGATGAATTTTAGACATTCAGATCTTCAGACTATTTGTAGCTTCTGAATGCAACTGCTCAATCAATCTGACTTACACAACAATTGAGTGACAGAAAAAATAATTACTGCATAATGCAATTAATATGCGAAAGGATAACAGTTGCAAAATTTAGGGTGGGGAAATAAAACATAATCCAACTAAGAAGAAAATTCTGAACTCCATGAAGTACATAGTAGTATGTATTATACCCTTCAAAATATAAAAAGAAAAGAAATAATTGAATATGAATCATGGTCTACAAGCATTAATTAGCCAATATTCTAGTGGTGATGCATTTCATTACAGGTTCAGTTCCAGAAATCCAGAAACAGGGAAAATTTTGCATTCAGAGACTAACAATAACACATTGTGCTTTCAACTATTCACAAAATGAACAATTAATAATAAACTAAGTTGTTTTTGGGAAAATAAGTCATTAAAATGCCCCATAAAAGTTATTACAAAAGATAATTGTAATTGACTATGAAATAATCTTCCCAAAATATACATAACATATGTACAAAAAAAATGTATTCTAGGAAAAATAGAATAAAGTTAATCCACAAAATAATCTTATTGGTGAAACCAAACTGAAGTAACAGTAATCAATACCTGGTAATCTAAAGTGCAGACACTTGTATTACAGAATGTGTTAAATTTTGTGGTTAAAAATAGTCGAAGAAATTTAAGGAAATAAAAATTCACAATGAAAAAAATCTCATTCTTTTAGAACAAAACTTGCCCAGAATGCTTTTCTAATAGCTCCATAGCAATGAACATGAATGGGAAGTTGCAAGGAAATTAAAAATGATGAAAATTAAAGTTTTACAAACAAAGGTGAAAATGTTTAAGACTTTGATGAAATGTATGTAAAGAATTCTTTAATTGGGAAAAATGTTGCTAGTAGTGAATAAAACACAAATGTGTAACACTATATGTAATTAATCTATACATCACTAAATATATTCAATGTTCTCAAGGCCATTCATTTCTTAAGTCACCCACTCCATTAGCTTCATCAACTATTTGTACTCGTGAAGAAATACGTAATAGTTACTAAACGAGTACTATTATAAAATAGTTATTATACAATTAATGATTTGAGAGTTCTCAATGCAGAAATATCACCTTCTCCTGGAACTCAATGAATCTACCATTCATTGAAATACTTTCCTAATAGCTCTGCTCAGCTAATTGAGACAATATTCAAGAAAATGAAAGAAAAGTTAAGGATGCAAATTTAATTCAACCAAAAACTGACTATATCAGAAAAATTATACATTCAAACATGATGAGAAAACAAACTGAATGTATGCAAAACTTTCTCTAAGTTCTCAAGGTCATTTGCTTTGCTGAAGTTCTAGCTGTTGGAGCAGATAATATGAAAAATATGACATCTATACTAATACTTTTACTAAGAAGCATATACTTGAGAAGGCTGAGGCAAATAAATAGTATATGAAATAATGTTTGGAAAATGATAGTAACACTAATAAGTGTTAATACAAATATGACACAAAAAAGAATTGCAGTAGACTTTGGAATCGTTTTCCTTAAGTAAACTTAATAGATATTGGAAATAAAAGTATTCTGGGGAAAATAAAAGAATAAATTTATCCCACCAAATAATATTTTTCATAAAACTAAAATACCTGGCAATCTGAAATTCAGATACTTTTGTTACAGAATGAATGGCCTTAAATTTGAAGTTGAAAAATAGAAGATTGTTTAAAAAATAAAGAAATAAGAAGTCATTTTGAAAGAAAACTTCTTTTATCTGGAATTCAACCCACCTAGTATGCCTTTCTAATAGCTCCAAGGGCAAGTTGTGAAGAAATTCAAAAAAATGAAAATTAAATTTTCTCAAACAAACATGAAAAAGTTCAAGAAAATGATGAAATGCATGAAAAGTAATATTTAAAATGTCGCAAGTAGATAATACAGAATATGCATCGTATGAAAGCTGAATGTACTCCTGTAATCTTCCCAAGGTCACTCATTTTTTTAAAAAGCATTTCTATCAACTAAATCAATTGGTTTCAACTAATTGCTTTCACTGGAAATTTGCTTTGAGGAAATTAATATTAAAAAAAAAGCTCTTCAAATTTATTGCAAAATGCACAATCGTTTTTCCCCCTGAATTTTTTTATAAATGCAGCTAAATATTAATTCACATAAGAATTAATCCATAAGGGACTCAATAAATGTATTTAAATAATTCTTATAAAATATACATCCTATGTAAAGGGAATTGAAAGTATTCTACAAGAAATAATTAAGTTAATTTAATGTTACGTGAATGCTTCTAAGAAATCTGATCACAAAACTTGCATTTAGAAGCAAATTTGACAAAATGTCCTGGAATTTTTAAATTAAAATACTAATAAAAATTGAATCTCTGTATGCAAAACTTCCTTTAAGTTCTCAAGGTCATTTGCTTCACTAAAGCTCCAGTTGTTGAATATCTCATCCAAACTAATTTTATTATTTATTTTGTTTCATTGGAGATTATCACAGATTTTACCATCCCATCTATAATAAAATATTTAGTCAACTTCATTCTCTTGCCTATCATAATGAAAATTCAAGAAATTGATCAAAATGAAATTTGTAATTCAATGTAAGAATGCAAAGAAATTTTAAGAAATAATTTCACAGTATTATGCTAATGAAAATTTGCCTAATACACGATTTTAAAGCTGAAACTGTTTTATATGGTATGCTAAGCTGCACCTGAGACAGCTAATGTATTAAAATGAGATTATCAGCAAAGAAACTCAATTTTAACTGAAGATGTTCCTTATCACATTTGAAGAAGCTTCCTTACATTATGCCTGAATGTGAAAATGATATGGAAATATTAACTTTATACGTCTTACAGAATTATTTAAATAGAAGGAAAATAATACAAAAGTGATTTCTATTAGTTATAAAATTTTGCTAATCGTAGCTTTAAATCACAAACTTTTGGAAAAGGGTTGATGGAGTAATTGAGAATTCAATAAGTACAAGAAAATTATATGTTAAAAATAAGTTAGAATCATTTGGTCAAATATAAAACTAATGAGTTGGATGACATTAAATGAAAAATGGAGCATTTTAAGATTCTAAGCTGCAATAATGTTGAAATAATGAAGATAATTAAATGAATCATTATATTCCCAGGAACTGATACCCAAAAAAATTGAATTTTTCTGCTACAAAATGTTTAAAAAGAATGATTTTATGAAACAATGGAAAAATGTGATTAGTAAGTCAAAAATGCAACAGGAATAGAGAATATGGCTGCCACTAACATTATTCTGCACAAAATACTAATTCTGTGGAAGGTGCCACTTCCATTATACATTTCACAAGAATATTGGAATATAAGAATAGGGAATAATATAGGAATAGGGAGAGTAAATTGGAACTATTTGTTCCAAAAATTGTTTACTTACGCACATCGATGACTTATGTTTGGGTTGCTTAATCCGTCGCCGACTGGGCCTCCAAGATCATTAACAGTCTTTCAGGATTTCATCTTGTCACAAGAAGATCTTACTTACTATTCACACAAAAGCAGCAGAGATGAACACAGAACGGGCAAAGTCTGGACGAAACTGGAATTCCTGCATGCTGTTCCCTCTCCATAAGGGATCAGTACCCCAATGCCAACCATGGGATGGATAGCTGATTTCTCTTACACGTGGATTCACTACGAAACAATCATTATACGTTAATAATAATAAAGTGATTTTGATAAAACTTAATTAACTCAGTATATATTATTACTAACAAAAACTTGATCTGGGTAAATTGGATTTAACCGAGTCAATCCTTTGACTTCATTAAATAGATTGATCTCAACAAACCATTTCACAATTACTTCACGTAGTGTATTGAAAGATTAAATCGACATATAAAAATCTATTGACACAGTCTACCCGAAAGCAAATTAAAAAGTCTCAAAGAGTTTATCTCAAAATTACTTTCTCATTTGACAGAATGCACTAAGTCTGCTAAATATCTCCCGTGATAGACTCATCAACAAAATTGCAACAAAAAGATCGTTTTCAGCTTTTATAAGGGATATAGCTTTCATTCTGGTGAAGGAAATAAGACATAAAAATACAGAACTTAGGTCATGGCCAGATAATGAAAGGCATACGCAAGGTATCTGATTGAACGGTTCTTATTATTTCAGCAGTGGTTCTTCGATGATCTTTGTTACAAAGAGTGGAAACTCAAAAAGTGAAAAAACCGAGGAGTTATTCTTAAAATAAATCATATTATCCATAGTAAAAGAGGGAATTCACGACCTTAGAGAGCGCATACCTTATACGACCGACGTCAACCAGCTGTCACATGGTTTTGACAAGTTGATACTTCACTTTCAGGTACCTTGTCTTTCACAATTCTGCAGTAGTTTTTATCAGTCCTGTACTTGAAAAATTATAATATGTTAAACACTGCAATTATAAACATTTAACCTAAAATTGACTTATCATTACTTATTACTCTGTAATAATATAGAGAGAGATTGATGGAACACCTAAAGACCTAGCAAAAAACTAATACTCAATATGATTATCCAAAAAAATAAGATGTCATAATGAAACTCCCGAGAATGAGTTTCCTTGAATCAGCTAAGGATTGAGTGTCTCAGCAAGTAATTGAAAATCACTAGATTTATAAAAAAACTTCTATTACCTTTACCATCAAATCTATCATGACTTCACTGAACACAGACTTCAGCATACAAAATCCAATCTTACCAGTGGATTGGCAAATTGAAAGCTTTTAATTACAGTTGATGCTTTCTGGCGATACCTGGTGGAACTTCTCCACATATTTGTGGACGAAGACAGATTGTTTCTTTCATATTTATTAGCTTTTAATTACATTGTCAATTGCTCTTTTGTCATGGCCTCTTCCATTGAGACCTCTTTTATAATAGTATCAAGTCTTAAGTATGGCTGAAGCAGTAGAATAAAAAGTAAATCAAAATATTATGTGTTGATGAAATAGAAAACCACATGATTGCTTCTATGCTACTGTAGAATCTAACTGCAATATTCAAAATTACTTCTCAAGTTCAATTAAAGACCAAGTAGCAATAATACCAATAGGCTACACCTATAAAAAGTCTGAGCAAATGAAGGGTATTGACAACTCACTGACGAAAACATCTCAGAAATAATCTCTACTTCTAAATTTGTTGCTAATGTTTACAAATCTCAAAAACAGCTTTTGATGGTCTACATTAAAAGTAGCATAGATGGCCTAATATTTTTAATAACTGATAAAAAGGTTTTTCTCTTGAATTTAAATTCAATCTTATGCTGCACTTAATAATAAAGATTTGTATTCATCCAAAATCTCCTATCACATGGCTTGAAACTCATACATGCTCAATTATGTGCTATACTTCCAGCTAGCTTTGAGCAAGTATCAAAATTATTAATACGATCACCTAATTTGAATTAATTAACACCAATTTCTTTATTTTATAACTCAACATACAGAAAATTAATATTATAACAGTATGTATAAATACATAAAGTAATAAATTGGAACTGTCAATTAAAAGCCACATAAAAGTCGTTACAAAAGAGAACTGTTATAATCTATGAAACCATCTTCCTAAAATATACATAATATGTACAGGAAATAAAGGTATTCTAGGAAAAAGAAAAGAATAAATTTAACTCAAAAAGTAATCTTTATCACAAAACCTAAGTGAAGTAACAGTATATGAATCAATACTTACAATCTAAAGTGGAGACACTTGTATTACATAATGAGTGACCTTAAATTGTGAGGTGAGACACAGAAAATCTTTAAAAAATTAAAGAATTAAAAATTTACAATGAAAGGAAACATCATTCTTTTAGAACACAACTGGCTCAGAATGCTTTGGTAACAGCTCTATAGCAATAAACATGAATGGCAAGTTGCAAGGAAATTTAAGCTTTCAAAAACAATGATGAAAATATTTAAGACTTTGATGAAATGTATGGAAAGTAATGTTTAATTGGGGAAAATTGTTAAAAGTAGTGAAGGAAAATGCAAAATATGCATCAACAACATCAGCAAGCTAAATGTATTCAACATTCTCAAGGTCACTCATCTTGTAAGTCATCAAATCTATTAGCTTCATCAACTATTAGCACTCATGGGTAATTTTGCCTAAAGGAAATTAATATAAAGAATATTCAAATTGTTATCAAAATGCACAATCGTTAATAGGAATGTTTTTAAAATCCATCTTATAAATTCACATAGGAAATCAATGAAGTCATTTTTCTAAAACACACTTCTAATTCAAAAGGAATGTTAAGTGTTCTGCATCAAATAAATGAAATTAACTAATGGTATTGGAATGCATCTAAGAATCCTGATCACAAAAACATACTTTTATTAAATTTTAACTTTACTTTACTTTTTAAAATTTGATGACGTGGTCTTGAATTTTATACTTAAAACATCAATACATAATAAGAACTATGCAAGTAATACTACAAAACAGTTATTACTCAACTAATGAAATGAGAGTTCTAAATGCAGAAACATCTCTTTCTTCTGGAACTCAGTGTGCCTACCCTTCATTAAATCACTTGCCTAATAGCTTTACACAGAAAATTGGAACAATATTAAAGAAAATGATGGAAAAAATGAGGACAAGGACTAAAGAAACTATTAAGATGTATATTGAAAATAAATAGATATTCAGCTAAATATTACCTGTCAAGATCAAAACATGCACCTAGATTTTAGAGCCAAACTAATTCAAACTTTTCAAGGTCACTAATTTCTCTGGAACCTCAGTTAATCATATCTTGGAACAACTGAAGGATTTCTTTTGTTTCCATGGATTATCTCAAATTACATAGCTTTAATGTAATATTTTTAACTTCTTTATACATAATCAATAAAAACTATAATTGTAAATCAAAGATTCCCAAAAAAAATAGAATAAATTAAATAATTAAAAGGAATTAGTCATTTGAAATAGCTAAGAAAAAGTACACAAAGCTTTCAAAACAGACATGCTTAGGAATGGATGTGCCTATAAAATTGTTGGAATTCAAAAACAAGAGATTTATCAAAAACTAACCAGAGATCAAAAATATTATGCATTCAAACATGAGTAAAAAAAATTAGTGTATGCATAACTTCCTCTAAGTTCTCAAGGTCATTCACTTCACTGAAGCCCCAGTGATTGGCAATCTCAATCAATACTAATTTATTACTCTGTCTTATTGAAGTTCTACTACCACTAATTTTTGCTATCCTACATACAATGGAATATTTAGCTGAACATTCAATCATCTCTCATAGTACAAAGGCATGAAATCAACCTAATAAAATTTGAAATTTGATGTAAAAATGTAAAGAAAGTTTAATAAATACTTTCAGAAAAAGTTTCCCAAGGTAAATAAGTGGGATTAACTCAAAATTTTAATGCTGCAACTGTTTTATGATATGAAGATAAAATTCACTAGGAACAAATTCTTAAAAGTAATGCAAAGAATATAAAACCATATGCATCCTGACACCTATACTAATACCCTCACTAAGAAGCAGCACTTAAATGAAAGACTGTGAAATAGTTTATGATATAATGTTTTAAAAAATGATGTATGTACATCTAATAATCCAAAGTGCAAATATTCAATTAAAACAATGTAGGATATTGAATTTTAAAATAAAAGAGAAGAAAATTATTTAAAAGCTAAGATATTCATTTCTCATAAGCCTCATTTTGCTAATCCTGGATTTTAACCTCAACAGATAATTTAGGAAATAGGTGAACAGAGTAATTCAGAATTACATATACACAGGACAATATTGTAAAAGACAAGTTAGAATCAACCAGTCACAAAGAAAACTTAAGTAATGAAGAAGTAGTTAGAAAATGCATGGTGATACATATGGATCTCAAATGGTGACGCGATACGGAGAAAGATGATAAAACAATCTTCTCAACGTAGAAAGTTTTCGCTACTGACGAACATCCAACGTTTAGGCGTTTCTTTTGTTGAGGTTATACGACTTGAAGAGTTAATAAGAAGCATTCTCAACATTCACATCATAACAGCTTAAAGATGATAAGTAAATTACTCAATGCACAACAAAAATTATCAACGAGAATTACGCTCCTTTTTCATTCAGAACAACAACTTACTGTTGTATAATATCCATCTCACGCCTGCAGGCTGCTGATAATATTTCCAGGAAATAGTGAAACTTTCTTCAGAACTTCTCAATGAACTTCTAAGATTTCCGAAGAATGTAGGCAATGATGCAAAAGATCAGACTTCCTGAAATAGAACTTAAGTTTCCACATTAACGAATTCTACATTCCTAAAAAATGAAAGGCATTCTTCATAACTAAGTTTGATAGAATGATCAAGTCAGTAAAAATTGATCAACCGAATGTATGTCACTTTGTATTTTTATTTAATTGGTTAAGTGAAAACCTCAATGAAACCTTTCCTTACAACTCTTGAGTAGCGAAAAGATGTTTTGATTCACTTTAACAACATTTACTCAAGACCTTCAATTTTAATTTCATAATTGTTAAATATATTATCATAAAGTTGGAATCCTCCATGAAAAAAATTGTGTCCAACACGTGGAGAACACACAATCGATACAAACTCATGGAATACATCACAAATATTAAGATCGATTTCTGTGCATCATGAAAGTACTGATAGTTCATCGTATTTACTAGACGCGAATGTTTTAACGAAAGAATCAATAGCACTTTCCTGAAATAATTCGTAAAAAAATAACACGTGGCAATTTTACCTTTCCCAACAGAATTGCAAACCTCCAACATTTGCCTCCTGCTCTCATACTGGCGAAAATGAACATTTTCGCGCCCCGTCAACAACAGTTGAGGAGCGATAATTGCCCAAAGCGCGAAATACAAAGCCATAAAAATACTAAAAATTTATTTGTAATTGTTTTCTTTGGGTCAGAGGTGGGATTTACGTAAACCATAAGGAAATTTGAAAGATGTTTCTAAGTATTCTATTCATATGCCCCTAAGGAAAGTAACTAAAAGAAGAAAAGTGAAGGAATCGTAACTTTAAAAGACAAGATGTGAAGGACGCAAAACTAAAGCTTACTCAGCAAACGATTGTTTTGTTTACCTCTAAGTTGTAACGAAGTTGAAGAAAATAAAGTATAGTTGTTGCTAGAAGTAAGGTATATGGTCGGAATATAAGTCCAACTCAGCTGGATTTTACAACGAGATGGGTTTTCTCATTAGAAAGAATGTACATCCAATCAATAACCCTAGCTTAATCTCATATCCAATCGTTTTAAGATTATGATAGGAATTAATTTATTTTAAATTTACTTTAATATTTATGGTTCACTGTCATAGATTGAAATTCTTCCTTTGGACATTGACAGCTGTGGAACTAGTAGCTTCCACCATCATTACCCATACGTAATGTGTTTATTCTCATTTTCTAGTGAAAACATCGTTAGAAGTTTAGAGCTATAATAAGAAGTATATGGATATTCATTATTTGATAGGGTCTTGTCATGTAGAGCCAAACACAGAGGCATGGGAGTCGATATTAAACCTATCGGAATAGTTAAACCTAAAGGAAAAAATCTATTCTCAGAAGATTTATCCAGGCAGGTCTTATTTTTTGGATAATCCTACTTAATAAGAATTTCTTTGAGTCAGCAAAGCAATTGAGTTTTTATGATTTTTCGACCGAATTATCGTAGAGTTTTGTAAAGCATTTAATAAAGTTTAATAAAGTTAAAGTAGAAAAAATGGGCATAGATACAAGGTTTAAAAGATCTTTACAAAATTTTTCAACGGGTAGGTCTCAGAGAGTAAAAGTTGGCGAAAATATATCAGAAAAAATAGACATTACGTCAGGGGTACCTCAAGAAAGTGTGATCGGCCCATTGCTGTTTTTAATTTATATCAACGACTTACCAAAGCTCATTAACTCCAAAATCCATCTATATGCTGATGACTGTATAATTTATAAGGAAATTAATGGTGAGGATGATGTTAGAATATTACAAAGGGACATTGAAGCAGTTGAGAAGTGGGCAACGAAGCATGGAATGGAAATAAATGCAAAAAAGAGCAAACACATTACATTCACAAATAGGAGGGAAAGAGAAGTCTCATATGAGGTTAACAGAGAAAAAGTTCCCAGGGTGAAAGAATGTAAGTACTTAGGGGTTAAATTTACAAAAAATTTAGATTGGGGTAATCACATTGATAAGGTAGTCTCTAAAGTGTTTAAAAATCTTAAAGGGAGCGAGTAGGGAAGCAAAGAAATTAGGATATAAAAAAATAGTACGGCCTATATTGGAATGTTACAAATGTATGGGATCCGCACAGAAAAACTAATATAAATAAAATTGAAAAGGTGCAGCGAAAAGTAGCTAGGTATGTTTTAAATCAACACAATAGGGAGGAAAGCGTAACGAAAATGTTAGAATTTCTTGGGTGGGAGAGTTTAGAAAACAGAAGGAAGCCGAACAGGTTGGTAGGGATTTTTCAAGTAAAAAAAGCTGGTGAAGCATGGAGGGAATTAAGTTACAGATTAGAAAAACCAAATTATTTTGCGCACTGCGATCATAATGAGAAGTTAAAATTGTGAAAACAAAGGACCGATATGGCTAAATTTTCATTTCTTAATAGAGGAGTAAGGGAATGGAAGATGTTACCTGAAGAGGCCTGCAAGCCCTTACCTAAATCAGTTAAAGAGTTTAAGCTTAGATGTATTAAAACATTATAAAAATATACTGAGAGGGGGGTTTTTTGTTAGATATTGTTAAATGCATAACTGTTTGTTGTAAAAAAGTGACCTTATCTTGTTGGACTATATAATGTTATTTAGGAATGTTAAATTTGAAAATATGAGTGTAAAAAGGGGTTGTATTTTAACAATGTTTGTGGCTGCCACCTGACAAATGTCAAATTGTAGCAATAAAAATAAAAAAATAAACAAAATAAAAATTATTAATGCATTACAAGGTTCCACATATTAAGAATAAGAATTGCTCCATTCTTATACATCTCAAAACAAGCCAATTTCAAAATTCCATGCTGTGATTCTGTATTAAATTCTTAACCATAACTTTCTGAGGTAACGATGCTCTGGAGAAAATCAGAACACTTCTCATTAGAATCAATTATTTACATCGCCATTTTACCCTTAACATTCAATGATTGATGTATTTCTTTTTTTGCTACAGTTTCTTCGTAACTTCTGAGTTGTTGAAATCCCAAAGTTAGTTGTTACTCAACCTAGGATGTGGACTTTAATTTCTTTTGAAAGACAAGGTCATTTGCACTTTAAGTCCGAAGCACAGGAATCAAACCTGTTACTGTTTTCACTGAAGGCGAACGAGTAACCTGTATTGCTATGTGAGGGCTTATACATGACAAATATCATTCGTAAATCCCAATGGATAGACAAGGCCTCCACAAAATACAGGTTCATCTTCTGGCCCACAATGCACTTTGGAAGTCATATACATTTAAAGATGCAAATTATTTTGAGAATTAATTTCTAACATCAGGAATATATTCTTGAATCGTGTGACACAGATGGGTTAGAATAGTGCATAACAACATTCTTACATATTAGCATTCCTAAGACAATTTTTGCTTCCAGACCTCATTTATTAACATATTACAACAAATTAAAACAAGGGATTAAAGAAACTACTTATTACTCTTTTACCAGTTTCTGATGGAATTTTTGATAACATACATCCTGCAATGGAATTCCACAAAATTCATGTTTCTAAGATTGATTTTATTCTATAAATATTACAGGGTATTCTATTTTAAAACTTAAAATAACTTCCCATTGATTAACTCTAAGAATATTGTAATATATTCTCAGATAGATTTAAAATTCCTGTTTTCATATTTATATCAGGGCTTTGCAGTTTTCAAAGATGACCTTAATCTTCCCAAAATTCTTCTTTTGTGGCCAGTGATTATTATCATATACCCTTGCAGCCTTTTCCTTCTTGTAACTTGCTATATAGTTAGTTTGCACATGACACTCAACACTAAGGTTTTTTTTTAATATTTTTGGTCCCCATTCCTCATGAATTTATATTATAATTTATACATTTTTCCTCATGAGGGTATATGAGTTATACCTTCCCTTTATTTGCCATAATAAGAAAGAAAGATAAAAAATTAATCACAATACGATTATGTAAATTTATCAAAGGACCACCAACTTGGTAAGGCAACATACTGTAAAAAAGGAATGTTAGGATAAATTAAAATAATGATTAATTCATTAGTTTAATAATTTAATCATTATCTAATAGTACCCCCTGGACAAGCTTCGCATAACCTGAGGGGGAACGCAAGATCTACGGATACACAAGATTGAGAACATCTACTCTACACCAATGTGGCTGATCTAACTTAAAATATTTGAATCGAAAGAAGCACTTGACTCCTTTGCTTATATTCATCTTACATTTCAGTTGCTGAGAATTAAGTCAAATAAGGAATCTCATTGTGAATCTCATGTTAGGTTTGTGAAAACCATTTTCTGTTAAAATTTTACAAAATCACAGTAATTAAATTAATAAATTCTACTCTAGGAGATTAAGTCTAAGGATTGCCAAGTTTCACTTTTATAGAAACTGAGATTTGAAGTTATTACATTCCTAAATATTTTCTCACTAAAATTGACTTTTGGATTTCTATTTAAAACACTTATGGCCTTTGGAATTTACTCAAAGTTCTCTTCACAATTGATATTCGAGATTTGATGATATAAAAAAACAATTAGACATATAAGAAATGTCATCTTGATCACCAAAGACATTGTGGAGGTCATCTCATTAGAAAGATATTTTTATGGATGTACATACATACATAGTAGCTTCAGACAATTTTCAAAAAAAAAGAAGTTGGATCAATTCTCAAATAAATCTCATCGAGGATTTCTGATGGCTCCAAATTGCACGAAATATACGCTAGAATAAAATATTATGGTAACCTCTTAAATTTTCAAGTCCCCTTTATAATAAAAGTGATAATTCATGTCAATGTAAATAATTATTTGATATTAACTACATCTGATACACAGATTCATACAATTACATTTTATTGATAATAGATTCTAGATCACTTATAATGATACAACCAAGTATAATGTACCGTAATTGTTTAAAAGAATATATGCCAGATTCAAAAATAAGATTCAATATTTCAATTATTTCATTGGATATTTACCTTAAGCATTTGAAACATAATATATTTTACTTACATATACCTAGAGATTATTTAATAATAAATAAATTAAAACCCTCTACATTTTATTGAAGAATGTTACGTTCCTACATCCGTCAAAACAGATAGCGATTGGCACTTAAGAAAAGAACGTGGTTCGGAGAAACAAAACAAAAACAGGAATGTTTTCTTTTGTTTTCATCGACTAGAAAGAACTTCTTTAACTAGAAAAAATTCCATTAAACTTAAATGGTGTCGGTGTATCTATCAGATTTGCGAAGCCTTTCTTCGAGAAACTTTCCCATTCCCATAATATGTTTTCGATCGAAAGCATTAATTGATACCATTTTGTATTTTGAGGATAACTTTCCCAAGCGTAAGCCTTCCTGGATAAGGCCCTCAAAAGCAATGAATATACGTTCATTGGGACCATAATTATTATACATTCCCAAGAAGGCGACTAAAGCAGCCTTCTTCTCCTGGTTATCGGGGTGCCACGTCCTATTCCAACCCTCGGTTTCGTAACACCTTCCGTCTTCAGCAACAATGAAATTTGATCTCATATTTCCATTGCGATACGTCATATGTTTCTCAAAGGCCTTAAGATGTTCGCTACAGTTAAAAAAGCATCTCGATCCAGTTTGAAGGATTACCAAGTATTCTATAGGAGATGGAAGGGTCCTCAAATCATCCTTCGGCTTTGAGCCACTCCACTCAAATCTAGATACAATTGATTGGGCACTTTTTTCCTCGCTCTCTAATGAAAACAGGAAGTCCGTATTGTTTTTATACCAATCCCATCCTGTCATATCTTTTCTTTCGAAGCTTCCACTACTTATGGAATAATAGTCATTAATAAGATAGTATGGAATGATAGAATAGTGCAGAGATAACTTTTTCGTGCAAATTGCGTTTTTCACTAATTTTCTGAACGTCCCAATTGCTGCCAAGGATGGTGAAACGTATCTTTCTTTCTTAATGAATGCGATAATTAAGGACTTTGGACCTAAACCACCGTTTTGAACAAAGTTGTAATGGTCCCAACCGATGCCTTCGAACACCCTGCCATCGTCTGAAATCCAAAAATTGCACCCAAGGTCTCCGAAATCTCTCATTTGATAATTTTCGTGTTTTTGTAAATCTTCGACGTAATACGTGTTATTGTGGAGGTAACCATGTCCATCTACTATGAGGAAATCAGCTGCACTTGTTCTGTTTTGCCGAACCATATGCTTCTTTGCTCCCCATTTGGCTCTCCACATAATACTCAGCTTCCTTTCATCTGCAGATGAAGAGAAAATTTTAGAGATTTTACTTACTGAGGTGTTTTATTAGCATGCGAAAATTATTTATTTGCAAAAAGTTGAAGTGTTTGGCAATTTTAAATTATTCATCTACTCACATCATTAAGTCTTCAGAATAGAAACAAGGCATATTTTATGAAAATAGTGGTGCAGATATTCAAAAAGTAGGATTCCTTATAATCATGAACAATTTCTCATAAGCATTAACTCTTTCAATAAATATATACTTAAATTATTTTGTGCAGCAGTGTGATTCAGTAAAGTAATATTTGGTAATATATCTTAAAGCTGAATGAAATCGTAAAAGTATCCACATATAAATCCTTATGCGTCCCATCTAGCGAAATTACTACGTTAATAATCTACTTGTGTAGAATATTTCAGGAACGTACACTTCTTTAATTATTGCAAATGAGTTGTGACATCGAAGGTATCAAATCATCGTGAGATCGAGAGTAGAGGGTCTCTAAGTAAACGAACTGTAAGCACGTAATTTATCCGATCAGTGACTATCCATAACAAGAGTTGCGGACTGGATAGTTTACAATATTTTGCTGATATTTATGGGATATGATTGGTAACCGAGATCAGAGATTACACATACAGGGCCACATAGGCTGATGTACAAGGAAATGTGTTGTTGGGTACTGTATTAAAGATAATAAAGTTTTATATGAAAGCGGCGGGTACTAGGTTCCTGTATACTTAAGTTTTGAAGAGTGCATTTTTGATTCTAATTATTGAGTTAAAAATATGTAGGATCCAGTAGCATGGGTTCGAATTTAACAATATCCTAAACATGGGAATGATTATATAGTTAACAAATTTTACAAATATGCCGCTTGGTTTAAGAACATTACAATCGATTAATTTTACGTAAGTATTCTGGGTTTTACATCAATAACTTTGAAATCACTTCCTTTAAGAATACATTTAATGATATTTTTTATCATTTGTAGTCGTCATTTTTTTGAAGAGTCAAATCTCGAGTACTGGTCAGACGAAACTGAAAAATGTAAGAGTAGAGAGCAAAAAAAGAAGAAGATTCTAATTACTGCACTGAAATATTGTTGTCAGTCCGAAATCGGAAGAATTTACTTATAAAATAAGCATCAAATTTGTAAATTTTCATGATTATAAAAACCCTGTGGCTTTCTTGATTAAAGGGTTCGTTGGACACGACTTTATTGGAAAAATCGAGAAAAAGGAGAAATGTTTTGAGGAAAGCTGATTGTTAACAAAAATTTTGTTTTTGTACTGTGATACATGTTATCATATAGTAGTGTTTTTTACTTGTGAAAGGGTCTAATTTTCACTGGAAGACCCATGTCATAATACAAAAGCCTAATAAATTGCGGGTTCTTAAATGAGACTATATCTGAGTTGATATCAGTAATGAGCAAGCATATGACGGATTAATTAGAAATGGATCTACTAGGCGACAAAGAAAAACTAGTAAAAAAAAATAAGAACTAGTAAATAAGACCTTACCAATAAAAATGCGTACCCAGAATAAGAATTTCAAAGTTCAGAGGATTATTCTGTACTATGTTATTATATTAATATATGAATACCCATAAAGAAAGGAAAGGAAATCAATTCTATGGATTGTGCTATTAAAAACAACGGAAGTAAAACAGAACAGAATAAGGTACAGAAGTACCACGAAAAGGTATACCAAAAACAACGTGGGTGACAATTAGAGAGAATCTTAGATGGAAGAAGAGAATAAAAGGGTAGAAGAACACACTCACTTCCTACAATTGTTTGGAAGACTAGCTATGGAAGGTGATAATCCAGAAATAAAAAAGGGGAATTAAAGTCCTTATGAAAAGGCTCCAAGCCTGTTTATAGGAAACACAGATGTGTTATCAACTTTTGTTCTCTTGCGTCATGTGGGACCGAAGTTAAATTTTGAGAGGTTTGTTTTGATAAATTCGTTAACATATTACTGCTGTATGTGATGGGGGCAAAGGGAACATGGTTCCGGTTAGTGTTACGGAACGTGATTCACAAAAATAAGTCAACGTTAATATAAGAATTTTCAAATTAAACAGATCGAAATACATTGATAATAGCTTCATATTCGGAATAATTTATCATGTATATAAAGGTAACTTAAATTATTTTCAAGCATTGGGAATCCTTTTACCTTTTCCAGGACAGAAAAGTGACAATAATCTCTCAATGCCTTCATCCTTCGAAATGTCACCGCAGGAAAGTCCTACTGCGTTATTCCTTTTAGTATCTAAAGATAAATAGAATAGATATTGATTAAAAATACAACGTAAAATGTTCTTTTCTACCGATAAATTTTCTTTAAAATTACAGTACATCCGATAAACTATCAGAATATTATTTTAAAATGTTTTAAAAGACACATTGTCTGCATTCGACACTCTCTTAAGAATTAATATAAAATGATATTTTTAATGAATATGAATTTTCGGATCTAAAAGTGATTTAACGAGCATTACCTTTTATAAATCCAGTGGCACCTGTTAGTTTTACAGATTTGTCCAAAAATGCGTCAATATCGAGCAACAGGCTCATATTATTCATTACATTGGTAGTTACGTTGCCGATAAGTAGTGACGCAGCTACCCGTCCATCCTCTCTACTCTTTAATGAAACTTTCATTTTCAACTGCTCTGCTGGTCCATATTGAATGCAGAAAAGGAACGGCAAAAGTAGCGAAAATGACAGGAAATATGATGAAGTCATGTTTCACGGGAAATTTCAGGCTATGGTCTAGCAATCACTTTAGGGCGATCTTGCGATCTGTAAAATTTAGATAAAAATTTGTTGGACTCAATAAAAGTGTTCACATAGAAACTTTTACATTGGAAACAATGATTAAATTATTGAGCACATAATTTATATTACAGGTGCGCATATTGTGGATTGAAGATTATTCCTTATTTTATAATTTCAAGCAAGAACATTTATTCAAAGATTTAAGAAACATTCTCACAGAATAATCTCACATCTCACAAAAAATGTTGTATTGTTACGAAAGAGTAATTTAGAAACACAGAGTTTGAACCTGGTTAAAAAACTAAGTAAAATATGATCACAACAGTTATATAGATAGATAAACAATATTATATCGATATCTCGCAATTATGGGTCTCTTCACCTATCCTCGTATTTCGCCACAATATTTACATAAATGAATTTAAGAGAGTATTTTGATTATCAATGTGTGTGATTTCTCACTCAGAAATTCTCTTCGTCTTATTGTCTGATAAGGTAACATTATCAAATAGGAAGGAAGAGCAGAGAGAATTAAACAGAAAAAGATAATTGACTGGACATAATAAATAATATATTAAGTGATAAGAAAGGTGCGTTTTGGCACTATCCATCGAATTTCATAACGTGTCATAATAAAAAAAAGTTTTATCTCATTATTAAGAAATTGCTAATAAAAATAAAAAATTAGCTCCACTAGAGTGGTAAATTTAATTATCAAGGAACGAAATATCGAAATTTTATGAACAGATACTAGCATAGAGATAATATACTTACTCTATGATGTAAAAGACACATATTAGACTCGTCAGATTCAAAGGGCTACGTATTAATACAGGAGAGGAACAAGAGAAGAAGTTATATCAGCCTTACCTTACGATAATCCTTTCTTCTCTCCAATAGCGATACTTCGAATCTCGAATATTCGTTCACACAGTCATAGAAGTATACTCGTGTGACAATCGCATAGCCTTCAGCAGCTTGAGCGAAAGTGCATTGTGTTCTGAAGAAAGGGATTATTATCGGCATGTTATTTAGCATCATCGAGAAGGAGTGACGTCATCTAGTTGATTGCGTTGCCAAGCCGAGATCAGAGCCATACGGTTCAAAGGATCCCGAAAACTAGATCTAAATCCTCAAGATATTTATAAACTTTGATCATATTTGGTATCACAAGAAATAATTTAAGCTGGAATAGAATTTGCAAAATGAGTGCAACTATAAGGACATTCTTCTCAGTAATGTTAATTATAATTTTTTGAAGTTATAGATGAATAACGTAACCCATTCCTAAAAATGAATATCCTTTAAAATCACTAAAATAACTGTTAAATATACACTTACTATTTCTAGAAAAGGATGTATTGCTTAGCAGAAATCACTTATCTTAAACAATATGCGCATAAACTCTCAATTTTGACTAATTTGAATGTTCTTCGATCATGATCATGATTCATTTACGTCATAAAGTCATGTAGGATTCAAAATAATGATGAAGGTCAGATACTAGTCTTTGATATTTATAGAAACCTTTTCGCATTCTTCTCTATTAAATTAAAATTACCATGATGGTAGCGAAGGACTGATTCATTCGAGATTTGGGAATTATTTCCACGAAACATAAATTAGTATATATAAATATTGCTAATTCAATTTTTTATAACATAAGCAGTGTTTTCGTAGTCAATTTTCTAGTTTAAACTGGTAATATCTATTTTCTATTTTAAACTGGTAATTATATTTCTACTCTAATTACACCGAATGTCTTGATGCTGCAACAGGATTCATATCGAATTTCTCTGTCAAATGCGAATGAATCTACTAGTTAAAACGTATGCATTGAAAAAACCTTTGGAGCTATACTCTCATTTTTCTCATAAGGAGATTTCTTCGAAACACACGCAATCATAATAAGCAAATATGCCCATAAATAAACACGGGATGAAGAACTATTACATATTTGTCGCAGACAAGGAGTCAACCACCTTTATCAGGAAAATCGTGGGATTCCAAAAGTAAAGAAAGTATAAAAAGGAATGGCGCATGGTGATACGTTATTACCAGCAAAAGAAGAGACCTCACCAGATAAAAAGTGTGAATTTTAACTTTATATCCCTCTGTAGGTCATAGTGTATCTCTAAGGACTTGAGATTGGAGGCAATGGGAAATGTTTCTAAAGCATGAAAAGAGAATGAATATGTAAGTATATCCTTCAACGTGACCCGACAACTGAGCGCGTCTCCTTCTCAGGCGTTAGTAATTGAACGAATATAAGGAAGATAATATCAATTGTTGACGTTGAGTGGTACCTTTCCTTACCGATTACTGATTAAACTGCAAAGTTAACTGAAATATTTAACTTCTTAACTAAAATATTCCACTCTTCAAGTAATTTACTTCCACATTTATACAATCTTAAAGTAATTTAATTTCTGATACTTAATCGGTAATATATTTAGTTATATTTTATTATTTGCTATTTTATATTTAGTTTTGAGAATAATTCTTAACTTTAAGAAAACAAAGTCTATCCAGAGAGTCTTTGATAGAGCAATTACAACTTGAGCGACTAAAAGCAACATTTTTACTGAAACATCAAGAGAAAATAATTCAGGTAATCACTTATAGCTCTCAAACTGTAGCAATCAACCGGTCATCTTTCACTGTGAATGCTTATTGAAGATATTCATTAAACGGAGAAATAGAAATTTCACCAATGTTAACAATATTTCAGCCATGCATGATTATACTCAAAGTTACTTACTGCGATAAATCTCCTATGAAAGGAAAATTAATTTCAAGAAAATATGATTCGAAAAATATGAAGGTCGAAATGTTATAAGGGTACAATAATCGGGAAGAAGGATTGAATTTTTCAGATTATTCTATCCGTGGAGTACTAAAAAGCGAAAATATTTGGAGCTGGTAAAAATTTTTATACTATTTTTCATAGTTTATTTCACCAAAAAAATATTATTTATTATTTAAATAATACTATGCACATTTTCAGCATTTTCAGAATTTCAGTGTAATTCACAATTAATTAAAAAGTACATGTGTAGAAAAGTCAGAGTTAAATTTCTGGCCTAGAAAGTTTCGCAATTTTACATGTACTAAAACTGAAAATTTTCCATCAAAAAAGATGTTGAAGATATACTAAAAAAACATAAGATCCATTGCAAGTTATGACCAGAATGTTGAAAGGATAGTATCGAAATTGATTATAATAGAAAAAATATTGAGGTGAACATGTAGGGAGGTGTAGGGAGGTTATGTACTCATATAAATGTCATCATTTCATAGGAATATTACTTCCACTTAAAGTTAATTTAATGAAGGACGTGGCGATGAGTATAATGTATATACGAATTAATTATATGTAGCTTTCTTTATGGCATTTAATGCTCAAATCGGAGAGCATAATCGGGTGTATGATAAAAAAAGATTACTTGACGGTACAAATGGAAATAGTTTAAAAGGAGATAGTCAAAGACTTGTCAGATTATAAGTTCAACGCTTGGAAGGTGCAACTCTCCCTTGGGAAATGCATGGGGTGAGTTTAAATTTTGTAATATCTAACACTTTCTTAGAATATATGAATCCATAACCCATCATGCGATCAAAAGTCATGAATATATTTCTTAAATGAGCTCGATCGTTTTCCTAAGGACTCTTGGTTCGACGCCAGAGCGCAATTTATGTGTTTCTTCTGTTTTATGTGGGGAGAGCGAAGCTTCTAGAGAGCACACAAACTTTCCCAAGGTGAGTCCAAACTTGGGTTTTTACACCAATCAACACGGAAAGAATATTAGTGAATTCCAGAGAGGAATACAATACCAAGGTGTATGACCACTCCCTACACTCGGGTGAATAGGGACTTAGCAGTGCACCTGCTGTGAGGACGCGCTGCCTCTACGGTGAACATCAAAGTCGCCGTCTGCAGGATCCATACATCGTCCATTTCCCGAAAGAGAAGATATGAAGAAATAAACGAATTTTTGAATATTCAATACTTACCTCCTTTCCAACGTCTTTTTCAGCAAGGTCCCGCCCCACTCCGCAAGCCACCAGTGGCGTATGGGTTATTCCCATGTCTTAGATTTAGTAAAATATAATCAAGTAATTCTTTAGGCTTTCCCTTTACATTGACATTTTCAGTTGCTGTCATAATGGATATTATGAATTGGAGAACGATTAGTGTTATTATTCATTATTACTCAGAAATATGAGACGTTCGTTAATACTAGACGTACTTAATTCTTTACTAAATGAGTGAAATATTTTAGTTAAGAGTCGTCAAAGGGAAGGAAAATAGGATTTATGTAAGAGTTGCATGTCGTGCAAGAAGTGCATGTCGATTCTCAACAGGGAAAGTGGACGTGGTATGAAATATAGTTGTAACATTTGCAGAGGAGAGAATCTTACATCAATCACCTTAGCTCTTTTCAATGCGACTGGCTATTGATAAAGAAAATATTCAGTATAATCAAATTTGTCATATTTTGGAGTCTAAATCTAAAATCGACCTTAAAATAGAGACAAAGAAAATACGATGCTGAAGCAGAAAGTTATGAATTCCAAAGTCTGGCGTTTACAGCTCCTGCCACACGCTAAACCGCTGCTTCCAGAGTATCATTGTTGATGCAT
The DNA here is from genome assembly GCA_036926295.1 of Pachydiplax longipennis. Classification (NCBI taxonomy): domain Eukaryota; kingdom Metazoa; phylum Arthropoda; class Insecta; order Odonata; family Libellulidae; genus Pachydiplax; species Pachydiplax longipennis. The sequence continues at coordinate 2,370,504 of JAVFKF010000030.1, read as the reverse complement.
ATGTATGAGAGCTTTTATAAGATGTTGAGGTTAGAGTGAAATAGTTCGTTTTCAGCAACCTCTTCCATGTAACTAAGCTAGGATGAGAGAAGTCGGATCCTCCTCTGTAATCAGATACTTTATTTAATTGTGCTTTCATATTTCCCGTTGAGAACCAAAAGGCACTTCATCTAACACATTCAAAGATAATGCACGCGTAAATATAACATAGTTGCAATAGTCCGTCCAACGTCATGAAGACACCACGTAAATCATATGGGCCCGTGTATTTCTTACGGGAGAACGGCGCGCGCTGTCGCTACATTTGCACAGAAAAAGAAAGTCGACAAGAACTTACTTGGAAGGCATTCAGCATGTACAAAAGTTAATTCTTTATGGCATATTGCAATTAAATCAAGGCTAAATATTGTCTTAATCGAAGGAAAAATAAGAAAGTGATATTTTCAAGAAAATTGGGTGCAGATTATTATTTTTTGGAATCGATGAATTTGGGTCTATCATTCAAGAAACAAGGTCTTTCCTGGTATCAAAATCTTCCTCGTGGAATCTACTTTTCACGTATGTTATTCATTTTGCTGTTAAAAATTTTGGATAAGAGTTTCATGAGAAAATCTATAACAATACGCGAATTTTCGGGAAAATGCAGGGAGAAATATAGTCGCCTGCTACTTTTCGTCCTATTTTCGTAATAAAAAAATTCCAACGGGAAAGTTTCTGAGGAAATACTGAAATTATTTTTTGTGCAATTCAAAACCCTTTAAGTTTATTGATAACGTCAAAAACGAATATATATTTCGATGGTAACGCGAAACTCGGACTGCACGGCTGTACGAGTGGCTGTTATGCTGGCGATCCTTCCATTTTTCGGAAGGCTTGTGCTGCTCTCATCGATTCGATCAACAAAGATAGTTTTTATGATTGCAGGTCATCCGAAGATAGGGAATATGAAATTCTCACACTTTCATGCATGAATTTCAGCGCTAACATAAGTTAATGAGCACGCTTAAGGATTTAATGTTAATATCTTTCCAAGATTATTATGTGAAATGGCCATTATTTACCCATGTTTAGTCTAAATAGATATCGCGACCATCCTCATGACATTTCCCAATTTTTAAGTTCCAAAAGGTCGAGCGCTTGATATTTGGCTTCATTGTTCACAGTTTGTAAAACTAAATTAGTTGTCGGAGGGATAGTTTTCAAAAAGAAAGAATGGACCTGACAACGTATGAGACTTATCACGAAAACGTCTTACTTAACTTTTCCATTCGTTTCTTAGATTATCCCAGTTTTCCGATGCTTACGAGAAGTGAGAAGCGGTCCTTTGCTGATCTCTTTCGTAATTCTAATGAAAGTACTTCTACTGACATCAGTGGCTTCACACGTTCCTTGTATCTACCTATACCTATGTATCTACCTATCACTTTCTTCAGAAAAAGTTAAAATATTCCGAAACCGATGCCACTGTTTCCGTTCGCCACTTCTTAGGATTTTTTCTTTTTTCCCACTATTCACATTCACTTGTTGTAGAAAACCATGAATGTAATATTTCCTTTACGACAATGAATATATTTTATTACATGCATACACCGTACATGCATTCACGTCACACTCCACGAAAAATGAAGATAACTAAATCTCACCAATTACAAAATCACTCACTAACAATACCGTACTGAAAAACTAAAAATTTTGCTTAGTCGCTCAAGTTGTAATTGCTCTCGGGAGAAATTTGCATATAATTGTTTATAAAAATTTTGTTTAAATCATCCGGTGTTGTATCGAGAGGAAAAATATTGTTTTAACCTTTCCTATTCCTAGTTTAGATAGTCCATTCCATAGATTCCTGCCTTAAGAGTCCTTGAGAATATCATTAGCGTATTTAGCTTTAGCTTTTCTGATAAGAATTTTACCTTTGTTTCGGAGTGCTTTGAAACTGTCATAATCATCAGAATTGATCGCAGCTGCTGAGGTTACCGCTACGTTTCATAGAGTAATGCACCTTTAGAGTCATAATAGCCCAGATTTTGAGAATAAATTCTCGATTTATTTTCCCGCGATTCATCAGCTGCGAATAAACAATCCTGTGGAATACTAAAGTTGAAAATGTATAATATAATGTATCGTTGAAAATGTATTCTCTTCAGCAGGTCGGGAAATCAAAGCTCATAGCTCAAAAGACATAAATATTACTCTTCATCCTTAGACGCTTCCTAAAAAGGAAATTTAAAATAGCTTTTCATGATTGTACATACAATGTTTTTTAGAGAGAGTGGCATAAGAACATCACTTCCGCATTTTTACGATGACGCGAAAGAAGATAGTGTATCAGTATCAAAGAAATTAAAATATATTGATTGACTGACTGATGTGCTTCATCTAAAAATATTTATGCGTACTCTGTGGACAATGCAAAATTTTACATAAAGGGAAAAGAAAATAATTCAGGTGAAGAACTCATGTAACCGGTCTCGTTTATCCAATCGATATAAGTTTCAAACGCCGCCTGAGAAAGATCATTTAGAATAATGGGACAGATTATTAAGAAAAGAAACAGATTTCGTAACAAGCTGCTTAAAGCAGAATTGCAGGTATTTTACAAAATTAGCTTACAATAGAAGGAATTTTATATGTTTGTTAAGAATAATCCAAAAATATTGGAAGCAGCAAGGAATCAGTCAAAACATTTCTTTAAATTGTAATAAAAAGGCTCGTCATTATCTTTTGCTATAAATATTCAAATGTTTTTAAATTCTTAATTTAGTTTTAATTCTTTCACTTGAATGCAACAAAATGTTCATTATATACAAATAATAGTATGTATGACTTAATGTCCATATATCAACTACTAAAATGTATCTCGTAGATAAATAATTGTGATTGTACCTTAGTTTGTTGTCAATATTGAGAATAATAAACATTAAACATATCGTGCACGTTTATTTCCTCATATGCATTTACATTGACAATCCTTCTTAATTTTTGAGTTGTGTAAATTATATCCCTTTCATATAGATATTTTGAAATATTTTAGAACTTTCTAGGAATGATAATTTATTTTTTTATGAAAGTCCTTTTTGTTTATGATTTTGGTAAGAAAGTCCTTTTTAAGCCAAATTAAATTATGTTGATAAGTAGAGCTAATACACGCATGATCAACTTGCATATTTATGCTGTTCATCAATTATGAACATACATTCTACGGTATTTAAAATCACATGGGTGGTCTGAATACTTTCCTACATTTCGCCATTTCTCGACATGTTTTCTGATAATTTATGAAAAATCTGGGGTCGGAAATTTTTCAAACCACCCTCGTATATTTAAACATAACCTCTGTAATCTCCCGGAAATTACCCTCTTGAAACTCACGAAATCAAAGTTTAAGACATTGGCAACGCTATTATTAAATATCCCGCGGAACATTTTCCGGCGGCACTTTTTTCGAAGGAACTTTATCGCGCAGCTTTCACCTGGATCCTACAGATGACTTTAAATATTAAAGGTGAAGAATTCGATATAAAGTGTTTCATTTGTTCAGTAATGGAGTTCCACAAAGTAACGGTATTACTATTGATTTTGAAAATGTAACTATCTACTAATGCACTACGTCTACTTAAGAAGAAAGTTTGGTAGAGGAATAATGAATAAAGTCGAGGTTAACATAATCATTTTTCCAAGATTTCACTAACAATCCTTTCACGAAGCCACAGGTATATTTTTTGTTGACCATGTGTTTACTTAAAATTCGAAAGTGATGTAGCGTTTATCCTACCTTACACTATACACTTAGAAAATATATTTCTCCATCTTTTTAGGTATTTATCACAGCAGGGCCTAATCCGTATTTTACTAAGGGGGGTCCAAAGCCATTTTGCAAAAAGAATTGCCTATAAATAGGGGCAGGAAAGCTTTCGCTCAACACATAGAAAATAGATACAGAATCATAAATATTGTGAGTTATCAGTGGAATGTGAACTCTATTTATGTACGTGTTTATTACGGGTTTCACCCCGTGAACATTGGAATATTTACCATAATTAAATCCAGTGCGAAAAATTAAAAGACAGAATATTGGAGGGTGGGAATTAGTACTTGCATGAGTGTGCTATGTAAGTTAACAAGAAGAATTAAAAGCGTTTCAAATCGTGAATTAAACTTTTCAATAAATATAATGAAGCTGTTTCTTCTGAAAGAAAATCTATTTTCCTCTTAGGAAGGGGAATATTGAACGCAGTTTAACGATGGACATATTTTGAAGGAAAGTTGTTTCTATTTTAAGTAAACTGATACCTTTCACCCGCTTACCGCAATGGGAATGAATTATAAATCGAAATTTGTGTTTAATACATTGAATCGTTACGAAAGCTGCTTTTACTTAACTTTTGGCAGATGAATAAATCAATGGTATTTGGGCTTTCGTCCTGAGAAATACTGCAGACTCACTTTTTCTTTCTATTGGACTCATAGCCGCTATATCCTCTTTTAAGCTAAATTGGAGGATAGTTAATCGATTGGGCACAGCATCATCAGATAACATCTATTATTTTTGTGAACTTCTACTAATCTGCTATATTTTTCCCCAATGAAATACATTATAGTAGCAAACACTAATCACTACAGACGAATACACAAATACTAAGACGTATCAACAAAATCGCTCCGTCATATTCCATGACAGTGTCAGTTTCGACATACATCATTTGTAGCAATAGATATAGGTATCTACACATCCAGTAACGAAAATCTATGGGCAAATTCATACTCTTGCGTTTTCTAATCCCTTACCACTTGAACTTTAACGAAGTCCCTAAGGTCTTAGAGAGTGTGAGAATGGAAATGTTATAGAATGTTTTAAAAATCTTCTTTTAGCACTATAATCACGAATAGTACGCGTCATTGATATAATGACGTATATATAATTTATCCTATACCGAATACCTCTATTCACTTAATGTATTTTTACACCATGGATTTAGACAAAAATACAAACATCAAACAAAAATACAAACATACATATAACACTACCACATTGCCACCATCACATTTTGGTAAACTCTGTTCTTTTCTAAATACCACTTCCTTTTATGATGTGTAATTTAAGGCTTTGTGTTTAACATATATAACCAAGATAAAGCAACCAATATTCCTCCTGCATCCACGTTACTTATTAACTTTCTATTTTTTCTCTTCGTACACTAAATATAAAAATATCTACTACTCGTCTGCAGTGAAATTGCATCTCATAAATTCACTGAATCAGATTTATTCAATTACTGAAAGATATATAGTCAGCAATAATTAGTTGAAAGCTTGTTGTCCTGCCGGCGTATAATGAGAGAAAATGTTTCTAATTTGGGAGAGGGAAGCAAGAGGGAGAAGTATCTGCGGAGTGAGTCTCACTTTCATAAGATACATTGTAAAAGTGCAAAGTAAAGTGTAACAAATGTAGTAAACCCATTGCCCGTTTTTTTGAATGTCTCTCACTTAGATTTTAAAAAACTGCTCTTACGTCTACTACTACTCATACTATTAAATTGGTTGAGCATCTTTTTGTACTCCGGGCATAGCGAATGGGAATGCAAGCCTGTGCTTTCGTTACGCTTGTATTCCATAGAGGTGAGTTTTCTTGAATCGCAGGTATGATATCCTATCATTTACTCTAAGATATGAAAATAATGTTGTATATTATTTACTCTGCGAGTAAAAGAGAAACACTAAAAATCATTTCGTAGGGTATATAGAAAATTTTCAACAAATGAAAGTTTCACCAAAATAAATTTGAATACTAGGAAAACGACCTAATTATTTTGAACGCATGACTCGTAATTAAAATCTCTAATTTTTCGATGAATACTCAAAAATATAATTGTAATATGGTAGATCATAAATTAGAAATATTATATGCATTGGCGGAGTAATAAAGGAGAAAAGTCCCGATCACCAAAAATGCATGTTTTAAAATAATATATAGAGGATTATTATTTTATTTTATTGAATCATTATTTATCGGAACCCTCTGGACAAGCTTCGAGCATCCCGAGGGGGAACCCAAGATCTACGGATACTCAAGATTAAGAACCTCTACTCTACATCAATGTGGCCGATCTAACTTAAAAGATTTGAATCGAAAAAAGCACTTGACTCCTTTGCTTACATTAATCTTACATTTCAATTGCTAAGAATTAAGTCAAATAAGGAATCTGATTGCGAATCTCACGATAGGTTTGGTGGAAATCATTTTCTGTTTAAATTTTACGAAACCACCGCTATAAAACTTAAATTAATTATTTCCCGGATACTAAGTCTATTGATTGCAAAGTTGCACTTTGATTGAAACAGTGAATCGGACTTATCACAATTTCAAATGTTTTCTCACTAAAATTAACTTTCGGATTCCTATTTAAATCTTTTCTTATGTTTAGAATTTACTCAAAATACCGTTCACAATTGATATTCGAGATTTGCAGATATAAAAAAATTGATATTTAGGAAATGTAACATTGATGAAAATATACATTCTTGAAGTCATCTCGTTAGAAAGACTCATTGCAGATACACACATAGGAGCTTCAGACAATTTTCAAAAGAAATGAAATTCAATCATTGACCAAATAATTATAGTCGATCATTTCTCTTGGATCCGAATTGCATGAACTTTAAACTAGAATAAAAGACTTTGGTGAAATTTCCATTTTCAAGTCCCCTTCATAAGAAAATGCATAAATAAATATTAGTGAAAATAATTACTTAATATTCAATACATTTACATGTGAAAAATTGACTTATATATTGAAATTAAACACACAATTAATACAAGAAGATTTTTAATGATTCTACCCAAAGTATAATATATAATAATTGATTAAAAGAATCCATGGCAGAATCAATAATTACAATCAATGTTTCAATAATTTTCGTTGATATTTACTTTAAGAATTAAAAACATAATATATTTTATTTAAATATATCTAGAAAGGTTTAATGACAAATAAAATAAACCATTACATTTGACGGAAGAATATTAAGTTCGTCATTTGTCAAAATAGACATCGTTTAGCTGTTAAGGAAAGACCCCAGGAAAAACAAAACAAAAACAGGAATATATTCATTTGTTTTATTCGACTAGAAAGAACTCCTTTAACTAGAAAAAATTCCATCAAACTTAAATGGTGTCGGTGTATCTATCATATTTGCGAAGTCTTTCTTTGAGAAACTTTCCCATTCCCATAAAATATCTTCCATCGATAGCATTAATTGATACTATTTTGTATTTTGAGGATAACTCTCCCAAGCGTAAGCCTTCCTTGATAAGGCCCTCAAAAGCAATGAATATACGTTCATTGGGGCCATAATTATTATACATTCCCAAGAAGGCGACTACAGCAGCCTTCTTCTGGTTAACGTTGCGCCACGTCCTATTCCAACCCTCGGTTTCGTAACACCTTCCGTCTTCAGCAACAATGAAATTTGAGCTCATATTTCCATAATGAGCCGTCATATGTTTCTCGAAGGCCTTAAGATGATCGCTACAGTTAAAAAAGCATCTCGATCCAGTTTGCAGGATTACCAAGTATTCTATAGGAGATGGAAGGGTCCTCAAATCATCCTTCGGCTTTGTACCACTCCACTCAAATCTAGATACAATTGATTGGGCACTTTTTTCCTCGCTCTCTAATGAAAACAGGAAGTCCGTATTGTTTTTATACCAATCCCATCCTGCCATTTCTTTTCTTTCGAAGCTTCCACTACTTATGGAATAATAGTCATTAATAAGATAGTATGGAATGATAGAATAGTGCGGAGACAACTTTTTCGTGCAAATTGCGTTCTTCACCAATTTTTTGAACGCCCCAATTGCTGCCTGGGATGGTGAAAGGTATCTTTCGTTCTTAATGAATGCGATAATTAAGGACTTTGGACCTAAACCACCGTTTTGAACAAAGTTGTAATGGTCCCAACCGATGCCTTCAAACACCCTGCCGTCATCTGATATCCAAAAATTGCACAAAAGGTCTCCGAAACCTTTTATTTGATCATTTTCGATGGATCGAATCTCGGTGAGTTTATAATGGTGAATGTAGTAACTATGTCCATCTACTATGAGGAAATCAGCTGCACTTGTTCGGTTTTTCCGAACCACCTGCTTCTTTGCTCCCCATTTGGCTCTCGAGATAATACTCAGCTTCCCCTCATCTGCAGATGATTAGAAAATTTTAGAGAAGATTTCACTTGCCTAGGTGTTTTATTAGCATGCGAAAATATTGTATTTACTACATGACATTATTGGCAATTTTTAATTATTCATATTTTTACATCATTAACTCTTTTCAAAATAGATACAAGGCATACTTTTTATGAAAATAGTGGTTCAGATATTCAGAAAGTAGGATTCCTTATACTCATGAACAATTTCTCATAAACATTAAATCTTTCATATAATGTATACTTAAATTATTTTGTGCAGCAGTGTATTTCTGTTAACTAATATTTGGTAATATTTCTTAAAGCTGAATGAAATCAGAAAAGTATTAACATACACATACTTATTTGTCCAACCTAGCGATATTACTTTGAGAATAATCTAGTTTTGTAGAATATCTCGAGAACGAACACTTCTTTAATTATTGCAAATGAGTTGTGACATCGAAGGTATCAAATCATCGTGAGATCGAGCGTAGAGGGTCTTTAAATAACGAACTGTAGGCCGCAATTCATGCGACCCGTCACTATCCGCAACAGGAGTTTGCTTGTCAGATAGTTTACAATTTTTTGCTGATATTGATGAGATATGATGTGTAACCGCGATGAAAGATTGTATATAACGGAACATTGTTCATTTCAATTATTGAGTTAAAAATATGCAGAATTCTGCAGTATGGGTTCGAATTTAATCCTTCCTTGTCATAGAAAGGATTTTTTTATAATCACCAAATTTAAGAAATATGCCGCTTGGTTTAAGAAAATTCAATCGGGAATTGTGACAAACATTGCCTGTTTTTAGGAAAACAAAACGAACTGCTGAAACACACCAAAAACAACGTGGGTGATTATTAGAGAGAATCTAAGACGGAAGAATGGAATAAAAGGGTAGAAAAAGAACACAGACTCGCTACAGTATGTTTGGAAGACTAGCTATGGAAGCTGATGATCGAGAAATAAAAAAGGAGAATTGAAGTCCTTATTAAAAGGCGCCAAACATGTTTATAGGACACACAGATGTGTTAATCAAGTTTTGTTCTTTTGGGTCATGTGGCAGCGAAGTTAAATTTTATGAAGTATTTTTCGATAAATTCATTAACATATTACTCCCGTATGTGATGGGTCAAAGGAAAAACAGCAAAACTGGATATTGCATTAACATTCAGGCAGAGGTAAGGAAAGAAGAGAGAAACTGTCTGATTACGTCAGAGAACTGTGGCGATGGATACATTTACATTTTTAAATTTACAGATAGACCCTGCAAACCGCCACTGGCGTATGGCAGGGGGTGTGAAAGAACGAAAACCCTATCTACTCTTGACTGCTTTTGGCTTCTCTAATACTTCGCGGAAAAAATGACCAGAAATAACTATCTGTCCTGGCAGCTATTTCCCTGTAACGCTTCATCATTTTGTCTCGAAATCACGTACGCTACTAACTGATATGACAATATCAACTACCTCCTTCCCGAGATCCGTTGTGATAAATTTATTAAAATGCTTCCTACCGTAATCAAGTCTTCTATCAATAAGCAAATCTCAACCGAGGGATTCTATTTTAGCTGAAGCACTGCTATCAAATCTGAAATCTCCCTTAACAAATCTAGCTGCCCTACGTTAAACCATCTAAGGCTGGAAGTGAAGGCTCAAGGATAAAAAAGCCTTACTTTATAGTCCTTCTAGGAATAATCCAATACGCAAATCGGTTGCTATTACACCATCCTCAGGGGCGCAGTAAATGTAGAATATTCTGCATTCGCTGGCTTAACGGAATGGTTCCTGAACCTCATAATCATTTACAGTCTAATTCCAGTTTCCTTTTCCTTCAACAGTTAGGAATATTATGATGTTCATGGATGAATGCGGTTGAGCTGAATTAGTACTTTAAAAGCACGTGTAATCGACGTCTATCAACAGTGAGTTACGGAACGTGATTCACAAAAATAAGACAACGTTAATATAAGAATCTTCAACATAAACAGATCGAAATACATTGATAATAGCTCATATTCGTAATACCTTATTATGTATATAATGGTAACTTAGATTATTTTAAGCAATGGGAATCCTTTTACCTTTTCCAGGACAGAGAAGTGACCACAATCTTTCATTCTCTTCATCCTTCGAAATGTCACCGTAGGAAAGTTCTACTGTGTTATTCCTTTTATTATCTAAAGAAAAATTGATTAGAAATTGATTAAAAGACAACGTAAAATATACTTTGCTACTGAGGAATTTTTTTAAAGCTAAAGTAAATCCGATAAACTATCAGAATAAGACTATCAAATATTTTAAAACATACATTGTCTAAATTCGACACTCTCTTAGCAATTGATATTAAATGATATTTTTAATGAATATGACTATTCGGATATAAAATTGATTTAACGAGCATTACCTTTTATAAATCCAGTGGCACCTGTTAGATTTTCAGATTTGTCCATAAATGCGTCAATATCGAGCAACAGGCTCATATTATTCATTACATTGGTAGTTACGTTGCCGATGTGTAGTGACGCAGCTACCCGTCCGTCCTCTCTACTCTTCAATGAAACTTGTATTTTCAGCTGCTCTGCTGGTCCATATTGAAGGCCGAAAAGGAACGGCAAAAGTAGCGAAAATGACAGGACATTTGATGACGAAGTCATCTTTCACTGAACGTTACAGGCGATGGTTTGGAAATCAGTTTAGGCCGAACTGGGGTCTGTAAAATTTAGATAAAATATTTTGGACTCAATACAACTCTTACCTTAGAAACAATTACCTACTTGTACACATAGTTTATATTACAGGCGCGTAATCTGCGGATTAAATATTAATTCGTTATTGTATAATTTCAAGCGAGAACATTTATTCAAAGGATTAAGAAACATTGAACAAAATAACTCAAAAATATTGTAGTATGATTATAAAAGGGCAAACTAGTAAAACAGACTTTGATTAAGATTTAATAACTAAGTAAAATGTGATAACAACATAATTATGTTGATAGATAAACATTCTTATAGCGAAATAACGCAATCGTGAGTCTCTACTACACCTATCCTCGTATTTCGCCATAAGATTTACAAAATAAATTCAAGAGAAGATTTTCATTATCATTAAAATAATGTTGTGATATATCACTCGGAAATTCTCTTCGTCTTATTGTCTGATAATGTAAGATTATCAAATAGGAAGGAAGAACAGAGAGAATTAAACAGAAAAAGATAATGGACTCGCAATATCAAATAATAAAGTACTCGTAAGTGATAAGAAAAGTTCATTTCGGTACTATCTATCTAAAATCCAAACGTGTCATAGTCAGAAACAGTTTTATCACATTTTAAAGAGATTAATAAGAAAAATAAAACATTATTTCCTATAGGATGGTTAATTTAATTGTCAAAGATCGAATTATCGCAATTTTATCAACAGATAAATCATAGAGATAATATAATTACAATATGATGTTAGTGATCATATAGCAAGTTTATTTACTCTATGCTTATATTTATTGACACATCAGACTCGTGAGATTAAAAGGGCTACGTATTAATACAGGAGAGGAACAAGTGAAAAAATTGTATCAGCCTTACCTTACGATAATCCTTTCTTCTCTCCAATAGCGATACTCCGAATCTTGAATATTCGTTCACAAAGTCATAGAAGTATACTCGTGTGACACTCGCATAGCCTTCAGCAGCTTGAGCGAAAGTGCATTGTGTTCTGAAGAAAGGAATTATTATCGGAAAGTTATTTAGCATCATCGAGAAGGAGTGACGTCATCTAGTTGATTGCGTTGCCAAGCCGAGATCAGAGCCATACGGATCAAAGGATCCCGAAAACTGGATCAAAATCCTCAAGATATATATAACCTTGATCATATTTGGTATCAAAAGAAATAATTTAAGCTTGAATAGAATTTGCAAAATGAGTGCAACTATAAGGACATTCTTCTCAGTAATGTTAATTATAATTTTTACAAGTCATGGAAGAATATCGTAACCCATTCTTAAAAAAGAATCTCCTTTAATATCACTAAAATCACTTTTAAAGATACACTTACTATTTCTAGGAAAGGATGTATTGCTTATCAGAAAAGACTAATCTTAAACAATATGAGCATAAAGTCTCAATTTTTACTAAATTGAATGTTCTTCGATCATGATCATGATTCATTTACGTCATAAAGTCATGTAGGATTCAAAATAATGATGAAGGTCAGATACTAGTCTTTGGTATATATAGAAATCTTTTCGCTTTCTTCTCTTTTAAATTAAAATGACCATGATGGTAGCGAAGTACTGATTCATTCGAGATTTTGGAATTAATTCCAGGAAACATAAATTAGTATATATAAATATTGTTAATTCAAATTTTGATAACATAAGCAGTGTTTTCGTAGACAATTTTCTATTTTAAAAACGTAATTATTATTTCTACTCTAATTATACCGAATCTCTTGAAGCTGCAACACGATTCACATCGATTTGCTCTGCCAAATGCAAGTGAATCTACAAATTGTAACGTATGGGTTGAAATACCTTTGGAGCTATCCTCTCACAAGGAGATTTCTTCGAATCATACGCAATCATAATACGCAAATATGCCCTTAAATAAACACGGGATGAAGAACTATTACATACTTTTCGCAGACAAGGAGTCAACCACTTTTACCAGGAAAAATATGGCATTCCAAAAGTAAAGAAAGTATAAAATGGAATTGCGCATGGTGATACGTTATTACCAGCAAAAGAAGAGACCTCAAGAGATAAAAAGAGTGAATTTTAACTTTATATCCCTCTGTAGGTCATAGGGTATCTCCAAGGACTTGAGATTGGGGGCAATGGCAATTGTTTCTAAAGCAGGAAAAGAGGATGACTATGGAAGTATATCCTTCAAATGCACTCTTCTATCTCCACCAATGAAGATGCGAGAATTCATTTACTTCGTAATCGATGTCAGTAGAATACCTGAATACCTTTCATCACGATTACTAGCTTGTGGATCTCACATATAATCTTGTGAACAGCCCGAGGGACTTTGATGAAAGTGGACCTGGGTTTAATTCTCGTCTAGAGCCAGTATGGGAAATAACAGAAGATGTAGAAGCGTTTATTACATCTTGTAAATTATTATGTTTTGCCGACGAACCATGATGAGGTTCAGAATAATTGTACAATTACATCTTTTTAAAGAAAAAAGACACTATAGAAGAAGAATTGATCGCAGCTGCTGAGGTTACCGCTACGTTTTATGGAGTAATGCACCTTAAGAGTTATAATAGCCCAAATTTTGAGAATAAATTCTCGAATAACTTTCCCGCGATTCACCTATTGCGAAGAAACAATCCTGGGGAATACTAAAGTTGAAAATGTATTCTCTTCAACAGGTCGGGAAATCAAAGCTCATAGCTCAAAAGAGGTAAATATTTCTCTTCATCCTTAGACGCTTCCTAAAAAGGAAATTCAAAACAGCTTTCCATGATTGTACATACAATGTTTTTTTTAGAGAGAGTGGCATATGAACATCATTTCCGTATTTTTACGATGACGCAAAAGAAGATAGTGTATCAGTATCAAGGAAATTAAAATATATTCATTGACTGACTGAAGTGCTTCACCTAAAAATATTCATGCGTGGACAATACAAAATTTTACATAAAGGGAAAGAAAATAATTCAGGTGAAGAACTCATATAACCGGTCTCGTTTATCCAATCGATATAAGTTTCTATCGCCGCCTGAGAAAGATCATTTAGTATAATGAGACAGATTATTAAGTAAGAAAAGAGACAGAATTCGTAACAAGCTGCTTAAAGCTGAATCACAGGTATTTTACAAAATTAATTTACTGTATTAGGAATTTTATATTTTTCTTAAGAATATTCCAAAAATATTGGAAGAGGCAAAGAATCAGTCAAAAATGTTCTTTAAATTGTGATATAAATACTCTTTATTATCTTTTGCTATATACATTCAAATGCTTTTAAATTCTAATTTAATGTGACAAAATGTTCATTAATACTAATAACAGTATTTACGACTTAATGTCCATATATTAACTACTAAAATGTATCTTACTCGTAGATAAATAATCGTAATTGTACCTTATTTTGTTGTCAATATTGAGAATAATAAACATTAAAGATATCGTGCACGTTTATTTCCTCATATGCCGTCACATTGACAATCCTTCTTAATTTTTGTGTTGTGTAAATTATATCCCTTTCATATAGATATTTTGAAATATTTTAGAAGTTTCTAGGAGTGCTAATTTCCAAGATTCTGTTAAAAAAGATTTGTTAAGCCGAATTTAATTATGTTTACAAGTATAGCTAATTCATGCATGATCAAGTTGCATATTTATGCTGTTCATCAATGATGAACATACATTCTAAGGTACTTAAAATTACATGGTTGGTCTGAATAGTTTGCTACATTTCACCATTTCTCGACATGTTTTCTGATAATTTATGAAAAATCTGGGGTCGGAAACTTTGCAGACCACCCTCGTATATTTAAACATAACCTCTGTAATCTCCCAGAATTTCCCCCTCTTGAAACTCACGAAATCAAAGTTTAAGACATTGGCAACCCTATTATTAAATATCCCGCGGAACATATTCTGGCGGCACTTTTTCGAAGGAACTTTATCGCGGAGCTTTCACCTGGATCCTACAGAAGACTTAAATAATTAAAGGTGAAGAATTCGATATAAAGTGTTTCATTTGTTCAGTAATGGAGTTCCACAAAGTAACGGTATTACTATTGATTTTGAAAATGTAACTATTTACAAATGTACTACGTCTACTTAATAAGAAAATTTGGTAGAGGAATAATGAATAAAGTCGAGGTGAACATAATCATTTTTCCAAGATTTCACTAACAATTATTTCACGAAGCCTCAGGTTTATTTTTGTTGACTATGTGTTTACTTAAAATTCGAAAGTGATGTAGCGTTTATCCTACCTTACACTATATACTTAGAAAATATATTTCTCCATCTTTTTAGGTATTTATCAGAGCAGGGCCTAATCCGTATTTTACTAAGGGGGGTCCAAAGCCATTTTGCAAAAAGAATTGCCTATAAATAGGGGCAGGAAAGCTTTCGCTCAACACATAGAAAATAGATACAGAATCATAAATATTGTGAGTCATCAGTGGAACCTTAAACTCTATTTATGTAAACGTCAACTACGGGGTTGACCCCGTGAACATGGGAAAAAATACCATAATTAAATCCAGTGCGAAAAATTAAAAGACAGAATACTGGCGGATGGAAATTACTTGCGTGAGTGTGCTATGTAAGTTAACAAGAAGAATTAAAAGCGTTCCAAATCGTGAATAAAACTTTTCTATAAATATAATGAAGCTGTTTCTTCTGCAAGAAAATCTAGTTTCCTCTTAGGAAGGGGAAAATTGAACGCAGTTTTCGATTGACATATTATGACGGAAAGAAGTTTCTATTTTAAGTAAACTGATACCTTTCACCCGCTTACCGCAATGCGAATGAATTATAAATCGAAATTTGTGTTTAATACAGTGAATCATTTCGAAAGCTGCTTTTGCTTAACTTTTGGCCGCTCAATAAATCAATGGTATTTAGGCTTTCTTCCTGCGATATACCGCAGACTCACTTGTTCTTTGTTTTTTTGAAATTTTCTCATTAGAAAGATTCATTGTAGATACATACATTGGACCTTTAGACAATTTTAAGAGAAAAAAATTCAATCAATGATCAAATAATTATCATTGATTATTTCTCTTGGCTCCAGATTGCATGAAGTTTACACTACGTAGAATAAAAGACTATGGTCAGCATTGAAATTTTGATTTTCTAGTACCCTTTATAAGCTAATGTATAAATAAATATTAATGAAAATTATTATCGCAAAATCCATAAATTAATTAAATTCAAATACATCTGAATCATTGATTAATAAATTGAAATTTAACACAAATTTTTTTCCATAAAATTAATAATTTTTCTAATAAAATATATTATACCACAATTGATTAAAACAATCTATGCCAAAATAAACAATTACATTCAATATTTCAATTATTTCATTTCATATTTACTTTAACCATTAGAAAAATAATATATTTCACTTACAGAATATCTAGAAAATGTTTCATGAAAATGAATGGAAAACATTTTATTTGACTGAAGAATATTAAGTTCGTCCATCGTCAAAATACACATCGATTAGCTGTTAAGGAAAGACAATAGGAATTCGGAGAAAAACAAAACAAAAACGATATATAATATAGTATAGGAATATATCCATTTGTTTTATTCGAATAGAAAGAACTCCATTAACTAAAAAAATCCACCAAACTTATATGGTGTAGGTGTATCTATCAGATTTGCGAAGTCTTTCTTCGAGAAACTTTCCCATTCCCATAATATGTTTTCGATCGAAAGCATTTATTGATATTATTTTGTAATTTGAGGATAAATTACCCAAGCGTAAGCCTTCCTGGATAAGGCCCTCAAAAGCAATGAATATACGTTCATTGGGGCCATAATTATTATACATTCCCAAGAAGGCGACTAAAGCAGCCTTCTTCTCCTGGTTATCGGGGTGCCACGTCCTATTCCAACCCTCGGTTTCGTAACACCTTCCGTCTTCAGCAACAATGAAATTTGATCTCATATCTCCATAACGAACGTTCATATGCTTTTCGAGGACCTTAAGTTGTTCGCTACAGTTAAAAAAGCATCTCGATTCAGTTTGCAAAATTACCAAGTATTCTATAGGACATGGAAAGGTCCTCAAACTATCCTTCGGCTTTGAGCCACTCCATTCAGATCTAGATACAATTGGTTGGGCACTTTTTTCCTCGCTCTCCAATGAAAACAGGAAGTCCGTATTGTTCTTATACCAATCCCATCCTGTCATTTCATTTCTTTCGAAGCTTCCACTACTTATGGAATAATAGTCATTAATAAGATAGTATGGAATGATAGAATAGTGCGGAGACAACTTTTTCGTGCAAATTGCGTTTCTCACCAATTCTCTGAACGTCCCAATTGCTGCCGGGGATGGTGAAACGTATCTATTGTTCTTAATGAATGCAATAATTAAGGACTTTGGACCTAAACCACCGTTTTCAACAAAGTTGTATTGGTCCCAACCGATGCCTTCAAACACCAAGCCGTTGTCTGAAATCCAAAAATTGCACCAAAAGTCTCCGAAATCTCTTGCTTTATAATTTTCGTGGTAATGTAAATCTTCGAAGTAATACTTGTTAAAGTGGATGTAACGATGGCCATCTACTATGAGGAAATCAGCTGCCCTTGTTCGGTTTTTCCGAACCACCTGCTTCTTTGCTCCCCATTCGGCTCTCGACATAATACTCAGCTTCACTTCATCTGCAGATTAACAGAAAGTTTTAGAGATGATTTCACTTACTGAGGTGTTTTATTAGCATGCGGAAATTTTTTATTTAAGAAATGAAGTTATTGGTAATTTTTAGTTATTAATCTATTCACATCATTAACTGCCTTCAGAATAGATTTAAGGCATATATTATGATAATTGTGATTCAGATTTTTAGGAAGTAGGATTTCTTATACTAAAGAGCATTTTCTGATAAATATTAAATCTTTCAATAAATGTATGCTAAAATTATTTTGTGCAGCAGTGTAATTCTGTTAACTAATATGTGGTAATATTTCTTAAAGCTGAATGAAATCAGAAAAGTATTAACATACACATCCTTATACGTCCTATATAGCGATATTACTTTGATAATAATCTAGTTGAGTAGAATATTTCGAGAACGTATACTTCTTAAATTATTGCAAATGAGTTGTGACATCGAAGGTATCAAATAGTCGTGAGATCGAGCGTAGAGGGTCTCTACGTAAACAGAATGTAAGCCCGTAATTCATGCGACCCGTGACTATCCGCAACAAGAGTTGCGGGCCGGATAGTTTACAATATTTTGCTGATATTGATGAGATATGATGTGTGACCGAGATGAGAGATAGCACATAAGGGGCCACATTGGCTGATGTACAAGGAAATGTGTTGTTTACGAATGTTTTAAATAGAATACAGCTGAAGATGTAAGCGACCGGGACTGGGTTACTATAGACTTTAGTTTTGAAGGGTGCATTGTTCATTTCAATTATTGAGTTAAAAACATGCAGAATCCTGCAGCATGGGTTCGAATTTAACAATATCCTTCCTTGTCATAGAAAGGATTTTTTTATAATCACCAAATTTAAGAAATATGCTGCTTGGTTTAAGAAAATTAAATCGGGAATTGTGACAAACATTGCCTGTTTTTAGGAAAACAAAACGAACTGCTGAAACACACCAAAAACAACGTGGGTGATTATTAGAGAGAATCTAAGACGGAAGAATGGAATAAAAGGGTAGAAAAAGAACACAGACTCGCTACAGTATGTTTGGGAGACTTGAGCTATGGAAGGTGATAATCGAGAAATAAAAAAGGAGAATTGAAGTCCTTATTAAATGGCGCCAAACATGTTTATGGGACACACAGATGTGTTAATCAAGTTTTGTTCTTTTGGGTCAGCGAAGTTAAATTATGAGAGGTTTGTTTTGATAATTTCATTAACGTATTACTGCTGTATGTGACGGGTCAAAGGGAAAATAGCAAAACTGGATATTGCATTAACATTCAGGCAGAGGTAAGGAAAGAAGAGAGAAACTGTCTGAATACGCCAGAGAACTGTGGCGATGGATACATTTACATTTTTAAATTTACATATAGACCCTGCAAACCGCCACTGGCGTATGGCAGGGGGTGTGAAAGAACGAAAACCCTATCTCCTCTTGACTGCTTTTGGCTTCTCTAATACTTCGCGGAAAAAATGACCAGAAATAACTATCTGTCCTGGCAGCTATTTCCCTGTAACGCTTCATCGTTTTGTCTCGAAGATCACGTACGCTACTAACTGATATGACAATATCAACAACCTCCTTCCCGAGATCCGTTGTGATAAATTTATTAAAATGCTTTCTACCGTAATCAAGTCTTCTATCAATAAGCAAATCCCAACCGAGGGATTCTATTAACTAACAATCTAACACTGCTGTCAAATATGAAGTCTCCCTTAACAAATCTAGCTGCCCTACGTTAAACTATCTCAAGGCTGGAAGTGAAGGCTCAAGGATAAAAAAGCCTTACTTTATAGTCCTTCTAGGAATATTCCAATACGCAAATCGGTTGCTATTACACCATCCTCAGGGGCGCAGTAAATGTAGAATATTCTGCATTTGCTGGCTTAACGGAAAGGTTCTTGAACCTCATAATCATTTACAGTCTAATTCCAGTTTCCTTTTCCTTCAACACTTAGGAATATTATCATGTTCATGGATGTATGCGGTTGAGCTGAATTAGCATTTTAAAAGCACGTGTATTCGACGTCTATCCACAGTGAGTTACGGAACGTAATTCACAAAAATAAGCCAAGGTTAATATAAGAATTTTCAACATAAACAGATCGAAATACATTGATAATAGCTCATATTCGTAATACTTTATCATGTATATAAAGGTAACTTAGATTATTTTAAGCAATGGGAATCCTTTTACCTTTTCCAGGACAGAGAAGTGACCACAATCTTTCATTCTCTTCATCCTTCGAAATGTCACCGCAGGAAAGTCCTACTGCGTTATTCCTTTTATTATCTAAAGAAAAATTGATAAGAAATTGATTTAAAGACAACGTAAAATGTACTTCACAACTGAGGAATTTTCTTGAAGCTAAAGTAAATCCGATAAACTATCAGAATAAGACTATCAAATGTTTTAAAACATACATTGTCTAAATTCGACACTCTCTTAGCAATTGATACTTAATGATATTTTTAATGAATATACTTTTCGGATCTTAAATTCTTACGAGCATTACCTTTTATAAATCCAGTGGCACCTGTTAGTTTTTTAGATTTGTACATAAATGCGTCAATATCTAGCAACAGGCTCATATTATTCTTAACTATGGAAGTTACGTTGCCGATGTGTAGTGACGCAGCTACCCGTCCATCTTCTCTAACCTTCAATGAAACTTGCATTTTCAACTGCTCTGCTGGTCCATATTGAATGCAGAAAAGGAATGGCAAAAGTAGCGCAAATGACAGTATATATGATGAAGTCATGTTTCACGGGAAATTTCAGGCTATGGTCTAGCAATCACGATCTTGCGATCTGTAAAATTTAGAAAAACATTTGTTGGACTCAATACAACTCTTACCTTAGAAACAATTACCTACTTGTACACATAATTTATATTACAGGCGCGTAATCTGTGGATTAAAAATTAATTCGTTGTTGTATAATTTCAAGCGAGAACATTTATTCAAAGCATTAAGAAACATTGAACAAAATAACTCAAAAATATTGTAGTATGATTATAAAAGGGGAAACTAGAAACACAGACTTTGATTAAGATTTAATAACTAAGTAAAATGTGAATACAACATAATTATATTGATAGATAAACATTGTTATTATGAAATAACGCAATGGTGAGTCTCTACTACACCTATCCTCGTATTTCGCCATAATATTTACAAAATGATTTCAAGAGAAGATTTTGATTATCATTAAAATAATGTTTGTGATATATCACTCGGAAATTCTCTTCGTCTTATTGTCTGATAATGTAAGATTATCAAATTGGAAGGAATAACAGAGAGAATTATACAGCATAAGATAATGGAATGGCAATATTAAAAAATATAGTAAGTGATAAGAATAGTTCATTTCGGTACTATCTATCGAAAATCCAAACGTGTCATAGTCAGAAACAGTTTTATCACATTTTTAAGAGATTAATTATAAACATAAAACATTATTTCCACAAGGATGGTTAATTTAATTGTCAAAGATCGAATTATCGCAATTTTATCAATAGATAAATCATAGAGATAATATACGTACAATATGATGTTAGTGATCATATAGCAAGTTTATTTACTCTATGTTTATATTTATTGACACATCAGACTCGTGAGATTCAAAGGGCTACGTATTAATACAGGAGAGGAAATAGAGAAGAAATTATATCAGCCTTACCTTACGATAATCCTTTCTTCTCTCCAATAGCGATACCTCGAATCTTGAATATTCGTTAACACAGTCATAGAAGTATACTCGTGTGACACTCGCATAGCCATCAGCAGCTTGAGCGAAAGTGCATTGTGTTCTGAAGAAAGGGATTATTATCGGCATGTTATTTAGCATCATCGAGAAGTAGTGACGTCATCTAGTTGATTGCGTTGCCAAGCCGAGATCAGAGCTATACGGATCAAAGGATCCCGAAAACTAGATCTGAATCCTCAAGATATATATAACCTTGATCATATTTGGGATCAAAAGAAATAATTTAAGCTGGAATAGAATTTGCAAAATGAGTGCAACTATAAGGACATTCTTCACAGTAATGTTAATTATAATTTTTGCAAGTCATGGAAGAATAACGTAACCCATTCGTAAAAAAGAATCTCCTTTAATATCACTAAAATCACTTTTAAAGATACACTTACTATTTCTTCGAGAGGATGTATTGCTTAGCAGAAAAGACATATCTTAAACAATATGAGCATAAAGTCTCAATTTTTACTAAATTTAATGTTCTTAGATCATGATCATGATTTATTTACGTCATAAAGTCATGTAGGATTCAAAATATTGATGATGGTCAGATACTAGCCTTTGATATTTATAGAAATCTTTTCGCTTTCTTCTCTTTTAAATAAAAATTACCATGATGGTAGCGAAGGAGTTTTTTTTGGAGGTTTAGGAATTAATTCCACGAAACATAAATTAGCATATTTAAAATATTGTTAATTCAAATTTTGATCAGGTAAGCAGTGTTTTCGTAGTCAACTTTCTTGTTTAAACTGGGAATATATATTTTCTATTTCAAACACGTTATTATCATTTCTACTACAATTATGCTGAATCTCTTGATGCTGCAACAGGATTCATATCGAATTTCTCTGTCAAATGCGAGTAAATCTACTAGTTATAACGTATGCATTGAAAAAACCTTTGGAGCTATACATATTTCTCGCAAGGAGATATCTTCGAAACACACGCAAATTATAATACGCAAATATGTCCGTAAATAAACACGGGATGAAGAACTATTACATACTTTTCGCAGACAAAAGAAGAGACCTCACCAGATAAAAAGAGTGAATTTTAACTTTATATCCCTCTGTAGGTCATAGGGTATCTCCAAGAACTTGAGATTGGAGGCAATGGCAAATGTTTCTAAAGCAGGAAAAATGGATCACTATGGAAGTATATCCTTCAAATGAACTCTTTTATCTCCACCAATGAAGATGCGAGAATTAATTTACTTCGTATTCGATGTCAGTAGAACACCTGAATACCTTTCATCACGATTACTAGCTTGTGGATCTCACATATAGTCTTGTGAACAGCCCGAGGGACTTTGATGAAAGTGGACCTGGGTTTAATTCTCGTCGAGAGCCAGCATGGGAAATAACAAAAGCTGTCGAAGCGTTTATAGCATCTTGTAAATTATTATTTTTTGCGGACGAACCATGATGGGGTTCAGAATAATTGTACAATTACATCTTTTTTAAAGAAAAAAGACACTATAGAAGAAGAATTGATCGCAGCTGCTGAGGTTACCGCTACGTTTTATGGAGTAATGCACCATAAGAGTTATAATAGCCCAGATTTTGAGAATAAATTCTCGAATAACTTTCCCGCGATTCACCTTTTGCGAAGAAACAATCCTGGGGAATACTAAAGTTGAAAATGTATAATATAATGTATCGTTGAAAATGTATTCTCTTCAGCAGGTCGGGAAATCAAATTTCATAGCTCAAATGACATAAATATTACTCTTCATCCTTAGACGCTTCCTAAAAAGGAAATTCAAAAAGCTTTCCATGATTGTACATACAATGTTTTTTTTTAGAGAGAGTGGCATATGAATATCACTTACGCATTTTTACGATGACGCGAAAGAAGATAGTGTATCAGTATCAAAGAAATTAAAATATATTGATTGACTGACTGATGTGCTTCATCTAAAAATATTTATGCGTGCTTTGTGGACATTGCAAAATTTTACATAAAGGGAAAAGAAAATAATTCAGGTGAAGAACTCATATAACCGGTCTCGTTTATCCAATCGATATAAGTTTCTATCGCCGCCTGAGAAAGATCATTTAGTATAATGAGACAGATTATTAAGGAAGAAAAGAGACAGATTTCGTAACAAGCTGCTTAAAGCTGAATCACAGGTATTTTATAAAATTAATTTACTGTATTAGGAATTTTATATTTTTCTTAAGAATATTCCAAAAATATTGGAAGAGGCAAAGAATCAGTCAAAAATGTTCTTTAAATTGTGATATAAATGCTCTTTATTATCTTTTGCTATAAACATTCAAATGCTTTTAAATTCTAATTTAATGTGACAAAATGTTCATTAATACTAATAACAGTATTTACGACTTAATGTCCATATATTAACTACTAAAATGTATCTTACTCGTAGATAAATAATCGTAATTGTACTTTATTTTGTTGTCCTTATTGAGAATAATAAACATTAAAGATATCGTGCACGTTTATTTCCTCATATGCCTTTACATTGACAATCCTTCTTAATTTTGAGTTGTGAAAATTATATCTCATCTTTTCATAAAGATCTTTGAAATATTTTAGAATTTTCTAGGAGTGCTAATTTCAAAGATTCTGTTAAAAAAGATTTGTTAAGCCGAATTTAATTATTTTTATAAGTAGAGCTAATTCAGGCATGATCAAGTTGCATATTTATGCTTTTCATCAATTATGAACCTATATTCTAAGGTACTTAAAATTACATGGGTGGTCTGAATAGTTTGCTACATTTCACCATTTCTTGACATGTTTTCTTATAATTTATGAAAAATCTGGGGAAACTTTGCAGACCACCCTCGTATATTTAAACATAACCTCTGAAATCTCCCAGAATTTCTCCCTCTTGAAACTCACGAAATCAAAGTTTAAGACATTGGCAACCCTATTATTAAATATCCCGCGGAACATATTCCGGCGGCACTTTTTCGAAGGTTTATTTTTTGTGAACAATGTGTTTACTTAAAATTCGAAAGTGGTGAAGTTTTTAACCGACGTTTCATTATACACTCAAAAAATATATTTCTCCATTATTTTTGGTATTTATCAGAGCAGGGCGTAATCCGAATTTTTCTAAGGGGGGAGTCCAACGCCAGAATTGCCTATAAATCAGGGGCGAGAAAGCTTAGGCTCAACACATAGAAAATGGATGCAGAATCTTATATCTTGTGAGTCATCAGTGGAACCTTAAACTCAATTTATGTAAACGTCTACTACTGGGTTGACCCCGTGACCATGGGAAAAAATACCATAATTAAATCCAGTGCGAAAAATTAAAAGACAGAATACTGGAGGGTGGGAATTAGTACTTGCGTGAGTGTGCTTTGTAAGTTAACAAGAAGAATTAATAGCGTTTCAAATCGTGAATTAAACTTTTCAATAAATATAATGAAGCTGTTTCTTCTGCAACAAAATGTATTTTCCTCTTAGGAAGGGGAAAATTGAACGCTGTTTTCGATTGACATATTATGACGGAAAGAAGTTTCTATTTTAAGTAAACTGATACCTTTCACCCGCTTACCGCAATGCGAATGAATTATAAATCGAAATTTGTGTTTAATACAGTGAATCATTTCGAAAGCTGCTTTTGCTTAACTTTTGGCCGCTCAATAAATCAATGGTATTTAGGCTTTCTTCCTGCGATATACCGCAGACTCACTTGTTCTTTGTTTTTTTGAAATTTTCTCATTAGAAAGATTCATTGTAGATACATACATTGGACCTTTAGACAATTTTAAGAGAAAAAAATTCAATCAATGATCAAATAATTATCATTGATTATTTCTCTTGGCTCCAGATTGCATGAAGTTTACACTACGTAGAATAAAAGACTATGGTCAGCATTGAAATTTTGATTTTCTAGTACCCTTTATAAGCTAATGTATAAATAAATATTAATGAAAATTATTATCGCAAAATCCATAAATTAATTAAATTCAAATACATCTGAATCATTGATTAATAAATTGAAATTTAACACAAATTTTTTTCCATAAAATTAATAATTTTTCTAATAAAATATATTATACCACAATTGATTAAAACAATCTATGCCAAAATAAACAATTACATTCAATATTTCAATTATTTCATTTCATATTTACTTTAACCATTAGAAAAATAATATATTTCACTTACAGAATATCTAGAAAATGTTTCATGAAAATGAATGGAAAACATTTTATTTGACTGAAGAATATTAAGTTCGTCCATCGTCAAAATACACATCGATTAGCTGTTAAGGAAAGACAATAGGAATTCGGAGAAAAACAAAACAAAAACGATATATAATATAGTATAGGAATATATCCATTTGTTTTATTCGAATAGAAAGAACTCCATTAACTAAAAAAATCCACCAAACTTATATGGTGTAGGTGTATCTATCAGATTTGCGAAGTCTTTCTTCGAGAAACTTTCCCATTCCCATAATATGTTTTCGATCGAAAGCATTTATTGATATTATTTTGTAATTTGAGGATAAATTACCCAAGCGTAAGCCTTCCTGGATAAGGCCCTCAAAAGCAATGAATATACGTTCATTGGGGCCATAATTATTATACATTCCCAAGAAGGCGACTAAAGCAGCCTTCTTCTCCTGGTTATCGGGGTGCCACGTCCTATTCCAACCCTCGGTTTCGTAACACCTTCCGTCTTCAGCAACAATGAAATTTGATCTCATATCTCCATAACGAACGTTCATATGCTTTTCGAGGACCTTAAGTTGTTCGCTACAGTTAAAAAAGCATCTCGATTCAGTTTGCAAAATTACCAAGTATTCTATAGGACATGGAAAGGTCCTCAAACTATCCTTCGGCTTTGAGCCACTCCATTCAGATCTAGATACAATTGGTTGGGCACTTTTTTCCTCGCTCTCCAATGAAAACAGGAAGTCCGTATTGTTCTTATACCAATCCCATCCTGTCATTTCATTTCTTTCGAAGCTTCCACTACTTATGGAATAATAGTCATTAATAAGATAGTATGGAATGATAGAATAGTGCGGAGACAACTTTTTCGTGCAAATTGCGTTTCTCACCAATTCTCTGAACGTCCCAATTGCTGCCGGGGATGGTGAAACGTATCTATTGTTCTT
Source organism: Pachydiplax longipennis (assembly GCA_036926295.1). NCBI lineage: Eukaryota > Metazoa > Arthropoda > Insecta > Odonata > Libellulidae > Pachydiplax > Pachydiplax longipennis. The sequence goes on along the minus strand of JAVFKF010000030.1, from coordinate 2,344,073 downwards.
AATGAATGCAATAATTAAGGACTTTGGACCTAAACCACCGTTTTCAACAAAGTTGTATTGGTCCCAACCGATGCCTTCAAACACCAAGCCGTTGTCTGAAATCCAAAAATTGCACCAAAAGTCTCCGAAATCTCTTGCTTTATAATTTTCGTGGTAATGTAAATCTTCGAAGTAATACTTGTTAAAGTGGATGTAACGATGGCCATCTACTATGAGGAAATCAGCTGCCCTTGTTCGGTTTTTCCGAACCACCTGCTTCTTTGCTCCCCATTCGGCTCTCGACATAATACTCAGCTTCACTTCATCTGCAGATTAACAGAAAGTTTTAGAGATGATTTCACTTACTGAGGTGTTTTATTAGCATGCGGAAATTTTTTATTTAAGAAATGAAGTTATTGGTAATTTTTAGTTATTAATCTATTCACATCATTAACTGCCTTCAGAATAGATTTAAGGCATATATTATGATAATTGTGATTCAGATTTTTAGGAAGTAGGATTTCTTATACTAAAGAGCATTTTCTGATAAATATTAAATCTTTCAATAAATGTATGCTAAAATTATTTTGTGCAGCAGTGTAATTCTGTTAACTAATATGTGGTAATATTTCTTAAAGCTGAATGAAATCAGAAAAGTATTAACATACACATCCTTATACGTCCTATATAGCGATATTACTTTGATAATAATCTAGTTGAGTAGAATATTTCGAGAACGTATACTTCTTAAATTATTGCAAATGAGTTGTGACATCGAAGGTATCAAATAGTCGTGAGATCGAGCGTAGAGGGTCTCTACGTAAACAGAATGTAAGCCCGTAATTCATGCGACCCGTGACTATCCGCAACAAGAGTTGCGGGCCGGATAGTTTACAATATTTTGCTGATATTGATGAGATATGATGTGTGACCGAGATGAGAGATAGCACATAAGGGGCCACATTGGCTGATGTACAAGGAAATGTGTTGTTTACGAATGTTTTAAATAGAATACAGCTGAAGATGTAAGCGACCGGGACTGGGTTACTATAGACTTTAGTTTTGAAGGGTGCATTGTTCATTTCAATTATTGAGTTAAAAACATGCAGAATCCTGCAGCATGGGTTCGAATTTAACAATATCCTTCCTTGTCATAGAAAGGATTTTTTTATAATCACCAAATTTAAGAAATATGCTGCTTGGTTTAAGAAAATTAAATCGGGAATTGTGACAAACATTGCCTGTTTTTAGGAAAACAAAACGAACTGCTGAAACACACCAAAAACAACGTGGGTGATTATTAGAGAGAATCTAAGACGGAAGAATGGAATAAAAGGGTAGAAAAAGAACACAGACTCGCTACAGTATGTTTGGGAGACTTGAGCTATGGAAGGTGATAATCGAGAAATAAAAAAGGAGAATTGAAGTCCTTATTAAATGGCGCCAAACATGTTTATGGGACACACAGATGTGTTAATCAAGTTTTGTTCTTTTGGGTCAGCGAAGTTAAATTATGAGAGGTTTGTTTTGATAATTTCATTAACGTATTACTGCTGTATGTGACGGGTCAAAGGGAAAATAGCAAAACTGGATATTGCATTAACATTCAGGCAGAGGTAAGGAAAGAAGAGAGAAACTGTCTGAATACGCCAGAGAACTGTGGCGATGGATACATTTACATTTTTAAATTTACATATAGACCCTGCAAACCGCCACTGGCGTATGGCAGGGGGTGTGAAAGAACGAAAACCCTATCTCCTCTTGACTGCTTTTGGCTTCTCTAATACTTCGCGGAAAAAATGACCAGAAATAACTATCTGTCCTGGCAGCTATTTCCCTGTAACGCTTCATCGTTTTGTCTCGAAGATCACGTACGCTACTAACTGATATGACAATATCAACAACCTCCTTCCCGAGATCCGTTGTGATAAATTTATTAAAATGCTTTCTACCGTAATCAAGTCTTCTATCAATAAGCAAATCCCAACCGAGGGATTCTATTAACTAACAATCTAACACTGCTGTCAAATATGAAGTCTCCCTTAACAAATCTAGCTGCCCTACGTTAAACTATCTCAAGGCTGGAAGTGAAGGCTCAAGGATAAAAAAGCCTTACTTTATAGTCCTTCTAGGAATATTCCAATACGCAAATCGGTTGCTATTACACCATCCTCAGGGGCGCAGTAAATGTAGAATATTCTGCATTTGCTGGCTTAACGGAAAGGTTCTTGAACCTCATAATCATTTACAGTCTAATTCCAGTTTCCTTTTCCTTCAACACTTAGGAATATTATCATGTTCATGGATGTATGCGGTTGAGCTGAATTAGCATTTTAAAAGCACGTGTATTCGACGTCTATCCACAGTGAGTTACGGAACGTAATTCACAAAAATAAGCCAAGGTTAATATAAGAATTTTCAACATAAACAGATCGAAATACATTGATAATAGCTCATATTCGTAATACTTTATCATGTATATAAAGGTAACTTAGATTATTTTAAGCAATGGGAATCCTTTTACCTTTTCCAGGACAGAGAAGTGACCACAATCTTTCATTCTCTTCATCCTTCGAAATGTCACCGCAGGAAAGTCCTACTGCGTTATTCCTTTTATTATCTAAAGAAAAATTGATAAGAAATTGATTTAAAGACAACGTAAAATGTACTTCACAACTGAGGAATTTTCTTGAAGCTAAAGTAAATCCGATAAACTATCAGAATAAGACTATCAAATGTTTTAAAACATACATTGTCTAAATTCGACACTCTCTTAGCAATTGATACTTAATGATATTTTTAATGAATATACTTTTCGGATCTTAAATTCTTACGAGCATTACCTTTTATAAATCCAGTGGCACCTGTTAGTTTTTTAGATTTGTACATAAATGCGTCAATATCTAGCAACAGGCTCATATTATTCTTAACTATGGAAGTTACGTTGCCGATGTGTAGTGACGCAGCTACCCGTCCATCTTCTCTAACCTTCAATGAAACTTGCATTTTCAACTGCTCTGCTGGTCCATATTGAATGCAGAAAAGGAATGGCAAAAGTAGCGCAAATGACAGTATATATGATGAAGTCATGTTTCACGGGAAATTTCAGGCTATGGTCTAGCAATCACGATCTTGCGATCTGTAAAATTTAGAAAAACATTTGTTGGACTCAATACAACTCTTACCTTAGAAACAATTACCTACTTGTACACATAATTTATATTACAGGCGCGTAATCTGTGGATTAAAAATTAATTCGTTGTTGTATAATTTCAAGCGAGAACATTTATTCAAAGCATTAAGAAACATTGAACAAAATAACTCAAAAATATTGTAGTATGATTATAAAAGGGGAAACTAGAAACACAGACTTTGATTAAGATTTAATAACTAAGTAAAATGTGAATACAACATAATTATATTGATAGATAAACATTGTTATTATGAAATAACGCAATGGTGAGTCTCTACTACACCTATCCTCGTATTTCGCCATAATATTTACAAAATGATTTCAAGAGAAGATTTTGATTATCATTAAAATAATGTTTGTGATATATCACTCGGAAATTCTCTTCGTCTTATTGTCTGATAATGTAAGATTATCAAATTGGAAGGAATAACAGAGAGAATTATACAGCATAAGATAATGGAATGGCAATATTAAAAAATATAGTAAGTGATAAGAATAGTTCATTTCGGTACTATCTATCGAAAATCCAAACGTGTCATAGTCAGAAACAGTTTTATCACATTTTTAAGAGATTAATTATAAACATAAAACATTATTTCCACAAGGATGGTTAATTTAATTGTCAAAGATCGAATTATCGCAATTTTATCAATAGATAAATCATAGAGATAATATACGTACAATATGATGTTAGTGATCATATAGCAAGTTTATTTACTCTATGTTTATATTTATTGACACATCAGACTCGTGAGATTCAAAGGGCTACGTATTAATACAGGAGAGGAAATAGAGAAGAAATTATATCAGCCTTACCTTACGATAATCCTTTCTTCTCTCCAATAGCGATACCTCGAATCTTGAATATTCGTTAACACAGTCATAGAAGTATACTCGTGTGACACTCGCATAGCCATCAGCAGCTTGAGCGAAAGTGCATTGTGTTCTGAAGAAAGGGATTATTATCGGCATGTTATTTAGCATCATCGAGAAGTAGTGACGTCATCTAGTTGATTGCGTTGCCAAGCCGAGATCAGAGCTATACGGATCAAAGGATCCCGAAAACTAGATCTGAATCCTCAAGATATATATAACCTTGATCATATTTGGGATCAAAAGAAATAATTTAAGCTGGAATAGAATTTGCAAAATGAGTGCAACTATAAGGACATTCTTCACAGTAATGTTAATTATAATTTTTGCAAGTCATGGAAGAATAACGTAACCCATTCGTAAAAAAGAATCTCCTTTAATATCACTAAAATCACTTTTAAAGATACACTTACTATTTCTTCGAGAGGATGTATTGCTTAGCAGAAAAGACATATCTTAAACAATATGAGCATAAAGTCTCAATTTTTACTAAATTTAATGTTCTTAGATCATGATCATGATTTATTTACGTCATAAAGTCATGTAGGATTCAAAATATTGATGATGGTCAGATACTAGCCTTTGATATTTATAGAAATCTTTTCGCTTTCTTCTCTTTTAAATAAAAATTACCATGATGGTAGCGAAGGAGTTTTTTTTGGAGGTTTAGGAATTAATTCCACGAAACATAAATTAGCATATTTAAAATATTGTTAATTCAAATTTTGATCAGGTAAGCAGTGTTTTCGTAGTCAACTTTCTTGTTTAAACTGGGAATATATATTTTCTATTTCAAACACGTTATTATCATTTCTACTACAATTATGCTGAATCTCTTGATGCTGCAACAGGATTCATATCGAATTTCTCTGTCAAATGCGAGTAAATCTACTAGTTATAACGTATGCATTGAAAAAACCTTTGGAGCTATACATATTTCTCGCAAGGAGATATCTTCGAAACACACGCAAATTATAATACGCAAATATGTCCGTAAATAAACACGGGATGAAGAACTATTACATACTTTTCGCAGACAAAAGAAGAGACCTCACCAGATAAAAAGAGTGAATTTTAACTTTATATCCCTCTGTAGGTCATAGGGTATCTCCAAGAACTTGAGATTGGAGGCAATGGCAAATGTTTCTAAAGCAGGAAAAATGGATCACTATGGAAGTATATCCTTCAAATGAACTCTTTTATCTCCACCAATGAAGATGCGAGAATTAATTTACTTCGTATTCGATGTCAGTAGAACACCTGAATACCTTTCATCACGATTACTAGCTTGTGGATCTCACATATAGTCTTGTGAACAGCCCGAGGGACTTTGATGAAAGTGGACCTGGGTTTAATTCTCGTCGAGAGCCAGCATGGGAAATAACAAAAGCTGTCGAAGCGTTTATAGCATCTTGTAAATTATTATTTTTTGCGGACGAACCATGATGGGGTTCAGAATAATTGTACAATTACATCTTTTTTAAAGAAAAAAGACACTATAGAAGAAGAATTGATCGCAGCTGCTGAGGTTACCGCTACGTTTTATGGAGTAATGCACCATAAGAGTTATAATAGCCCAGATTTTGAGAATAAATTCTCGAATAACTTTCCCGCGATTCACCTTTTGCGAAGAAACAATCCTGGGGAATACTAAAGTTGAAAATGTATAATATAATGTATCGTTGAAAATGTATTCTCTTCAGCAGGTCGGGAAATCAAATTTCATAGCTCAAATGACATAAATATTACTCTTCATCCTTAGACGCTTCCTAAAAAGGAAATTCAAAAAGCTTTCCATGATTGTACATACAATGTTTTTTTTTAGAGAGAGTGGCATATGAATATCACTTACGCATTTTTACGATGACGCGAAAGAAGATAGTGTATCAGTATCAAAGAAATTAAAATATATTGATTGACTGACTGATGTGCTTCATCTAAAAATATTTATGCGTGCTTTGTGGACATTGCAAAATTTTACATAAAGGGAAAAGAAAATAATTCAGGTGAAGAACTCATATAACCGGTCTCGTTTATCCAATCGATATAAGTTTCAATCGCCGCCTGAGAAAGATCATTTAGTATAATGAGACAGATTATTAAGGAAGAAAAGAGACAGATTTCGTAACAAGCTGCTTAAAGCTGAATCACAGGTATTTTATAAAATTAATTTACTGTATTAGGAATTTTATATTTTTCTTAAGAATATTCCAAAAATATTGGAAGAGGCAAAGAATCAGTCAAAAATGTTCTTTAAATTGTGATATAAATGCTCTTTATTATCTTTTGCTATAAACATTCAAATGCTTTTAAATTCTAATTTAATGTGACAAAATGTTCATTAATACTAATAACAGTATTTACGACTTAATGTCCATATATTAACTACTAAAATGTATCTTACTCGTAGATAAATAATCGTAATTGTACTTTATTTTGTTGTCCTTATTGAGAATAATAAACATTAAAGATATCGTGCACGTTTATTTCCTCATATGCCTTTACATTGACAATCCTTCTTAATTTTGAGTTGTGAAAATTATATCTCATCTTTTCATAAAGATCTTTGAAATATTTTAGAATTTTCTAGGAGTGCTAATTTCAAAGATTCTGTTAAAAAAGATTTGTTAAGCCGAATTTAATTATTTTTATAAGTAGAGCTAATTCAGGCATGATCAAGTTGCATATTTATGCTTTTCATCAATTATGAACCTATATTCTAAGGTACTTAAAATTACATGGGTGGTCTGAATAGTTTGCTACATTTCACCATTTCTTGACATGTTTTCTTATAATTTATGAAAAATCTGGGGAAACTTTGCAGACCACCCTCGTATATTTAAACATAACCTCTGAAATCTCCCAGAATTTCTCCCTCTTGAAACTCACGAAATCAAAGTTTAAGACATTGGCAACCCTATTATTAAATATCCCGCGGAACATATTCCGGCGGCACTTTTTCGAAGGTTTATTTTTTGTGAACAATGTGTTTACTTAAAATTCGAAAGTGGTGAAGTTTTTAACCGACGTTTCATTATACACTCAAAAAATATATTTCTCCATTATTTTTGGTATTTATCAGAGCAGGGCGTAATCCGAATTTTTCTAAGGGGGGAGTCCAACGCCAGAATTGCCTATAAATCAGGGGCGAGAAAGCTTAGGCTCAACACATAGAAAATGGATGCAGAATCTTATATCTTGTGAGTCATCAGTGGAACCTTAAACTCAATTTATGTAAACGTCTACTACTGGGTTGACCCCGTGACCATGGGAAAAAATACCATAATTAAATCCAGTGCGAAAAATTAAAAGACAGAATACTGGAGGGTGGGAATTAGTACTTGCGTGAGTGTGCTTTGTAAGTTAACAAGAAGAATTAATAGCGTTTCAAATCGTGAATTAAACTTTTCAATAAATATAATGAAGCTGTTTCTTCTGCAACAAAATGTATTTTCCTCTTAGGAAGGGGAAAATTGAACGCTGTTTTCGATTGACATATTATGACGGAAAGAAGTTTCTATTTTAAGTAAACTGATACCTTTCACCCGCTTACCGCAATGCGAATGAATTATAAATCGAAATTTGTGATTAATACATTGAATCGTTACCAAAGCTGCTTTTGCTTAACTTTTGGCCGCTCAATAAATCAATGGTATTTAGGCTTTCTTCCTGCGATATATTGGAGACACTTGTTCTTTGTTTTGTTGAAATTTTCTCATTAGAAAGATTCATTGTAGATACATACATTGGAGCTTTAGACAATTTTAAGAGAAAAAAATTCAATAAATGATCAAATAATTATCATCGATTATTTCTCTTGGCTCCAGATTGAATGAACTTTACACTACGAAAAATAAAAACTATAGTTACCATTGAAATTTTGATTTTCTAGTCCCCTTTATAAGATAATATATAAATAAATATTAATGAAAATTATTATCGCAAAATCCATTAAATAATTAAATTCAAATACATCTGAATCATTGATTAATAAATTGAAATTTAACACAAATTTTTTTTAGAAAATTTATAATGATTCTAACCAAATATATTATACCATAATTGAATAAAAGGATCTATGTCAGAATCAACAATATTAATCAATGTTTCAATAATTTTAGTTGATATATACTGCGAGCATTAAAACAAAATATATTTTACAAACATAAGTCTAGAAAATGTTTGATGACGAATAAATTAAAACCATTACATTTGACGGAAGAATATTTAGTTCGTCCATCGTCAAAATAGAAATCGTTTAGCTGTTAAGGAAAGACCCTAGGAATTCGGAGAAAAACAAAATAAAAAGAAGAATATATTCATTTGTTTTATTCAAATAGAAAGAACCTCCTTACCTAAAAAAAAATTCATCAAAGTTATATGGTGTCGGTGTATCTATCATATTTGCGAAGTCTTTCTTCGAGAAACTTTCCCATTCCCATAATATGACTTCGATCGAAAGCATTAATTGATACTATTTTGTATTTTGATGATAACTCTCCCAAGCGTAAGCCTTCCTGGATAAGGCCCTCAAAAGCAATGAATATACGTTCATTGGGGCCATAATTATTATACATTCCCAAGAAGGCGACTAAAGCAGCCTTCTTCTCCTGGTTATCGGGGTGCCACGTCCTATTCCAACCCTCGGTTTCGTAACACCTTCCGTCTTCGGCAACAATGAAATTTGATTTCATATTTCCGTAACGATAGGTCATATGTTTCTCGAAGGCCTTAAGATTATCCCCACAGTTAAAAAAGCATCTCGATCCAGTTTGCAGGATTACCAAGTATTCTATAGGAGATGGAAGGGTCCTCAAATTATCCTTCGGTTTTGTGTCACTCCACTCAAACCTAGAAACCATTGGTTGGGCTCTTATTTCTTCGATCTCTAATGAAAAGAGGAAGTCCGTATTGTTCTTATACCAATCCCATCCTGTCATTTCATTTCTTTCGAAGCTTCCATTACTTATGGAATAATAGTCATTAATAAGATAGTATGGAATGATAAAATGATGCGGAGACAACTTTTTCGTGCAAATTGCGTTTTTCACCAATTCTCTGAACGCCCCAATTGCTGCCTGGGATGGTGAAAGGTATCTTTCTTTCTTAATGAATGCGATAATTAAGGACTTTGGGCCTAAACCACCGTTTTGAACAAAGTTGTAATGGTCCCAACCGATGCCTTCAAACACCATGCCATTGTCTGAAATCCAGAAATTGCACTCAAGGTCTCCGAAATCTCTCATTTGATAATTTTCGTGTTTTCGTAAATCGTCGACGTAATAGTCGTGAGAGTGGAGGTATCCATGTCCATCTACTATGAGGAAATCAGCTGCACTTGTTCGGTTTTTCCGAACCACCTGCTTCTTTGCTCCCCATTCGGCTCTCGACATAATACTCAGCTTCACTTCATCTGCAGATGAACAAAAAAATTTTAGAGAAGATTTCACTTACTGAGGTGTTTTATTAGTATGCGAAAATTTTGTACTTACAAAATGAAGTGATTGGCAATTTTTAATTATTCATATTTTCACATCATTAACTCTCTTCAGAATAGATTGCTCAATCGATTGGTGTTAACACCCCCTGCCACACGCCGAAAGGCGGCTTTCAGGGTATTCATGTAGATGTAGATGTAGATACAAGGCATATTTTTATGAAAATAGTGGTTCAGATTTTTGGACAGTAGGATTCCTTATACTCATGAACAATTTCTCATAAACATTAAATCTTTCAATCAATGTATACTAAAATTATTTTGTGCAGCAGTGTATTTCTGTTAACTAATATTTGGTAATATTTCTTAAAGCTGAACGAAATCAGAAAAGTATTAACATACACATACTTATGTGTCCAATATAGCGATATTACTTTGATAATAATCTAGTTGAGTAGAATATTTCGAGAACGTATACTTCTTAAATTATTGCAAATGAGTTGTGACATCGAAGGTATCAAATCATCGTGAGATCGAGCGTAGAGGGTCTTTAAATAACGAATTGTAGGCCGCAATTCATGCGACCCGTCACTATCCGCAACAAGAGTTGCGGGCCTAATAGTTTACAATATTTTGCTGATATTGATGAGATATGATGTGTGATCGAGATGAGAGATTGCACATAATGGGCCACATTGGCTGATGTACAAGGAAATGTGTTGTTTGCGAATGTCTTAAATAGAATACGGCTGAAGATGTAAGCGACGGGGACTGGGTTACTATGGACTTTAGTTTTGAAGGGTGCATTGTTCATTTCCATTATTGAGTTAAAAATATGCAGAATCCTGCAGCATGGGTTCGAATTTAACAATATCCTTCCTTGTCATAGTGAGGATTTTTTTATAATTACCAAATTTAAGAAATATGCCGCTTGGTTTAAGAAAATTAAATCGGGAATTGTGACAAACATTGCCTCTTTTTAGGAAAACAAAATGAACTACTGAATCATACCAAAAACAACGTGGGTGATTATTAGAGAGAATCTAAGACGGAAGAATGTAATAAAAGGGTAGAAGAACACACAGATTACTACAGATTGTTTGGAAGATTTTAGCTATGGAAGCTAATGATCGAGAAGTAAAAAAGGAGAATTGAAGTCCTTATTAATAGGCGCCAAACCTATTTATAGGACACACAGATGTGTGTTCTATAAGAGCGAAGTTAAATTTTGAGAGTTTTGTTTTGATAAATTCGTTAACATATTACTGCTATATGTGATGGGGGAAAGGGAAAATAGCAAAACTGGATATTGCATTGACATTCAGGCAGAGGTAAGGAAATAGGTTCGAGAAAGTCTCCGAATACGTCGGAGAAGTGTCAAGATGGATACATTTACATATAGACCCTGCAAACCGCCACTGGCGCATGGTGTAATAATCCTGCAGCACGGGTTCGAATTTACGAATATTCTTTCTTATCCTGGGAATGATTTTTTTATAATTACCAAATTTTACAAATATGCCGCTGGGTTTAAGAAAATTAAATATTATGAAAATTAAATTCTTGTAAATAAAATATTATGATTTTAATTACAGATATGTTTAGAGATATATATTCGTATCTGACGTCGGGGAATCCCGTACTAAATGCATTTAAGACCCAATGAAAACAGTATTTACTGCATTTTCTATAAAGATTGAAGAATGGAGTAAAAGGATTCATGAATGGGCTATCATTAAAAATTTGCCGTTCATTTTACGTAGGTATTGTGGGTTTTACTTTAAGAACATTCAAACTACTTCCTGTAGGAATACAATTCAAGATCTTTTTATCATTTTTAGTCATAATTTCTTTGCAGAATCAAATCTGGAGTTCTAGTCCGAAGAAATTGAAAAGAGTACCAATAAAGGACAAAATGAAAGAAGAATATTCTTATTGCTGCACTGAAACATTGCTGTCGTTTCGAAATCGGAAGAATTTAAATAAAATAACTAGAAATTTTGTAATTTTCGTGAATATAAAACACTTGTGGTTTGTTGATCAAAGGGTTCGTAGTACACGACTTTCTGAGCACAGTCGAGAAAAAAGAGAAACTTTTGGAGGTAAGCTGGCTGTCAACACAAATTCTCTTTTTTACTTGGATATATGTTATCATAGTGTTCTACTATGGTATCAATGTTCTAATTTTCACTGGAAGACCCATATCATAATAAAAAGCAAAATATTTGCAGCTTCTTAAATGAGATTATGTCCGAGTAGATATCAGTACTTAATGAGCCGGAATATGACAGATTACTTTGAAGTCGATCTACTAGACGACTCACTTAGTAGGGAATAGAGTAGAATCGGTTCCTATTCCACCATCTTAAGGGGCCCAGTAAATGTAGAATATACTGAACCGGTTAACGGAAATGTTACTGAACTTTATAATCATTTACAGTCGAATTTCTGTTCCTTTTACTTCAGCAGTTATGAAAGTTATCATGTTATAGATGTATGTAGTAGATCAGTTGAACTAAATTAGCTTAGTAAAAGCACTTGTATGCGGCGGTCATTGACCCTGACTTACGGAACGTGATTCACAAAAATAAGACAACGTTAATATAAGAATTTTCAAATTAAACAGATCGAAATACATTGATAATAGCTTCATATTCGGAAAAAGTATCATGTATATAAAGGTAACTTAAATTATTTTCAAGCATTGTGAATCCTTTTACCTTTTCCAGGACAGAAAAGTGACAATAATCTCTCAATGCCTTCATCCTTCGAAATGTCACCGCAGGAAAGTCCTACTGCGTTATTCCTTTTAGTATCTAAAGATAAATAGCATAGATATTGATTAAAAATACAACGTAAAATGTTCTTTTCTACCGATACATTTTCTTTAAAATTACAGTACATCCGATAAACTATCAGAATATTATTTAAAAATGTTTTAAAAGACACATTGTCTGCATTCGACACTCTCTTAAAAATTAATATAAAATGATATTTTTAATGAATATGAATTTTCGGATCTAAAAGTGATTTAACGAGCATTACCTTTTATAAATCCAGTGGCACCTGTTAGTTTTTTAGATTTGTCGATAAATGCGTCAATATCGAGCAACAGGCTCAAATTATTCATTACATTGGTAGTTACGTTGCCGATAAGTAGTGACGCAGCTACCAGTCCATCCTCTCTACTCTTCAATGAAACTTGCATTTTCAACTGCTCTGCTGGTCCATATTGAATGCAGAAAAGGAACGGCAAAAGTAGCGCAAATGACAGGAAATATGATGAAGAAGTCATCTCTCTCCGGAAATTACATGCGATGGTCTAGCAATCACTTTAGGGCGATCTTGCGATCTGTAAAAAATAAATAAAAACTAGCGGAATTTCCCACTGATTCTCTACGGGGAATATAGATGTAGGATTTAATTAGTAATGCTATTTGTGTAGAAGTGAAATTATCCTTTCCAACGATTTTAGAAGGAAATATAGGGGGTCAATACCCCCCGCCCTATCCTCCGTTTGCACATAGGTGCGCATTTAAACTTTCATAGTATAAAAATGAACCAGGAGCAATAAAAAACATTGATCAAAATAACTCACAAATGCTGTAGTATGATTAAAAGAAGGTAATTTAGAAACAGACTTTAGGACAGGAATTACTGGAAATGTGATAAAGAAGTCATCTTTCACTGAAAATTACAGGCGATGGTTTGGAAATCATTTAGGCCGACCTGGGGATCTGTAAAATTTTCATAAAATTTGTTGGACTTAATACAACTGTTCACTTAGAAACCAGTAGCTGCTTGTACACTTTATTTTTATTACAGGACTGTATATAATGGATTGAAGATTGGGAACATTGAACAAAATAACTCAGAGATAATGTAGTATGATTACAATACGGTAATTTAGAAACACCAACATTAATTGAGGTTAAGAAAAAAGTAAAAAGTGATAACAACATAATTATATAGATAGATAAACAATATTATTTCGATATATCGCAATGGTGAGTCTCTACTACACCTATCCTCGGGTTTCGCCATAAGATTCAGAGACACAAAATTCAAGAGAAGATTTTGATTATCATTAAGACAATGTGTGTGATTTCTCATTCGGAAATTCTCTTCGTTTTATTGTCTGATTTTGAAAAAATATCAAATAAGAAGGAAGAATAGAGAGAAGTAAACGGAAAAGGAGAATGGACTAGCAGTATTAAATAATAAAGTGAGAGATTTGAAAGGTTCGTTTCAGTACTATCTATCACATTTCCATACGTGTCATAGTCGGCAGCAAGTTTTATCACATTTTTAAGAAATTGCTAATAAAATAAAACATTAGCTCCACTAGAATGGTAAATTTAATTATCAAGGATCGAAATATCGAAATTTTATGAACAGATACTTGCATAGAGATATCTATTATATATAGCTAACTCTCCGGATATACCTATATATATATACGAGTAAAAGTTGCTTGCATACTGCAAGCTAATTGGTAAGAATTTACAATAAGTTCCCCTTACGGGTGTCCCCTTCGAAGCTTATCCAGCAAAATTTTTAAACTTGCCGCAATATATTTCTTAAGTTAGAAATTTTCATCCATCTGGCATCGAACTCACGGTCATATGCAACCTTTCTTCCACTGGTTCTATAGAAAACTACTTCAAACGCAAACGCTGTGATTTTGAATAGTCTCCTGAATAAATAAAGGCCTCAAAACAATTTTTAAAAAATTGCGTAAATGACCGCCTGGCGTCGAACACAGGACCCGTTCGTGAGAGACAATGGCATATGAATGTTAGAGAAGTGCTACTCTGACGTGTTTCAAAGTTTCAATTCAGTATCTTATCGGGAAGGTCCTAAAATAAGATCCGTTATTCCCGTTTGAAATGCATGGTAGAATCGGAATGACGCTCTAGCATCGAACCAAGGACCTCTAGAGAAGCAGTGGACGTCATGAAGGAATCTTCTCAAACGCCTCTGTCACCTTTCCGGGTTTTATCTTTCCAGTTTATCGGGAAGGCATTTTAAAAAATCGTCCCTGATATCAGCAATGCATTTCTTACGGAGGCATTTCGGACCCACCTGGCGTCGAACACACGGACATTTGGTAACATTTTTTCGTTTGTTACGATGGAAGACCATCTCATCTGTAAACACCGAGATTTTGATTGCTCTATCGCATCGAGAACGGCCTCAAAACAGATTGAAAAAAACCGCGCAAAAGACCGCCTAGCGTCGAACTCAGGACTCTTCCGTGAGAGAAGATAGCAAAATAATATTAGATAAGTGCCATCCTTACTTGTTCCAAAGTTTCGATTCAATATCTTATCGGGAAGGTCCCAAAATGAGATTCCACTTTCCCCATTTGAAATACATGTAGGAATCGGAATGACCCTCTTGCATCGAACCAAGGACCACTAGACGAACGATGATATTCATGGAAGAAAGTTTTCAAACGCTTCTGTCACCATTCAGGGTTTTATCTTTCCAGCTTATCGGGAAGGCATTTAAAAAAATTTTCAAAGATTTCTGCAATGCATTTCTTATGGAAGAATTTTGCATCCACCTGGCGTCGAACTCACGGTCATTTTATAACATTTCTTCCATTCGTAATATAGACGACTACCTCAACTTCAACCTCCGAGATTTTGATTACTCTATCTTAACGATAAGTGCCTCAAAATAATTTTCAAAAATCCGCGCAATGCATTCTTATGGGAAAATTGCGATTTTTGGGAATTTCTGGTATCGAACCCATGATAGCTAGCGTCGATGTCTGCATTATTCTGGCATCTAGAGTGTAGGGCCAGTACGTCGAAAAAATCTGACGTCGATGGCGCTTGTGGAACATGGTCAGAATTCGTATCCCCTATATCTATATATATATCTATGTATCTATATAGGTATATCCGGAGGGTTAGCTATATGTAATAGATACCTATATATTTATAGGGGATACGAATTCTGACCATGTTCCACAAGCGCCATCGACGTCAGATTTTTTCGACGTACTGGCCCTACACTCTAGATGCCAGAATAATGCAGACATCGACGCTAGCTATCATGGGTTCGATACCAGAAATTCCCAAAAATCGCAATTTTCCCATAAGAATGCATTGCGCGGATTTTTGAAAATTATTTTGAGGCACTTATCGTTAAGATAGAGTAATCAAAATCTCGGAGGTTGAAGTTGAGGTAGTCTTCTATATTACGAATGGAAGAAATGTTATAAAATGACCGTGAGTTCGACGCCAGGTGGATGCAAAATTCTTCCATAAGAAATGCATTGCAGAAATCTTTGAAAATTTTTTTAAATGCCTTCCCGATAAGCTGGAAAGATAAAACCCTGAATGGTGACAGAAGCGTTTGAAAACTTTCTTCCATGAATATCATCGTTCGTCTAGTGGTCCTTGGTTCGATGCAAGAGGGTCATTCCGATTCCTACATGTATTTCAAATGGGGAAAGTGGAATCTCATTTTGGGACCTTCCCGATAAGATATTGAATCGAAACTTTGGAACAAGTAAGGATGGCACTTATCTAATATTATTTTGCTATCTTCTCTCACGGAAGAGTCCTGAGTTCGACGCTAGGCGGTCTTTTGCGCGAATTTTTTCAATCTGTTTTGAGGCCGTTCTCGATGCGATAGAGCAATCAAATTCTCGGTGTTTACAGATGAGATGGTCTTCCATCGTACCAAACGAAGAAATGTTACCAAATGTCCGTGTGTTCGACGCCAGGTGGATCCGAAATGTCTCCGTAAGAAATGCATTGCTGATATCAGGGACGATTTTTTAAAATGCCTTCCCGATAAACTGGAAAGATAAAACCCGGAATGGTGACAGAGGCGTTTGTAAAGATTCCTTCATGACGTCCGCTGCTTCTCTAGAGGTCCTTGGTTCGATGCTAGAGCGTCATTCCGATTCTACCATGCATTTCAAACGGGAATAACGGATCTTATTTTAGGACCTTCCCGATAAGATACTGAATTGAAACTTTGAAACACGTCAGAGTAGCACTTCTCTAACATTCATATGCCATTGTCTCTCACGAACGGGTCCTGTGTTCGACGCCAGGCGGTCATTTACGCAATTTTTTAAAAATTGTCTTGAGGCCTTTCTTTATGCAGGAGACTATTCAAAATCACAGCGTTTGCGTTTGAAGTAGTTTTCTATAGAACCAGTGGAAGAAAGGTTACATATGACCGTGAGTTCGATGCTAGATGGATGAAAATTTCTAACGTAAGAAATGTATTGCGGCAATTTTAAAAATTTTGCTGGATAAGCTTCGTTGATGACACCCGTAAGGGGAACTTATTGTAAATTTTTACCAATTAGCTTGCAGTATGCAAGCAACTTTTACTCGTATATAATATACTTACTCTAAGATGTTAAAGACACATATTAGACTCGTCAGATTCAAAGGGCTACGTATTAATACAGGAGAGGAACTAGAGAAGAAATTGTATCAGCCTTACCTTACGATAATCCTTTCTTCTCTCCAATAGCGATACTCCGAATCTCGAATATTCGTTCACACACTCGTGTGACACTCGCATAGCCTTCAGCAGCTTGAGCGAAAGTGCGTTGTGTTCTGAAGAAAGGGATTATTATCGGCATGTTATTTAGCATCATCGAGAAGTAGTGATGTCATCTAGTTGATTGCGTTGCCAAGCCGAGATCAGAGCCATACGGTTCAAGGGATCCCGAAAACTGGATCAAAATCCTCAAAATATTTATAAATTATCATCATCCCAAGGAAGAATAGACTTGAAAAAAGCTTCCATCTTCATGGGGGGTCCAGTGCTGAATGATTATCTTGAGGATTTAATCCTAGTTTATCGCAGCACCAGTTGGCGTCAGAGCGCGGATTACGCCGGAACTAACTGAAAACACTCTTCCACCGACAAATCGGCAACTCTGAATCGAGCCAGTAAAAACCGTCAATATTCAAACTTCTTGCTAATTGGGAGTAGGCTTTACTTATCGTAAATTATTATTTAATTAATTATATCGTAAATTATTACTTAATTTAATTATCGTAATTAGTATCTCTATTATTAGCTTTTAGGTTGGGAAAACGGTAATCAAAAATGTTTAAGCTCCATCAGCTTATACGAAATAGTGAGTAGAAATTATGTAATAATACGTAATAGAGAATCAAAATTCACGATTTATTTCATCATATTAAAAAAATAGTTACAATAGAATTGATCGATGGGGATTAATGCAATCGAAATTAGCTTCATAGTGTTTTAGTCGTTCAAAATACGTAATAAATGAAAACAGATTCTTCAAATGACTGTTAATATTGCATTATGAATACAGTCTACTCTATCTAATAATCTATTCAACTATTACACTGTAGCAAGAATTATTACTAGATATCCGTCGGATGAATATAGTATTCAGATTCGAAAAGTTTCTAAGAAGCCGAGATTAACTTTCCTTGTTTCTCCATAGCGATGACTAAAATTTTCGCTTCCAATTTGATAGATCTCGCTTTCTCTACGCTTAAATATTTTCCAAAGCTATTTTAATTCTTATATTAAGCATCGTACGCAACTTTTATTATATGCTTTTACTAAACTTAGTATCCACTTTCCGGACTGTCCAGTAAAATTCCCGCCCCCCTTTCCCTTCACGAGTACCGACCACGTAGTTTTAGTGTCGTTTACTACGTAATTTAGCGGTTTTAATGAGAGCGAATTTACGTGGACTAAGTTCTTTTGTAATTCAACAGTATGAATAGTTGCAAACACTCACGTAAATAGGCAAAAGGGTGCGCATGAGGTTACTTCCAAAAAAATAGGAAAAATTAAAACGGTGAAAAGCAATTTCACTTAAAAAAGGATAAGGTTATACGAAAATCAAGCCCAGATTTAATGTGCGAACTGAGAGATCTAATAATAATTGTCGTGAATTCCAAGAGCTTACGTAATTAAAAAGGCGGTATTCTCTAACATTACGATGAGCACCTGCAGGAAAATCATACAAGAGAAAAGTTAGTTTAGTGAAGATATTGCTTTAAGCGAGATATTTAAAAGATCTAATCATTGCCGTAGGAGGAGATTTTGATATAACGCATCTTAATTGGGATTATCTAAAATCTCTAGCTACTACTCCAGCACTAGTAGAGAAAGCCTCATCGTGCTTAGAGAAATCAGGAGTCCCTGTCAAATGATTGTGGCTGTAAAATATAAATCAAAAGCCACTTCTTTCCACTGAACGACTGAGCCTCGAATCCTTGGAAGACGATGTATTAGCTGAGGTGCAGAAAGCACATTCTTGACTGACTATAGCGAGAATCGGATCCGAATCCTTCAAGTCAAAGGATTCTTTTTGTATTGAATTTCATCCCTATGATAAATCTATATATTCAGAAAAGGATTGCATAAATGTATGTAGCAATCATATCTTACATTCCCTCATTTTGCCAATAAGAAAAATAACAAAAACTCATTTAATGGAAGGAACAAGCGGAAATGGAACTGGACTCCTTCTTTTACCGATCAGATACGTCTGGCAGTTGCACAATCAATTCTTACATATTGGTTACATTTATGATATTTTCCCACAAACTGAAAACTCAATGTCAATTGTTTTTTATTATTAGCTTATATTATTAGGTTAGTAAATCCTCAGCTAATACATTCTGGAGAGAATACACATCTGTGAGCATTTTCCCAATGTTTCTCGAACAATTGTTCATGAAATTGTTAAAGACCATCTGCATTATGCAAAAATTTGTGCAAGATGGGTCCCTCGCATGCTTACAGATGAGCACAAAACCAAGCGTATGGCTGCAGCACTGACGTTTTTGGGACGTTATTCTGATGAAGGAGACTCTTTCTTGACTCGAATAATTACTGGTGACGAAACATGGGTTTGTTATGCATCACCTGAGAGTAAACGACAGTCAATGGAGTGGCATCATGCTCATTCACCAAACAAACCAAAAAAATTCAAGACAGTTCTGTCCACCAGGAAACTCATGGCAACCATTTTCTGGGATCGACGAGGTGTATTGCTTATTGATTTTATGGCCCGTGGAGACACTATTAATGCCAATGCGTATTGTGAAACATTAAAGAAATTACGGCGGGCAATACAAAATCGGCGGCGAGGTCTATTGTCTACTGGTGTCATTCTCGTTCATGACAATGCCAGGCCTCATGCAGCTGGGATAACACAAAGACTTTTGCAGCAATTCAAATGGGAAACTTTCGACCATCCACCGTATAGCCCGGACTTGGCCCCTTCAGATTTTTATCTCTTTACAAAGCTTAAAGACTTTTTGGCGGGGAAAAGATTTGACAGCGATGAAGAACTTAAAGAAGGAGTGACCCTGTATCTCAATGAGCTGGCGGCGGAGGACTATGCAGCAGGAATACAGAAACTTGTCACACGTTATGACAAATGCCTTAATTTGCTTGGAGATTATGTTGAGAAGTAGTTTAAAGTATCCTCTTTCAAATAAAATTTTTTATGTTTGTTAATATTTACTTTTGTGTCTTTATTTCACGAACGGGTACTACTTTCCGGATGACCCACGTATGAAGTCAGAGATCAATACTTTAAAAATTGAGTTTTTTTTCGATAATCTTCTAAGACTGAAATAATCCCAATTAATAATGACAAATTATTATTATTTGGGAATTTTATTTCAAACCATCTACGTTTTTCACCTCTTTGCGCCTGTTGTAGTTTTCTCCGACGGAGAATATCAAACAAAAACAAACATATGACCTGTGTGGATGCATAAGTTTTTCTCACCCAAAAGAATGAATGCCGTGTACACATTATGTGGTATAATGTTTGTTGAAAGAAGGAACCGGGCCTCTAGGTTAACTATTTTATCCTTTTTGGCCGATAACTGCGGGAATTTGAACACGTTTTTCAGCTTTTGGTCGAGAAAAGCTTAAGCTAAATCGAAGACCTTTACGCAAACCTAAATACGCGTAATATTGCAGTCGATTTGCTTAAGAATCATTTTTTGAACGAAATGTCAAGATGACTATGACAAACGAAAACCTTCTCCTTTGCCGACAAAATTCAACTTTTAAACGAGACATTACCGTCAAAATTAACGTTTTCATCCTACTAATGTAGTGTAGATTAATTTTCTAGGATGTTCATTACAAATTATAATTAGCATTAACGACCTATCATATAATCTAAGGAGCAAGACTGGTTTATTTTCAGAATCAATTTAAGAATAAATAAATGCGTTGCTAAGAGTTTCACGGGTTCCAAAAACGTTATTCTGGCCCAGTACCAAATTTCGGAAAATCAAGTAGCGTTAGTGCACGATTAAAAATACATGGAAGTCACGTTTAGCAGTAACTTATATTAAAATGAATATATTCGATATGCGATAGGAAGTGCGAATAGAGTGCAAAGATTTACTGGTAGTTCGTTGAGAGAATTTAAGAGAAAAATAAGCTATTTCTTTGACACTCATCTATTGTCAAAGAAATGGCTTCAGGTTCGACTGTAGCGTTACGGCTTTACTAGAGTCCCTCGGTTGGAATTTGCTCCAGGTGAGAAGATCTAATAACTGACTGAAGCTCTTCAAAAACTTCATCGGTTTACATCTTAAAGACGAAGTAAATGAATTAGTACTAGTAATGACCATTGACAAATCGTTACAGGGAAGTAATCACAATGACAGACAATTACTTTTTTCCCCGAGCAATTCGAGAGGCTGATAGAGTAGATTATGTGGTGATGGTGTTATTAAATCCCCTAACTTACGCAAATGGTGGCTCGCGGGATATACATCTAAATCTAATATTTAAATCTATATTATTTGTATCGAATCACTGCTGAGAATATTGGAAAGTGTGATAATAATTAATAATAAACAGAAAAATGTCAATAGTTCTCAAGACTTCTGTTTAAAGCCTTAAAATGAAAAAGATTCACTTGAGCAGTTTATTGGCTGTCCGTCTCCCGACGTGAAAACCTCAATGATGTTACAGAAACAATAAGCCTGAGTGAAGATCCTTGCCTTGCCAAATTACCTGTTTGCTTTTGTAAGAGACGCATAGGCTTTCGAAAACCCGCTGCACTGGAAACGTAAGGCTCACCGTGCTTCCAGAAATTAGGAAGCCCTGTCAAATAAAACACTTCTTTCTAGCGAAGGACTTCGAATTCTTTGTAGAAGAGGAATTTCCAATGACACACGAAACATGTTTTTGACCGACAATTGTAATAATCGGCTTCAAACCCAATGATTATTTTCCCATATTGAATTTTATTCCTCCGATAAATGTATATTCATCACAGGGATACATAAATATATTTGGTAACCATACGTCACATTCGTTCATTTCCCCAACAAGAGAAGTTTTAATGAATAAAATCACTGGTACACTTCCACAGATTTAAGCCATGGGCGACATGTTTCGCTAGCGAGCTAGCATCTTCTGGCACATCTTTAAATTTGGAATTTCAAAATATACACATAAATAGGGAATTTTGGAGGGAGGTCAGAAAGGGTTTGAAGAGAGAAAACTCTTCAAACCCGGAGCGCATAATATTACCGCTTTTCGAGGCTTTTCTCAGTGTTGCCACTCAGTCATAGTAAGTAGTGTTGCAAGTAGTTTCTGAGAATTCCGACTCATTCGCGCGCAAAGCGCTGCGATAATTTATTCCCCCACTGTACATTGAACGCCATGTTCCTTTTATCTTTCTTCTATAAATTAGTAATTTAAAATATTGCTAATTCAAATTTTGATAAAATAAGCAGTGTTTTAGTGGTCAATTTTCTATTTTAAACTGGTAATTATATTTCTACTCTAATTACACCGAATCTCTTGATGCTGCCACAGGATTCATATCGAATTTCTCTGTCAAATGCGAGTAAATCTACTGGTTATAACGTATGCATTGAAAAAACTTTTGGAGCTATATTCTCACAAGGAGATTTCTTCGAATTATACGCAATCATAATAAGCAAAAATGCCCATAAATAAATACGGGATGAAGAACTATTACATATTTTTCTCAGTCAAGGAGTCAACCACCTTTACCAGGAAAATCGTGTGATTCCAAAGGAAAGAAAGTATAAAAAGGAATGGCGCATGGTGATACGTTATTACCAGCAAAAGAAGAGACCTCACCAGATAAAAAGTGTGAATTTCAACTTAATATCCCTCTGTAGGTCATAGGGTATCTCCAAGGACTTGAGATTGGAGGCAATGGGAAATGTTTCTAAAGCAGGAAAAGAGAATGACTATGGAAGTAAATCCTTCAAATGCACTCTTCTATCTCCACCAATGAAGATGCGAGAATTCATTTACTTCGTAGTCGATGTCAGTAGAACACCTCACTAATTTTCATCGCGATTAATAGCTTGAGGATATCCCATATAGTCATGTAGGCAGGTCGTTCGACTTTGATGGAAGCAGACCTGGGTTCAATTCCCATCGAGAGCCAGTATGGGAAATTACATAAGCTGAAGAGGCGTTTTTAGCAACTATTCTGCCAGCTAATTAACTACTCATCCGTAGAAATGATAAAAATTGGCAGGGTTAAAATACCTTCATACCTTTACAATTACCTTAATATTCTTCTTCAATTATGCGACCAGTGACCCGCTGTCAAATTCTTCATAATTTAATTGCGATATAGTATTAATCTTCTCATCATTTAAGGAAATTGATACTGTTCACCCGCTTACCACCCACGCGTATGAATTATAAATCGAAATTTGTGTTTAATACATTGAATCGTTACGAAAGCTGCTTTTGCTTAACTTTTGGCCGCTCAATAAATCAACGTTATAAGGGCTTTTGTCCCGCGATATGTTGCAGACTCATTTTGTATTGCTTTGAAACTTTTTTTATTGGAATCATAGTTGCTATATCCACTTTTAAGTTACATTGGGCGATAGTTAATCGAATGGGCACAGCATCATCAGATAACATCTATTATTTTGGTGAACTGCTCCTAATTTGCAATATTTTTCTCGTATATCTGAAAAAATTAAATTTTTTAAGCTTTATTTAGCATTACGAAATCTTACTTGAACGAATTTGTATTGTTTTGAAGCGATTGGAGAAATTTCATTTTGTAATAAACTAGGAAAGATTATATATGGTGGAGGATGTCAGAAGGTTCAACGAAGTAAAGGCGGAAGTAATTAATTATGTTTTTAACTAGAAAAGATTCTAGTTTTACAATGGGATGAAACTAGAGACTACATAGAAGACTATGTAATATCGTTCAGACCAACTCAAGAGCAACGTCCAAATAATGAAGCTGGGTATTCGCAAAAGCATGATTTTCAAGATAAACGAAACTTCGACACAAGAGGTTTGATACTCATCACACAGCCATTTTAACGTGCATTTCATCTCCCTCTTCCTCTCCTTCCGCCACTGAAACAGTTTTCATTCGCTGCGGCGAGTGATCTTGTACTAATTAACTTCAAGGAGGTTCATAGCTATAGTCATCTCCATTTTACGCTCTGCTCGGGTAGTGAATAATTGTTTTGAGACGTAACAATGATTAAAATACAAAAAATCAATTTCATTCTAGCCAATAGTAACAATAATAATTAATTATGGCGTGAGTGATAGTCATGACGTTGCCAAAATAGTGGGTAATTGTATAATTACGTAAAGATGATTGACATGATTTATATAAAAGGAAATTATTGCATTTCATACAGGGGTGACTACAATAATCTGAGTCAATGCCAAAATAGTCTTAAAAATTGTCAAAATGGCTATGTCCCCTTCGTGAAAATTCTATTGTTGAAGTTTTTTAAAACAGAAAATGTAAGAATATTGTAATATATTCTCAGATAGATTATTACTTCCTGTTTTTGTGTTTAGATCAAAAGCTATGCTGTTTTTAAATATGACATTAATATTCCCAAAATTCTTCTTTAGTGGCCGGCGATTATTTTCCCATACCCTTGCGGACTTTCTTTTCTGGTCAATTCCTATATAATTTGCATATGACATTCTACACGAAGGGCTTTTAATATTTCTGGCCCCCATTCCTCATTAATTTTATGTGAGTTATCCCTTCCCTCTATTTGCCATAGTAAGAAAGAAAGAAAAAAATAATCACCGTACGAATATGTAACAGCCTAGTAAATATATCTAGGGTGCACCAAAATTGCAAGGCAACGTATAGGAAAAAACGAATGTTAGAATAAATTAAATAACGATTAACTTTATTATTTTATTTAATCATTATTAATCGGAACCCTCTGGACAAGCCTCGCGTAGCCCTTGGGGTAACCCAAGATCTACGTATACCCAAGATTGAGAACCTCTACTCTACACAAACGTGGCCGATCTATTTTAAAAGATTTGAATCGAAAGAAGCACTTGACTCCTTTGCTTAGATTCATCTTAAATTTCAATTGCTGAGAATTAAGTCAAATAAGGAATCTGATTGCGAATCTCACGATAGGTTTGGTGGAAACCATTTTCTGTTTAAATTTTACGAAACCACCGCTATAAAACTTAAATTAATTATTTCCCGGATACTAAGTCACTAGTCACTTAGATTTCTCGGATACTATCACAATTTCAAATGTTATCTCACTAAAATTAACTTTCGGATTCCTATTTAAATCTTTTCTTATGTTTAGAATTTAATCAAAATACCGTTCCATTTGATATTCGATATTTGCAGATATAAAAAAAATTTAATATTTAGGAAATGTAACATTGATGAAAACAGACAATGTTGAAGTCATCTAATTAGAAAGATTCTTTGTAGATACATAGGTGCTTCAGACAATTTTCAAAAGAAATGAAAGGCAATCAATGATCAAATATTTATCATCGATCTTTTCTCTTCGATCCAATTTGCATGAATTTTACATTAGAATGAAAGACTATGGTCAGCTGTGAAATTTTCATTTCCAAGTCCCCTTTATAAGAAAATGCATAAATAAATATTAATGAAAATAATTATTTAATATTCCATACATGTACATCTGAAGCATAGACTTATAAATTGAAATCAAACACACAATTAATACTAGAAGATTTATAATGATTCTACCCAAATATATTATATTATAATTGTTAAGAAGAATCTGTACCAGAAACCACGATTATATTCAATATTTCAATTAGTTCATTGAATATATATTTTAAGCTTTAAAAAAAAGTATATTTTACTTACATATACCTAGAAATTAATTAATAATAAATAAATTAAAACCCTCTACATTTGACTGTAGAATATTAAGTTCGTCCATCGTCAAAATAGACATCGATTAACTGTTAAGGAAAGATGCTGGTAGTAATTCGGAGAAAAGCAAAACAGAAACAGGAATACATTCATTTGTTTTATTCGACTATAAAGAACTCCTTTAACTAGAAAAAATTAAATCAAACTTAAACAGTGTCGGTGTATCTATCATATTTGCGAAGTCTTTCTTCGAGAAACTTTCCCATTCCCATAGAATGACTTCGATCGAAAGCATTTATTGATACTATTTTGTATTTTGATGATAACTCTCCCAAGCGTAAGCCTTCCTGGATAAGGCCCTCAAAAGCAATGAATATACGTTCATTGGGGCCATAATTATTATACATTCCCAAGAAGGCGACTACAGCAGTCTTCTTCTTCTGGTTATCGGGGTGCCACGTCCTATTCCAACCCTCGGTTTCGTAACACCTTCCGTCTTCAGCAACAATGAAATTTGATCTCATATTTCCATAACGATACGTCATATGTTTCTCGAAGGCCTTAAGATGATCCCTACAGTTAAAAAAGCATCTCGATCCAGTTTGAAGGATTACCAAGTATTCTATAGGAGATGGAAGGGTCATCAAATCATCCTTCGGCTTTGTGCCACTCCACTCAAATCTAGATACAATTGATTGGGCACTTTTTTCCTCGCTCTCTAATGAAAACAGGAAGTCCGTATTGTTTTTATACCAATCCCATCCTGTCATTTCTTTTCTTTCGAAGCTTCCATTACTTATGGAATAATAGTCATTAATAAGATAGTATGGAATGATAGAATAGTGCGGAGACAACTTTTTCGTGCAAATTGCGTTTTTCACCAATTTTTTGAACGTCCCAATTGCTGCCTGGGATGGTGAAAGGTATCTTTCTTTCTTAATGAATGCGATAATTAAGGACTTTGGACCTAAACCACCGTTTTGAACAAAGTTGTAATGGTCCCAACCGATGCCTTCAAACACCAAGCCGTTGTCTAAAATCCAAAAATTGCACCGAAGGTCTCCGAAATTTCCTACTTGATAACTTTGGTAGTATTGAAAATCTTCCTTGTAATCCTTGAAAAGGTAGAGGTATCCATGTCCATCTACTATGAGGAAATCAGCTGCACTTGTTCGGTTTTTCCGAACCACCTGCTTCTTTGCTCCCCATCTGGCTCTCGACATAATACTCAGCTTCCCTTCATCTGCAGATGAACAGAAAATTTTAGAGAAGTTTTCACTTACTGATGTGTTTTATTAACATGCGAAAAATATGTATTTACAAAATTTAGTTATTGGCAATTTTTAATTATTCATATTTTCATACCATTAACTCTCTTCACATCATTAACTCTCTCTCTCTCAATAGATACAAGGCATATTTTTATGAAAAGAGTGGTTCAGATTTTTGGAAAGTATGATTCCTTATACTCATGAGCAATATCTCATAAACATTAAATCTTTCAATCAATGTATACTAAAATTATTTTGTGCAGCATTGTATTTCTGTTAACTAATATTTGGTAATATTTCTTAAAGCTGAATGAAATCAGAAAAGTATTAACATACATATCCTTATGAGTCCCAACTAGCGATATTACTTTGATAATAATCTAGTTGTGTAGAATATTTGGAGAACGTGTATTTCTTTAATTATTGAAAATGAGTTGTGACATCGAAGGTATCAGATCATCGTGAGATCGAGCGTAGAGGGTCTTTAAATAACGAACTATAGGCCGCAATTCATGCGACCCGTCACTATCCGCAACAAGAGTTGCGGGCCGGATAGTTTACAATATTTTGCTGATATTGATGAGATATGATGTGTGATCGAGATGAGAGATTGCACATAACGGGCCACATTGGCTGATGTACAAGGAAATGTGTTGTTTGCGAATGTCTTAAATAGAATACAGCTGAAGATGTAAGCGACGCGGACTGGGTTACTATGGACTTTAGTTTTGAAGGGTGCATTGTTCATTTCAATTATTGAGTTAAAAATATGCAGAATCCTGCAGCACGGGTTCGAATTTAACAATATCCTTTCTTGTCATAGAAAGGATTTTTTTATAATTACCAAATTTAAGAAATATGCCGCTTGGTTTAAGAAAATTAAATCGGGAATTGTGACAAACATTGCCTGTTTTTAGGAAAACAAAACGAACTACTGAAACACACCAAAAACAACGTGGGTGACAATTAGAGAGACTCTTAGACGGAAGAATGGAATAAAAGGGTAGAAGAAGAACACAGAATCGCTACATTATGTTTGGGAGACTTGAGCTATGGAAGGTGATAATCGAGAAATAAAAAGGGAGAATTGAAGTCCTTATTAAAAGGCGCCAAACATGTTTATAAGTCACACAGATGTTTTAATCAAGTTTTGTTCTTTTGGGTAATGCGACAGCGAAGTTAAATTTTGAGAGGTTTGTTTTGAAAATTTCATTAACATGTTACTCATGTATGTGATGGGTCAAAGGAAAAATAGCAAAACTGGATATTGCATTAACATTCAGGCAGAGGTAAGGAAAGAAGAGAGAAACTGTCTGAATACGTCGGAGAACTGTGGCGATGGATACATTTACATATAGACCCTGCAAACCGCCACTGGCGCATTTCACATACTAATGTGTTTTATTAGCATGCGAAAGATATGTATTTACAACATGAAGTTATTGGCAATTTTTAATTATTAATCTATTCACATCATTAACTGCCTTCAGAATAGATTTAAGGCATATTTTATAAAAATAGTGGTTCAGATATTCAGAAATACAGAGGATTCCCTATACTCATGAACAATTTCTCATAAACATTAACTCTTTCAATAATTATATACTTAAATTATTTTGTACAGCAGTGTGTTTCAGTAAAGTAATATTTTGTAATATTTCTAACAGCTGAATGAAATCGTAAAAGTAACCACATAAACATTCTTATGTGTTCTACCTAGCGATATTACTTTAATAATAATCTAGTTGAGTAGAATATTTCGAGAACGTATACTTCTTAAATTATTGCAAATGAGTTGTGACATCGAAGGTATCAAATCATCGTGAGATCTAGAGTAGAGGGTCTCTAAGCAACGAACTGTAATCCCGTAATTCATGCGACCCGTGACTATCCGCAACAGGAGTTTGTGGGCCAGATAGTTTACAATTTTTTGCTGATATTGATGAGATATGATGTGTAACAGAGATCAGAGATTGCGCATAACGGGCCATAATGCCTGATGTACAAGAAAATATGTTGCTGGGTAATGTCTTAAATACAACAAAGTTGAAAAAGAAACCGACGGGGATAAGGTTCCTGTATACTTAAATTTTGAAGGGTGCATCGTCCATTTCAATTATAGAGTTAAACATATGCAGAATCCTGTAGCATAGGTTCGAATTTTAAAATTTCTTTCCTTATTATGGGTATAGTTTTATAATTACCGAATTTGAGAAATATGCTGCTTGTTTTAAGGAGTTGAAATATGAGAATTGTGAAATTATGAAAATTAAGTTATCTTAAATAAAAGACTGTGATTGTTATTACAGATATGTTTATAAATATATATTCGTATCCAACGTAGGTGATTCCAGTACTAAATGCACTGAAGACCTAATGAAAACAGTATTTACTGCATTTCCTATAAAGATAAAAGAATGCAGTAATAGGATTGATGAATGGGCTATCATTTAAAATTTTCCTTTCATTTATGTAGGTATTGTGGGTTTTAATGTAAGAACATTGAAACTACTACCTGTAGGAATACATTTCAAGATCTTTTTATCATTTTTAGTCGTATTTTATTTGCAGAATCGAATCTAGAGTTCTGGTCCGACGAATTTTAAGAGAGTACCAATGGAGGGCAAAATTAAAGAGGAAGATTCTTATTACTGCACGGAAATATTGATATCAGTGCGAAATCGGTAGAAATTACATAAAATAAGCAGCAAATTTGTAAATTTTCGCGATTATAGAAACCCGGTGGCCTTGTTTATCAGAGGGTTCGTTGTACACGAGTTTAATAGAACAGTCGAGAAAAAGGAGAAAAATTTGAAGGAAAACGAATTCGTAACAAAAATATCGTTTTGCTCTGCAATATATGTCATCACAGTGTTCTCGTAGTGTTGTGTCAATATTTTAATTTTTACTGGAAGACCCATATCATAATACAAAAGCCGAATAAATGGTTCTTAAATGAGCCTATATTTGATTTGACACCTGTAATGAGCAAGAATATGCCAGATTACTCAGAAATGGATCCACTAGACGACACTCTAATTAAAGAATACTAAATAGGACGTAACCAGAAATATGATTTCAGAGCTAAGGTATCGTTCTGTACTATGTTATTATTTTAATTTATTAATATCTACCAAGAAAGGAAAGAAAATCAATTCTATGGACTGTGCTATTAAAAACAACGGAAATAAAACATGGTACAGAAGTACCACGAAAAGGTATACCAACATATTTCGAAATACATTTTACATAAAATAAAACAATATTTTAATAAGTCATTACCTGTTTTTAGAAAAACAAAACGAACTGCTGAAACACACCAAAAACAACGTGGGTGATTATTAGAGAGAATCTTAGACGGAAGAATGGAATAAAAGGGTAGAAGAAGAACACAGAATCGCTACATTATGTTTGGAAGACTTTAGCTATGGAAGGTGATGATCGAGAAATAAAAAAGGAGAATTGAAGTCCTTATTAAAAGGCGCCAAACCTATTTATAGGACACACAGATGTGTGTTCTATAAGAGCGACGTTAAATTTTGAGAGTTTTGTTTTGATAAATTCGTTAACATATTACTGCTGTATGTGATGGGGCAAATAGAAAATAGCAAAACTGGATATTACATTCAACATTCAGGCAGAGTTCAGCAAAGAAGAGAGAAACTGTCTGAATACGTCAGAGAACTGTGGAGATGGATAAATGAGTCTTAGTGTATAGTCCTTCTAAGAATTACCCAATACGCAAATCGGTTGCTATTCCTCCATCCTCAGGGGCGTAGTAAATGTAGAATATTCTGAATATGCTGGATAACCGAGATGTTCCTGAATCCCATAATCATTTACAGTCGAATTCATGATTCCTTTTCCTTCAACAGTTAGGAATATTATGATGTTCATGGATGAATGCGGTTGAGCTGAATTAGTACTTTAAAAGCACGTGTATTCGACGTCTATCGACACTGAGGTACGTGACGTGATTCAAAAGAATTCAAAAACGTGAACACAAACATTTTCAACATTCACAAATCAAAATACATTGATAATAGCTCCACATTCGGAATAATTAAACATGTATATAATATAGCTTAAATTATTTTCAAAAAATGGGAATCCTTTTACCTTTTCCAGGACAGAAAAGTGACAATAATCTCTCAATGTCTTCATCCTTCGAAATGTCACCGCAGGAAAGTCCTACTGCGTTATTCCTTTTAGTATCTAAAGATAAATTTAATAGAAAGCCATTAAAAACACAACGTGAAATGCACTTTGCTACCGAGATATTTACCTTAGAACTATAGCACATCCAATGCATTATCAGAATATTATTAACAAGTATTTTAAAAGTTAACTTTACTAAATTAAACAATACTTATACAACTAATATAAAGTCATATTTCAACAAGTCATCATATGAGCAATACCTTTTATAAATCCAGTAGCTCCTATTTTTATTTCCGATTGCTCAATAAATGCGTCAATATCCAGCAACAGGCTCATATTCTTTATTTCTTTGGTAGTTGCGTTGGTGATGTATAGTGACGCAGCTACCTGTCCATCTTCTCTTCTCTTTAATAAAAACTTCATCTTTAAGTGCTCTGCTAGTCCATATTGAAGGCCGAAAAGGAACGGCAAAAGTAGCAAAAGTAACAGGAAATTTGATAAAGAAGTCATCTTTCACTGAAAATTACAGGCGATGGTTTGGAAATCAGTTTAGGGCGAACTGGGTTTCTGTAAAATTTAAATAGAATTTTGTTAACTTAATAAAACTGTTAGCTTAGAAACAATTACCTACTTGTACACTTTAGTTATATTACAGAAATGTACATAATGAATTGAAGATTGGGAACACTGAACAAAATAATTCACAGATAATGTAGTATGATTACAATACGGTAATTTAGAAACACCGACATTAATTGGGGTTAAGAAACAAAGTAAAATGTGATAACAACATAATTATATTGATAGATAAACATTGTTATTTCGAAATATCGCAATTGTGGGTCTCTTCACCTATCCTCGTGTTTCGCCATAAGATTTACAAAAATGAATTCAAGAAAAGATTTTGATTTCATTAAAACAATGTGTTTGATTTCTCATTCGGAAATTCTCTTCGTCTTATGGTCTAAATTTTGTAAAAATATCAAATAAGAAGGAAGAATAGAGAGAAGTAAACGGAAAAAGAGAATGGACTAGCAATATTAAATAATAAAGTGAGCGATTTCAAAGGTTCGTTTCGGTACTATTTATCACATTTCTATACGTGTCATAGCCGGTAGAAAGTTTTATCACATTTTTAAGAAATTGCTAATAAAATAAAACATTAGCTCCACTAGAATGGTAAATTTAATTATCAAGGATCGAAATATCGAAATTTTATGAACTGATACTAGCATAGAGATAATATACTTACTCTATGATGTTAAAGAGACATTTTAGACTCGTCAGATTCAAAGGGTTACGTATTAATACAGGAGAGGAACAAGTGAAAAAATTATATCAGCCTTACCTTACGATAATCCTTTCTTCTCTCCAATAGCGATACTTCGAATCTTGAATATTCGTTCACAAAGTCATAGAAGTATACTCGTGTGACACTCGCATAGCCTTCAGCAGCTTGAGCGAAAGTGCATTGTGTTCTGAAGAAAGGGATTATTATCGAAAAGTTATTTAGCATCATCGAGAAGGAGTGACGTCATCTAGTTGATTGCGTTGCCAAGCCGAGATCAGAGCCATACGGTTCAAAGGATCCCGAAAACTAGATCTAAATCCTCAAGATATTTATAAACTTTGATCATATTTTGACAAAAAGTTACTTTAGAGAAAATAAATTAATATTTCGTATCAAAAGAAATAATTTAAGCTGGCATAGAATTTGCAAAATGAGTGCAACCATAAGGGCATTCTTCACAGTAATGTTAATTATAATTTTTTGAAGTCATAGAAGAACAACGGAACCCATTCGTAAAAATGAATCTCCTTTAAAATCACTAAAATCACTGTTAGGGATACTCTTAATATTTCTAGGAAAGGATGTATTGCTTAGCAGAAACACTAATCTTAAACAATATGCGCATAGAGTTTCAATTTTGAAGAAATTGAATTATCTTCCGTCATGATCATGATTCATTTACGTCATAAAGTCATTTAGGATTCAAAATAATGATGGTGGAGAGGATCAGGTCTTTGCTATTTCATTGTATTCTCTATCATAGAAATCATTTTGCTTTCTTCTATTTTAATTTTAAACGACCGAGATAGTAGCAAAGAACTGATTCCTTCGGGATTTAGAAATTAATTCTCACGAAAAATAAATTAGTACTTGTAAAATATTGCGAATTCGATTTTTTAAGCATCGGAGATATTATCTTACTCTCTTTTCTATGTAAAACTGGGGAGTAATGCATCAGTGTATGAATCTATCATTGCTACATATATAGTGAAGCCGCAGTAGGATTCTTATCGAATCCCTCTCTGAATTGCGAGCGAATCTACCAATAATAATATATGCATTGAAATACCTTAGAATCTGATTTGCCATTTTTCCCGCACGGAAATTTCCTCGAATCACAAATAATCATAATAGTACTCATGCAAGAAGTCAACTTCTTTTACCAGGAAAATTGAGGAATTCCAGGAATAAAGTAAATATAGAAAAGAATTGCGCATGTTGATACGTTATTACCAGCGAAAGAAGAGACCTCACCAGATAAAAAGTTTGAATTTTAACTTTATATCCCTCTGTAGGTCATAGGGTATCTCCACGAACTTGAGATTGGAGGCAATGGTAAATGTTTCTAAAGCAGGAAAAGAGGATGACTATGGAAGTATATCCTTCAAATGCACTCTTCTATCTCCACCAATGAAGATGCAAGAATTCATTTACTTCGTAGTCGATGTCAGTAGTACACCTCACTAATTTTCATCGCGATTATTAGCTTGTGGATATCAGATATACCTATGTGAGCAGCCCATACGACTTTGATGAAAGCGGACCTGGGTTCAATTCCCATCGAGAGCCATTATGGGAAATTACATAAGCTGAAGAGGCGTTTTTAGCAACTATTCTGCCAGCTAATTAACTACTCATCCATAGAAATGATAAAAATTGGCGGGGTTAAAAAACCTTCATACCTTTGCAATTACCTTAATGTTGTTCTTCAATTATGCGACCAGTGACTCGATGTCTAATTCGTCATAATTTAATTGCGATTCAGGTTTAATTTCCGTCTCTTCTCATCATTCTCTATAGCTCAATATTACTTACGTCATATGCAGTTATAGGAAAGTAATTTTATGATAGATGATTTGATGTCAAAGGACGCTTTCATTGCTGATACGACATTAATAAAACGAAATATTTACAAAATCATGTTAATCACTAAAAGGGTGCAATATAAATATAGATAATTGTACAAAACCACAAACTGATCACTAACGGCCGGTTTCGGCTGACCGCGTCATCGTCAGATGTATGCTTATAGGCACTTTTATGGGAGAGAAGAATTAATTTTATATTTCCATTCCATTCGAGATGAGCGTGAATGAAGCATTCCGATCTAATATAAAAAAAGAAAACTAACCCATCTGCCAGAGTTTGTTTGGAGCGGATAGTCAATGCCAGTCTCCGACGATGTTATAACGTTAAATGAAATTATAACATCTACCAATTTTATTAAAACTAGCTTCGCATTCTATATCGAAAGGAAATAACTTCATATTCTTCTCATAACTTACTATGCCAGAAATGACGCTATTTCCTTGACGGTTGAAATTAATTCATAATGATAGCAGGAAAGAGAATTTTTCTCAACCCTAATGAGGTATGATTGCTATTATAAAGAATTACGCATACCTCAGTAGTGATCATTTTTTCCGATCATGCGTGTACAAGAATATTACGGAATCTTTGGAAATTTCATTACCCAGAGACAAATTAAAATTTTCCATTACTCAAGAAATGGTACTTTAGGAACGGAGGTATTTCGACGAAATCGAATAGAGGATGCGATTGAGTTGCATTTTGAAATATAACGTTTGATTTTCCCAAAATATCATTCTACTCCTTTCGAAAAACAGAACCTTTTTTAAATTAAGATATAAAGACGCTTTAAGAAGAAATATGAAGCAACGCCTGTCAAATGTATTCTATAGTTAAAAAGCAAAATATATAATATACTCTACACATATTTTAAATTAGAGTTAGGTAGAAATATCCGGATTTCTTGGCGGGTGATAGAGAAAATCTGTGGCATTTTAAATTAAGAAGTTTTAAGACGCCCAACGATACAAACGCCAATTATTTAATTAATATCATACTGTACTGCTATTTTTCAAATAATAACATGCATTTTATAATTTATAGGTCTAAATATAGTGAAAATGGACATCGTCCTCAGCCGAGCGGAGGAGCACCGTTCTCCATTACGCTTTAGCTTTTAAGAAGTAATACATATAAACACGCATGTCAACGGTATAATTTGTACTACTTCCTGTGTTTTGTGAATTAGATTTCAATATTTTTTGCCTCCATCCCTTCTGGATTTTATGTGAGTAATCTCTATTTGCCGTGATGAGAATGAAAGATAAAAATTTAGCCACGATACGGTATGTAGTAACTTAGAGTGCTTATATAAAGAGCACCAACATAGTATGGCAACTTACCGAAAAAAACGAATTTTTGGTTAAATTAAAATAACAATAACTATATTATTTTATTAAATTTAATCATTGTTTATCGGTACCCCCTGACAAGCCTCGCGTAACCCGAGGGGGAACATAAGATCCCAAGATTGATAACATCTACTCTACACCAATGTGGCCGATCTAACTTAAAATATTTGAATCGAAAGAAGCACTTGACTCCTTTGCTTACATTCATCTTACATTTCAGTTTCTGAGAATTAAGTCAAATAAGGAATCTGATTGCGAATCTCATGCTAGGTTTGTGGAAACCATTTTCTGTTAAAATTTTATTAAATCATAGGTATAAAATAAAATTAATAAACTCCATTCTCGGATAATAGATGATTGTACAAAACCACAAACTGATCACTAACGGCCGGTTTCGGCTGACCGAGTCATCTTCAGATGTATGCTTATAGGCACTTTTATGGGCGAGAAGAATTAATTTTATATTTCCATTCCATTCCATCTTACATTTACATTTACATTTACATAAGGACCCTGCTAAGCGCCACTGGCGCATGGCATGGGGTGTGAAACACCGAAAACCCCAGCTACCTTTGACTGCTGTTGGCTTCTCTAATACTTCGAGGAAAAAATGACCAGAAATAACTATCTGTCCTGGCAACTATTTCCCTGTAACGCTTCGTCGTTTTGTCTCGAAGATCACGTATGCTACTAACTGGTATGACAATAGAATTTACTATGTTGGCCTTGACTTTGTGGTAGGCTTCCATTATGATGAAATGAAAGAATGCAAAAATTTACCGTACCACTTAATTTTATTTATCACAACCAAGGTTTCGGCCCCTTAAACCTCAACCTCTCCTCCTTCACAACTCTCCCACACCTAACCTTTCCTGGACCCTCCCCTCCCCTCCCCTACTCTCCTTCCTTTGCTATTGACTGAAATTGATATGTGGTTTATTCACCTGAAGATGGCCTAAGGGGCCGAAACTTTGGTTGTGATAAATAAAATTAAGTGGTACGGTAAATTTTTGCATTCTTTCATTTCATCATAATGGTATGACAATATCAACTACCTCCTCTGAGACTACTACCCTGAGATCCGTAGTGATAAATTTATGAAAAAGCTTCCTACGGTAATCAAGTCTTCTACACTAATCGAATCCCAACCGAGGGATTCTATCATAGCTGAAACACTGCTGTCAAATCTGAAATCTCCCTTAACAAATCTAGCTGCCCTACGTTGAACCATCTCAAGGCTGGAAGTTAATCCCACTTCGTGCAGATCCCAAATCGCGCAGCAGTACTCAAGGAGAGGTCGAATTAGGGAGCAGTACGCTATTTCTTTTACTCTCCATGAGCAACCCCTAAGGATTCTACTAGCTGTCGCGACGACATTAGGGAGCTTTGTGGGAATTTAAATTAACCGATTAAAAGGGTATAACACAAATTTTATTATACCTGCCGTTCCCCCTTCCTCGGGTCCTTACTCCCGATGGTCCTTTGGGTAGCTGGTGGTGGCTTCGACCCCCCGACCCTCCGAGAGTAGTGCACGGCGGGGGTATCCAAACTGCGGTCTCTGGTGGACCTCGGCCAACCGAAGAAGGCCCAGAGATTGGATACTGGTCCCGACGTGCACCCCCTGATGGCGTTGACCCCCGATCCACCGAAAGCGATGCACGGCGGGGATACCCAAACTGCGGTCTCTGGTGGACCTCGGCCAACTGAAGAAGGCCCAGAATTTGGATATCGTCCCGACGTGCAATCACTGACTGCCCCTGAGCCCTCCGATCGCGGGGTTTATATGGTAAACCCTTATCGCGGCCCGGACTTCTTGAGACTACTTCACCGCTAGCTTGGCGTCCTTTCCCACTTCAGGGCGGTATGACGCGTGGGGCCCGCAAACAAATTCGTACTCATCCGCCCTGATCCCCTTAAGAATCGATAGGAGTTATCCTCTTAAGAAGCGATAGATGTTATTGAAGCCATCCACACAACATAGCTAAACTTTGCATCCTATTCGCTTTACCTACTACGTTTTAAATATGCTCTTTAAAGGAAAAATTACTACTGAGCGTAATACCAAGATATTTATGATGCTTCACGAACTGCAACGGATATCCTGAAATATTATACGTTATGCGAGAAGCATTAGTGGAACGTGTAAAATTCATGGCTACGCACTTCTTTACATTCAAATCTAACTGCCAATCCCTGCACCAACCAGAAATAAGATTCAGATCGTTCTGTAAGCAAACAATGTCATCTGCGCTTGCAATATCTCTATAAATAACAGTATCATCTGCAAATAGCCTAACCTTACATCGAACATTATCCACCATATCGTTGATATAAATTAGGAACAGAAGAGGACCTAATACACTACCCTGCGGAACACCGGATGTGACGTAAACCTCATCAGAAAAAATTCCGTCTGAAACTCACTGCGATCTGTTTCCTAGAAAACATTTTATCCACTCAATAACTTGCTGATTAATTCCATAAGCCATCAATTTATGAATTATTTTTACATGTGAAACTCTATCAAAAGCTTTTCTAAAAACTAAAAATACGGCATCCGTGCTAATACCCTTATCAGCAGCCTTAACTAAATCGTTCACAAAAAGGGCTAACTGGGTATCGCATGACCTACCCTTACGAAAACCGTGTTGACATTCACTAATTGCCCCCTTATCACCTAGAAAACGCATTATTGGAGTGATATGCGCTCTTCTCCACGACGTTGGTACAACGCCTTCATCCAAAGTTTTCTTATAAAATACGACAAGATAGGGAGAAAGATCGTCCGCCAGTGTAGTAATAACCAGCGATGGTATACCTTCCGGTCCGGGCGCTTTCTTCTTGTCAACCTCTCGCAACAGCTTACCTATTCCATCCACTGACAACTCGATCGGCCCCATCTTTGAATCAACCCTGACAGAAAAATCGTTCGTACGTCCATTGTCTAAAGTAAAGCTTTCCTGGTAATGTCGATTAAGTAAGTTCGCTTTACCTACCGAATCACTAACTGTTAGTCCCTCATCATTAACATGACTAGATACTGAAGACTGACCTCCACGAGATTCTCGGACGTATGACCAAAACTCCTGGTCGCTTCCTAAAGACTCTAAAAGGGTTTTAGATCTATATTCCAGGAAATCTTGATACAGTTTAGCCGACACTAATTTCATCAATTTTCGACTGGTAAAGAATATCATATTAATGGATCGAGTAAAATATGTGAGTGCGGACCATAATCTGAAAATGGCAAAGAGAACGATCGAGATGAGCGTGAATGAAGATTTCCGATCTAAAATAAAAAAATGAAAAGTAATCCATCTGCCATAGTTTGGTTGGGCGGATAGTCAATACCAGTCTCCGACGATTTTTTAACGTAAAATGAAATTATAACACCTGCCAATTTTATTATGACTAGCTTCGCATTCTATATCGAAAGGAAATAACTTAATATTCTTCTCATAACTGACTATGCCAGTAAAGACACTATTTCCTTGATGGTGGAAAATAAATCATTAGTGTCACAGGGTAGAGAATTCTTTTGTCATCTTCGAATACTATAATCCTACCTTACTTTCCTAGAATGCAATACAAGTAATTTCGAGAGAAATTTTTTATACGAGTTCCATGAGTCAAGGTAGGGATGATTGCTACTATTATGAATTACTCATACCTTCCCAGCGGTCATTTCATCCCAATCATGCGCAAGAATATTACGGAATCAATCGAAATACAAATTTTCTGAACCATGTTCTCAGAAACATATGAAAAATTTTCCGTTATTGAAGAAATGTTACTTTATGACCAGTGGTACATGGACGAAATCGATTGAAATGCATTTTGAAAAATAATGTACGATTTTGCCAAAATATCGTTCGGTCGAAAAACGGAACCTTTTTTACATTAAGATGAAATTACGCTCTCGGTTATGAGAAGAAATACGAATGTATTTGTAAAATGTATTTTATTTTTCACAAGATAAATATATACTTAACACATATTTTGAATGAGATTTAAATAGAAATATCCGGATTTAATGGCGGCTGATAGAGAAAATCTGTGGCATTTTAAATAATAATGGTTTAAAATGCCGAACGATACAAACGCCAGTTATTTCATTAATATCACACTCTACTGCTATTTTTTAATATGTCTAAACGTATTAAAAATGGACATCGTCCTCAGCCGAGCGGAGGAGCAACACTCTCCATTACGCTTTCGCTTTTAAGAAGGAATACATATAAACACGCATGTCAAAAGTATGTTTTGTACTTTAAATATTGAACTGAACTTTTGTTTTATACACAAAGAAATAATAAATTTAATAGTTACCGGTTATCGATACAGCAATAGTAAATTAAGCAACAGTTTACTTTTTCCTTTTAAACTTGGAATAAAAATACATTTGAATATAAGTAATAATAAATATATTTGAATTCCTACACCTATTAAATATTTGAAAAGGTATTATTTATGTTTCTTGTAATTAACTCTCTCTCTATCTGTTAGACCCTCAATATGACTGAAACATGCCCACATCTGGCGATATTTTGTTGAATCCAGGTAAAAATGTCACATATAAAAATGCAACGGATGAAAATGTCTAGATAAAATATTGTGTTTTACATATGCCATTTTACAAATTTCACCTTAAAAATGCCACTCTGAAAATGTCAGTGGACTGATGAAACACTTTGTTTCAAATTCCACCACTATAATTTACCACCACACACGATCGTTTCGTCTATAAATGGTCATCATCGGGTGAGGAAAGCAGAAAGACATACAGAAGACCTTACTTATTATAGGTGTGGAATTTGATACCATGTGTTTCATTTATCCAGTGATGGAATTCCGCAAAGTAACAGTATTACTATTGATTTTGAAAATGTGAATATTTATAAATGTACTAAGTCTACTTAATAACAAAGGTTGGCAGAGGAATAATCATTAAAGTCGAGGTTTATATAATAAAAATTTTTGCAAGCTTTTACAAACAATTCTTTCATGAGCCTCAAGTTTATTTTTCGTTAACTATGTGTTTACTTAAATTTAATAAGCGGAGTAGCTTGTATCCTACGTTACACTATACACTCAAAAAAAATATATTTCTCTATCATTTTTGGATTCCATCACAGCAGGGCGTAATCAGCATTTTACTAAGGGGGGAGTCGAAAACCATTTAGTAAACTTACATTAAAAATAATTTTATTATTTAATTAAATTTAATCATTATTTATCGGTACCCTCTAGACAAGTCTCGCGTAACCCGAGGGGGAACCCAAGATCTACGGATACCCAAGATTGAGAACATCTTCTCTACACCAATGTGGCCGATCTAACTTAATAGATTTCAATCGAAAGAAGCACTTGACTCCTTTGCTTACATTCATCTTACATTTCAATTGCTGAGAATTAAGTCAAATAAGGAATCTGATTGCGAATCTCATGTTAGGGTTTGTGGAAACCATTTTCTGTTAAATTTTTAATAAATCACAGTTATAAAAAAATTAATAAATTTCATGATCGCTTACTGAGTCTATTGATTACAAAGTTTCACATTGGTAGAATAATGAGTCAAACTTATTATAATCCTAAATGCTTGATCACTAAAATGTACTTTCGGATTTTTTATTTAAAACATTTCTTATTTTTAGAATCTACTCAAAAGACCGTACACAATTGATATTAGAGATTAACAGATATTTAAAAAAAATGATCTTTTAGGAAATGTAACAATGATGAAAATAGACATTGTTGAAGTCATCTCATTAGAAAGATTATTTTAGATACATACATAATAACTTCAGACAATTTTCAAAATAAATGAAATTCAAGCAATGATCAAATAATTTATCGTCAATCATTTCTCTTGGATCCAAATTGTATGAACTTTACAGTAGATTAGAAGAAAATGATCAGCTGTGATATTTTCATTTTCAAGTCCCCTTCATAAGAAAATGCACAAATAAATATTAATAAAAATAATTATTTAATGTTCAATACATGTACATCTGAAGCACAGATTTATAAATTGAAATAAAAATACATAATTAATACTAGAAGATTTATAATGATTCTACAAAAATATATTACACCATATTGTTTAAAAGAACCTGCCAGAATCAATATTCAATATTAAAATTATTTCATTGGATATTTACTTATACAATTAGAAACAATATATTTTACCTATATATATATTGAAAATGTTTGGTGACAAATAATTATTATTAATGAATGAAATAAAATTCTTCAGTCAAATGAAATGGTTTGATGACAAACCATTTCATTTGCCTGAAGAATATTAAGTTATCTATCGTAAAATAGAAGCGATTGGCTATAAAGAAAAAAAGTGAATCGGAAAAAAACAGGAATATTTCCTTTTGTCTTCTTCGACCAGAAATAACTCCTTCAACTAGTAAATAATTCCATTAAACTTAAATGGTGTCGGTGTATCTATCAAATTTGCGAAGTCTTTCTTCGAGAAACTTTCCCAATCCCAAAGAATGTCTTCGATCGATAGCATTTATTGATATTATTTTGTAATTTGAGGATAAATTACCCAAGCGTAAGCCTTCCTGGATAAGGCCCTCAAAAGCAATGAATATACGTTCATTGGGGCCATAATTATTATACATTCCCAAGAAGGCGACTACAGCAGCCTTCTTCTCCTGGTTATCGGGGTGCCACGTCCTATTCCAACCCTCGGTTTCATAACACCTTCCGTCTTCAGCAACAATGAAATTTGATCTCATATTTCCATAACGATACGTCATATGCCTCTCGAAGGCCTTAAGATGATCCCTACAGTTAAAAAAGCATCTCGATACAGTTTGCAGGATTACCAAGTATTCTATAGGACATGGAAGGGTCATCAAATTATCGTTCGGCTTTGTGCCACTCCACTCAGATCTAGAAACAATTGGTTGGGCACTTTTTTCCTCGCTCTCTAATGAAAACAGGAAGTCCGTATTGTTTTTATACCAATCCCATCCTGTCATTTCTTTTCTTTCGAAGCTTCCACTACTTATGGAATAATAGTCATTAATAAGATAGTATGGAATGATAGAATAGTGCGGAGACAACTTTTTCTTGCAAATTGCGTTCTTCACCAATTTTCTGAACGCCCCAATTGCTGCCGGGGATGGTGAAACGTCTCTTTCTTTCTTAATGAATGCGATAATTAAGGACTTTGGACCTAAACCACCGTTTTCAACAAAGTTGTAATGGTCCCAACCGATGCCTTCGAACACGCTGCCGGCGTCTGAAATCCAATAATTGCACCCAAGGTCTCCGAAATGTCTCATTTGATAATTTTCGTGTTTTTGTAAATCTTCGACGTAATACGTGTTTTTGTGGAGGTAACCATGTCCATCTACTATGAGGAAATCAGCTGCACTTGTTCGGTTTTTCCGAACCACCTGCTTCTTCGCTTCCCATCTGGCTCTCGAAATAATACTCAGCTTCACTTCATCTGCAGATGAACAGAAAATTTTAGAGAAGATTTCACTTACTGATGTGTTTTATTAGCATGCGAAAAATATTTATTTACAACATGAAGTTATTGGCAGTTTTTAATTATTAATCTATTCACATCATTAACTGCTTTCAGAATAGATTTAAGGCATATTTTATGAAAATAGTTGTTCAGATATTTGGAAAGTGGGATTCCTTATACTCATGAACAATTTCTCATAAGCATTAACTCTTTCAATAAATATACACTTAAATTATTTTGTGCAGCAGTGTGATTCAGTAAAGTAATATCTTGTAATATTTCTAACAGCTGAATGAAATCGTAAAAGTATCCACAGACACATTCTTATGTGTTCCACCTAGCGATATTACTTTGATAATAATCTAGTTGAGTAGAATATTTCGAGATGGAGTATTTCTTTAGTTATTGCAAATGAGTTATGACATCGAAGGTATCAAATCATCGTGAGATCGAGAGTAGAGGGTCTCTAAGTAAACGAACTGTAAGCCCGTAATTTATCCGATCCGAGAATATCCGCAACAAGAGTTGCGGACTGGATAGCTTACAATTTTTGCTGATATTGATGAGATATGATGTGTAACCGAGGGTCACATTGGCTGAAGTACAAGGAAATGTGTTGTTGGGTACTGTATTAAAGATAATAAAGTTTTATTTGAAAGGGGCGTGGACTAGGTTCCTGTATACTTACGTTTTAAAGGGTGCATTGTCCATTTCAATTATAGAGTTAAAAATATGCAGAATCCTGTAGCATAGGATCGAATTTAACAATACCCTTCCTTGTCATGGGAATGGTTTTATAATTACCGAATTTGAGAAATATGCTGCTTGGTTTAAGGAGATGAAATACGAGAATTCTGAAATTATGAAAATTAAATTATCTTAAATAATAGACTGTGATTGTAATTACAGATATGTTTTCCTATTTATATTAG
The DNA here is from genome assembly GCA_036926295.1 of Pachydiplax longipennis. NCBI lineage: Eukaryota > Metazoa > Arthropoda > Insecta > Odonata > Libellulidae > Pachydiplax > Pachydiplax longipennis. Next base: position 2,300,049 of record JAVFKF010000030.1, on the reverse strand, counting down.
TATCCGACGTCGGTGATTCCCGTACTAAATGCATTGAACGTCCAATAAGCACAGTATTTACTGCATTCTCTATAAAGATTGAAGAATGTAGTAATATGAATCATGAAAGGGCTATCATTTAAAATTTGCTGTTAATTTTAAGTTAGAATTATGGGTTTTACTATAAGAACATTGAAACTACGTCCTATAGGAATACACTTCAAGATCTTTTTATTATTTTTAGTCGTCATTTCTTTGAAGAATCAGATCTAGAGTTCTGATCCTACACATTTGAAAAGAGTACCAATATATGGCAAAATTAAAGAGGAAGATTCTTACCCCATATCATAATACAAAATCCGAATAAATGGTTCTTAAATGAGACTATATTTGAGTTGATACCTGTAAAATGCAAGAATATGACGGATTACTCAGAAATGGATCCACTAGACGACACACTTATTAAAGAATACTAAATAAGACGTAACCAGAAATATGATTTCAGAGCTAAGGTATCATTCTGTACTATGATATTATTTTAATTTGTTAATATCCATAAAGAAAGGAAAGAAAATCACATCTATGGATTGTGCTACTAAAAACAACGGAAATAAAACATGGTACAGAAGTACCACGAAAAGGTATACCAACATATTTCGAAATACATTTTACATAAAACAAAACAATATTTTAATAAGTCATTACCTGTTTTTAGAAAAACAAAACGAACTGCTAAACACACCAAAAACAACGTGGGTGATTATTAGAGAGACTCTTAGACGGAAGAATGGAATAAAAGGGTAGAAGAAGAACACAGACTCGCTACATTATGTTTGGGAGACTTGAGGTATGGAAGGTGATAATCCAGAAATAAAAAAGGAAAATTGAAGTCCTTATTAAAAGGCGCCAACCTATTTATAGGACACACAGATGTGTGTTCTATAGGAGCGAAGTTAAATTTTGAGAGTTTTGTTTTGATAAATTCGTTAACATATTACTGCTATATGTGATGGGGGAAAGGGAAAATAGCAAATCTGGATATTGCATTCAAACTTCAGGCAGAGTTCAGCAAAGAAGAGAGAAACTGTCTGAATACGTCAGAGAACTATCGAGATGCATAAAAGAGCCTTATTTTATAGTCCTACTAAGAATTACCCAATACGCAAATCGGTTGCTATTCCACCATCCTCAGGGGCGTAGTAAATGTAGAATATTCTGAATATGCTGGATAACCGAGATGTTCCTGAATCCCATAATCATTTACAGTCGAATTCAAGATTCCTTTTCCTTCAACAGTTAGGAATATTATCATGTTCATGGATGAATGTGGTTGAGCTGAATTAGTACTTTAAAAGCACGTGTATTCGACGTCTATCGACACTGAGGTACGTGACGTGATTCAAAAGAATTCAAAAACGTGAACACAAACATTTTCAACATTCACAAATCAAAATACATTGATAATAGCTCCACATTCGGAATAATTAAACATGTATATAATATAGCTTAAATTATTTTCAAAAAATGGGAATCGTTTTACCTTTTCCAGGGCAGAAAAGTGACAATAATCTCTCAATGTCTTCATCCTTCGAAATGTCACCGCAGGAAAGTCCTACTGCGTTATTCCTTTTAGTATCTAAAGATAATATTATAGAAAGCCATTAAAAATACAACGTGAAATGCACTTTGCTACCGAGATATTTACCTTAGAACTATAGTATATCCAATGCATTATCAGAATATTATTAACAAGTATTTTAAAAGTTAACTTTACTAAATTAAACAATCCTTTTACAACTAAAATAAAGTCATATTTCAACAAGTCATCATATGAGCAATACCTGTTATAAATCCAGTAGCTCCTATTTTTATTTCCGATTGCTCAATAAATGCGTCAATATCCAGCAACAGGCTCATATTCTTTATTTCTTTGGTAGTTGCGTTGGTGATGTGTAGTGACGCAGCTACCTGTCCATCTTCTCTTCTCTTTAATAAAAACTTCATCTTTAGGTGCTCTGCTAGTCCATATTGAAGGCCGAAAAGGAACGGCAAAAGTAGCAAAAGTAACAGGAAATTTGATAAAGAAGTCATCTTTCACTGAAAATTACAGGCGATTGTTTGGAAATCAGTTTAGGCCGAACTGGGGATCTGTAAAATTTAAATAAAATATTTTGACTCAATAAATCTGTTACCTTAGAAACAATTACCTATTACCTACTTGTACACTTTGTTTATATTACAGGACTGTACATAATTGATTAAAGATTGCGAACATTGAACAAAATAACTCACAGATAATGTAGTATTATTACAATACGGTAATTTAGAAACACCGACATAATTGAGGTTAATAAAAAAAGTAAAATGTGATAACAACATAATTATATTGATAGATAAACATTGTTATTTCGAAATATCGCAATTGTGGGTCTCTTCACCTATCCTCGTGTTTTGCCATAAGATTTACAAAACTGAATTCAAGAAAAGATTTTGATTTCATTAAAACAATGTGTGTGAATTCTCATTCGGAAATTCTCTTCGTCTTATGGTCTAAATTTTGTAAAAATATCAAATAAGAAGGAAGAATAGAGAGAAGTAAACGGACAAAGAGAATGGACTAGCAATATTAAATAATATAGTGAGCGATTTGAAAGGTTCGTTTCAGTACTATCTATCACATTTTCAATTGTGTAATAGTCGGTAGAAAGTTTTATCACATTTTTAAGAAATTGCTAATAAAATAAAACATTAGCTCCACTAGAATGGTAAATTTAATTATCAAGGATCGAAATATCGAAATTTTATGTACAGATACTAGCATAGAGATAATATACTTACTCTATGATGTTAAAGAGACATTTTAGACTCGTCAGATTCAAAGGGTTACGTATTAATACAGGAGAGGAACAAGAGAAAATATTATATTAGCCTTACCTTACGATAATCCTTTCTTCTCTCCAATAGCGATACTCCGAATCTCGAATATTCGTTCACAAAGTCATAGAAGTATACTCGTGTGACACTCGCATAGCCATCAGCAGCTTGAGCGAAAGTGCATTGTGTTCTGAAGAAAGGGATTATTATCGAAAAGTTATTTAGCATCATCGAGAAGGAGTGACGTCATCTAGTTGATTGCGTTGCCAAGCCGAGATCAGAGCCATACGGTTCAAAGGATCCCGAAAACTAGATCTAAATCCTCAAGATATTTATAAACTTTGATCATATTTTGACAAAAAGTTACTTTAGAGAAAATAAATTAATATTTGGTATCAAAAGAAATAATTTAAGCTGGCATAGAATTTGCAAAATGAGTGCAACCATAAGGGCATTCTTCACAGTAATGTTAATTATAATTTTTTGATGTTATAGAAGAACAACGGAACCCATTCGTAAAAATGAATCTCCTTTAAAATCACTAAAATCACAGTTAGGGATACTCTTAACATTTCTAGAAAAGGATGTATTGCTTAGCAGAAACACTAATCTTAAACAATATGCGCATAGAGTTTCAATTTTGAAGAAATTGAATTATCTTCCGTCATGATCATGATTCATTTACGTCATAAAGTCATTTAGGATTCAAAATAATGATGGTGGACAGGATCAGGTCTTTGCTATTTCATTGGATTCTCTATCATAGAAATCATTTTGCTTTCTTCTATTTTAATTTTAAAGGACTGAGATGGTAGCAAAGAACTGATTCCTTCGGGATTTAGAAATTAATTCTCACGAAAAATAAATTAGTACTTGTAAAATATTGCGAATTCGATTTTTTAAGCATCGGAGATATTATCTTACTCTCTTTTCTATGTAAAACTGGGGAGTAATGCATCAGTGTATGAATCTATCATTGCTACATATATAGTGAAGCCGCAGTAGGATTCTTATCGAATCCCTCTCTGAATTGCGAGCGAATCTACCAATAATAATATATGCATTGAAATACCTTAGGATCTGATTTCCCATTATTCCCACACGGAATTTTCATCGAATCACAAATAATCATAATAGTCTAGAACGAAAAACTCCAAAACCATCAATTTTTTTTTATGGTTTTGGAGTGTTTCGTTCTTGACTTAGTAACCATCAGCCGCCAACTAGTTTTTTTTTTAAATCATAATAGTACTCATACAAGAAGTCAACTACTTTTACCAGGAAAATTGAGGAATTCCAGGAATAAAGTAAATATAGAAAAGAATTGCGCATGATGATACGTTATTACCAGCGAAAGAAGAGACCTCACCAGATAAAAAGTTTGAATTTTAACTTTATATCCCTCTGTAGGTCATAGGGTATCTCCAAGGACTTGAGATTGGAGGCAATGGCAAATGTTTCTAAAGCAGGAAAAGAGGATCACTATGGAAGTATATCCTTCAAATGCACTCTTCTATCTCCACCAATGAAGATGCAAGAATTCATTTACTTCGTAGTCGATGTCAGTAGTACACCTCACTAATTTTCATCGCGATTATTAGCTTGTGGATCTCAGATGTACTTATGTGAGCAGCCCATTCGGCTTTGATGAAAGCGGACTTGGGTTCAATTCCCCTCGAGAGCCAGCATGCGAAAAAACATTATATGAAGAAGCGTGCTTAGCAGCTATTCTGACAGCTTATATACCACTTATCCTTAGAAAAGATTAAAATTGGCGGAGTTAAAAAACCTTCATTCCTTTGCAATTACCTTAATGTTGTTCATCAATTATGCGACCAGTGACTCGATGTCTAATTCTTCATAATTTAATTGCGATTCAGGTTTAATTTCCGTCTCTTCTCATCATTCTCTATAGCTCAATATTACTTACGTCATATGCAGTTATAGGAAAGTAATTTTATGATAGATGATTTGATGTCAAAGGACGCTTTCATTGCTGATACGACATTAATAAAACGAAATATTTACAAAATCATGTTAATCACTAAAAGGGTGCAATATAAATATAGATAATTGTACAAAACCACAAACTGATCACTAACGGCCGGTTTCGGCTGACCGCGTCATCGTCAGATGTATGCTTATAGGCACTTTTATGGGAGAGAAGAATTAATTTTATATTTCCATTCCATTCGAGATGAGTGTGAATGAAGCATTCCGATCTAATATAAAAAAAGAAAACTAACCCATCTGCCAGAGTTTGTTTGGAGCGGATAGTCAATGCCAGTCTCCGACGATGTTATAACGTTAAATGAAATTATAACATCTACCAATTTTATTAAAACTAGCTTCGCATTCTATATCGAAAGGAAATAACTTCATATTCTTTTCATAACTTACTATGCCAGAAATGACGCTATGTCCTTGACGGTTGAAATTAATTCATAAGGATAGCAGGAAAGAGAATTTTTCTCATCCCTAATGAGGTATGATTGCTATTATAAAGAATTACGCATACCTCAGTAGTGATCATTTTTTCCGATCATGCGTGTACAAGAATATTACGGAATCATTGGAAATGCTAAGTTTCAGTACCCAGAGACAAATGAAAATTTTCCATTACTCAAGAAATGGTACTTTAGGAACGGAGGTATTTCGACGAAATCGAATAGAGGATGCGATTGAGTTGCATTTTGAAAAATAATGTATGATTTTGCCAAAATATCATTCTACTCCGGTCGAAAAACAGAACCTTTTTTAAATTAAGATATAAAGACGCTTTAAGAAGAAATATGAAGCAACGCCTGTCAAATGTATTCTATAGTTAAAAAGCAAAATATATACTCTACTCATATTTTAAATTAGAATTGGGTAGAAATATCCGGATTTCATGGCGGGTGATAGAGAAAATCTGTGGCAGAGAAATCTTAAAACTGTGATAGAGAAAATCTTAAAACTTCTTAATTTAAAAATTAAGAAGACGCCCAACGATACAAACGCCAATTATTTAATTAATATCATACTGTACTGCTATTTTTCAAATAATAATATGCATTTTATAATTTATAGGTCTAAATATAGTGAAAATGGACATCGTCCTCAGCCGAGCGGAGGAGCACCGTTCTCCATTACGCTTTAGCTTTTAAGAAGTAATACATATAAACACGCATGTCAACGGTATAATTTGTACTTCCTGTGTTTTGTGAATTAGATTTCAATATTTTTTGCCTCCATCCCTTCTGGATTTTATGTGAGTAATCTCTATTTGCCGTGATGAGAATGAAAGATAAAAATTTAGCCACGATACGGTACGTAGTAACTTAGAGTGCTTATCTAAAGAGCACCAACATAGTATGGCAACGTACCGAAAAAACGAATTTTTGGTTAAATTAAAATAACAATAACTATATTATTTTATTAAATTTAATCATTGTTTATCGGTACCCCCTGGACAAGCCTCGCGTAACCCGAGGGGGAACATAAGATCCCAAGATTGATAACATCTACTCTACACCAATGTGGCCGATCTAACTTAAAATATTTGAATCGAAAGAAGCACTTGACTCCTTTGCTTACATTCATCTTACATTTCAGTTTCTGAGAATTAAGTCAAATAAGGAATCTGATTGCGAATCTCATGCTAGGTTTGTGGAAACCATTTTTCTGTTAAAATTTTATTAAATCACAGGTATAAAAATAAAATTAATAAATTCCATTCTCGGATACTGAGTCTATTGATTGCCAAGTCTTACTTTGATATTAATCATTTTTTTAGCAATGTCGAAGCAGCTTCAACTCCTTCATCTCTTAGCCTTATCGAGGCTGCGTACTATAAAAAAGTTTGGCTGCAGAATAATGGATTTTATCACTATTTTTTTCCTTCGTATCGATCTTTAACTCGAAACATGAAAATCAACGCCTGGCTGTCCTCTTGGGTCCACCAAGATATATTTACTGTAAGTTCGCTTATAGCATTTAAAGTTATCCATTCTAAAATACTAAATGTAAATTTGCTCAAAAAACCTGATAACGTAGAAGTATAATTTATAAAATACTATAGCAGGGAAATGAAGGCTTACAATCGCAACTACGATGAATGAATCTTTCGTGGTTATAGAAACTCTGTTTACATTTTCATTAACTGCGCGAAAGGAAAACAAAACATGCCGAAAATCAGCAAGTATATTCTGCCCCTCTGTAGTCCTTTTAAATGTAGTTTCCGACTACAAAATTCCATTTAACGTTTTTTTTCACGAGGAAAGGGTTCATTTCTTCTCTCTATTACATTATTACGTACGTTGAACGAGTAATAGCTAAATTAGTCATGTTAATCTACAAAACAAAGGTAAAGTACGAAAGTTATAAACTATAATTCCAATAGAATATTGAACGACGCGACGTTTAGTAATAGAGTTTTAAAGGGCAATTCTCCTCCGCCAGGTGCATATTTCTGAACATAATAAAATATTTCTATTCGAAAGATGCAACATATCGGGATAAAAATTATCTTATACGTCACTCGAGTACACGCACCAACATTCTGTCAAATTTCATCGAAATCTGTTGGATAGTTTTTGCATTTAGTAGCAACGGACAGAAAGGTATCCAAAAGTTTAATAAATAGGTGTTTTTGACTCAGAGTCATTGATAATAACCGAAATTCTTTTTTGGAAATTCCTTCAATGTACAGAAACGGACCCTTTACCGATTTATTATGTATATAGATAATAATGGTGACATTTTATTGGGTACAGAAACCTAAAGTAAGACTCACGATAGAGTAGGTGATTCAGCTATCATTTACTATGTATGTACACATTAAGTATTTGATATTTCGGAAAACAGTTGGCTTCATGGCATTAAAAAGGGTCAATTATGATGAAATCGGAACATAAAGTAGAATTAGATGAGTATGTAGTATTTTCATGGAAACAGATAGGTTTATAAAACACAGGCTATGTGAGCAATAGGTTGGATGTTAACTGAAAATGGCTGAGGGAATTTGAGAATTCAATATTTTTTAATTGCTTAATTTAATTTCAGAATAGATCTATGGCCTACAATCTAATTTTTTTGCAAGAGGAATTCTAAATTTTGCATGATTTTCATGAACTATAAGTGTGTAAGAGACATTTTCTCTTGAATTTAAACATCAAAATTAAAAAATCAAGCTATTATTCAGAGATTTCCCTCACTCTGTTATTCTGAGATACTTTGTAGGTAAGGCAAGCAGTTAGTGGTGGTGGTGGTACATGGCATTGTCAATATCCTTAATGAAGCAACTAAACTATCTGAGCTCTCCCTGAGATATAACCTAGAGGTAAGTGCAGCTGCCTGGAAAGTGGAAGATCCTGGATTGAGTTCCACTCTTACAAATCCTTTTCCATCTTTTTTATTTGTGTTTTTCATGCAATAACATTTCAAGTTAGGCTGGTTAATTGTCTCTTGAATTAGCTGTCCTTCTATATGCCCAGGTAATCAAGTAGTCCTTTATGAAATGACACCCTTGATACTTAAGCAACCAAAGAAATACTTTGGTTAAAATGTTGCTATGACTTCTTGCAAAGTTTTAATAACTAAATATATTGTAAGAGGATAATATAAAATTTCTTCAGAGAATTCTTTCATTGATGAAATGATATTTTAAAAATATCATTTAATGTATTATTATAAATTTTAATGCATTTATATTTACATAGCACTGTGTCTAATCGTAAGTAACAAAGTAAAAATAAAATCAAGACACCACTTTTCATAAACAGTGCTGATGTGCAATAATGAGATATATTATTTTTTTAAATTGATGTTGAATATTTTTCTATTTAAATTCTTCTGGTTAATGATGCACTTTGGATTTTATTCTCATTAGCAAACTGTTAATAAAGAAAAATGTTTCATTCTGCTTCACTTAATGTGTAATGAATTTGATCAATCTTTAAATGGTCAATAATTTGGAAACAAGGCTAAATTTCCACCAAAAGACAATAAATAAAGAGAAAGAGGGTGGAAGCCAACTAAGGCATATGCTTATCACTAATATTTCCCACCCAGGACATGAAGAGCACATTTTTCAGTAGGAATGATGTAATTCAATATTTGACACACAATGGAAAAATGTATTGGGTAGTCAAAAAATGATACTAGATTTAAAATTTGCATTGAGGACATACTCAGGATCTCATCCATAAAATGAAACCAGCAATGTTTATCTTTCATCACACTTTCAGATGATTAAACTCCTCATCAAATCAATCATATCACCCTACCTTCATCCATCCTATATATGAGAAAAAGTGAATTTAATAGACCCCAGTCATTCTGGTCTTGCAGTTTCATTCTCAGTTCATATTTGCCCATTCTCTTAGTTACATTCAGAATCATTAAATCAGTATCAAATTTTCATTGCAAATGACATCAGACCCAAAACTATCTCACCTAGAACAGAAAAATAATCACTGAAAACAATTTTTCTTGATGTTAAGGCATCAATAGAAGTACAAATAACTGCTCCATAACCTGGAGTGGGAACAATTTCTGGGCACACTTTCATAAGATAAGGAAATACACTAAGTATTAGAGTTTACATATATGTATATAACAGTACAACTAATATGGCAAGTTAAATAAGTAGATGTGTTAGAATTGAAGGAAAAAGGACATGAATTGTTTCCGGAAAATTGAGTACAGGATAAGATGTAAAGACAAGAAAGCATAAGAAATCTTAAGAACTGAAAGAATGGATGTCAAAGTGTTCCACTAGAAATATTAAATAGGACTTTAAAAACCCTCTTCTGAAGTGAAAAGATTTAGCTGCATATTGAGTTATCCAAGAAGATGAACCCATAAGACAAATGAGAATGAATTTCAGCATAGTAAACAGCAATTAAGTTATTCACAAGAAACTATCTTAAATAAATTTTGAATGAGAAAGATGTTACTTGTACGTGAAAGTTTGGTAGCAAGTTAGTTAATATGGTGAGAACAATCAATATCATCACTAATATTTAACCTTACTCTGATTGCATTCGTTGATAATACTAATGCCATCTTCAGACTAGATATTTTCATGTATGTACTAGGAAATTCAAATATATGTATTATCCATTCATTTTTATCAAGACCTTTAAAGATGACATGGATTATTGTATGTACATTTAATGATATTTCATAATTATCATAAATGTTTACCAATCAACTTCCTAAATGCTCTTTCACCATATGTCCTTTTAAGTTTAATGTTATTTTGTAGATTATGGAACCTAAAAAATTTGTATATAGAAACTCATAATTTTGTGTAAGTTATAGTATTTTTACAAATATTAGGCAGGATGATACAATATTCAAAACCTTTATCCTCAGGAAATACATGCATATGATAACATATTTCATATAAATCTTTGATGATTTAATCTTCATATTGGGTTGATTACCCTGTTAATATTGAAAAAATTATTTAAGAAAAACAAAAATGAAATGCATAGAATTGAGGATATTAATTTAGAGAACAATCATTCCCTTAATAAGTACTTGTACAGAAAAGAATGGAATTTATCATTCATGTTTCAACAATATCAGGAATTACAACATGTTCAGGAATAAGGATATTCAGAGGAGAGACAAAGAGGAACTGATACAGTTAAAATTAATCAATCAAAATAATAGAGAATGAAAGAGTAAAAATAGGAAAAGAGTGAATATGATTGATAATTAAGAGAATGGAAAAGGTTTTGCAAAAATGAAGAGAAGGATAGAAAATGGAAATATGAAGTACAACACCTATAACCTGTGAAGGAGATTACCAATGGTGATGTCTACACAGTGTATTCCATTTGCATTCTTGAGTCCAACTCAGTTGCCTACTGCTCAAGGGAGCTATAAGAGCTCAAGGTATTTTGGCTCCCCAGGGGAGGAGAACTTGTGGCTTTTCTTCGAGTCAATGTCGAGGTGACTGGTAATAAAATCACTGGAATAAGTACAAAATTCACTTATGGTAGCCAGTAATAAAGTCACAGGTAGAAATTTTCACAATTCTGGCTAGCAAGCAGAGGACTTAAGTAAGCACATGTTATCATTACGAATGCTCTCAGTATAATTAATTGTTATTGTCTATAGAATATAGTAATTTTCGTTTTATTCCCTCGGAAAAATTGCGATTATTTTCCATGGCTTTTGTCCTGTGTATTACCGGTCACCTCAACATTGACTCTAAGAATAGCTGAGTGTTGAAAATCGACTGTATATACACAAACATTTACTTAATTTCAAAGATTTGAAAGTTGAACCCAGTGCCTGTGACGTGAGGCGTCCAAAGCGGTTGCCTCGCATGACTTTGGCGGATCCAAGGCACCATCAGTGACGTTTTAGCATTAGTAATTTGTCTAGGATATGACGAGGAGTTAAAATTGAAATCTGATTATAAAGTGTTGTACGATTAAAACACGTATAGTACATCTATTTATTTATCCAAAGATTCACACACAGCATTTACCATGAATTAATGGTATTTTAAAAGTTAACGCAGGATGACAACCAATGAAGTTGAATAAATACATTTAGTTGTACATTTGGTTTGGAATACAACCAGGCCAAGGCCAGCGTTATCAATAGTAACTGGAGATGATTTTATAAGGATATTGCCATAAACTGTCTTTCCTGGGCGAGATCCACCGCTGCTAAATGCGTACGAGTGACTTTCCGGTGTAAATGACTTATTATTATGATTTCACGTTAATCACCCATATATGATAATAAAAATCCACGAAAATCACATGGAAGAAGATTCTCATTAACAGTAGAAATGCGTGTTGGAAACTGGGACTTGTGATCTAACGGAAGTGCTTTTGAAAATATAATGACGTAATATTCCGAGAAAGAAAGAAGCTGTTCAGATAAAGTGAAAGTACGAAGAGTAAAGAGGCAGATGAGGGAAAAGAGAAAGAAATACGGACTCACTATACTTAATTTCCTTTTCTGTGCAGCAACTTCAATCTTTGATGATTATTTCATGCCACTACTATCGTATTATAACTATTGCAGTATTTCACGATATTGGTTGGTTATTGAAAATGTAATAATAGTCATTAAGAATGATATACAAATCTACGAATTTCGATTTCACTTCAAATTACGATTTCAGATACATCTTACTAGAATTTTTAGATATCCTCCTGCCACTAATCTTCATAGACAAATAGTGCTATGTAATCTAGTATCTAATAACTTCACTAAAGATATAAGTGATACAAAAACCCTTCCAATGACAAAGAATAAGGCTACAGCTAAGTTTTTCTGTTTTGTCACAATCCTTAAAATTTAATTACGTCAAAAAATTCTAAAAATTACTACATAGTAAAAGGACCGTAAATAAATATATGCATAAAATTCATTTGTAAAAATCTGCTTTGTTTAAAAATGGGCAAATTTTCGGACTATTTTGGGAGTGGATGACATTTCTTACGATCATTTGATCAAATTCAAATGACCAGTGGTGATTGGTGACTTCAAGTGACCAGTGGTGATTCTCGGAAAGATTAAGCGAAGAAGGAAAGCGGCGAACTAAAAAATTCCATGCTATAAATCGCGAGCAACGCAAAAAAAACTCCGTTCCGTCCTTTGAGGAAAAGCTTGTCTTTTTGACCTTCGAACTCGGGTTGCGACTGCCGCAGAGTGCCTCTTCAGTTTTTCCTTTAGTAGTCATCCGTACGCCAAAGCGCCCTATTCTTACGCGATGTATTTTCTTCCAGTTCATCTTGGTTTCGTAATAACTCTGCTTTGCGTCGCTTCAGCGAGCGATACTCCGGTTTCTGAAGAAGGTAAAGCAAAGAAAACAGGCGATCCTATCAGCGGAATTAGCTTAAGAAAGTTTGGAACGAAGCGTAAATTATATATGTAAACGCGCAATCTATTTAATTTGTTCGCATAAATCCTTTAGAATGAGAGATCTCTGAAACTAACTCATGAATGTCATCCACTTACTTTTCTGAAAGATATGCTTCTTTTCTGTATGGGATACCGTTCCTTTTATTTTTTTCCTTTTAATTTTTATTCCTGAATTTTTAGGGAAGGAGAGTAATGTAACCGACGATCCCAGTGTCACCCCACCATCTATTTCTGCGCAGCACTCGGAGAGAACGACTGGTAAGTAAATATTTGAACCCAGGTAAAATTCCATGAAATTTATTTTTGTAAATGATGTATGAGTGTATATACATTAAATTCGGTTAAGACGTTTTCAAGAGGACCGAGCGAATATCGTGTCTTTTTGTCAATATGACGCAAAGAGAGCGTCTAATATTGGTCACTCTGCAATGAAATATTTCTCGGAAAGACGAGTAGGGTAAGAATAACTTTCACAAGGAGTAAAAGGGCATCTCAGAACACATTCTCTCCAAAACTACGCTCACAAAACTCTGCGCTCCCTTTCTGCTTTAGTTCGATATGTTCAAACCTGAGTTTGCGACGAAAGGAATCACCGCCAAGCGAATTTTTATCTATCGTTCTCCTTTGATCGTGAAACAAAAGTGATAAAGAAGATCTCACTCTCTCTCAGATTTCGTATCATCTCCAACAGGGAGGTGGAGATTGCTCTGCTTTGCGAATCCTTAATTTTATTCTTATGAAATTAGTAATTAAAAAGAAGAAATTCACGAGAAATCATTCTAGAAATAAGGCGAAGCTTGAGAGGATGGCAAATGGTGTAAAAAATGTTCGGTAAATTAAATTAGGCAAACGATTGGCTAAAAACACAGCGCATCTGAATAGGGGAATAATTAGCGTCTTAAGCGGGAAGTAGGGCGTCTTAAACGGTATTTTTACTACGTGTTTCGTGTGAAAGGGACCGGGGGTACGGTTACTGAGCGAGATAACTACTTAACCAGGAGCGTCTTAAACGGGTTTTACTGTAGTGTAAGTCGGAGGAAGATGTCAAATGTGGGAAGACGCTCAGATCGTTTTAATTGGCGTTTTTTACTTTTGAGGACAATAGCGTACAGTCATCCATCATTGTGAAGACGATGTCTGTCCGACTGAAAAGTGTTCAAATGGATAAATACTTTTTTAGGAGAAATCCGTGAGTATCTCTATTTTTATTCCGTAATGTTTTCAGTGTCATATTTGTTCACCATAAACTCTAGTTTAAGTGGACCAGCAACAGTGCAATGAGTTTCAGATGTTAATCGATACCTCATCGTTGTCTATTTGCCTTGGTTAGGTAGAAATCCCACTGAAGAATAGACCATTAAAAAAGTCCGACGGGACCGGGAAACGAACCAGGGTCTCCCGATTGCCGGTCTGGTGCTCTGGCCGTTGAGCTATCTCATCGGAGTATTCTCTCAAGCTATTCTGGAGACTTTGTGGGCGAGGATGGTCCCAGGGCGGTTCTCGGTACCGTCGGACTTTTTTCAAGTCTATTCTTCAATGGGAGATTTTTCCTGGGTGCACGCCATCTCGTGCAAAATCACTCTTAACCCATTCCTTGTTTGGTTAGGTAATTATATTACTATGAACGGGAGAACGGTGGTTTTTAATCTTCCCGCACGCATTGGGAAACATGTCAAGTATAAAAGTCTACCATTTAGTTCATTTGTGAATAGCTTAATAACATAGTATATACCATTAATCATCTTTAATAGCAATAGTTCATGTAATCACGTCTACAGAATGAATAATAAATAAGGAGGAAATCATCAAAAAGTGAAAGAAAGAACACTTGTCCACAAAATAACTACGTATATAAACAAGAAAGTACAGCAAAGAGGAAAGGAATTATTAAAATTAACGAAGCTGAAGTAAATTTCAATGATGAAAGTGATTTTATACGATTTTGTTGACTCCGATGAATATTAAATTGTTTGTTGCGGCTTTGTGAAAATCAGGAATATGAGAAAAAGGAACTTCAGTTGACTGCATATATTGTATAAACAGTAAAAAGTGGTTGCATGAGACTCGTACAACATCAGAAAATACGTGTAAGAAGCGTTCTTAATTTACATAAATATTACAATCATTGAAAGGAATGGCGAATTTTTCATTAAAAACCCTAATAAACAATTTTTATGAAGATCTTTGTATTCGTTCATTGTTTTGTACTTATTCATACATCAGTGATATTTTAAACTATGAAGTATTTTTAAAGAGTTAATAATCTTCTGCAAGGCTTAGCATCTCACCCCAATGCTATGGGGGAAGATGCCCAAGTGTAGGCTTTCACGAAAATATGTCTTTTGGAAAACCTGATAACCTGAATTATACGAAATTCATCTTATATCATTCGTTAAACCCTTGAATGTTTCTACCATTGTTGACGTCGTCATCCCTTGTTTCGTTCAGCAGTTATAGTGTTTTAAAAAAGTTTGGCATCTTCGCCCGAATTACCCTAAATAGTTTACAGAGGTATATCGGACTAGTGGTGTTTCGGCTCTTTTGCTCTGTCGCGCCTCTGACCGTTACAAGAAGCTACTAAAAGAACGCACATTTCATTGTGTGAAAGTAGGAGAGTTTTTTCTATTTGGGGAGTCTTTTTGTACACGTAAATAAGTTTGGGGTGCTTTTTCTACTTGAACGTCAGTAGAATTACTTTCAGCGTTAATTAGTAACCATTGGTAATCATTATTTGCACGTTTTACGGTTTAAAGTTGATCATGCCTGGATGAAAATAATTTACAGTCAAATATCCGTATTATAGCAGGTAACTTATATCAGGCAATTATTCTGCGTAAATAAAATCTAATACCGACGATAATTTCTTGTTCCACAGGCAAAATGGGGAATGAGGAAGGCATTTTAGGCAAAAGTAAAACATGAAAATGGCAATTGGAAAAGTTAAAGTGAAAGTTATGCCAATAAGAGAGGCATGCGATTGTTGTTCAGTGCCGAAAAGCACTCTTGGCAATATACATAAGAAATGTTCAGATGGAGAAGAAATACAGACGACGCCAATACTGAGAAATTAGAGATTTTGCTAGAACTTTTAACAATGGACAGGAGCTGGTATTGTATGATCATTCGTATGTCATAATTTTGGATCATCAGCTGACTCTACTAAGCAGAGATGAGTTCATGAAACTCGCCCACCAACTTGGTGAGCAATTGGGAATAAAACATAGATTCAATGGAATAAAAAGATGCCAGGAAAGATTATTAGAAATTAGGGAAACATTGGTGTTTTGCATAGCGTTATTTTAATCAGCCTAACTCAAGTTTTATTTAGAATAAAAACGTTAGCTAATGACGCTATGTATAAAAGGTATACATTTACAACAATAAAAATTGTTTGGATACCTAGAGTGTGCTTTTATAAACATTACATTATGTCCAATATAACCCTCTTTCTTGTTGAAGTCAAAAGTAAGGTCTTTATCAAATACCTGTGGTTAAAAAATTGACCATTGAGATAATTGCTTTTATGTGTTTGTGTAGAATATATCGATGTATGCTTCCGTGAGTAAAAAGACCATTTGAACATATTAGAAAAACAGAAGAAGAGCTTAACCTTCTGATATTACCCGACTCTCCCCTAACTACTAGGAGATTCACAGCTGACGCAAACTTCCTAAAACTCTTCATCTTCCCCTCTATCTCTTATCCCAAGGATTTAGATATGAGGAGTTCACTTTTGAAGTTATAAATTTAATGTATATATTAATGCTAATTTGCATTCTCTATTTTTAATTTACCACTAACTTTCATGATGTATTCTGATTTTCCCTATCTATATTTGTCTCTGAAACAACTCGTTAATATCGAGAGTTCTCTATTCACAAAAGACTTAATATGAAATGTAAGTATCACTTTTGTCATTTTTCCACATCCGGATAAGCGTTTCTCTCCCTTATTGCACTCTCCGACGTACTTCCGGGTAGTGCATGCTTCTAATTTTTAAAAGACTATGAAATAACTGAACTTTATACAGCAACAATTATAACACAATTATGGTGTTAGCCATTGTGATGACTTCACACGGTCATTCATACCATCTACTGGCAATTGAAAGCCAAAGTCACGACTTTTTCACTTAAATTTTCCTTTGACTTTGTTAATGTCTACTTATATAAGCATATTAAATATGCGAGAGGAAGCATACATCATAAATGCTAATCTAACGATTTTTTCGCTAGTTCTAGCAATTTAAATTCTTCTTTTGGCGATGTTTTCTATTTCAGCAACGTCTTGATCTCCAGCCAGCATATTCTGTTGTGTATATAATCTACTCTAAATTGTCGTAGCATAACATGTGTTGCGTATCAATCATAACAGCATCACGTTTACTTGATAAAAATCTTAAATTTCACATTCACTAAATAAACTCAAGCGACAGATAAGTTACTTGGTAGCATTCTATGACGAAGGGAAAATAAAAAGGAAAAGTGTTAATATGTAAGAAACTAGTTTCCCGCGGAAAAGTAGTTTTCCTTTTTATTTTTCCTTATTCATATTGTCCGTTTAACTTGTTAAATATTTGAGCTGGTATAATTGTTTTGAAATGCATATTCAAGCTATTATATCTTTAACTACTTTTCAGCGATCTTTCCCGACTTCAACAACTTCTTAACTTGTTTTTAAGATTATATAGTGACCAAGAATAAATCGGTGCCTCCGGTATACGTTATCAAAGATTTGAGTTGATTTGAACGAGCTTCGACGCTCCTAGTCTATAAAAAATATTAATTTTCTCATTTTCTAACTTTTTTCGATTGCAGATCTTCCTGAGGAGTTCTACCACAAACCTCGACCTCGAATTACAGATCTGATGACTTCTATGCTAAAAAATCGCGACGACTTGCGAGATAAGGTGAGGGAAATGAACGAAACGTACATCCAAGAGAGCTCGAATTTCACTTCGAAGAAGCTTGAATTAAAGGAAAAATTAGATAAAGAAAGAAATATTACAGAGATACTGAATAGATTGAAGAAAATTGGTCTGAATGGTGAAAAGTCACTGCCTGTAATATTGCATGAACTTCAAAAGAAAATCAAAGAAACACTCGGGAACTGTAGAGATGTACCAGAGGATTTGAAGAAAGAATGGGGAGGAGAAAGCTCAGCATATCTGTGTGG
Source organism: Pachydiplax longipennis (assembly GCA_036926295.1). Classification (NCBI taxonomy): domain Eukaryota; kingdom Metazoa; phylum Arthropoda; class Insecta; order Odonata; family Libellulidae; genus Pachydiplax; species Pachydiplax longipennis. The sequence goes on along the minus strand of JAVFKF010000030.1, from coordinate 2,282,142 downwards.
CCCTAACGTATGAAATTCCTTTCATTCGAGAATCTTTCTTCGTCACTGTAACCTCTTACAGCCATCTTTTGTGTACGAGTGACATTCTTTCTAAATCTCTAAGTTGATTCTTTAACATACAGCATTTCTGGCTATGGGCGCCTGGGTTTCCGTGTGATTTCCAGCCTAATAAAGTTTCATCGATGAATTTTATGCAAATCTGTTACAATCATTCCAAAAATTCATGTAATGTCCATTTGTACCTATCCCACCCATAATTTTTTGAGAGAAAATAAAAGAGAAATTTCGTAATATGTATATAATTTCGTATATGAGAATGAAAGTTTCGCTTTCAACATTTGCCAAAATTCAAAATAGATGCTCAAAAAGGTCATCAGAATTATTAACGAGGGAAATTACTGATACGAATTGATTATTATTATTTTGTCTAAACCACTAATGAAGAATTCATAGAGCTCAACGCTGCCTTTTTTGCAGTCTAAAAATTTTATCTAAAATATTAGTATTTCATTTCATATAAAGCTACCATTTTTTAACGTAACTAGTCTGGAATAGTTTATTTTGATAAAACTTTTATGCAGGAACATTGGAGCAATCATAGAATAATTTTGAAGAAACGGCTTCTTAATGGAAACCGATGTATCATTATCCAAATTTATTCTGAGAGGAGGAATATTCCTCACATTTAAGATTTTCTCGATTAAATTTTGTATTTTGCTATAGAAGGGCGTAAGTATTAGCAATATGTTGCAGGCTTTTCCGAACTTAAGGAAAAAGAAAAGTCATTGAAACATATATAAAACTTCATTTAATGTGCTACCCACCTCATGTCGTTACAGGGTATACTACTTTACCCATGCTACTGCTGCGAATCTTTTTGTAAGAAAAAGTAAATTGGAATGGGTCTTAAGGTCTTCTTCCCTGATGTTCAACACTGATCATCATCATTAAGTTGGGATAACACATAGCATTTACAAGTGAGACTTCGCCTGAGCACATATTTTCTCTAGATTTATCAAACCAATATAACAAATTATTAAATATATTCAACACAGTGAAATTAAGTTTTGCCTAGATAAATTAAATTTAATTCTTCAGAAATCTATTAACTAAAGAAATAAAATTTTAAAATCACAGTGCGGATGACGTGCACTTGATGAGTTGGAGTTTAGTAAATTAACATTAATACCCCACGATAATAATATCCTACAAGCTGCCGTATCACAGGGTGGTGAACGCGTTAAACTTCATTATTATCTATCTGTTTTATGTATACTATCTGAAAAGAGAGACCAGTATTAGCAATCCGTTATCACAAAACTCTCTTTTACGTCTGGCCTCACTGAGCGCGGGAATCACGTATTTTACTATGTAAATCACTACTTAAAAATTTCTCCAATAGCTTTTATCTATACTTGGTTCTTCTGTCTATGGTTGGGGCAGAATAATTGCGAATAACAGATCTGATTGTTCCGAGACGACCTTCAATATGACTACGTTTGTCCTTCCATCGATAACTCCTTTTATAATAAAAATGATGTTACCAACCTTGATTTTATTGAAAATAACTTTCATTCGAAAATATCACTTCAATTTAAATAGTTATGTACAGGATAACCCGTCAAATACGCTCCGCTTACTATACGGTTTCCTTTCGGCAATGGACTCTTTTACACTCTGCTTGATCCCGTTCCCAGATACACTGCAACCTGTGTTTTTCGGCAATTATTCGCCTCATTCGATAGACCAAAGTTTTTCGCACCATGTGCCGTCCTCACACGCTTCGCTTTATTTCTAGCATCGTGAATTTCTTCTTTTGGATTATCGTAAGAATATAATTAAGACTTCGCAAAGCAGAATAATCTCCATCCCACTGTTGAAGCTGAAACAAACTTTGAGATAGAGTGAGATATTCTCTATTACTTTTTTTCTCAAGATTAAGGAAGAAAGTTGGATTAAAAATTCAATTGATGGTGATTCCTTTCATAGCAAACTCAAATTAAAAACATATCGAATTAACCAGAAAGGGAATGCAGTGTTTTGTGAGCGTAGTTTTGGAATTATCGTGATCCGTGATGGCTTCTCATTTCCTATATTCGTTATTCTTACCCGAATTGTCTTTCTGATAAAAAATGTTTCATCGTTGAGTGAAAATTGATCGAAATTAAGCATCTAAGACGCTCCCACTGAGCGTTAAGCCTCCAAACATATGACGAATGGAATTATACAGCCCGGTTATAACCCCATCCCGCTTTAGATTTCACCATAGTGTGAAAATTCCGGAGTAATGAACAATCACTCTGGAACAATATCCTCTACATTAGGTCTTCTTTATGACTATTTCTGTCGTCGTATATAAAGGTGCCGTCGTTTCTCTTCCAGAGGATCTTTTTCTCTATCATTTTTTACTTCCGTTCGCTCGCTGAAAACCAAGATCAACCATTTCGACCTTGATTAATATCCCTTGCTAATTCCAACCGAGGAAACCAATTCCACTGCTTGACCTCACCATCACGCTTCCATTATGTAAGGCCTGAATGGACTTCTTTATGAATAAACATAGTGAGGAAGTTTTTTCTCCTTCTCTGACCAACGTTGGAGATTACCTTTTCATTATAATCGATATAAAAATCTTCCAAGATTGAAAGCACGTTACTAAATCACAAAAATATTACAACATAACTACCATGTTTTGGTTTTAAAGAGTTCACCTTGGCAAAAAAAAAACCTAAAATAGATATGAAATTTTAAAAAAGCGATATAAATGAAGTTGTAGTGACAAGTACCTAGCGATCTTTTGGGAATTGGCTGAGGCGAAGTATCATTTCATTCACTCTTATGAACTGTTGGTTCCGTGATGCCTACTTCCTGTTTTGAACAATAAGAAAAAGAAGCTTCTGAGAATCAGGTTGATCAGCGCTAAAATATATAATAAATCTCTTTTTTAATACTCGGAAAAAGTAACCACATTGCTTTTCATATCGTTGTAGTGGTAAATTGAAGGCTGTACTCAGAAATTGCGGATCGAAATCCTTGGCAATTAACAACGATTAAGATGGAAACGTAACAATAGAGATAGGTGAACAATATAAATAGAGGCAATGTGTTAAGTTACTCCTTTTATAATTAAATAATCTTTAAAAGTAATAAAAATTAACTCTCTTCCAACAGTTCTCATTCGTTCCCTAAAAAGCTTCATGAAAGGCATTAATGAAGAAGAACGGTATGTAAAATAAATTAACCGTTCACTAAATATCATAAGCTGATTCAAAGTATGAGCGGAGTTAAGATAAAATATCTTGTCTGCGATCTAGATCTACGTAAGTCAAAGTTTTGATTCATGACTTTATATTATTGCGAGTTATAAATAAATTAAATCATCGACAACATTAATGTTGATAAAACTATAACGAGAATTTTTATATTAGAGATTATGTAGGTGGGATTAAATCTTCGGTTGAGTCTCGGTTATTAAGTACCACTATTTCTATTTGGATATTTAATTTTTTTGTTTCTTTCTGAGTCTTCTTATTAATTATCTAATGGCATCTTAATAATCCATAAGGAACTTATGCATCATTTTCAGCAGACTCTGCTATTGTCTTCATAAGTTTCATGCATTATTAATAGTAAGGAAACTTGTTACCAAATTTTTTACTGGTCAAAAATTCTTACTGCGAATTTGTTCCAAGTATGAAGACAGCACAGTTTTAATACCCCATGTATCGAAAATATGGTAATCTTACGAGGAAAGTTTTTCATGGTCTGCGATAACGATGACCTTATCTCCGAGACCATTAATCCGAATAATTTATCTTTCTTCCTTAAGTTATAAGTTATTTCTATTGCTCAATATCTGTACAACTTGATAGTAATGAGCATATGAATTTTGTTATTGAATCGTGTTTTTAGCATGAAATTTTCCGCCTAATAACATTATGTAAGACGCCTGAAAATATAAAAAAAAACTCAGAATGGGTTCGGCAATAGACGATGCTACTTTAGGTGAAATCTTCGCCGGTGAATAATTATAATTTAAACTAAATTATAATTTGCATAGGAATGATCATAGACAAGTTCATAAGTGTGAAGTACTACATGCATAATCCAAGCAAGGTATTGTATTTTTGCTTGTAAAAAACCCGTCAAAGATCGTTAATTTGAACTCGGGTGTTAATGAATTCATATATCGGAGCCGAATCTCTATACAATGCACACGGACCAGATATATTCATTCTACATTGAGCTTCTGAGGATGATAGCATTGTTATCGAAAGCGCTATGAGTGATTCTTAGAAGGTCAGTTACCCGGGAATCCTGTTTCTATCCTTTGGAACTATTATTATAATAATCCATAAACCAACGTTCGCTTATGGAAGATTTTCTCTTGCTCGTTTATTTCTTCATATCACATTTCCCAACAAATTGGAATAAATGAATCTAAAGCTGCCCAAAATTACAGAACCCGCTTTGATTTTGTAATGTGGCATTTTGATTAACTTATCCAGAATCTAACTTTTACTTTCCTGGTCTGAATAACGCAATGAATGAAATATCAAAATGCAATATTAATGCCTCATCAAGTATTTTACTCACATTCTGAAAATGAAATTTTCCATTAATGTTACAAGACTTCAATTTTAGTTTTTATCAAATTTCAAACAATAAATTAATTACAACTTGTTGCTTAATTTTTTTAATCCCACCATTGGATACTGACATTTGCAAGCTGTAAGGATGCGCTTTCCCGTAATCGAGTCAATTCCTCCCTAAAATGTAGAAATAGGGTTTGAGGAGGACCTTGGCATGAAGTTGGACATGATAATGAAAACCCACGGCTAGCGAACGTGAGTTTCCCATCATCGGAGAAATGTAATCCTCTATGAACTACTTGGGCTAAAAGATTCAAACGGAAGGTGAGCTATGGAAAGATAGAAGTTACTGAATCGTGCTCTTTGATGACGTCAGGTTTGATTTCTATTTTGCTTAATATTTTCCCCTTCCACCTTCCCCAAACGCAGCAAACTGCCTTTGAATTCTTACGGCCTCTTTCCATGTCTTACTTCTAAACCCTCAAAAACAACTGAATCTTATAAGTTTTTAGATATTTGCTAGGGTGATGAGGAGTTGTCACGAAAAAGGGCTTTGCTTCTCCAAAAGGTGTCCTCGAAACAAATTTCTCTTCGACGAAGGCGTTCGAAAAAGAAATATCGAACGAAAAATCTGAAGATTGAGAAACAAAAATAAATATATAAGAACAAGCATTTTTAATTAATACACTCGGTATATAGCAAAAGGATTTTCAAAAAGTTTTTCGGATTTGCAAAAATAGTTACTGAATTATGAACGTACCTGAAAGTTCCTCATTTAAATGCTGAGTAAATAAAGCGACAATTGATTACAAAGTGTAGGAAATATATTTCATGCTACAACTTTATCTTTGAAGAAAAATGCGATTAAAATAGTTTCAGATTATTTCAGTATTATTTTCTTCACTTACGTGGTAATGATAATTATTTTCATGGAAGTTGAATGATGTCCCTAAAATTTTCGTCGATTATAACAGTTACAGCATAGTTTTAGAAAGGTATATTCTACTGCGGGTCGCAGACCATAATGTCTTGCATATGATGCTCCACTTCGTTTTTAATTATCATGAAGTCTGCGTCACGTAATGGGTCGCACTCATTGTCTTCGTACAAACGAAGAAGTTTCTCCAATCGTTTGATTTCTTTCTCCACTCTCGAATCTGCATCCAACAATTTCTTTTCTGCTTCCTTTAAGAAGTCTTCATCTGAATATTCACCCAATGTCTTCTTCATTTCTTCTACATCCATCTTCTTCGCATCAACATCTTTTTTCTTTGCTTCCTGAATATCCAATTCACTCCGAATGGCTGCAATCTCCTCTTTCTTCTTATTCAGAGCTTCTTTTTCTTCTTCCAACTTCTTCATCTTTTCTTCATGCTCGCTTTTTTCGTTCTTCAAATTTAACTCCTTTGAATTTAGAGCATCGATTTCTTTCATCAAAGCCTTCCTTTTCCCTTCTTCAACTCCCATGCCCTCATTCTCGGGAACTGGAAATTAAAAGTCGTATTTAAAATAATGAAATTACCGTTTCTCGAATGCCTTCTTAACAGGAAATCATTATCTAATTTTGAATAAGGACATTTTTTAAATCACAAACCCCAACTCATAGACTCCAGTAATGTTACTTATATCTTTATATTTTTGAATGAGAGAGTCGGAGATTATAATTTGACGAACAAAGATTTAAATCTCAGAAGCCATTAAATTTAAAAAACATTCACAATACTATATGTAAGACTGTTATGTTCAATTAAAATTTGTCCTTCGTCAATGGATGAAAGTAATAGAATTCTAAACATTGTCACTATTTCTATAGTGCGTTACCTTTTTTTTTAGTCTGTACTAATGATGGATTATTATATGAGAATGAAATATTATATTCTTATTTATAATGAACGAATAGTCAATTCCCAGGGCATCATTATGCGGTTTCCCTCGATCTTATAATTTTAATTACAATTTGTTTTTATGTGAGAAGATTTCAGCAACAGTTTGCAGCTATCAAACTGACTAGGAAAATTAGAACGAGGTAAAGAACGGTTTGAACTCCGCGAATGAAATTGTACTCCACTCGCAAAGAGAGAATTCATATATAAATATTTCTGATTCATTAAAACTACTTTAATTACTATACAACTTAATTAAGGTTATACTAGATGATTTGATCTTTATAACTATGTAAAGAAGGAATAATATTATTTCAGTAAATCTTAGTTTCAAACCAGATTTTTTTGTTTATAAGATTAGGTAAATCAATAAAGATGATTTGATAAAAACAAATACATTCGACTCTGTCTATCAATGAATTAGTAATAGTAATGAAATAATTAAAAAATGTAAATACTCCGGAATCACCTGTGATCACCAAAAAACGACTGAAATGTTTTAATAAAAAAGGAACAAATTCCGGAAAGAAATTCAGAATTTTAAATGCAAGGACCACCCTTGTTAGTCAGTATGTATTCATAAAACTCTTGGCCTTGGTACTATTGTAGGTAGGGCAATACTTCCAGTCACCAGTATATCACTCATATTGGAAATGTGAAACTCACTCGATAAATGAAGGTAGATGCCACAATCTTCGTCAAAATTCCCAGTTAGGTCAAATTCGGCAGAGGGTATCCATGGTCCATCAGCTCTCATTTGGAAGGAGCCGGGTAACGAACATTCACCTCCAGGTCCAACACCATCATTTATCTTGAACTCAGCTGTAAAAATACCGTCATCATCAATAAGATCTTTTCTCGATTTGGTCATTAACGAAACAATATTCCATTTTCACTTAGTAAACCGCACGAAACTTAAAAAATGGCATATATGTCATGATGCAAATAAATGCGATATGATTGAATGAAATTTTAGAATGATATTTCAGTTACTTTGAATTGACACTAAATTTATCTTAAGTTGGATATCAAATAAAGTTGGTCTGCTTACAGGGACTTTGGGACTCTGAAATCTTCGCCAAATTGCCTGATAGTAGGATTTATTATTTATGTAATGAGCTATGCTCAATTTCAGTTACTAGAAAAGGAAAACGTGAGGGTGTGGATCCCATTTTTAAATTTCAACCAATTCTCGGGGGGATTCTTTGTCAGCATTTCCAGCGACTTTTTCTCATCGACAAAGAATTATAGGAATCTAGCTTCTCTATTCTATACGTGAGATTCTATCCGAGTCGCTGTTTTGATCGAATTCGTTAATCAAAAAAATCAAATTTTAGTCCATCAGTGAGTGATTTTATATGCTGATATGAAAAACAGAATTCAAAGTCAAAGAATAAGGGTGAAAATAGTACTATCAACCGGACGGCCAACCATACGGCAGGCTATCTTTCTAACCGATAAGTCAGCCCAATACAAAATGAGCCCAAAATGTTTGAAAATTATGAAAAATAAGTAATTTAATACTAAAAAACTACGGCAAATTCAGGCGAACCCTGTTTTACCTTTGTCACAATCATTCTCCTCTACTATAAAAAATATTTCGTTCAGATCCGTGGAGCAACTCTTGTAGTCTCTATTGTAATAATAATACGATGTACTAATACAATGTTATTTCAAATAATAGAAAATAAGGCGAATTTAGCTGAGGATTTATAAGGAAAACCAAAGTGAAGGTGAAAATAATAATATCCATTGCAGGAAAACGCCCACAGAGGGGGTGTGAAAAATCTGCACAAACCTACTGAGAGCGTTGTCTAAAAGATAGAAAAACAGAAATCCTTCATCATAATCGTGAAATACGTAGGATAAACATTGTACCATCGATACTGCGATATAAATACGATATGATGGAATGAGTTTTTAAAACATTGTCGATAATTTTAGACTAGAGTGCTCTTACTTTTATCTCGAAGAATACAGTAAAACTCAATGAAAATGCTTCCACTTAAGACACAATTCCGATTAATTCGCGCTTTCCTCTTGGTCTCTGTCTCTCTATCACTAGACTCATAGTAAAACTGCCGCTTAAGTTACTCTTTGATATCCGCCTCTCAGGTGGATTTTTCCCATCTCCAGATGCACTGCAACCCACTAATAGAATAGCCAATAGAAATATTGTCTATATCGCCATCTTCCTCTCTCCTTGTCTATTAGGATTTCCTTTTAATTCTATTGTTCGCGGCGAGTTCCTTTGACCTTTTATAAAAATGGAAACTCTTCCACCACGGCAGATTTTTAATGACACGTATCCTCAACGTGTTAACATGTCTAGGTGAATTCCTAACCAATGATCTCTAACCCCTATTCCCTTCTTTCCCTACCTACTGCTATTTTCCCCTCTTAATTTTCTCCCTTCCCCAACTCTTTTCCTTCCAATCGCATATATCCAAGTCCTGCATTTCCGCACCTATTCACTTGAGGATGTCAACAACACCTTGACGAAACCGATTATTAAAAATCTGCCACAAGATGCACGTTGTGAAATTCCACGAAGTCACGCGTAATCATAAAAATTTATTTTTTTAATACTTTATTGTAGATTCTAATCTATAAGTAAATTGATGAATACAATCACTAGTTAACTTAAAAAATCGAACGATAACAAATATATGATTCGCTATTTATCAATTTATCCTTCAGCTGTGTAAATTTATGTATAATAATACGCTATTTATTTATAATAAACATGTAGTGGCTTTTTCCACTGATAGTACATACATACATACTACTACGATGGTAAAATTTAAAAGGTTAATTGAATGTGAGCATCGCCTGTGTTAAGAATTCGGAATACGTTGTGCGGTACGTGATGTTTTGTACCAAAAACAGTTCCAGTTTCTCTTCCCGAAGGCGTTTAATTCAAAGTTAACATAAAGAGAGACGGCAAAAATGAAGATGATTAGGATATCAAGAATGGTATTGATTTAGAGAGTGCTTGTGTAAGCGCTTTATTGAGGATTAGTTCGACAAAGATACCCATATTTCATACAGATTGCACGCCAACGTAGGCAAAGAAATCAACGTTTTAAATAATTATAAATAAACAGCAAAAGAGCCAGAAGACTTCACGGATCACTTTTGATAAATATCTTGCGAGGGTGAATTCAGAGGAAAATAGAAAAAACGTTATTGCTAGATTCGAAGACCAGATGGAATGGTCTTTTAGTTATGCTAGATTATCAAAAGAATGGTGAGCAGTATAAAAAACTCCCATCGACTGTTACAAACATATGGATACTTTTTACCTCGAGCAAGAAGAGTTTGCTATAATTCGTGATTATCGTTCGAGTATTGTGGTATCTTTAGAGCGTCGAAAGTTGAAGCTGAAAATCTGAGCAACAGAGAATTCACTTCAATTCTAACAGAATGTGTTTTTTCTTCTTTTTTTCTGTTTTTTTTTCTTCTTCATTCTGAGATAACTACAACAAGTACACACATATTTTTTCAAAGAAACAGAAGGAGTCGATCATTGACGCATAAGAAGTATTGAAAAACTGATTGGCCTTTTATAACATCTCAGTTATGTAATGAATTGTTAAAATTCTAAACGGTTGATTCGGAAATTAAACCATCCAAGGTATGAACATCGGAATCATCAAAGTAAACGCCGAAGAGTATCTTAAGAAGGAACTATTAATCTTTGGGCGGCGCGTTCGACTTCAATGAAAGCGGTCCGGGTTCGTATTCCGGCGGGAGCCCACGTTATCTCAGTTGTCGAAGCATTTTTCATAATACTACTACTATAAATCAATGAGGTCCCAAGGGAAACAATTCATAACTTATTCCGTCTATTGCTTGCATTAATGGCGATTCTTCCTAAGTCAATTAAATCGGCAAAGTTATTCACAACCATAGGACATTTTTCACTAGAATGAGAAAAATCTGAGTGACAGATGTACTGACCGTCTTTAATTTTTTGAATCGTACTACTGTGAAAGTTTACAAGAAACGATTAAAGTTATTGATGTATTTATTTTAGTGTTATTACTATTATTTTTTTCTAAATAATCCAAAAAAGCTTCGTCGTTGTATCCACTACGATTTTTAACGTAACGAAGCTTTTTTCGATTAATGAAAATTGTCTGTGGAATGAAAGAGTATTCTTAATGTGTATTTCTCACGTAAATATGACAAAGAACTTATTAATAGACCATAAAATCAGCTTTTATTATACCAAGAGATTAATTCAAGTTAATAAACATTTTAAATAGAATAAAGTATATCTAGGGGTTTCACGGAATCCTGGGATAAGTAAAAAGCAGAAAGATACGATATATCCTGTAGTGCAGGTATACAAAAAAAAATAAACAACTTTAGCAGTTTAACGTTATACCTATATCCCTTTTTCTCTTCATTTATATTGTAGATAATCGTACAGAAATAAGAGTCATGAACTTAAACAAGAGAAGTATTTTAGTATAAGAGGAGTAAAACTATTTCAATAATAAGAACGTGTAAAAGAACCATAAAAAGAAGATTCAGTGAGTTATCGTCATAGGATGAGGACGTTATTTCAGATACTGTCAATTTCGATTCTGTGAAAGACAAGGAAAAGCGCGGCGAAAAAAATAAGGAAAACGAGGACGAATCGTGGACAAGAATGAAGAAAGATAAGATTATTACAGCCAAAATAAAGAAAATAAGAATCTTAACTGCTCGACAAAGAATAAAAATCATCACTGTTAGCTAAATATGTTGATCATTTTTGAATGAGACAAATCTCGGTAAGAAAGTAGTGTTTTTCTATGGAAGTGTTCATCGTTGCCATATAAAAATTTTAGGGGTTAGATGTAAGAAGAGACTTTTCAGTCTCAATCTCGCCCGAATAAAGACGATTTATTATTATTATTATATAAAAATAAGGCCAGGAAATTATCTGGAAACTTCAAGAACTTAATCTTACAATTTTTATTCTGTGGTCCTACTCCCCAGGGGAAGCCATTTGTGCTGAATGACCTTAGCTATAAAAAGTCTTAACAATACTACTGCTATACTCACGGCCGGCCTGAATAAAATTGGCGCTCATGGAAAGATCTATATATAGCAGTGTGAAAGTCTAAAAATTTTCGTACTGAAGAAATTGAAAACATCGACAACAAAACTTATGAATCCTAGAAACGATTCCATTTGGCCAATTTCTGCAAGTTCAGCTGTGCTAACCTTCTTAAAAAACCATTTATCATCAAGGAATGGGTGAAGGTGATTTTTGCACGAGATGGCGTGCACCCAGGAAAAATATGAAGGAACTCGAAGAAAGTCCGACGGGACCGGGTTCGATTTCCGGTCCCGTCCCAAGGGGGGTGAACTCTGCCAAGGAAGAGGGTTCTAGAAAGTTATAGCATATAAGAAGCAGTATAAAATATTGGATGTGGCAAGTCGATGAGACAAAAAAAACCAGTTGCCTTCATGCTGCTCCCTGCCAACCGAAAACAATAATGTTTACTGGACCAAAGGCAAATATTTAATCGCAACTTACTGTCATGTAGATATCCACAAAAAGAAATTTTAGATTCTGTCGGAACATGAAATCTAGCTAAGGACGTGGTTGCTGCAAAGCGAATTCCGAAGAGTAATTTGGTAAAATTTTCGAGCAAGCGAAAGTAGTTGCTGAAAAATATGAATTTTTGTATCCTTTCCAAAAATTATTTAGCAACTGAATGTATGCAGATGTAGATTACCGCAGAATTTCATTTTATTAAACACTATTGACCGATTTTCTAGGCAATCAGACTTTTTCTTACACAGAAGAGTCTTTTAAAGGCTTACTATGTTTGATGTCTTATATTCCTAGAGTTGGCTCTAATGAGAAACAATTGAAAAGTATCAAGCAACTGGAAAAGATTTAATTTCGGTGACGTAGACTGTGACGTTGAGGCCGCAGTCGCGGAGATAAAAATGATGTATTGATATTCAGCTCCAAAGACCCAATATTCTCCTGTAAATGCTATTGCAGCCTTGGAAATTTGAGAGTTGGATATACGCTTACTAATTATAATAGTGAGTACGTTATCTGCATTTATTGCTAAGCTTAAGTAAGTATATTTACCTCTAATAAGCTACCAAAGAAACTCAATGGGTCAATGTCGTTTGAATGCCCTGAATTTGATCTACCTTAAGTATAGTTCCTATGGAGAATGAAGTAATCAACCAGCTAGAAAAGAAAAACTGAATATTCCATTTCGTATTTTGAATGAAATTATGTTAAAAACAATTTCATATTTCAAAAAGTTTTCATAGCATCACTTAAAATCATTAAGAGAAGGATATCATTATTGTAAATTAGCTACTCTTACAAGATAATCTCAAATCAATTTTATGGCAATTTAAAAAGGATTATTTGAGATTTACCTTTTTTGAGAGTCTTGATTACACAGAGATGGTTGTGCATTTTAGTGAACCATATTTTAAAATATTACAAATATTTATACTGACAATAATTAAAAGATAATTTCATTTCACTTCGTATTCTTTTACCTTACACGAGTAGAATATTCTAAACTCAGAAGTAGAAAAACGATTTTAGGCTTATTATTAGCGATATCGAAATAAGAAATCTTTTGTTTTCACTGCCCTAAAAAGTGTGCTTGCCTTTGACTCAAATTATTAATCCAAAATTACATTAATTATCTTGTTTGATACATTTTCATTACAGTGACGTAGTCAAACGATCATTTTATTAAGATGCATTATTACTTACTTACTAGTTTCCATGGAATAAATGTTCATTACTAAAATGCATAAAAGTTTTTTTCTCTTGCTTAGACTCATGGGTTTATTTGAGGAGGGAAAATATTGAAATATTTTATCAAAATTTGGAACGGTTTTAATTCCTTTTAATATTTTAATATTTGTTGACAGTAGACAAAAATAATTAAGTCTTGTCAAGAGATGAAGATATTGTTTAGAGATATCGTTTTACGTGAAAATAATGACTGGAAAACTTCATGGTGAAAACCAAGTCCCAGAAGCATTCCCCCGAGGAATCCTCAAGATTCTTTCTAAATTATTCCATTTGTCAAAATCTTTCATTGCAGCAGTATTGTGAAACAATCTTCTTCTGCTATGGCCTTTAATTTCCCTTCTTTATACTCCAAGGAAATATTAGCATGGAACCCTTACTTTTTCGCGTCTTTATGTCAATAAAAACTGTATGGTCGGAAAAATAATGCCGACGGGGTCGAGAAGATGCTCGTTCATCGAATCATTAATAAACGAAAACAAAAATGTATATATAGATTTCAATTAATTTCCTCCCCTATGTATAAACCGTTTTATTTTTGCCTACCTGCAAATTCCACATTTATATTTTCTAAATATTAAAATAAATGATGCGTCAACGACATCAATTCTGTCGTCCTAAAATAAATAAAAGAATTAAGCACGAGTAATCTCCTTGCATTTGCTTTCGAATTTTAGCATTCTTATTAATACTAGTATTTTTAATTGATAAAATTCAAATGTCAGCCACTCGATATCAACCGATTATAGTTGCCACTACGTCATTCAAAAGTATTATTGAAGGGCACAGTGGTAAGAATGATCCAAAATGCGCGGAAGTTAGAGGAAAGTTGGTAGGTGGGGGAAGCATACGGTCGCTAGTCGACGACCATGTGAGTGATTTAAACAAAATGCCAGCTGTGTAAAACCCTCTCTTCCACCCAACTTCTATGTCTGCATTCTAGGGAAGGATGGACGAAAATGGAAGAAGCTGTAATGCTATCACAAGAGCAAAATCAATTACGCTTACGGTGTGAACACAAGCATTAAGAATGCTGTCTAAAATTACAGCATCATAAGAACTTTATAAGGTTTGCCATAATGCTAGCAGATAGAATTTATACAGACCTTGTGCCTCAACAGCATATACTATCGGATCCGTGCATATCGTCAAAGGAATAGGAAGCAGTGCTACTAAGCACAGAATCGTCAGCGGTGGTGATACCATCTCTCAGTCTCTTCACTCTTTTTCGAACCTCTGGCCTTCACCGATGATCTTCGTCGATCCGTCTCTGATGGCTGCTTTATCTTCAGTGCGTTACAAGAAACGAATGTCTTTGGGGTGAGGATATTACTCTACATTTGAATTTCCACATTTGGTCGCACTCTCATCCGTGGCAGCAGCGTCCTCCGCAGATGAAAATGCAAAGGGACATATGAGTGATGAGACAGCCTCTCATAGGGGAGCGCTAAATTTTATTATACGTACTAAGTGTAAGTTATTATTATTATCGCATGAAAAATGACGAGGTTCAGTAAGAAGACTCTTAGTACTCCTTTTTCCTTCCGAATGATTTTAAAGAGATTTAAGTGAAATTACTTAGGAATAAAAAGAAATTACTACGTCTCGCCTTAGAAGGAAAATGGTTCGGTACGATCGAGGAAGAGAACCTTTTATTTCCATTATCATATAGAGGAAAAGAAAGATCGTTGCCCTTACAAATCTTTGCATTTCGTACGGAAATAGGAGTTACGTCACCGTTCGTTAGACAATGTATCTAAAGCCGAAAATTAGCGACTAAGGTATTATTAATTTCAAAAAATTAATTCATTGAACAAAATAAAGCATCCTAGCACCTTATGCCGCTAGAAGAGTGGACATAAATAAAACCAACAGAAAAACTTATTCTCTTTTTCATTTAAGGTAATCTTTCACTTTTTTAAATCTGCTCTCACTCCAAATGACTATTAAAAAGGAGATGGAGTAAAAAGAATTTTAAAATCGTTTTCCGCATTGAATACGTGGATACTGTTCGATTACTACCCACTCCAGCCTGTTTTACAGAACAAATAAATCGAATTAAAATAATTTATGAATTAAAAACACAAAAAATGATTATAAATATCTGCGAAAGGAAAATGGTTTAGATGTGATAGCACAGAAATGTATGCACCAAGGAAAAGAATTCCGAGGAGATACCGATGAAAATGTCCAATTTTCACGCTTATTATCTCTTATATTTTCACCACGAAGAATAAAGAGAATCAGGACCATGAATAGGAGAATGAGGAGAGGAAGGCCAGGGCCAAGGAAGATACAATCTTGGAGGACTAGCAAACAAGAAACCCTGGTAGAACTAGGGTAACAGATAGTAGATGGGCTTTCTGAATCAGCAGCGTTGCCATTTGTCACCGGCTAATTTCTAATGAAAACATGATAACCTTCGTTTTCATCTTACAATTAGAACGTCGATCAAAAAACGCTGGTACTACTTTGGACGAGTGAGACGACGAAGATAACAAATTGTTCATTTGAAATGCTGTTCATTAGAATGGTTTATAACTTTTTTAACCTTATACCATATAGTCAGAAACCCCTAAAGAGCGATCCACCTTTCACTGCTCTGAACACTCCCTCACCGATTGTAAACCGCCTAAATTTCCGGTATTCAAAAAGTCCGGACTGAGTATCTCGCCCGATTACAATATCTTTGCATAAACAACTCTCGGTTCCCAATATAATATCTACATAAGTTCCTTTCGAAGGCCAAGGATTTCTGCCTAATTATTTCGTATGCTTCCAGATATAACGACCGTGATTCATATACCTCTCGCATCGATCTTGAAATAATAATAAGAATTTTTATTCCTTTTCAGTGGTAAAAATGCTTACTATAGTTCATCAATGCATGCTATAGATTCTATAGTATAGTATATAGTATAGAACAATCAAATCTGAGCCTACATCATATATGTTAGATAGTCTTACGGTCTGCTACCCTCAGGCCAAATGATGCCTTCTTGGTCGTTTATTGCGGCCTTTGAATCATTTGAAGCTAAGCAAACATTAGCCCTCCGGAGATGGAGCTAATTTTCGGATTACCGGAGGCAGCCTGATACACACAATTCGCTTAATTATATTCATGAAATTAATAACTTTAAAAATAATGCATTTCATTAGAAAGGGTTCAAGTATCTTTACACATAAGAGCATGCAACCAGGGAAAATCCAAAAGGAAAAGCGTTTGTGTGACCGATGCCTTCATGAGGTCGTGGCATGGACGTCGCCGCACAAAATCACACTTGCCCTTTCCTACAAAGTTCCCTAAATGGTTTGTGAAAATGTCTGCTCCCTTGAAAATCCTGCAAATAAAATCCAACATGAATATACAACGTTTGTGGGTAAAGAAGGAATTGATTATTCTTAACTTGTATTATATGCGTAAAGAAGTAAACTTTCTTTTCTTTGTAATATTTTTTACTTCTGGGCTATATTTTAGTGTTATTTTCGGTATTTTTTCATACCCAATTCTTCCATGATAGCCTCCCAATATGAATATTTTCAATTAATTATTATAGATACTGATAATTTCTGTTTATAGTTTCCTGTTGTTTTTCATTAAATAGGTGATACTCTATCCCCAGCCCTGCATATGCTGAGATTATATATAGTGTTTGAGTCTGCATTTCTAGTTTCACTGATTATTCTCTCTGTGATTTAAAAATGTCGTCAATATTTATCATTAATTTTACTATTATTATAGATACTTCCACTGTATATAGATATATATATGTTCTACCTTTCCGTTGGTTCATGTGCCCCCACATTCCCTATTTAACTCCTCTCCTTCAATTCCTGGTAACTCATTCCACCCCTAAATTCGTCTAACAACTTTTTTCTTTGTCCTTTCCCTAGCATTCTTCCCTTGATCGCTTTCTTCAGCAATTCCTCTCCTCTCAAACTTTGACCAACCCATTTCCTTTGTCGATTTCTAATTACTTCAATCATTACTCTTTTCTCCCCAACCATCTCTAGCACCTCCTCATTCGTTTTTATATCGACCCAGCCTACTTTCTTCATTCTACGCCACACCCACATCTCAGAAGCCTCTAATCTTTTAATATCCTCTTTTCTTAACGTCCATGCTTCACACCCATACAACATTACACTCTACACTAAGGATTTTACTGATCTTTTCCCGATTCCTTTAACAAGGCCCTTCGTCATCAGTTCCCTTTGCTTCATGAATGCTTCTTTTGCTAATGCTATCCTTTTTTTAATCTCTGTCGAGTATTTTCCATCCTTAGAAAGAAGGCTGCCCAAGTATGAAAATTGATCAAATTGTTCTAGTTTTTCCCCATTCACCCTTATCGTTAACTTACATTTCTTTCCCTTAGAAAACCTCATAATTTTAGTCTTTCTTAGATTTATTTTCATCCCAAACTCCTTTGCTTTATTGTTTAGTACATTTACTAGGATTTGCAAACCCCTTTCAGAATTGCACACAATAGCCTTGTCGTCTGCATATCTTACCGACTTCACTACTTCCCCACCTACTTTTACTCCCTTATCTATTTCATCTTAAGCTTCTTTAACCATTTCTCCTGCATGTATGTTAAAAAGAGATGGTGATTAAGGACAGCTTTGTCTTACTTCCCTCCCTTACTCTACCCATTCCAGTTCCCATTAGTGACTCTTACACATGTGGTTTGATTTAATTTCAAACTTTGCACTAAACACCAATCTTTTCAGTCCAACCCAATTTTCTTAAGCAATACCATCAGTTTTGGCCAATGGGCTCCATCAAAGGCCTCCGATGGTTATTGTGTTGAAAGAGGGTGATACAGAGGTTATTCCTCCTGCAAAAATCTATCAGTTTTTGTCTTCTGTCGTTACTATTTCCTTGTCCGATCTCTCCCACTTCTTCCCCATCTTTGGCCTGCCCATTCCATTCCCCCATTGTAAAAAGGCTTTTACTACCTTCAATCTTTCCAATTACCTCTTCTATTTTTTTGTAAAACAAATCAATTTCATTCTCATGGTAATCGCTTGTTGGGAGGTATACTTGAACAATAACAGCGTTTACAGGTTCAGCCTTAATTTCTACTGACATTACCGGTCGCTTATTAGCTTGGTGGCTACCACGGCTTTTCCCACTCTACTGTCCAACACTATAGCAACCCCTCTCCTGTAAGCATTTCCCCACTGAGTATGACTCTTACATCATCGCTCCAAAAATTTCCCAGAATGCTAGTGTTGCCCCAGAATGTTAATGTTGGAACTTCCACTATACTATATATTAAATTACTAGTATTTTCTTTTACCACCAATGGTAAACCTGCAAGTAATTAAAATTTCACATACAAAACCAATCTTGGTGTCATTACAAAAAAGAGTGAGATTGGCATTTTGTAAGGTCCTTCAGAAATCAAGGCCCAAGGGGTCATCTGCCATTAAATCTGCTTCTGCACAGGATGTCGATAATAAGAACAAACACAACTAACGAGGACAAACAAAGGTAAGCTGACAATATATAAATGGGGTTGACAAGCATTTTACCACTGGAAAAATCTTATGCATATTTCACCATTCACCAAAAATCTTATGCATATTCACCATTAGTGCCTGAGACACTGTATTTAGGCCTGAAAAATACATCAAAATGACAAATTCTTTTGTTATGGTTGTAGGCATTGACTTTTCTAGAAAGATGCCCCTTTTCTCCTGCCTTTATGAAACATAAAACAAACCATTCCATGTCAGTTACACAGTTGTTGCTCATCATCAATTTTTAACATGGACAGGCAATTAAGTTTTATTTTGTTATGTAATTTTGGTCATCTGATCTCATGTAAAGTTAATTTGATTTATTTTTCGTTATTTACAACTTTCATGAATATAAAAGAAAATCCAGCTTCGCCCATTTCTAACAGAATTAGAGCCAAAGCATGTATTGCCCACTAACCCAATCACTTCTCCTTTGCAGAATTTTTAGAAATGAAATGCCAGCAGGAAAATAAGCCTGTCTGCAAGGTGATCCTAGATCATGGGTTTGCAACCTGTTGTGCTGGTACATCTAAGAAGTATACGAAGTGTTAGTAATTAACTGTATTATGCTATTGAAGTATTATTGAATCAGTTGTGTCAGAAAATTTCACAAGTTATCTCATGATAATAACCTCTGTTACAACTGTGACTACAACTTAGCATTTTTATCAGACTTGAGATGCTTCTGAAAACTCTTAATGGAAGAGTTTAATATATCTCTTGAGGGCATTTCTTCTTTTGTAAATGAATCTTAATAATAATGGTTTCATAATTTCCATGAAAGAAAGAAATATTCTCTCCCAACAATAACAATTTCTGCAGAAGATGGTCTGATCTTTTTTGTTAAACTGTCCAAAGAAACTGTGAAACATGAAAATATACCATTTCTCTCTCTGATTCTGGATGACAGACAAAGGAATTTAGGTGTAAGAAACTTGGCCAATGCACAAAAAATCTTTGCTGAATAATGAATAGATTTATAAATATCCCTCTAGCTTAATAGAAAGTTCAGCACTAAACTATAGGATTTTTCAAATAAATCTCAAAATTTGTGATAAAGAAGATAACTGCAAAATCAATCAAGCAGTATCATTTTCCTATTCACAATAAATAAGTGAATATATAATGCATTTCCCTCTCCAAAAATTAACGCCTCTCAAACCTGATATAAATAGGGTTTTTCATAATATTCAAAGTTAGACATTTATTAAAAATATATCATAATATGTTCAACTATTCTTTGCAAGAGAGCAATGATTATAACAGATAAACTTAAGGTCATAAAGACCTTAAGACCTTTTTTAAGATTATAACAGATAAACTTATTATAAAAAACTATTAACCGGTATAGTGTAAAGAACATATAAAAATCAATAAAATCATATAAAACAGAAATAAAACATTTTAAGAAATGTCATTGCAGATTTTCTTGAGTCCACTTAAGTATTTCATTCAATTTATCATCCAATTGTACACCACTGCCATCATTTTGTATAACCCAATCCCATGACTCCTCTGTATCCAAGCCACATTCAGTTTCTGCATCATCTACTCCTGCAATTCAGAAAATTGATCAATCTTGGTCATTTTATATATTTTAGACAAATATATAAAATATAAATAATTTTACAGATATGAGGTATAAACTTCCGTATTAAAAGCATGAACTATTTAATGATGAAAAAAGTCTACTTTTCATTATCAGCTTAAAGTTAAAAAGGGACAAAAGTCTTAAATCTTTCCTAATGCAACATACATCTACACAATTTCATTTCTGAAAAGCTCAAAGATTCCAAAGTATGCTTCAGAAACTTACTTTCTATATAACTAAATTAACTTTCCATTGAAGTAATAGCAAACGTGAACAAAAGTAAGAATAACATTTTTCTTTCTTTTACTTGGATAAAAAGCTTTCTATCTGCATACCTGAAGCGAATGTCCAGCCCCTGGTTTTTCGTACTTCATCACTAGCTTGTACTCGGATGGTTTTCACTTTGTCATTATATCGTTCCTTAAACCATTTCAAGTCCGTCTTTCTACGTGCATCGCTAATGATCCACACTGCTTTTTTCTCCGCTTCGTTGGTGTCATAGAACATAGCAAGCGCATGTGAAATGGAGCCGAAATTATCAAGTTCCATAGAAAGGAAATAATTTTATAAGCTCCCTAGGCAAAATAAGATACTATAACATGAAGTTCTTTGTGAAGCAAATGTACTAAGTAAGTTATTATTGCACCGTTTTAAGTCTACCAAATATTTATAAATTGATATTAATCAATTAACATAAGAACCTTGAACGACAAATTTCTGGCTGGAACTTTTCATTACTAACCTTCATACATTTCTATAGAGGCTCTACAAAAATAACCATAATCTTTATTCCGCATTTCTTCACCATATTTATTCATCTCTGCTCTGTAAATTTCCTTATATTCGCTTGAATCCATTAACTTAGCAAAATCAAGGTTGTTAGCTTCAGCCCATTTCTTTTTGATTGGTCCTGATAATTTCAAAAGAGCGCAGTTTTCCGATCCTATTCTGAAACCATTGAATAACATAATGATTTAAATTTTATAACAAATTTAGCGTAGTGTATTTTATATCATATTCTTGCTCGACCTTTACCTTTGAAATAACTGATCGGTTACAAAATCTTTCCCACTTTTTCTCTTACCGCTGAAAATAAGTATGCACTTGGGTGACATGGTAGAAATTTCTTGCGTTAACTGCTCTTATGAGGCTACACGTGTGATTTACCTAAAGAACAATTGAAATCCAGGGATTAAACACCTATTACTTTTACCCAAAATAGTTAAAGGCTCTTATTTTTTACTTATGCAAGTCGGGTAACTCTATTTACCGTTTCTCCACGTCATTTACCTAAAATCCTACTATTAAATGTAGGACCTTTTCAGGAAGACGGATTGCCTGAAGCTTCTATAGTATATTCGTTAATAACTAATGCGAATGGAATTATGCCTGAACTAGTATTATCCTTGTGCTGTTTAATTTTCCTTGGGCCTCTAATAGCGATGCAACTGAACGAACTGAACTTACGGAACGAATCGAAACGTCAAACATGAACAAAACAAAGTTATAACGAAAATAGTTATTCTTTTTTTAAGCAGATGACGAGAGTAATTGTTTTGACGGAGGCGTAGCGAAGTATGAGATCTGTGATGAACCTTTCCTGTCTATAATGAAGGAATTAGTTCATTTTATGTGTCATTCTAATTAATCATTTTACTAACATCACAATACAGAATGTTGCGAAGAGCATCTACTTATTACAAGCAGATGCGCTACGTTAGGAATATGCCAAAGAGGAAAAGCGTTAAGATTTCTACTCCAAATCCTGGTGAGGCAAATAGTTTCATTCCTTTAGAAAATAAGCTTAAACTTAGTTTATGAATGGATGAGAACATTCAGTTGAAGAGTGGGATTCGTGTTTTCATAGTCATGCTATTTTCTCAATATCAGAAATTCCCGACTGATCGGTACTGCTTCATGTAATATTTTAACATAAATTATATATCGTCAAAACTTATTGCAGGCGTTGAAAACAGACTGGAGATATTCAAAATGGAAACACCTAGCATTGAAAACATGGAAGAAGTCGACGATGTTGATGACTTAGAGTCAGATTTCTCCCAGATTGGAGAAATTCATCGAGAGTTCGAAAGGTTTGATCAGACCTATAGCTAATTCAGATGTTTGATTGATATTTAAATGTTTTTGACATTTTGTTTTTGAAAATGCTACTAAATTTGAAATTTATAGTTAAGCATTGATATAAGACAAACTTTACACTAAGGATTTCGATTGCTTTTCTAACAATTTTCATTGTAAGGTAATTAATTTGTTCGAAATCAAACAGAGAGAAAGAACGAGCTGCAAGAACTCTCTCATTTGCTATAACCAAGGATAGATATTTCAAGTCTCCCAAATTACCCAATCTCCTCACGTGGAGTGAGAAAGAACAAATCAAGTACTTGCATCAGTTGGACCCTAAGGAGTGGGATTACGAAAAGTTATCACAATCTTTCCCATCTACTCCAGATATCATAAAAGTTTGTAGCTATTCATTCCCATTTGTAATGTATTCTTTCATTACAAGTTACTCATTGATTTTTGTTGTCATTATTTCTCATATCAATTATTGCTTGAAAATTGTAGAAAATTCTCAAATCTAAATGGAAACCTAAGGATGGCGGTGCATTGGAAAGACATGATAAAGCTGTAGAAAAAAACTGGATTTTATTGAAGGAAGGAAAGTTAAAATTAGAAGATAAATTGAGAAGTCACTTTTTAAACTTTTCCTCTAGGAAGTCCACCAACCATTCAGGTAATTGATAAATAAACCTTAAACAGACATTTTTTGAGTGTGTTAATTTTTAAGATGAAGTTTTACGAAAATTCCAATTACCCAGTAGCATTATTTCAAGTATTTAAGAAGATATTAATGTACATTATTTGAATATTATTTTCAGCATGATTTTCATACATTGGTGAAGGTTTCTATTTAAGATTTAACTTGCTAATATATATTCAGAATAATTTTTGCCATACCATATTTTTCCATATCAATAATTAGGAAGTGCAGGTCTTTTTACACTTCCATCGAATCCATAGAAATAAATCTTTAAGGTTATCCTGTTAAAATAGAAATAATAAGACTAAAGGGTTATGTATATTATGGTTATAATGGTCAGTTTTTAGAGAAACTTATTTCATCTTTTGAATTGAAGTTTTCATTTTGGTTTACTAATGAAAAATGAATAATCTAGTTTATAGGAAAGGAATTAGAAAGCTTTTAATGGTTGAATATTGTGTAAAGTAAGGATTACAATAAAGGAATTAAGCCTTCATTATTTTTTCAGAACCCCATGGTAGCAAGCCCATAATTGTGTACAACAGGCCTCAAAAATCGGAGTTTGTTGATTTACTATGTAAAAGTGTGCGGAAGAATGATGAAAACTCTATGGAAAAAAGTATCGAGGTTGATATCCCAGAATTGTTATCAAGAAAGATTAGTCCAGAGCAAAAGAGTGATTCATTTGTCCTCCCTGGTAAAACATTAGAGGGCAGGCAAATTATGTCTTTTAAAGAATTCAAGGAGACATATGTTGAGTCAGGAAGTGTAGAGGAGAGTGCTTCGTTGAAACAATCTCCAGAAAATCATCAAAGGAGAGATAACTGTGTTGTAGAAAGTGAAGCCTCCGATGAAAATGTACCTGTAAGAACTAAAGCAAAAGCAGCTGAGGTGTTGGTCAAGTACAAGACGGAGTCTGTGGAACAGAATCTTACTACAAAGCAAATAGTAAGTAAAGCTGTATCATAAGATTTATAGGCTAAAACAATTGATTTAGAATCTCTGGAAGCCTACATTAGTGATTTGTATTGTGCTTCGGAATTCTTATTCAGTAAAACAAATTTAATCTTAATTATTTTTCATAAAAAATGTTGGCAATGCAGGAGGGATATTTTGAGTTATTTGATGATGAACTGATTTCACTCATAGTGACAGAAACTGATCATTTTAGTATTCTTATATACATTTATCTATTCCTTTCTCATGAGAGAGAAAAGGTGTTAACATTAAGATTAGGCTATCAGAAATGGGTTCTCACAACTCCAAATGAAATAAAAATATCCCTTACATTAATTTTAATAATTCAGAAACTAACCCTCAAAATGTTTTTACAAGGAGACTCACATTAGAAACTCCATACATCTGATATTTAATAATTAAAGAGACATCTTCTTTGCTGTGAGAATTTCTGAAATTTGTGGATAATTCTAGTTGTGAGTAGTGATCCCAAATCATATAAAATGCTTCCTATTAGTAGTTAGTTGAAAAACTAATTCCAGAAAGTGTATGCACGAGGTAAGTAACAAAGTGTTGAAAAATCTCGACTCTCGTGGAAAGGCAGGCCTTCATCAAAATAATTATTCTTATAAACAGGGCACATTTCTTTGTCCTGAAAGATTGACTTGGTCAATATACTTTATATTTCCTCATATAGACAGTAAAGGAAATATTTTTGTTGGATTTTGATCACTAGAAATAGACAGGCTTATTTTAAATATTGATTTACCCTTATGTAATTTGACAAATCTTGTTTCTTAGAGGATGATATTGTTTCCAATGTATTCATTAAGATTTTTGTAAGTATAGATGACAACCTGTTGGCAATATCATCATGATTTTATCTTTGTTTTTATTCTCCAAAAATAATTAGGTAATTCATAAAGTTTCACTATTGGTGATGTTCATTAAGTCATCTATTTTAGTCTCAAACCTTTGTTGCTATTCAGTGGAAAAAATCATTCATCATACTCCTACTTTATTAATCTAAATTTCTCTTCTATCATGAAAATTATAGAAATAATTTCTCCCAAAGTATATCTGTAATTTCATTAGCTTGCATGATGGAATAGAAATGTGTTGCATTTTTCTGTAAAATAAGGATTTTGCTCACTTTTTATGCAATGCTTTTTATATCTATTGAAAAATGATTATTAGTTAGCAACTTCTCTCTAATTACAGGAAGTGTACTCAAAAGCAGAAAACTATGACCGAAAAATAGAAATACCCAAAGGAAAGAAGATAGATCCTTTAGCAGTTTACCAAGTCAGTGACTGTTTTTATGATTGGGATGGATCATTTTTGTTCCGAGTACCTGGAATGAAGTAAAAAACAAAGGAAGTATGCCTTTGGGTTCAGCTAGCACAATGAATCGGCAGTTCCTGTACTCTAGAGGTTCATTCTTTTGAATACTGAAGATTTCTCGAAAGTGAATTATATCTCTGTGATATTAGTTAATTGTATGTATGTATAAAAAATTTATAAAAATCTAAATTTTTGTAAGACATTTAAAATTAAAATAAAATTTTTATCTCATGAACGTAAACTATTTCATGGTAAATTAAGAAGAAACCTAGTCTCATTGACTATGAATGTTTTACTGAACCTTTCCAATGAGAGGGTCAAGTCAAAGTCCATATCTGCAAAAAGGACCTTAGCTGTCAAAGCACTTAACAAAAGTACTACTACTTTTCAATTAGAGGTGCAGATAAACTTCTGGCCTTCAGAATTGAATTTTCAGTCTAGGGATACATCTTACAGAAAATTCTAGGATTCTTGGAAGAATTACAAAAATGCAGAAAATTCTTGGAAGAATTTACTGTTCAACAAAATTTTATCATAAGAAAAGCATTGCTGAGAATTAAAGAATTCTTGAAAAGACGTTACCAAAATGATAGACATATGTTATGAAAATAGTGGGCTTGCTTTAGTTACATCTGTGCCTTGGATGTTTCCCAAAATGGCCCTGGATTTTACTCCAAGTTGACCTGAGTTTGCCTAACTCCATTTAAGTAAGTATTAATTGGAGGGTTATTTTTAAGACAGCCTTTAAATAACCTGTGCCATAAATTAAGATTAATTTATAATTTCACGTTTCAGTGCTCCGTCCAGAGGGACTGGCACCCATACTGGTAGTCGCAATATTGCAACCACCTCCTCGCGGCTAGTACTTGATTATTCGATGATCTAAGAGCTGCAAATAACTTCTTTTCTTACTATCTTATTATTCTTCATAAATTTAAGTCTGTGGGGTCGAGTTATTGCAGCAGGTTATTGCCTACGCAACATCCGTAACGTCTCTGTATATTTGACGTTTTTTGACAAATTTTCGCGAACTAAGAAACCATTTTTCACCATTCAAACTCAGTAAATTGTTAATCATTAAGTAACATACAAGCAATGCTTGTTATATTTTGCCATTAAATCACTTCAGGAACATCGAAAAACCATCAGAAAAAAATGCAAATTTTTTACTTTTTCACAAAAATTTCAAATTTTGACTAAAAATCGCAGCCTCAGGACATATTCCGATCGAGCTGAAATTCCCTATGGTTTTTATAAACCATAGGGACCACCAACCACAAACTTTAAGCACTAGCCGCAGAACTATTTTGAAAAAAGGTTTTTTTCAATCCATCCTACTATGCACACCCCACCCAAGCTTATTCCCTCTGTCAATAGTTGATCTCAAGAACATACTTGACCAACTAAGTCAATCCTTAAACTGATAAAACATGCATTCCACCTGAACAGTCATTCACCATTCATCCATTTGTGAGTGCACTCTTCAAGTATTCAGTCAACAAGCAATCAAAAAAAATTGAAAATCCAATAATTTTTATTTAGATTTTGAAAGATTAGGCCCAAAACTTAGATCCTATCAAAGGAAAATTCCACCTTACCGTCTGCCATTGTAAGACATCTAAATCGACCCAACCTGGCTATTAAAGGGGGGTTATTGAACTGTCTGATTAATACCTAATTACAGCCACAGCATGAAAACACAAATACGTATCTTATGACTTTGTGGCTAATGTAAGATTTTATAGTGAAAGAATCCTTATACACTTAATTAACCATTTTCAACTATATGCTTGTAAATGATACTGCTACTTATCCTACTGTATCCTGAAGTGGGGGTTGTGATACTAACATAAAATCCATATAAATAATTTAACCAGAAAATGAAAAACAGTACTCTCGCTAAAACTGGTAGATTTAGTGGTTTATTTCATCAAAAGACCAAAATCTCTATTTCCTTGAGTAAATTTTCTCATATACTGGCCACTGTGTTGATATCATACTAGGCATTGTCCCCTAAAAAGAAACTGAACGACCAATATCCCAGAACACAAATAATTTGGCGAGAGAATCTTAAGTCCATGACCGATAAATTATTAAATTAGACTGATTAGAAATAGCCATACTTTACTGATAGAATCAGGCTTTGATTTCAAATAAGAAATGAGCATAAGGATAAAGCATTTCAAATGATGAGTCAGTGCAAAGGAATGCTATAAAGAAGTTTTGGAGAGGCAACTCAAAAGTGCATTTACATTTACATATAGACCCTGAAACCGCCACTGGCGCATAGCAGCTACCTTTGACTGCTGTTGGCTTCTCTAATACTTCGCGGAAAAAATGACCAGAAATAACTATCTGTCCTGGCAGCTATTTCCCTGTAAGGCTTCATCGTTTTGTCTCGAAGATCACGTACGCTACTAACTGGCATAACAATATCAACTATCTCCTCCCCGAGATCCGTAGTGATAAATTTATTAAAAAGCTTCCTACGGTAAACAAGTCTTCTATCACTAAGCAAATCCCAACCAAGGGATTCTATCATAGCTGAAACACTGCTGTCAAATCTGAAATCTCCCTTATCAAATCTAGCCGCCCTACATTGAACCATCTCAACGCTGGAAGTTAATCCCACTTCGTGTGGATCCCAAATCGCGCAGCAGTACTCAAGGAGAGGTCGAATCAGGGAGAAGTACGCTATTTCTTCTAAGAAATCTCTCTCCATGAGCAACCCCTTAGGATTCTACTAGCTAAACTTTGCATCCAATTCGCTTTACTAATAATGGCCAGAGTATCGAAGCCAAGGTATCTCCATAATCAAGTACTCCTCATTACTTTAACTACGCCTATTCGAAAATCTTTTTCCGATCAAGTGAAGGTTTTAATCTAAAGTAAACCAGGAATCGCTCTCAGAACACAAAATATTTTTGCTGTGGAAGAAGGGAGTAGCTGTTTCGTAGAGACAACATACCTCATTCAACCGATACCTACAATCCGCCACATGAGTCTGTCGAAAGATGCGCCGCAGCATTCTTTGTATGAGACAGTAGAATAACGATAAAGCGATTTCTCACCAGGGAATACGAAGTTAACTATGCACTACAATTGGGAATAGAGGTACCTTAAACGAAAAAAATCGGTTATTTACTTTCTCTTATTCTTGTGACTGATCTTTCCCGAATGAAATATAAAAGACTGATTACATGTGACGGAAAAAATATCTCAATGCTACAGATAATGACATACCGTAGAGAAACTTTACATACAACCAACAATCCGATCCAATTAACATCCAACGTTGTTCAACGGATATTACAACCAGTAGGCAATCCATGATAGACGAATTCGTGTGACAATCGGATAGCCAATCCACTTAACACCCAAAATGTATACCTAATTTTTCTTTGATAAGTGCAGACATTTCTTTATTTGAATAAAAGAAGAAAATCGTCCGTAGCTACGATCATCCATATTGGAAAAGCGCAGACCTTTTACAGCAATAGCTATAGCTCTTATAACAACATTTCAGCCCGTATATACTGTATTTCGCTATAATAAAAAAATAATTATAGAAAATATTTTGAGTTTCTTAACCTTGGGAGGACAGGTGGCAAATGTGGCATCCAGGATGGCGCATAGTCAAAATGACGGCGTTTGCTGAGGAAAACAAAGTATGTTCTATGTTTTTCTTTATTTACAACATTTCACTCGATAAAAATTTTTAACAGACAGTACATGTCCATGTATATTTGAACGAAGAATTAACATCTTTGCGTAAAATTATATTGCTCGACTGCAACACTAAACTAAAAATGGTTAGGAGTTCGGTGAAGTCGATGTATGGATACATTATTTGTAATAAACTAGGAAAGATTAAATATGGTGGAGATTGTCAGAAGGTTCAACGAAGTAAAGGCGGAAGTAATTCATTATGTTTTTAACTAGAAAAGATTCCAGTTTTACAATGGGATGAAACTAGAGACAACAGTAGTCTAACAACTGATCGGGTAGTGAATAATTGTTTTGAGATGTAACAATGATTAAAATACAGAAAATTAATTTCATTCTAGCCAATAGTAACAATAATAATTAATTATGGCGTGAGTGATAGTCATGACGTTGTCAAAACTGTTTTAAACGTTGCCAAAATGGTGAATAATTGTATTATTGCGTAAAGATGATTGACATGATTTATATATAATAAAATTTATTGAATTTTATACAGGAGTAACTACAACAATCTTATCCAATATCAAAATGGTCTTAAACATTGGGGTCAATCCATACCAAGTGGTCCAGAAAAAATATAATTGGTTGCTCGACCATCTCAGAAAAAATTGATATTTGGTGTAGATAACCTTAAGTTTTGAGAGCTCAAAAGTATTTTTTAAATATTTTTAATGTTTGCCATTTAATAATGCCATTTTTATACTTGGCCGCACGCAGTTTTTCGCGTTTGCAGGTATTTACAAATTCTTCAGTTATTCAGAAATGGGTTACCCTAGGACTTTTAAATAAGGTGCATTGATTTTAGTACACTCTGGCCTATGAAATAATACCATAATTACCAAACTATATGTATTTTTTAAATGTTTTTGAACACCTTAAAGTTATTGGTCAAAAATGAACAAAATTCAACTTTTGACGAGAAACTTTTCAAAGGAACAATTTCTCAGCCTTAATATTTTTGGGCTGTTACTCTATATGTTATTGTTACTTTTAAAAAGGTATCAATGTTGGTTGGAGGACCAGATAAAAATATGAAAATTGCACACAGTAAATGTCTTTATTATATAATACTTAAGTATAAATTTCAACTTTGAGATTGGAATATTTTATTAATATAATTTGTTGTTACACTATATATTATAGTTAATTTTAACAAAATATCATTGTTGGCGAGATTACGGTTTAAATAATATTCAATTTCATTCAACATCAAGACGCACGGGCTGAGCTGCTAAACGAATGTCTTTCTTTGGCAAATTCACCTCACGCTTAAAGTCATTCTTTTTTAATAATTATAATAAATATAATATATAAAATGAAATAAACATTAGACAGAACCAACTTTCATTGATGATTATTACTATCTTAAGGATTCAATATTCTTTCTGAAATCTTCCGTTACTCCGGCGCTGATATTGGCGTAGAATCGTTATCAAAGGAATTACGAAAGACAACGATACTTGACTATCATTGCTATCAAACACCTTCCACAGCGCAGCTTCATTCAACGTACGTATAACGGTACGAGTCCCGCTCAATCGGATTATAAGAAGTTTAAAAAGGTCGTTATTCTGATTGGAAAAGAGAAATAGAAAGGTATGGCTACATTATATACCTCTTTGCTTCTTTCATTGTGTTAATATATACTTTATCAATACATAGGATGTAAAATATTTTTTAAAACCTGTTGTGTATCATTAATTCATAACTATAGAATTTCAACGTCTCGATCTTCGATCATTAGGCGAATTCTTCCTTTTAGAATAACTTTTTGAACTTAATAATCAATTTCTAAAACCTACGATACAAGTTTTTATTTTTTTAAAGATATATTAGGAAGGTGTCTGATTTATCATTTACCTATTTATTGTATATCGTCTGTCAATAACGTATTATATGCGTTTCATCTTTCTTTCTTGGCTCGTATCTCTTCTTTGATTATGAAAGCAAATACTCAAAACAGGGGAAACACCCGAGTAAGAAATTACAATAATAATTGCTATTTAATCGTTTCTATCCTTAACTGACCATTGTCAATATTATAGTGAAATGCGGGAGACAGAATGGTGTATGGGAACCTTTAAATGGCCTACCCTCGCCAAATAAATATTCTTTTTATCAAAAAATGGAGTGATAATAAAATAAGTAGTTTCCACGTGCGAATTTTTTTTGTATAAATGGTTACGGGGATGCGGTCCTTTAAATGAAATGAAAGCTGTCTTAAAGTATGGCACAAACCTTTACATTCATCAATGCTTCTGCGGTTGTCGCTCTGCTCTCAAAAGGTGCAAGTTGGCTGGTTTATTAAAAATTTGCGGATGACGGCGATATATTCTTTTACGGAGATTGTACAATTACTTGCAGAAACTGTTTCGATGATTTCAAGACCAAAATAAATTTCACTGTCTGAAGAGAAAAAATTATTTATTTACAACAACAAACGTAACCAAGAGAACAATAAACTCCAAACTTGACAACGCCGTTATCCACACATCCAGGAATGAAACTGAAAATTAAAATATTAACTCGATTTTTCAACCAAATGGTACATTTTTCATTGGTCGGACTCTTTTAAGTAGGGACTGGGATAAATGCGCTTTCAAATGGTGAATCATTCATATGTTTGGATGGAAAGTGAAGGGAGAAAAGCCCCGATCACCGAAAATAGATGTTTAGGAATAATATATAAAGGATCGCTCTTAATAATGTTCTAATACCGTGTATTTTCCTTAATTTTGTGAGATTATCTTAATACCTTGCTCATATCCTGTAACAACAAAGTGTATCTCTGTAATGTACGATATTACATACAAGTAATTAATGCATTGCGTCTAACAACTGTGATCCACACTCTACAGGTACTATTTCCGCCCAGATATCCATTCAAAATCGTTGGGGGAAAGCTCTTGAGGATGATGCTTTTTTCGTCAAGATATATTCATTTGCTGATCATTTTTACGTTGATAGGGGTAACCTCATTTATCACCATACAAAATATGGGACTATTGTACATCTTTGAAGATTTCCAGAAGATAAGGCTCACATTCAATATCGATGGTTTCATATCTCTGGTCACACATGTGTACGTTGGAAATGAAACAAGGAGTATTAATTGTGGGAATAGAGCGAAGAGATTTATTCTAAAGCTGGATTTCGATAGCCCCACGGACTGCCACGAAAAATTTTCAAGTTGTCAACCACTCAGCGAAGGTAATGTTCACAAGCTCATACTCATTATTCAAATATTATGTATGGTTCAAATAGTATGGCTTTCGTCAAAGTCATTTTCTTAAATAATAGAAGGAAAATTAAGATATGAGTCTATTGGGATCCTTGAGTTTCTTCGTAAATAATTTTAAAATATTTCAAACACGTAGTATGAACTATCCAATTAATTTCAATAAATTCCTTAGGTACTCAGAATGAAATTACATCCGAAGTGTCCATTGATAATCAGAAGGATGAGGAAATTAAGAGGTTGCGGAAGTTAATCTGTAATACAGGTAAATGCATACATCACCTGAATTCACACCACAGATTTTTCTTTGCGCATCTAAATGGATCAATTTTACTAAAAATCATATAAACGTTTCCCCATTTATGTCCATAGTGTTTGTTTATTTTGTTGCTAAAGCAATATCAAGTTTGTTTACATTGTAAGAAAGAAAATCATTTTGACGGAAAAATTTTCCGTTTTTTGAGAATTGAAAAAAATAATTATTTGAAAATTTATTCTTAAAGTACAATTTTATACCTTCTAAAGTTTAGAAAACGAAATAATCAAGAAATATGTCGCTGGATTTCGGTTTTCGATGTTAACCAATGCTTTTGTTACTATGAAATATCGGCTCTCACGACAAATACAATTCACGGGCGTTTATCTTTCTCATATGTTCGTATGATATTTTAATCTTGACGATGTAATTTTGTGACCGTCATTGTATGACAGCAAACTCTACTGCCACCTCGTTTATACCTAATTAACACTTAATTTTGGTAGAAAAATATCGATATGTATTAAGTCATTGGACGTCTATCGTAGTTTTAGATTTTCATTTCTATCTCGTCAGGAAATTCGTGTAATTAATGTACAGAAACTTCTTTTATGGATTTTTTATGAGATTCATCGACATAGTTTCGATAATATATTTAAAGATATAAATATATACACTACGGTGATTATCATGTAAGGGTTAGATGTAAGAGGAGACTCATCAGTCTCAATCTCGCCCGAAAATAAAGTCTTTTTATTATTATCATTCTCATTATTATATAAGACTACCCAAAGTGCCTGTTGACTCTGAATGGGAAAATTGAAGCAGGATTAAATGTGAATTTCCTAATCGTCCAAACAGTATAAAATGAATCATTTCTAACATAAGAGATCTCAAATAGCAGCATTGAAAGGTGCAAAGTTATTCAGACCAATAAGCCAAGTCTGAATGTGTGTGCTTTTTATCGAACACCCAACTCCCCACGTCAAGTCTTACATTCCTCAATAAAGAAATTAACTTTTATTCTCGTAAAAATAATAAAAGCATTACTTTTGTTGGAAGGGCTATAATCTCCCGGATATAGATTGGCCGAATCACGTAATTAAGAAACGAGCTCGCGATTCTTGAAGAACTTTGTTCGATGTTAGGCAAAAAAAATCGTTACATCAAATTGTTAAGGAGCCAACTAGGGAATTAATGGATATTAGATCTTTTTCTAACTAACACCCCCGAACGTGTATGTAGCGCATCAGTAAGCGATGGGTTATCCGATCATAGAGCAGTCATTATGGATATCGATATTAACTTGGCGAAGCACCAAAAAACCCAAGTGCAAAATATATCTCTGATCTGATTTTGAAAAATTTCGCAATAAACTCAATTCCGATTTTCCGTTTTACGAAACACGCGCGATGTATTTAAATACCGAAGAAACTTGCAACTTTTTTAATACAGATAATGCATAATCATATAGTTAAATATGTTCCCTCCAAATACTCGAAACAAAATAATGAACCTAGATGGTATAATAAAGAGACTAGGAAGGCATTAAAGAAACAAAGACGATTCCATTTGAAATTAAAAACCGTTGATAGGCTTCTAAAAACATCTTCACGGGTCAGGTAAAGGGCCAATATGAACGAGCAAAGACGAAACGAATCATGCGTGATGACCTCCGTCAATTTAAAAAGAAAGTTTTATGCGCATATTTAGACGAGGACCCAAAAGCTTTTTGGTCGTACGTGCGTGAGGTCCAAGGTAAAGTTCAAACGGTAGGTTCGTTAAACTTTAACAGCGGCAATGTAATTGAAGCCTACAGCAGTCAAGGGTAGATAGGGTTCCTAAAGGTGTTCTACACCCCCTGCCATGCGCCAGTGGCGATTTGCAGGGTGAAGATGTAAATGTAAATGATTCTAAGGAAAAACGAATATAATAAATGAATATTTTCACAGCATGTTATAGTCCGATATTAGGTACCCGGCCAGTAGATGATAAAGCAGAAATTTTGTTGAAGACAATCAAATTCAGAGGACGGAATTATTAAACTTTTACGGCAGGTTAAACCAAATAAAGCTCCTGGTCCTGAGGACATACCAGCCCGGGTATTTCAATAATTAGCAGAGAGCGTATGCCATTTTCTTGAAGTAATATTTGAAAAATCTACATATGAGGAAAGGTAAGGTCCCGAAAGATAGGAAAATTGCGAACGTCACCCCAATTTTGAAAAGCGGCGTAAAAGATAATCCATCGAATTATAGGCCCATTTCCTTAACGTCATTGAGTGGTAAAATAATGGAACATATAATTACTAGTTCTGTAATGGGTTTTCTGGAAACTTCGAAATTCATAGTTAAGAATCATCATGGTTTTTGTAAGATAAGATCTTGCGAGTCACGGCGTTATCAATTCACGATATCTTGAAATCTGCCGAAAGTAAAAGATAAGTCGATGGGATATTTGGAAGAAGAGACTATTTAGTCTCAATCTCGCCTTAAATAAAGACCTTATAGACCTTATATTTTTGGATTTTCGGAAAGCGTTCGATAAATTCCCACATCATAAATTATTATACAAATTAAACGTTGCAGGTATCAACGAAGAATTAATAAGCTGTAAGTAAGACTTCCTCTCCGATAGAGAACAACGAGTTTTATTGGATGGTATTAGTTCCAACATGGTCAAAGTGACCTCGGGCATCCCACAAGAAAGCGTAATCGTACCATTATCATTCTTAGTGTACATTAACGACCTAAATAAACACATCGGCGGTAAAGTTAGAATATTTACGGACGACACAGTCATTTACAGAGAAATAAAAAGTAATGAAGATAGATTAGGCCTGTCGAATGATTTAGATAAAATTGTAAAACGGTGCGACGACTGGCAATTGAAGCTTATTGTAGACAAATGTTCGGTAGTTAACTTTTTCGAAAGAAAATCCTTTGCCAATGATAATCCATAAAGCCTTCGAGGGAAAACATTATTAACAGTCGATTCGATGAAATACGAATAGATCGTGATCTCGGAAACCCCTCGCGAACAACTCAACTTGGGGTACCCTCATCCATAATATATGCGAGAGAGCTCTTAAGAAACTCGGCTTCGTCAAAATAATTGTCGGTATTAGCGAAGAAAAAGTCCACGAGCGATGTTACTTCGCGCTAGTTAGGCCTCACCTCGATGCATGCAGTGTATGGGACCCTGCTGATAAAAGTTGTATTCACGAGTGAGAAAAAGTACAACAATACGTTTTCTAAAAAAAATCCTGTGATGAATCGGTAAGTGTTACTTTGTCAGATGCTTCAGGAGGTAGGATGGGAATCTTTAGAAGAAAGAAGTCTCAATCATAGATTTAATTTAATTGATAAATTCAGACAGATTACGTTCATAGAAGATGTAGCCGATATTATGTGCCCTCCTTGTTCTGATACCGCGAGAAAGATCAGAGAAATAGATGCTAGAACCAGTCGATTCAAGAACTCATTTTGGAATATAATCGACTAGGAAAGTAGAGTCACGGTGCTTGCACCCCCTGCCACACGCCGAAAGGCGGCTTACAGGGTGCGTATGTAGATTTTGATGTAACTTATCCATTTCTCTTTTAGTCGTAATATCGTTATTGAAAATTTATAACCTTCCGTAAGTTCTCACCAGTAGGTTGGTTCCGAAACCTTTAATAGACGATATGAATTCTTTCTATGAAGACTGTAGAATTTCTTTCTTATAAAACTTGGCTTAAATTTGCACAGTTTCACAAGAAAGTTGACCATTCATACTTTTAGAATATTTTGACAAGCTTTACAGCCTAGTTGGTAGTTAGTTAGCCTAGTTCCCCACACTAATGAGACATGTAGTGAAAGGTCGTTTTAACAGTTTCCTGCATCAGCTGCAAATCACCTGAAAAACCTTCAAGGTAAACTTATTAATTTCCATATTTTATATTTTTAAAAAGCTTGAAAGTGGAGTAAGTCAGTCCATTGAGTAAAGTGAAATAATATCAGAATGAGAACACAAAGAAGGAAGAAAGGGTTTTTCATAAAAAAATATATTTTTATTAACATTATAGAAACGATAGCTATTTTGGCCTATAAATTTTTCAATAAATTTCTAATGCATTAAATATCACCAATATTATACATGAATCAAATTAAAACCTCATTAAAATGTACGATAACGCGATATCCTTGAAAAATGTTTTATGAAGAGCCTTCAAATCAACTTTTGTCCAGGGACTCAATAACTGTAAGTTTAGTCCTAAGTTGGCTGGCTCATCTCTTGTATATTTCCATCCATTTCCCTTCTGGTCTGAAGGTAATCAAACAAATGATAGTCGGAATAAACGATAAAAGTGAGCAACTCGTTCTTATCTCATGAAAGCTATCCCGGGTTCGATTTCCGGTGGGATTTCCCGCGCGAAACGGCCTCAGCTGTCGAAGCGCTTTTAAGATTAATTTCTACCACTAGTTAGGCTTAGAAGGTATCACGCATTCCAAAACAGTCATTAAGTGAAACATCATCTTAAAAAGAATGCTTATTCTAGATGACGTATAGCATTCACAGCACTCCAGAAATCACCAATATGGTGATTACAGGGCAGTCACAAGTACTACTGAAGTAGCGAATTGATACGCTCTTCATAATTTCTGTATCAGATATAAATAAAAAACCACATGATTTCAATTACCTAATAAAATACTCAAGGTGAAGATGCTTTTGATGCAAAATGAGGTTCCATGTCACGGAAATATGAAGCATGACTTTAATGTAACACTCCTTACATCCCTGGAGAAGGTACTCAACAATTTGAAAACGTTTCACCACGCAAATGAAAAGTCATCATATTATAAACATAAACATGCTCTATGCGAAAATTACACGTTTCAACATGCCACGCTCTCGCTCATATTTTATGAAATATTTTCTATTCTTCTGCAGGTGGAAAGATGCGGTATTTTATAATGAAACTCGGGAGATCGGGAGAAGAGGGGCAAGTCGTAATAAAACGGAAAAATAAAACCCAAGCAGCTGATTTAGTGATTGTAAACTTCCATCGCAAGACTAATGGTAGCGATGATTACTTATCCGTTTCTCAAGACTTTCTAGGACTTGAACTTACTGTGTACGAAGACTTCACAGCCAATTTTTACATCGCTGACGACGGTAAAGTGATTGAAGGAATCGGATGGGATCACTTTAATTATGTGTTTAATGGTGGTTTAGGTCAAAGATCGTTAATTATAATGTTTATACTTAAGGGGACAAACGATCCGCCATCCGCGGCAGCAATGATGGCATTCAGACAACTGGTGCGACTTGCAGTCTGCAATCAAAAGTTGTCACCTCACTACTCTCTCATACCGAACTACTTGATTAATGAATACGATCCGTTTGCTTTTGAAAGTCCTCTGAGTAGAGAAATGAGAAAATGGAATTGGTACAAAGACAATTTGGACTTTCTCTTTCCATTAGAACGCGAAGAAAATGTGACCCAGCCAATCCTGTCTAGATCTGAGTGGAGTGGCATGGGACTCAATGATGATTTAATGACTCTTTCATCTCCTATAGAATATGTGAAGAAGGCTTTCTTTGGTCATAGATGTTTCCTCAACTGTACGGAACATCTTAAAGTGCTCGAGAGGGTTTTGAACAACAATTTTGGACATATGCATTCAAATTTCATCGTTGCAGAAGATGGAAAGGCATACGAAGCCGAGGGGTGGCACAAGACGTGGGAAAAAAGATTGCAGAAGAAAAAAGTTATCGTTGTCGCCTTCTTGGAGAAATTTGAAAAATACAGATTACGTAGAAATATGTTATCAGCTTTTGAGAGCGTTTTGGAGGAAGGAAAACGCTTGGGTAAGCTTTCTAAAAATTACCAAATATCGGAATCAATCATTGTATTTGTCCACCATAACCAGGACCCACTCGATCAAAAAGAAATCAACGATCTGGATCCATACTATGAGACATAGTAATCTTGATGGGTTCCGTCGTGTAAGTTATATTCGAGTTGTCTTTGACTTAATTTGCTCTTACGAACCGATGCTAAGTCGATTGGACGAGCCGCTTTCTTCACTTAAATTTCTAAGCGTTCATTCATATGTTAATAAATTGCTTCCAGATATGTTCAAGTTAAATGTTAATGATTTTTTATGCTTCTAGATAGCCAAGAGGGTAGCGCGTTCTTTTTGTCTTCACTTTGTTTTTGTAGAGCTTTTTATGTGATAAATTCCATAGTGATTCAATGTTGTAATTTTACTCTTTTGCTGTTTGTTTCATACTTTCGTAGTGCCTTTGCATTTTAATCTTAATTTACCCCTTATTAATCTGTGATTACTTCCTGCATTTCGGAACTTACCCACTTGGAATAGCCGAGTCGAACGCCGTCTCGGGATCAATTTCTTGTGAGGACCTTAGTTATCGAAACACTTGCAAAAGATAAGGCTAATTGAATCCAAAGTTTCAAACCGATGTCATATCGAGAAGGTCTTAAAAAGAGATTCCGATATCCACATTGTATGAATTTTATTCATGACCTTTGTTCACATTCCGGTTTTTACGTTTCCACGTTTTCGTGAGAGGCTTAAAAAATGATTTGAAATCGCCGCCATGTATTTTAGATGAGCGAAATTCGCACCCTCCTAGTGTCGAACCCACGCTCATTTTGAGACATTTCTTTGAGTTATAAAAGACTGAAGACTTTTTGGACTTCTATGAATTTGATTTTTTGTCTTACCAGGAAGTGCCTCAAAAACGTTTCCTGCAAATTCATGTCATGTACTCTTATGAGAAAAAATCTGATGTTTGGGGCCTTCTGGTATCGAACTTATGATAACTACAGCTACCAAAATTCCACGTCGATATCGTTGGTTGAGTTGAAGGAAGCTATTCGTAGTGTAAGTATTCCATGAAAGCAAAAGAGGACTTGGAAATTGTTATACCTTTCATATTTTAAATAGCTTTAAACAATAACTTGAACCGATGAATCTTTCATCCTTTATATATCATCGTCTGATAGCAATGGTACTTTTTATACCTAATATTTGCAAAAATTTTCAGCTATCCTTAAATGCATATCCAATGCCCAAAAGGTATTCCCTGCATTCATCGATATAATAATTCTACATGATACACGCAGAAAACGGCGGGAGCTAATTGTCCTAGACCCATCGTTGGGTTGCCAATTTTCCCTGGTTCAAAGGGAGACACCTGGAATTGGTCAGTAATTTCTAATTCTTCTAATTTTCATCGGAAAGTTTTCTTAGATGTAGATCTGACTACTGTGTTTCTTTTTCTGAGAATCATTTCAATTTATTGATCATTGTAGCCATATTTATCATACATACAAATGCCGAAAGTCATTATTAACTGCCTCAAATGATGATGTTAAGGTAGCCACGTTATTTCAATTAGTATATTTTCCCCATAGATTGTTTCGCCCTATCATCTCCATTTTTTTAACATTAGTTTTATATTGTGTGAATTATGCAAGTGTGTTGCATTTTATCACCTCAGTCAGTAGTAGTATAGTCTCCATTGTGTAAAGGTTTATAAATATCTCGTTCATATCTATTTTTTAATTTTAAATGATGTATTAACATCAAAATGTTCCATATATGGATGGACTAACTTTTATCAACTTCTTCTTCTTCATTGTCGAGACTGCCAGATGTAAATAAATTTGGAAATCCCTTTGTCACTCCATTTCTTCTATATAAAACTTCCTTGTTTTTCCTTTCTTTTGCTAGAATTTTATGGATAGTTAACATGAGATTTGGGAAAGACAACCTTAATTTTATATCATAGCATCCACTATTATATGGTAATGTGACTATAATAAAACGTTATACTCAGATATTCAGTAATGTATCCTTCGATGTGAAGGATTTAAATCTTGACTCTTCTATAT
This sequence comes from Pachydiplax longipennis, assembly GCA_036926295.1. NCBI lineage: Eukaryota > Metazoa > Arthropoda > Insecta > Odonata > Libellulidae > Pachydiplax > Pachydiplax longipennis. Next base: position 2,241,539 of record JAVFKF010000030.1, on the reverse strand, counting down.
TTCTAATAGAACTAAATGTTACTAACAAAATAATACCATTGTAGCCTGTGGCAGCGTAGTTTCTGTTACTTTAATGTGCTTGAAAAATTGCGGAGAATGAAACATTTTTGAATGTGGTAATCTTTACAGATTATCTGCAGCTAAAACTCCACAGCTATAAGTTTTACAAATTCCATTACTCTATAAATCATTAAATATTACATCAAGAAATAGAAGCAAGTAAATTCCAATTTACATATAATGCCTATATGTAAATTGGAATTTGATGACATTGCCTATAGACAACAGTCATTTGATTGCCTTTGTCATACTCCTTATTACTTTTTCTACTCTAGCCACACATCTTTTACATTAAAGGTATAAACAAACAATAAGCAAAGATCTACTGGATGTGTAAATCTCCTTTAAAACCTGCAGCCAGCTGGACCAGAAATCAGGACTTTTTGCAGTTAAGGGTAAACTTCATAGGAGTGTTGCTTTGACAAAACAAAATATAAAAGACATAACTGAAATGATATTTATTGTTTTCCATTCGTAACAATTTTAAAAAGTTGGAACAGCAGCTTTTCTTCTACAGTAAACATGGTAAATGAGGCCCAAACTAACAAATTGTTAAATTTATGCTTTGAAAATAATTCTAATGGTTTTAATGTGCTCATGAGTGTAAAAGCATGGACAGAAATACAGAAAATATAAATTAGTAAAAGTAATTATAGGAATCAGTGAAGTGTGTATATTGGAATTGAAGTAAAAAAGATTCCAACAAAATAAAGAAATAAAAAATTTACTGCAAAACCAAAATTATTCTCCATTAATTATTATTATTATTCTCCAAAATTATTCTCCATACCCTCCTTCTGTATGCCTCAAGGATATAGAAATATGGAAGCATTGGTTTACAATAAATAACAAAGAGTAAAGTCCCAAGGCTTGTTGGTGACCATGCCAGGTATGTTGTTGGCTGTGGAAGTGATTAATGCTAAGAATAACTTTCTCAAGAATACCCAGTTCATCCATTCACTTAAATAACTTACCAGTGGTTTCTATGAACAGATTGCAATATCAACTCAAAGTAAGAGAGAACATTAATACTCTCTTACTAAAATGGATCCATCAAACTTAAAATGTATTCATGTATCTATCAAATTTGCAGATTAATTTCTTTTATAATCTTTCCCACATATAAAGAATTATCAATCAAATGTGTTTATTAGCACTAATTTGTATCTTGGAGTTAGCTTTCCAAGCATAAGCAGTCCTCAAAAAGGCTTTTAAAAGTCATAAACATACTTCATTAAGGCCATAGCTGTTTCGAATTCCCAAGAACGTGAATACAATGGTTTTCTTAAATTTGTAAGATTAATACCACGTCTTGTTCCAACCTTTATTGCTGCTGCAGATGCTTAAGTGTCCCTTTCTTTCTTCATCAACGCAATCATAAATGATTTTGGACCTAAACAACCATTTCAGATGATGTTGATATGATCCAAATGTAAGCCTTTAAACACCTTGCTGTTGTATGAAATCCAAAAAATGCACTGTAAGTCTCCAAAATATTTCATCTTTACATCTTGTCAAAGATATCAGTGGTACATATGTAACCATGCGCATTTGGAATGAGGAAATCAGCTGCTTGTCATCACCTTCGCCATCTTCTCGTCTTGAATAAATGCTGAACATATCTTCACCTGGGGAAGAACAGAAAAACATGAATAAAATAAGAGAGATAGCTTGACTTCTTAAGAAATAAGTGATTTATAAGCATGGAAGAATTTTGCATTAATAATAATGTTTTTTATTTGTGGATTTATTTACGAAGTGTTCAAATAACTGAGAATCCCCTGCTTGAACAGAAGTCTTGTTTACGAAAATAGTGATTTATATATCAGAGTAGTTAAAATCTGATTAAGCCTTTTAGGGTTCTCATTTTGGATTTTAACTCGAGTCTCTGAAATAATGTTGGTTTTATTTAGGTATTATATCTCTCTGGCCAAGAAAATATGAACATCTGTGATTCTATATTTTAGGGAAATTTTTCTTGTACTTTCCATTATTTAAAAGCACTTTACCAAATTCGAAGAGTTCCTAGAAACTCAAAAATATATTACAACTAATAACAATGACCATAGCTTGATAGTGGAGCTACAATTTCTGGTGATAGAGAGAATAAAATGACATATACACAATAAAGAGAAGAACAGAAATAAATAAGGATACAAAGGAACTGTTGATAAATGAAAAATGTAATTGAAAGGATTAAGTTAAAAACAGCAAATGATAATATTAATTAGTCAAATTATTCATAAAGACTCGCGAATAATGTCAAACGTAAGGGTTCGGGAGGGTGTTGGGAATAACGCCCGTTTCCAATTGCATAAAACTCGATGCTATAAGGCAAGGAAAATTAACTTGGGTTATTTAAGTTGTTACAAGTCTACAAGTTCTACTTGTCTTGTTAAAAGTCAACTAGCTTCGTATAAAAAAGTTGGTCTCCAGTATACTTACCTTTAATGCAGAAAATATCGTATAATGAACGTTCTTAAAAGGGTGCATACACTGCAATTTCTGCTCTCGTAGTTCTAGAAAGGAATTTAAAATAAATCACTCTTCGCCATTACACTAATCAATAGGTGAAAACAAAGCTCGAATTTAATGACACAAAAATCGACAATTTACGATATTCACTTTAAGATGATATCATTTCTCAGTTTTACAGAAACAGGAAGCAAAATTCGCACAAGTTTTACATTGAAGACAACTACGTTTACGGCAACAATATATCTCGAGAGCCTCTTATCGCAATTCCCATCCGAACAAGTTGACCAACTCAAGAGTTGTATACAAATCTAATCGGAGAAATCAAACATTACGTAACGACGTAATTTTTATACTCGTTCTGTTTTTTTGGTTTGATTCCAGACTAGTATGTTTTCAGAGTTCTTGTTACATCCATTTGTTATAAACTTTCAAAATAATTTCTATTTCATTGCAATTTTTGATTTTGCGATTGTATAACTTTTTCTCTTGCAAACTGTCCTCAATACAATCCCGAAATGAAACATTTTAATTAGGAGGTTTTCCAGGTAAGTGCCATAACATATTTGAAGAAATGGCACCATTTTCATAGCTGTCCATTTCAATCTTTAACTATTCTATGTTTAGAAAGTAATAGCTTCATGGTGTCCTCCATGCATTTAAATCTGGAAAACTAGTGGATGAACAATGATTTTTGAAAAGATGGCCAATATGATGAAGTAAAGAACGTTTTATTCCTGATATAACTGATGAATACTCTAACCGACCACAAAAGAAGAAATGGGTAATGACATTTAAGAGGCAACAGCTTCCGCTGTCAAAAACGGTGTATGTCCCAGTTGGTAGTTCTTTTCTGAAGGTGTATTTTCTTCAATTTTTTTTATGCCAATTATTCGGAGAGATGGAAAAAATCAAGTGAGAATTGAGTGAGTTTAAATTGTAGGAGCAGGTCTTTTTTCCTCTAAGAAGTATGCAATCGTAGGCAATTGTTGTAAGTGAGAATATTCCCTTATTATTATAAAATACATTTTGTTTATGAAAGTGAAAGATAATGCGAGAATGAAGTATTTCTGGATATTTTAGAATATATTTTCGTTGTAAGAAGCAGATTCTTGTAGAATTTCATATCTAGTTCATATCAGATCGATTTAGGGAAAGGTCAGCTTATTGTTAACTCTTAAAAACTGCTGCAAACCGGCTGAATATGGTTGAATATGAACTATAAATGAACTGAATAAGGATTTAAAATGTCCTGTACATAATTTATTGTACAAAATTTTTAGAAGAAGAAAATATTTCTGTTGAAATGTTTTGTAATATGCATAAAATAAAAATGCATAATTAAGTTTTACTCTAGGTTGATGCTTTCTAATATATGTGTCAAATGCTGACATAAGAATGGAATCACTGTAATTCTATAATAGTTTATACTAGTTGAATGAGAGAGTTTTTATATTATAATCTCCATTTCATTGGTAAAATAACTAATTCTTGATCATAAACCTTATGGAAATTTTCCAAATAGTAACCTATATACTTGAAAACCTATGGTGTGACAGTACATAATCAATTGCAATAATTTCAATACCTGGCATTATCAGTCCTCATAATTCAAGGAATGTGCAAGTATTCAATGTGTTATCTCATTATTTGAAGAAGATATTTATTTTTATTCTCCTTTAATTGAAATTAACTTCATTTAACTAGTTTCTAACATAAGTAACACATGATTATTATATGTTCAGTTAACTCAAAATTCACAGTAACACAAGTAGCCATTTGTGAATGTAATGGCAGGTCAAAAGAATTTCTCAATATAACAAATATTCATATTATTAATCAATGACAGGATATATGTATAAGGATTTTAAATATTGGTTATACACGAATTTGTTTTGTGTGGCAGTTTTTCAGTATGTATGGGAAACCTTTAATCTCAATTCCATTAATCTTTTTAAACTTATATTATTGTCAAAAGAAATTGATGTTTATTATATCAGAAATGTTGACTATTGTCCATTCATTTGTAGTTGCCAGATAAATTTAAAATCCTCATTAACAACGTAACTATGTAAGAGGGAGACTTATTAAAATGTATATTTATTATAACAGAAAGCCACTATTTGACTTTTTTGAATTATACGCATTGCATAAATATTAATTTTAATTAATCAAAGGAACAAATAAAAAGGCAGAGGGGGGGGGGGGCGAGGATTGTAATTGGTTATATATGTATTCAATTACACTTTTGCTCTATTGTCATTTAACTTATTTATATTTACTTCATTTTTTTAAATTTTGTTCCAGTGTGTTTTTTCTTGTCATTATCTCCGTTGCCTCAAATATTTCCCTTTGTAAGTTTTATTTTAAAAATACAGATACTGTTTGAAGTTTATTCTATACATCTGTTACAAACCCTCATCAACCAAATAAATAATCGATAATTGTTAAAGACTTCAGGAATTGGCAAGCATTGATTGTTTGATGATGACCGTTCGTATTTCTTCAAACCTATGGTGCATAAATATTTACATTCACCTTGTAAACACTGATGTTTCTATTTGATGACACTGGCAATATTTTTGCTCGTAGCTTGGATTAAATTGATGTAGACAATGGGTAAAATCTTTTACTAGGATGAGCTTTCTTTCACTTTGCGATTATAAATTTTGAAGCGTAGAAATTTTATATTCTTTCTCAAAAGTTGACTCTGAAGAGTGTCTAGATGAAGTCATGCATTAATTGTTGATGTAAGAAACCCATCATATGTGATTGAATATGGAAGCCATCTGAAATTTGTTTGTATTGACAATATGAATGTGGAAGCAAAATGAACAGTGAAAATTCGTTTTGTCTCCAAAAGTGAAGTTCTGTTTTCTTGGTGTTAACTTTTTCTGGGATATTGGAAAAAGAGAGGATTAATTTATTTTGTCCAAGGATTTTGATAGAATTACAACATAGTCATGACAAATAGGCTTTACTCATGATTTGCCTTTTTGATTAATATATATGATTTACTGGACATGACAAGGTATAAACATCTGAAAATACAGTATTACAAAAAGAGGTTACTATAAAGGAATTTGTGCTAATATTCTAATGAATGGAACCCAAAATTATAAACACTGCTTGTTTTAAAAACAGACATTTAATTGTTATTCATTCATAAAACTTTATGGGTGTCATTTATTTCATATAGGTTTGTAGGTGTCATTTATGAAATAATTGAGGAAATAGTGAATATTGTAGTTTTTGAATGGTTCTTTGATAATTATATAAGCTTCTCATGAATAAGAAGAGTTAACTAGTCATTGCAAAGAGTAATGTAGTGCAGTTCTTCCAATATCCATGGATAAAAAGTCAATTTCTTGTTATCTCCATGGAGGAGAGTGAGATTGGAGGAAAGATTTTCTTTGTGGGCCTCTTCCAGATAAGCCACATAATAGTAGACAAAATCGGCTCCTTCTCGAAGCCCTCAAAGACGCCATATAACCTGCGCACAGATAACCAGATGCAAACTCTTCATGAATTGTAGGATTAGCCCTGATATCCCAAAAGAAATAAGCTTTCTTAAGTGATTTCCGTAAATGAAATACATGAATGAAAAATGACAGGGAATTTAAAAACTCTCAGTCTACTGATTGACCACTAATTTTAGCAGTGATAAAGGTTATAGAAAGATTTTCAACAAAAGGCTGCTTGCGATTTCTGAATTATGCTTCATTCAGAATATATTTCATTTTGCAATGGACAGCACAATGACATATTCTATTTAATCTTGTAATTAAGTGGAAGATGAATGCTTCTTAATATCATACATCAAGTAATTCCCTAAATGGATTAAATGAAAGATAGATGTATTCTGTCATAATTTTGGAGGCATGTGAAAATGTAAAAAGCATTGTCAGTAAAATTTTGAAAGTTGTTTCGTAAGATACCTCATTCTTCTATTCGATGTTTTCAATAAATTTTTGGTGATTAGAAAAGAAATTAAACCACCAATGAGTCATTTTATCATTTTTAGGGAATCTGTCTTGCGTAGCTAGGCTGGAGGGAGAATGTTTATTACGCTAGAGCAGACAGGAGCATAATATTTGATTTCCAAGCACTCACCCACATCTCAAATCTGTTGCTATTGAAGCAAGATTGAATTCATGGTATTTTATTTCTACTGCCAATAATCTGTTCATACCTTCCAATTAAGAGGAAATTCACATATTGTGGTAGAATTGTAATTGTAATTTTGAGCTTTAGTGAAAATCATAAATCGATACTTTAAAAACCATCAGTGATTGGGGTAGTGTATTAATATTTTGATTAATACTCAACTCTTCTCTACTCAAAAATAATTCAATGCATTTTGGACATTCCTGCATTCAAAATTGCATGATAAGTCCATTTGGGTATTTGCTGTCTTTACACCTTATGTAATACCCTTACTACTAAGTGAGTTTCACAATAAATCAATGGATGATGGAATCTTCCGGAATATCGTCATTACATCAGTTATGAATTTAAAGAGATAACTAATAAATTTAGTGAACTATTTACTAGTCCTAGATACCACTCTAGATTTCAATCAACTGTTAATCAATGGCAGTGGATTCCAATGCTAAAGCTCACTAAGTAAAATTTTGTAATCCATAATTTTTTGGAAGTAAATGGGTTGGACATTTACTGAGACAAAATAATGGATTGGTAAAAACAGTTTTAGAGGGCACTGTGGAGGGGAAGAGCGGCAGAGGAAGGCCGAGGTTGAGCTATATTACCCAAGTAATGAAGGACATGGGCTGCAACAGCTACCTGGAGCTGAAGAGGCTGGCGGAGGACAGACAGAGATGGATGACTGCTGCAAACCAACCCAAGGGTTGATTACTTAGAAGAAGAAGAAGAATTTTTTGGAATCATGAACAACGAATTCATTTAGTTTCCATTCCATTGCTAGACGAAGCACTAAATCCTAGCATGAAGATTTGTTAGATGAGAATGCTTTAATAGTTAGTGTAATGATACAGCATACAGTATTAATATTTTCTACTCTTTTGATGACTGCATCTAATGTAACTGACATGGTATACTTCATAGAGTAGATTATAGAGAAGTAAGAGAAGAGGTCACAACAAAGGAAACTTGTTTTAAGTCAAAGGGATTTCAATCAAGTAATCATTTGCTTGTTGTTCAAAATCAGATGCTGCAATTATTTAGAGAATTTTCTATTATTTACAGCTCCCCTTATTTAAGAACAGTATTTGAAAGGTTGGTAGTTTCTCTCCAGGGTCACACAAAGTATACTGGCCAAGTCCAAGTGGCTTGATCATCCACCCAACAACCTAACGACCTCTGTTTGGTCCCCTAAAAGAAACATCTCAAAGGGAAGCGTTTCAACTTGTACAACAAACTGAAGGACATAGTAAAGGACTAGCTCTTGTAACAGCTACACGAATTCTGGGAAAAGGGAACCTTTTGGCTTGTTAAATGGTGAGATATTTGCACTCAGGCTTCTGGTGAGTACTTTTGAACAGAGACTTCAATTATACCCACTGTCATTTCATACCTTTTCATTTGAACACCCCTCATATAATTTACTAATTAAATCTTGATGACATTGCTGATGATTTAGATAAAAGTTTTAATATAAATAATTTTAATATTAATAAGATAAGAGTTTTAACTATTAATCTCACATGGATAAAGAGGTCATTTGTTAATTATATGAATTGCCTTAATTCCCTGGAATAATGTGAATTCTTTTATGATGAGAGCCTATAGTTTTCGTTTCAGTGATAATGGACTCATATCTAGCTACTGCAATTATATTTTGCAGGTACAACTTTCTCCTAGGATTCCCTTGAAATCTTCCAGTGTTAATTTCCTAAGGAAGATGTCTTCTACATCGTATTTCCTGTCATTTAAGTTACTTTTGTAGCTCCTTTTGAACCTTCAGTATGGACTAGCAGAGCAGGTAAAGATGTGCTTTTTATTGGATGGGACAGAGTATGGAGAGGTGTCAGTACACATCGGCAATGCTACTCATGAACTAATTGGGAATTTGAGCTTGCTGCTGTATATTGATGGATTAATGAACAACTCCACAGAATTAACAGGTGATAGAAGATTTATAAGAGGTAATGCTTTTAAAATAATTTTTGAATTTGGAATGACACGCCCATAAAAAATCATTATTCTGATTGTAAACAGAGTGAATAATTGAAACATTATATATTTTGAAATATCTAATCAGCTAGTGATGCCAGCAGTAGTTTTAGCTACTGGTAGGGTCACCCAAGCTGGTAAGGTCAAAGGTGAAAAGCCAGACTAAAGGTGAACCACACCAAGGTTAGGGCAGGATCTACAGCCGTAGTGGAGGCAGCTGACCTAGGAGAAGATGACTCCGATATCAAACTCCTGGTCCTCCAGGTAGGGGGTTGAGCATGGGGCTAACGACCCCATCTTGTAAAACAACTATTGTTGAGAATACTTTCACGAATCAAGCCGGACAGACTATTAGAAAGCGATCTAGGCAAAGAATAAAGGACTCGAGAATGGATACGGAAATAAACATAGGAACATGGAATGTACAAACCATGCTGCTACTAGGAAAGATGCTTGAAATTGCAAATAAACTGGAAAAATACAAAATAGATGTAACTGCTGTTCAAGAAGTTAGATGGAAAGGACATGGAGAAATTAGCAAAAGGACCTTTACCTTCTATTATAGTGGTAAGATAGAGAGAAGAGGGTGGCATGGCACAGGATTCTTTGTATCTAAAAGAATGAAAAAATCTATTTTAGGATTTTAAGCAGTAAATGAAAGAATTTGTAAATTATGAACTAAGGGCAGATTCTCCAATATCACATTTATAAATGCTTATGCTCCAACAGAAGAAATGGAAGATGACATTTTAGAACAATTTTATGGAGATTTGGAAAGGGAATGTAACAGTGTGGCCAGGCATGATATGTTGATCTTGCTTGGTGACTTCAATGGGAAAATAGGAAAGGAAGACTGCTACTGGGATGTTGCAGGAAAATTCAGCCTGCATAATGAAACTAGCAAAAATGGAGAAAGACTATGCCAGTTTGCCATGTCACAGAATTTAGTTATAAGTACCACATTCTTTAGCCATAAAAGAATACACTTGGGCACTTGGAAGCATCCTGGAAGAAATCTGTACAATCAAATTGATCATATACTGATATCGAAAAGATGGGCATCTACAATACGGGAAGCAAGAGTATTCAGAGGAGCAAACTGCGACTCAGACCACTTTCTTCTTAAGGGTATAATTAGGCAGCATATTAGTAATGCACACAAGCAAAATGAAAGAAGAAAATACCAGAAGTGGAATGCAGATAAGCTGAGAAATCCAGCGGTACAAGAGGCATATCAGATTTCTCTTGCACAAAAACTGGACAGTATGGATGAAGACGCTGCCTCTCTGGATCAAAAATGGATCTGTATAAAGGAAAGTGTTATATCTGCCGCAAAAGAAGTTCTTGGAGAGGTCAGGAAAGATAAAAAGGAGGAATGGTTTGATGGGGAATGTAAGGTAGAACTGGAAAGGAAAAATCTAGCAAGAAGAAAATGTTTAGAAAGGAACACAAGGGCCAATAAAGCAGAATATGAGCGATGCCGAAGAGAATGTAAGAGATTGTTTAGAAGAAAGAGGAGAGATATTGAAAATAAAAGAATCCAGGAACTTGAAGAAAACAGTGAAAGCTCTAATAGCAGAAAATTTTTCAAGGAAGTAAAAAACTACAGTAAAGGATTTAAGCCCAGATCAAGTGCATGTATAAGTAAGGAGGGACATGTTATAAGTGAAAAGGAAGATATATTGAGGAGATGGAAAGAGTACTTCCAAGACTTATTAACATGTGATGAAGAGGAAGCAATGGAAGATAACAATGTTGATGAGCAGTATTCACTAGTGGACTGGGAAGTGAAGGATCCATCAATTAAAGAAGTCAAAGATGTGATACAAAAATTTAAAAATGGGAAAGCACCAGGAGTCGACAACATCACTACAGAATTATTAAAATTTGGAGGTGAAACACTTTGGGTAAAGCTACATGAGTTAATCAAAACAATATGGAATGAAGAGTATATGCCTGAAGAATGGAGAGAAGGTCTGATTGTACCTATTCATAAGAAAGGCGATAAAAGAAATTGTATGAATTACAGAGGAACAACTTTGCTCAGTGTGGCCTACAAAGTACTCTCCTGCATAATATATAACAGACTTGACGAATATGGTGAAAAGATTATAGGGGAGTACCAATGTGGGTTTAGGAAGGGCCGTTCGACCGTTGACCATTTGCATATGTTGCGACAATCCTTCGAGAAATGCTAAGAATGTAACATAACTCTTCATAACCTCTTCATTGATTTCAAGCAAGCATTTGACAAAGTCAACAGAAACAAATTGTTAAAAGCCTTAATTGAACTAGGAATACCCAGAAAGTTAATTAAATTAGTGAGGGTAACTTTATGGGGATCCAAAGTAAGAGTGGTCATAAATGGGGATTTGACTGATGATTTTTGCATTAATGCTGGTGTAAGACAAGGGGATGCGCTATCTGCATTATTATTCAACCTCGCACTTGAAGCAGCAATGAAAGATATAGAACAGGGCCCAATAAGTACCAGAACAAAACAAATAGCGGCATATGCAGATGACATAGTTTTGATTGCCAGGAGTGAAAGAGCTTTGAGAGAGATATTTCAAAATATTGAGCCAAAAGCAAAGGAACTAGGACTTGTTATAAATGAAGAAAAGAGTAAATATCTAAAAATGAAGAGAGGTCCAGATAATATAACTGACAAGATAAATATCGATAGTTTAACTTTTGAGGGAGTAGGGGCATTTAAATACCTTGGTTCAGTTGTCAATCAGAATAATGATTTAACTGAAGAAATTAGGAGTAGAGTTGCCGCAGGAAATCGGGATTATTTTGCCTGTAAACAGCTTATGGCGTCAAAATTGCTGTATAGACATAGCTAAATGAGAATATATCGATCAGTCATAAGACCCATTGTGACCTATGGGTGTGAAGCATGGTCCATTATGAAGAAGCAGGAAGATATGCTCAATGTGTTTGAAAGGAAAGTGATGAGAAGAATCTATGGCCCAGTACAAAATGAAAACGGACTATGGAGGATTCGGACAAATGAAGAAATAAATGATCTTATTAAAGGAGAGAATATTGTTCGATTCATTAAAGCCCAGAGGATCAGGTGGCTTGGTCATCTACACCGCATGGAACCCTTAAGATCCGTTAAGAAAATCGATGACTGGAGACCCACAGAGGGAAGACCAAGAGGCAGGCCTCGTAAAAGATGGAAAGATGGAGTGATAGAAGATCTGAGGAAAATGGGAGTCAGGAACTGGAGGACCTTTGCTACTGATAGAAACGCCTGGAGAAGAGTCGTGAAGGAGGCCAAAGTCCATGGAGGACTGTAGCTCCAGAGGAAGAAGAAGAAGAATCAGCTAGTAATTTTACTCTGTTAATTTATCAGACATACTCTATCAATTTAATAATTTATAGCTGTGGTAGTTTCGTAAATGTGCCACTACAGATCAAGTAATCTACACTGTACTTCTAATACAATTTTATTTTTCTCAGATACTAAAAGGAGATGCACAGTTGAACTTTCCACCTACAATGAAAGTTCTAAGAATGAAGAGATATGAAGATTTTGAATATTCCTCTGTCATGAAAAAGGTAAAACAATCTGCTATTTTGAAACATATTTGTAGATTCATTTAGAACATTTTGCATTTGAATTCCTAAATATTAATCGATTACAAAAGTCTGCAGAAATAATTATTAGTTAGATGCATATAGTTTTTTCTGATTTCAATGTTTGTGGTTGTGCTGAGTTTGAAAATGACCTTCATTATTTCCCATAACCAACAGTTTACTTGAAAAATAAGAGTGTGATCTGCTGATTTAATAAAAACACTGATTCACAAAAATGTAAAACAGAATTACATTTGCCATTCATGACAAATTTGTGATTGAGAAAGGTTCAGTATGAGCCACCCTGTTAATATATGAAACCTTTTCTTCTTCTCTTTTATATTTTTCATGGTTTTCTTTCAATTTTTGGTATTTCCCATTTCTTTCTTTAGCATCCAACAGTAGTCAGCTGTCATACTCATTTCCCATCTTTCTTGGTAATGGTTCTCCATGATCATAATAACTTTATGAAATCTTCCTCCTTGCTCATAGGCTCTTTAATTATCAGAAAATCAGTTCAGTTGCAAATGTAAGAAATGAACTTTCAGGATCTTGTTGGGGCCACTGGAAAGCCAAGTGCGCAATGCATTTATTTTCAGTTAAAACAGTTTTGAGTTCAATTACTGGTGGGGGCTCAGGGGTGGAAGATCCTTGGCACACGATCTTACATTTGCTGTTGTGCTTTTGTACTTTCTTCTCACTGGAATTGCATAAATTGCTAGCAGTTTTCATTACAAGTTGTCTCTTTCCGTCAGGATCGGTGTGTTCTCATGTGGTCAAGAAAGTATGATCTTGGTTAAACTATGGAAAAAGCATTTTAATATTGATGTAAACAATTGGTTAACTTACTATAAAAAGAGGAACTTCTAAGTTACATGTTTCAACACCAAACTATTCCATCTGGTCTTGTATGGTCCAGGAAGGTTCTTTAAACACCCTATACTCCATTGGCACCTGTTACTAAAAGTAAGAAAGAGTGTCTTTTAACAAGTGTAACTGACTCAAGCGATATCCTAAATGAGATCATGGAATGTGTATATGATATGCATCTATTGATATATCATCCCAAAATTGAATGAATATTGTTTTTAGTTTGATTTGATTGATTTACTGCTTCAAAGCAAGAAGAGATAATGTGATACCAAAATGACAAAAATTATTGTGCTACATGAGCTATATACCAATATACTATATACCTCATAAATTCCATATTTTTTTTGCTTCTGGTTGTTTTATCAAGATACTATACAGCTGTTGAGTCAGTGTAGCTACTTCCTTGGTATCAGTGTTTGGACTGAACATATTTAAAATTTTCTTAGCATTAAGGGGAAGACATTAAGCAAGGAAATTAATACTTCAGAAACATCAGTTTGTGCATTGCTTTAGATATTAGGTATGCCAAATTATGAAACTATGTCACAGTCATTGACTGGCACCTGAGCCGATATTCCACTAAAAACTCCTGACAATTTGAAATTCACCATTCGCTTCCTCTTACATTGCAATACAAGTTGTGAAGTCCATAATAAAATTCTCATGATGCTAATCAAAATTTCCTGAATCCACAACTTAATGATGTTTAAACTTGATATTTTTCTAATTCACTCCATCTTAAACTTAAACCTAACTAAATACACTCATAGTTAAGGATTATGTTGCTAATGTAACAATAACTACGGTTGTAGTTCATTTGTGGGATTTGGTTTTCTGCTAAGTTTGTATTTTACCCTTTTACAAATTTCAGTTTACACAAAGACCTTGATGACTTCTTTTCTGAACCATCCTTACAAGGCCTGAATTTGATTTAAAGTTTGTATTGGTAACAACTCCAACATTTTGGTGGTTTCTATTCATATCCCCAAGATGTGATTAATGGTTGTGGAAATTACATGTCATTAGGGCAAGTTCTACATTAAAAGCCATTTCTCTGGTAAATTAGGATTTATTATGATATTGTGTATCTAAATCCCTCAAGTAGTTACACCAAAAGAAATTCCTTAAGTTGATCCTTGGGATCAATAAAACCCCCATTTTCTTTTAATCTTTACCAACACTAAAATAATGATCTGATTAATGCAACAAATCAACAATGAAGGACAGTACTTTAAACAACCAAATATATCTTTTTAGTCTTTTATTTACGACAAATATTTTAGTTAAAGATATCCTTTTTCAGAAAAACAAATTTGTAGTTATCTATGCATACAATAATCTGTCATGTTAAAAATCGATTTATAATCCTAAAACTTTGGTTATATTTGGTGTAGAATAGTGATCGGGTGTTGTAAAATTTTATAAACTCATCAATTTTATTTGACAGTTATTATAGAAAAAGGCCTTTCTTTTGAAAAAATCTGAACAATGCAAGGGAAAAAATTCGAATTAGATCTTGAAACATTCCCACCTATGGTTTTTGGCCATACAAAGTCAACTTGAGAAATTTGGACATTCATAGAGTCCTACATTAGTAGGCCAACTCATGGGTTTAAGTAATACTTAAGTTTTTGTTATAGCTACTTATCCTGATAAATCTTAGAGAAAACATACCCTCTTCTGTCTAAATCTACTATGATTTGCAAGATATTTGATTAGCAAATTTGAACTATGGAATCATTTTATTAATGAATATCAATTGTCTCAATGCTGCAGTAGCTATTCCTTGATGTTCATTTGACAGTTACTGCCTGTTAATAATTTATATCATTCATATTTCTATTTTAGTTTGCGATAAATTTGTGCAATCACAATTTCTTTTTCTCAAAGATTAAGGTTTTTGCCCTGTTGGAGATTACATACAAAATTACCTACAACATTAATTTTGAATAGCATATGTGTTAAAGGAAAAAGTTAGTAATATTAGAAACTAATGGAAATTTTAAGCACCATAACATCCAAATCAAAAAACTGGAAAGCTGCCTCTTCTTTTACAAATAGCCCTTCTTAACTTCTCTGATTCAACATATCCTTAATAATCCACTTAATTACATTTAAATTCACACTCCAATATCCACCCAATGTGATCTATCAGCCTCAATTTGCCATCTTTAACTTACTCACTTTGTCATTCCTTTGTTCTTTGCCTTTTAGTTGATAAAAGTTTGAATATTGATTCCCTACTTTATCTGAGTCTGTGTAAATCCTAAAAAAACATAGTAAATTCATGACTGTCATGTTTACATCATCTCAGCTCATGGAAAATTTGTCTCCAGAAAACCAAACTTTTAGGTGTACTTATAGCCTTAAAGCATGCTCCTTGTTTTAGAAATTTAATCTTAATTGATTCACCTTTGATATGCATCTGAATTCAAAATCGATTGCTCTCTATACATTTGAAGCTATTCTGTGAACATTTTTACCATACGCTCTTTATATAATTTAGGAAAAGAATTGTAGGATGATTTTTCTAAGTTCATTGGTAATGGAGGCAAGAGGGGTTTATCGTGATTGCATAACTCTGGGGAAATGTTAATGTGGAAGTTGCACTCCCTCTAAATGTAAGAAATCCTGACATATGAGCATTTTTTTAGTATTATTCCTGTATTCATCTTACAATTATGTATTAGATTCAGAGAAACGTTCTAATGCATTTTTTTATCACAGACCTATGTTATCAATGATATTATCAATTTAATTTGATCAGAATGAATTACAATTTTCCGTTTAAATTGTGTTTATCCAATGATATGTGTAAGTTCTATTACTACAGAATTTCACATGTATATGCTATTTGTCAGAAAACTCATCTACTGTTTACATCTAAGATCATGTTAACTACCCTGAATGTGATTTAGGGTGGGATGTACTCCTGACTTTTGCTGTTTTTCCTCTGGCCTGAATCTCATACCAGATCAAGGATATTATCGAAATCCCTGAAGTAATTTACATACATGGGCATTTTAAATTCTTCCAGCTGGGAATGTCTTCAGAAGAAGCATTATTCCATATTGTTTTATTATTACAGTTTTTATTTATGGTTAAGATCGTAAGTGACACATCTTTTTTAACGGAACATGATGGATTTCAGAGAGGATGGAATGGAGACAGGTGACAGATATCTTTTTTCTTGTTGGCTTTTTAGATATCTTAAACAAACAGATAAAACTCACACCTGGGATGTCTTTCACCATACTCAAAAACATTCGATAGCATTGTGTCATCTTTAGTTGCACCTTTGCCCATGGAATACCCAATATCTTGAGATTAGATTACGCCAATTTCTCCTTTGATTCCTTTTCAAACTCAAACCAGCTTTGGGTTATAAAGATAATGGAATGCCCTCTTAAAGAAAAATCAAAAAATCTGTGGGGGAACAGAAAAGTTTACCATGTTGAATAGTAAAATACTCCATAGAATGTTTTTAGCCCCTAAAAATTCTAAACAAATGTCGTTAATATATCTCTTACTTCAGCTTTGCTTTAAGGAAAAAGAGGGCAGCCTTTGTTAAATAGCATTGGAAATATTGAACTTTAAGGCTAGAGAAAATATCAAAGCTCCAGTAACCTTTTAATGTTCTAATTAAAAAAGTGCAAGTGTACTAAACATATTTGCTAGAAACATTTCCAAAATTTTTCAACGACTGTAATAGAAAACGTGGCAACTGGAATAATTTATGACTGAAAAATTAGTGATGGTATTGAAAAAGTAACAGAACTAGTATCGCAGTAGTATCTCTAAAACGACTATGAGAGCTGCGGCAGTTTTTCACATGTCGGTCCCTACCGGGAATCGAACCTAGAACCGCTTCCACCGAAGACGAACGAAAAATTTTTGAGGCACTTTTCGATTGGATAGGGAAATAAAAATCCAAATAATATAAGGTTACTCCGTCTTTATGTCAGAACACAAAGATATCTCACAAAATGTATGTACATGAGTTCGACGCCAAGTCGGTATAAAATTCTCTCATGTAAAATGCATAGAAAATATTTCAAAGATTTTTAAAGCACTTCACTAGAGTATAGGTTGCCATATCTCGACCGATGAAGAAAAGTGATGAATGTATTACAGTCGACCATTGCCCATATAGTCCTTCCCATATTGCACGAAATGGTTCACCTTGATTGAAAGAACCTTCAGAATGGGTCTGCAATGTAAATCCAATCGGCTCGACACCAGAGAGCCATATGCAATGTTTATGGGGAGGAATGAATGCAATCACATCCCTCGGAGTGGATGTGGGTTAGACTAGGCCGGTTGAATTTTCCATACACAAAAATGAGGCGGTTTCAAATACTTTTAAGTGCCTTCCGAGAATATAGAAAACCATAACCCGGCATGTGAACAGAAGTAATGAATAATTTATAAACGCAGTCGATTTTGTCCCCAACGATCCTTGGTTCTACGATAGAGTAATCATGGGTATCCTTCCTTAGAATTCGTTTGGGGAGTACTGGTATTCGAGGATTTTCCTGATATTATTACGAATTGAAAGTTAGAATGGTAGCCTCCTCAACGTAATACGCACATCTCATACGGTTCCGAGTTCGACTTAAAGCTGGTGAAATTTTCCTGTTACAATTACACTGAGGTAAATCAGAGATTAATTTTTAAGGACGTCTCAACGCAATGGGGTGTTGGTGGAAATGTATCACCGATTAGCTTGAAGCATTCAAGAAACTTTTACTCGTAGTACCATAAATATTCCAGCATATATATGTTAGTGGGTGAAAGGAAAACCTCAAATGGCATGTTTTCATGGATAGTCAGGTGCAGGATCCATACAGACAATCACGGTTTTGCCTTTATCGTTTTAGTTCAAAAAGAGTCGCTTGCTTCGCCTTCTTGTGGGACAATATATGATTCTATACTCTTTTGTCGAGAAAATATAGTCTGTATTCCATATGATAAGAAGATATGAGTTAAATTACTTTCAGAATTTTTAAATTTAACCCGTGCTTTATCCTTTCTCTTTAAATTTATAATTCTCTTCAGATGAAACACGGCATCACATGCATTTAAGAATGATAAATTTAAGGAGAAATGATAGCTTCTAAATAAAATGAGCTAAAACTTAAAATGAGATATTCTGAAGGTGAGGAAGCTCATATAAGTGTTTTTTTTATTTAGATAGTGAATTTTCTTAAATAAGCAGTGTAGTTTATGTAGAAAATGGCTTAATTTATAGAAGAAGTGTTCTTAATTTAGACCGTGGATATTTTAGTGTAATTTCATCATATTATGTACCGGAATGCCATTTAAAATCAAATATTTAGTTGTAAGATTTGGTCATAGATATAGAGATGTAACGACTCCGAAAAGTCGGAAACTCCGGTTCAAATTATCCTCCGGATCCGATACTATCAAACCGGAGTTTTAACGGAGTTTAAGGTTCGAAGTAAATGATTCACCCCATTTCCGTTCTCAGTGCGGAGGTGTCTGTGCGGAGGGGTTAGGAATAGCGAATAGAATAACATTGTAACACTCATTTAACGTTTGATGCCAGATAATCGGCTGACTCACTTCTCATGGTCGGGGCTGCGACGTGTACTCAGGCTTTTGATACCCACGAAGCCAAAAGTGCCATGCACTTCTGTGAAATTGGTTCGAATAAGTGCAATATTTGCGAAAGACTATACTCCAGGAAAGGTGGTACTACGACTTCGTTGAAGGGGCACTTAAAAGCGCTTCTTAGGGACAAGCATGAAGAACTCTTGCAGCTTGATAAAGGACCGAGGCATGCTACTGAACGTGATCCGAAAGCGCAGCTCGAAAAGGCAAAAAACAGGTTTCATTACTATTGCATCAATTCAAAATTTTCTTTTTCTCATTTTGCAGATAAAGGTTATTTTAAGCAAATTTTATAGTTTCCTAATGTAATTCTGCCACCGCCGACTCCGGCCCCGACGGAGGTCGAAATGAAACCTCCGAATCCGATAAAATCACCTCCGTCCATAATATCCCTACTTTGATGTACACATTTTCTCTCTGGTGGCTAAAATCTTAACTACCATTTCTATGAAATGCTTTGCCGTCGCGTTTTATCGACACATTTCATCCGATCGTCACTTCAACAAGGTCTGGGCATGGAGGAAATGGTCTGGCGGAATTATGAAGTGACGGGAAATTCGGACAGTCGGAAATCTATTCTTAACTCATTTCTGTAACGAAATTCATCTAGCAGGAAGTTGTGGAAAGGCCTTGTGAACTACAGTGAGTAGTCCACGCAGTGCCTTGCAGGTTTGGAAAACAGTAATTTCCCTTGCAGTTGTCCCAACCTCCTTTGCCTGGGAAGTGATGTCCAGCATGCAAAGGTCAGTACATAGTTATTTGTGTTTATTTTGCTTGCATTTACTTTAACCATGGGGGTTGGGGATTATTGTTGCCTCTTTTTTAACCCTGTTTTGATTAGTTTATTTGATTTAACTGTTTTAAAAGGTAAGGATTAACTCACAAGGAAGTTTTATCTGCATAGGTCACGACTTTGGGACTAGACAGGTTTAGCATGGTAGTGAACCATAGTTATACCATATACTATACAGGGGATAGATAATACCTCTGCTATTGTTTTCAAGATATGAATGTATAAAAATTCCACCCAAGGCTCCTTCTCAGAAAAGCCATTAACAGATAATAGTTTATGGCTGAAAGTTTAAGAACTCATCAAATTAGAGAAATATGACTTAGTTTCCAGTTAGTTCAGATCACTTACTTTATAATACATATGTGCTTCAAAGCTTCATGAAGGATCCCTAAACTCAAACAACTATCAGTATTATTGTTTGAGTCTGTGTAATAATTTGAAAGCCAATAATTGAATACTTTGCCATAAATGATGGAGTAACATTCTTCTACTTAAATCTGGCATTTCATTGAGTCATCAGGACCCCATTTTATCTAAAAAAGTGGACATTTTTCAATTAATAAAAAGTTTCATTAAATATGTGGAGCTTGTTAAATTGAGGTTTCAAAACGTTTTTCAGTTTTTATGTCTGTCTGCATGATTTTAAAAACATTACACAGGGCTGTTATTCCAAGATCGTTCCATTTACTTCAACAAAATTTCTCCTGAATAGTCTTTGCAAATGCAGTTTACCAATCTCTGCAAGTTTTGTACTTATAATGGTGCCAGGCTTGACTCTAGATTTTTTGAAACTCCTTCCACAGAAAATGCTCCCTTTCATCTCTTGCTGTTTTACTTTCATCGCTAAAAATAATTTAGAAATAATTATTCTACAAAATCATAGCAATTACCAAAAAATAATTAAGATCCTTATATTTCTTGTTGGTCCTTATTTTATTATTTGAAGAAAGCTAATTTTATAATAAAAGGCTTAATTTGTATACTAATTGTATAAATTTAAGATATTTTTATGCTTTAAATTGTATCATGATAAATAATTTTAATCATAGGGTAAATGATTTTTATACTATCATTATTGAGTTGCAGTATAAGTTAAATGGATTTTTTTCAATGTTTGATATCTGTCTCACTATACTTGTGTATACTACTTAAGTGAGTTCATTTAAACAGTCAAATAATTTAAAAGCTCCTAGTTTGAAATGAAGGATGTAATTTGTATTGTGATGGGATACTCAAAACTCAAAAATTTATCTGGAAAATGAAAATAGTTTTAAAAATTTATTTTCAACTAACTACCAAAGAGAGTCCTTGATAAGAATTTATTACCAGAGCCAGAGAGTGAGAAAATTGTGTGAATAAAATAAAGATATTGTTAAACCCAAACTAAAAATGGGAAAATGTTCTCAAATGCATAAAGAAATCTGGGTAATATACATTTGTAGAATTTTCATCCCAAACTTAATTCTTATATATTATATTTATTTAATTCTTCTTTCATAAAGGCTCTCTTCTAAGAATGCAGAAATATTTAGTGTTTCTCTGTTTGTTGGCAATGCTGCCAAACTTTTTCAATTTTCATTCTGGATGGGATTTATTGTAAAGATAATATTTCTAGTTTATAATGAAACATTTTCTGCTAAATACTCTTTTGAATAGAATAGTTTTTTAAAATTTTTCGATTACATGGTAATGGATATTTTCTGGCAATCATACTGTATCAATAAATCATTCTTTTCCTTCTAATAGGCTGCTGGAGGGAAATCTGTGGCTGTGGTTAAGAAATCAGGAGGGATTTAGAAAGAGGAATATTGGTGTATTAAATGGTGATGAGATCAGTAAATCATATGAAGGAGAAACCTATAGCATAAACTTTAATATGATTCAGAAATTGGCTCATTATAAATCAGACTTTGATATTTAATTATTTTAACTATTTTAAAAGTGAAGATTATTACAAATATTTTATTGATTGGAAGATAATGAATGGTGTACAAATAGGAGGAATCACTTGAACATGATTAAACATTTTACCTGCTAAAAACGTTCCTCTCTACAGAGTTCAGGCAATGCTTCTTCTGTATAAATAATTTTCTTGAAATACAGCAAACCTAGAGTGAAAATACAGGTGAAACACAGAGCATATGGTGTACATTAATTACATCAAACACTCTCACAACATGAGTCTCCCACCTGTTACACTCAAAACCTTCACCATTGTTTAATATTGTTGTTTCATCTTCAGTGAATAACTTGGGAAAGCTCTCTCACTGGGATATTAGATCATGTTCCCATTGGTAAATGTGATAGTTTATATAAATATCCAACTAAGATGTACATCAAGAACTATCTGTTCAGGATTTCACATCATTAACAATGTTTATGGGATCCTATTTCAACTCCGAATCCCCCTATTAGTACGTATAGCTTTGCATCATTCTCAAATACAGTTGCCATACCTAAGTGGAAGAATTTTTCTGCCACCACACCATACACCTTTGCTCTCTTCTCAGAATCACCAGATAACAGAGGTTTTGCTCCTATGAAAATCTGCTTTGAAATTGATAAAGTCAATCCATAGATCTCAGATTAATCTTTATAAGTATGGTAGACTCTGTGTACATCCTCTAGGCAAAAATAATTCACCATATCAGCTTCACTTTCTAAGGCTTTTACATATTCACAACTTCAGTTTGCAAGAAATCCTCCTACCAACACTCTACTGCATTCAAATACTCCCCATTGATGCCCTGTGTAGGCTGGCTTCAGGATATTAAAAGGTAAATACAAGATCTCTGTGATTTTGTGTGTTAATCTAACAGATGGTTGTTGTGATGAGTTAGATCTACTTTTACATAAATCATAAACCTCGGAATTTTCTATTTTTGCACCCTTATGAATAAGATATGATTTCATCTTTTACAAGATTCCCTTATATGGATTCTTCATATTGCAATCCTCAGCGTCTCAGCATGATGTCATAGCAGGCATCTCGCAAAGCCAAAGTCTTTCTTCCCAATGACTTTGTGCAGGCCCTTACACTCCTCTGAATCCATGGTAACCGGGTCCAATTGCTTGATTTCCACTTGACAATGGGATAAATCTTAGGAGAAAATGGAAGGAACTGATATAAGAAGGAACTGATGTTCTTCTGTACCATAATGCTATTAATTTAACACATTTAACAGATAAGTCAACAATTAAAAAATATTAAAATTAATAACCTTCCAAATTTAGTTATAGATTTAGTCACTAATTACTCACTCCAGTATATATATTTTAATAGTTGTTTATTTATATCAATCAACTATGTTATCCTGCTAAGATAAGAGGTCAGTAGCTGCTTTTACCTATGTTTGAGTAAGCTCTGTATTAGAGGAAAACATGTAGCATGTCGCCACTGTTGTTAATTAGTAAGGTTAAATAATTCACATCAAGTTATATTGATAGTTCATATTATTTCAAGTTTTAATGGTACTTAAATATTATAATTTTTGATTAATATAATTAAAGATTCTGTGTAATAACATTTATTAAAATGATATCACTGGCAAAATTGTGCAAAAAGTTTTATGACATTTTCTAGATGCTTGTAGTTTAAAGAGCAGGTCAGAAGGTATTGCCTGGAATAAAGATATTTTCCATCCATTCTTCTTTCCGAGTTTTCATTCTGTTTGCTAAGAGCCATGTTTCTCATTATATTAGGTTTATTTTAATGTCTTCCCTTCATTCATACTGAAATCATCTTCATTTATTTTACTAATATTGCTATCCAGAATTTCTGGTCTCTCTAGGAATTTTTGGAAGCCCATTATTGTGAATGCATTTGGCTTTCTTTTTGAAGGGACACTTCCATTGGTTTATGCTTTTGCATTTCCATCTAAATTGGTTTTTAAGAGTTGGCATACATCTAACCTGTTAAGGTATGTACCATATGCTATGCAGATAAAACCCATTTAAGAAGCTCTCGCTTAAGACACTGTCCACTTTAATACATTACTCTTCTTAATATATGGTTTTCTCTTGGTTCCTGTCCCTTTATCTCTTGATGCACTGGAACCCCCTATAGCCAGTCCTCCACCTCATTTGGTGGATGAATCATTTGCTTATCTTTATCGCTATCCTCTTTCTTCTCCTGCTTTGCCTTGCTTTTAATTTGGTTCCTTCTGGCTTTCTTGTTTGTGATGGCTAATTACAGGAGAAGAAATGGAAATATTACAAAGCAGTATTTTCTATATCACAACTGATTTTGGCTCAGAAAGCCTCGGGTTTCAAAATTTTGGCTTTTGGGTTATCCAAGGACTCTGGGTTATAGTGTTAGGCTATGCGCAATCATGTAATTTTTTGTCAGCTGACTGTTTGATCCCCTGAGTGAATACCAAGGGTTTTTATGAGACTGCACTCACATGTTGTTTAGTTGCATGATTAATAATTTATGTTTTTCCTCAAACTGAATGCAACTTGATGAATTAGATCATTTAATTGTCTTGATGAGCACAGCTTAAGGATTAGCCAATCAAGAAGTTGCATAGCTTTAATCAATGCATACAATGCCTTACTCTGAAATCTATTATTGTGAATCTCAGGATAAACTTAATTCTCTTTACAAAGTATAATAAAGTGAATTAATCTAGAAAAGTGTTATAATAACAGTTGCTTATATTGTTGTATTTGAATGAGGTCTGCAATCTCCTTATGTGTCAAAATTACATTGCTGTTTTAACTTCATATTCAATATGATTTTGCATTTTATATATAAATTAAGAAAATTTCAATCACTCCATTTCATTAAAAATTTAAATAAATTCTACAAAAAGCATTTTGAATCGTTTAAAATCTAAATAAAAATTATACTCAACTTAATAACACCAATAAGTTTAATCAGAAAAGTTATTACTGTATGGTTTCAAAAAAAGATGGCCACAACTTTGATCACTCAACCTTATTCTCATGCTAGTTAAGAAAAGTCTGATAATAAACTGATAATAACCTATTGGATTCTTATTCTGACCTGTGGAATAGTCTATAAGGTGTTTTAGAGAAGATGGGTGATGTCAGTTTTTTGCCATTTCCTTGAAGATTTCTCATTCTATTTTAAGGTTCTCTATGGCATTTACTTTGCTGAATATAATGTGATACAACTCTTATTGTTCTTACCTTGCATGCTTAATAACCTTAGTTAATTCTTAAGTCTGAGTTTGCTTTGTGTTTATGTTTAATTCTGAGTTTTACCAAGACATCTGAATGATTTAAAATTCTAAATATTCTTGGAATCCTGAGATTTTATTTGTGACATAATTTAGAAAAACATAAGCTTAGTATTAAATCTTTAATTTTCTTCCAGGATCCATCTCATAGCAAAGTGGAAATTGTATCCCATTGTCAAGTGGAAATCAAGCAATTGGACCTGGTTACCATGGATTCAGAGGAGTGTAAGGGCCTGCACAAAGTCATTGGGAAGAAAGACTTTGGCTTTGCGAGATGCCTGCTATGACATCATGCTGAGACGCTGAGGATTGCAATATGAAGAATCCATATAAGGGAATCTTGTAAAAGATGAAATCATATCTTATTCATAAGGGTGCAAAAACAGAAAATTCCGAGGTTTATGATTTATGTAAAAATAGATCTAACTCATCACAACAACCATCTATTAGATTAACACTCAAAATCACAGAGATCTTGTATTTACCTTTTAATATCCTGAAGCCAGCCTACACAGGGCATCAATGGGGAGTATTTGAATGCAGTAGAGTGTTGGTAGGAGGATTTCTTGAAAACAGAAGATGTGAATATGTAAAAGCCTTAGAAAGTGAAGCTGATATGGTGAATTATTTTTGCCTAGAGGATGTACACAGAGTCTACCATACTTATAAAGATTAATCTGAGATCTATGGATGGACTTTATCAATTTCAAAGCAGATTTTCATAGGAGCAAAACCTCTGTTATCTGGTGATTCTGAGAAGAGAGCAAAGGTGTATGGTGTGGTGGCAGAAAAATTCCTCCACTTAGGTATGGCAACTGTATTTGAGAATGATGCAAAGCTATACATACTAATAGGGGGATTCTGAGTTGAAATAGGATCCCATAAACATTGTTAATGATGTGAAATCCTGAACAGTTAGTTCTTGATGTACACCTTAGTTAGGATATTTATATAAACCATCACATTTACCAATGGGAACATGATCTAATATCCCAGTGAGAGAGCTTTCCCAAGTTATTCACTGAAGATGAAACAACAATATTAATCAATGGTAAAGGTTTTGAAGTCGATAGTGTTGATGAACTAATTTATCAGGCTTATATGCTGGATGTATACATTTAGATATAGTTTGGTGTATTGAAAGTAGACACATCTTTTCCTTCCAATTTTCGTTTTTCATCTCAGGTATATTGTATATTCAGGAAATGTTTACAGAAGAATATTTTCTGGATTTGTCAAAAAGAAAAAGGATCATCTTAAGTTTTTGAATGAAGGGCCTTATTAAGTGTGGTGACATTTATTGGTTGTGGATGTTGAGAACTGATTGGAATAAATTTCCTAGAAATCAGAAGTGTCCACTCTCGTTCCATATTAACGAAAAATAGTGATGAGGAATTGGTATTTGATCATTTATACCTTATGTTAATGTTGAATAACCAGTTGAAGCATCCCTTACTAGGAGAATTCAGGAACTACGGAATTCCTTTCATACATCAATTAGATATGAGGATGCTTAATACAAAATTAAAATCTATGCCCTAGAACTCTTTAGTAATGTGGCTTAGTAGACAATTTTAAATGTTTATTTACATCATCAGTATTTATAGGAAATCATTACTGGTTATGTAATTTTTAAGTCCTAATTTTTAAGGGGAAAATTAGTTACTCAGTGGAGTACCGTAAATTCAGCAACACTGGCAAAGTCTTAGGTTTCTGGATGCCCAATGTATAAACTGAGCTCTGTTGGCCCTCGTAAAATATGCATTCAGCATATTATGTTTTCCATACTTGCAGACTCTAATTGCTTTCGAAATGTTCCCAAAAGACATAGAGATGGCACTCTATGATCATTATCATCACCATCATTACAAGTCATTGACAATTTTATGAAAAAGGAGTGCCACATGGAATTCATTTACAAATAAAGGTCCTTTTTATAGTATCTTATCTTTATCTTTATCTAGGTACATACATGGGCATTTTCTTAATGGTACAATATAGGTTTCATGTGCTATTTTATGTGACGTGTCTCCTGTATTGAACACCAGATCCAATCAATTGGTCGATTTTTCTATTGATAGTCTCTGACAAAATATAATGAATGGAATGTGGTTCTTTCGAATGATAAATTCTGTTTCTTTTGTGCCATTATCTTCAAACTAACAAGGAGACTACACACCGTCGGACGCGATTTCAGTGGTAAGACTCGGTAATTTGATAGATATCGAGTCAAGATTGACGAATCACCCCCAAAGTTGGGTTTTATGAGCGATAGTTTTCACGGAAAATGAACTCAAAGTTTACGAAAAATTGTCAGGTAGGCTATAAAGCTAAGCGTAGCGACCTTCGTCATTCATCATTTCCCTGGAAAGGCAACACAGCCTAAAGCAGGGGAACTTCTCAATGTAATGTATAATGACCAAAAGACCAATAAACGCTTTTCAAAACAACAACTTCGTCATTCGAATGTTTGGCACAGTGGTATGGTATCCGCTTCCAAAGTCCTTATGGTCGGGTTCGAGCCCTCATGTGGGAAAATTTCTTTTCTCTTTTTTTCTTTTACGTACTCTGTCATAATCTTAATCTATATCTGTTTTCTTCTTTTGGTGGATTTTGAACTTATTTTCCAAAAGTTAGAGTATTTTTCCGCTGCGAGTCACCCGTTTCTTCAAATTATGCACAAATACTTATGTCCGCATTTATTATCTGAAAACTACAATACTAGAGAGGTAACGAAGAGGACTATTTCAAATCTCTCCTACATCCAGCTGCTCGCTCTAACGGCAACATTTATTGCAATACCCGACTTACATTTACCAATTCTGAACTCTGAACACATTGGTTTAAATATAGAAGCCGACAACTGTTTGAGTAAAGTAAAGATTTTTATTTCGCGCATTCAGAATTCATTCCTTAATAAAGAAGAAAACAGATATAGATTAAGATTATGACAGAGTATGTAAAAGAAAAAAAGAGAAAAGAAATTTTCCCACATGAGGGCTCGAACCCGACCATAAGGACTTTGGAAGCGGATACCATACCACTGCGCCAAACATTCGAATGACGAAGTTGTTGTTTTGAAAAGCGTTTATTGGTCTTTTGGTCATTATACATTACATTGAGAAGTTCCCCTGCTTTAGGCTGTGTTGCCTTTCCAGGGAAATGACGAATGACGAAGGTCGCTATGCTTAGCTTTATAGCCTACCTGACAATTTTTCGTAAACTTTGAGTTCATTTTCCGTGAAAACTATCGCTCATAAAACCCAACTTTGGGGGTGATTCGTCAATCTTGACTCGATATCTATCAAATTACCGAGTCTTACCACTGAAATCGCCTCCGACGGTGTGTAGTCTCCTTGTAAGTTAAATTAGTGGGATGGCTTATATCTTTCCATTTCTTTGATTTATTAGAGTTTCATTTAGATTGTATTATAAGTCAAATATATTCATGCTGTCACGTGCTGGTATATGATTTGTAAAAGTGCCTGTACGTTTACTTTGTAATTTCAGGGAAAAAAGTAATTTTAAATAAGTCTTGCTTACTTATTGAAGATAATAATAAATGTCATTTCCTAAGGGTACTAAAGTTATAATTTAGTAACTGTTTATTCATCTGAGAAATTAATTTCTTTCTAAAAGTTGTTAATGTTCTTCAAGAACACCAAAATGTATAATTTAAAGAAGCAATAAAGATTATTTTTGGATGAAAATTGAGTTACTATTTGAAATTTCCAAATCGTAGATAAAATTAATGTTTCCGATCAAGATTTATGAAGAATAATTTCACTTCACATAATTTCACACTGATGAATTGTTTAAGTTGCCACTCTGAATATTGATGAATGCTTTTCTCTTATTTTAGTATAATGTTGACTTTGAAGAGGTTTATAGTTACTTTTTTTTTTACTTCTGTAACATCTATCTTATATATTTGAAAAGAAGTTGCAATATCTTGGAAATTCTAACCAACTTTTAGGTATGGTAAAGATCTAGATTTCATAAATAGAAAGGGAGGATTTGAAGAATTGAATATAGTGGGAAGATTTCCAAATCTGACTTTAGGAATGCTAGTTTGATACCAGTCATTGTCTTTTTCTCCATAATAATACATGGGCAAATTGGTTATACCAAACCATAAATGTCTTCTTTTCAGAAATTTCTTATTAATTAAGTAATATATCTAAGCATAAACTTAAAGATGGAGAATTCCGTGAAGAATCTAATACTTATCATGAAGTGTAGTTTTCAGCTTGCAATAGAGAAAGGTTTTGTAAAATATACATAACTTTAGTGAAATTTCATCTCTGTAGCACTCCTTTCTTCACATATCTGATCCATTTTAAATTAATTAGCTCCCATTTCCAGTACTGCTTTAATTCTACTCTCAAATCCCTTAACCTTCCTCTCAACCTATTTTATTTTATAATTGCTATCCCATGCATAATTTCTGAAATGTCTTTTAACAGAATCTGTTGAGAGACATTTCAGTCTTGTTTAGTGCATGATTTTTTTCCCTAATTGTTAAAAGAGAAATTTCATGATTAACTTTGAATCTTATCAAGAATATTTTGGATGATGAGAATAATTGTATATTAAGAATTAAGTTCTCTTCTTGATAGAAAACTTTTGCTCTTGGCTCATGACTTGGGGTCTTATTCATAGTTTTCTGTTAAACCCTTTTAAGTTCTTGTATTTATATATTTTATTTATTTATTTTATATATTTAATAGTTTCTTTCATTGAAGATCACTGGGTAAGGGGGGGAGCATTTGGCTTGGTATATTGGTTTATTCATTTAGTGCAGCTTTAGGACAGTATATTTATTTATTATTGTTTTTAGGTCATAATCCCAGATTGTAGAAAAATGGGCTACTTTGAATATGCTTTAGTTTTGAGCTGAGTGTTTTGTTTAAATTATTTAATGTTGAGGAGAGATTTATGATTATATGATATTTATATATCTTGGAGATTCTAGTGTGATTTGGGAAACTTATAATCCCCTTGTTGGTTTTGACATTAAACCTGTATGTTTTGCTACCTTGATATTCCATTGCAATACTTCACATTTGGGTTATTTGGAATGGTCCTAGCCATTAATTAGATTTTGAGATCCTAGGAGAGGTTGAGGTTACTGTAGGGAAGGTAGTTGAATAATTGGTGGAGAGCGGATCTCACCCATGTTTGGCAGCCTCTTTCAGCATGACTTAACATTCTTTTTATTGCTTTATATGCAGGCATCCTCGATAGTTGTCTAGGTGATCACCTTTGCAGTTCATGCAGGTCAATAGTATGTTTTTTGGTGTTTGGCAGTTGGCAGAAGGATGATTCTGTCCAAATTTAACACATTTAAAATTCACCTGACAGGTTTTCACGGTGTGGCTATATGATTGGTATCAATGGCATTGTGGAGGTCTACTTGTGGGGGTCTGAATTTCTCGATTTTTCTTTCATGTTGCACACCTATTGCAGGGATTGAAAAATTTTCTGATGGAGATGATGCAATAAAATTTGTTAAAGTAGGAGAGGAAGGGGTGGTGAAATTGAAGTAATCCCTTGCTTTATTTGTGATGGTGTGGGACATGATGCATCTTAGCTACGATTTAGCTGCAGAGACTGTATTCTTCAAAGGATTCCGCCATTCCTTCAATAGATATGTTTTCTGATAGGTTTCTAATCTTTTAGTATGTGTCCTTAACTTTTTGTAGATGAAACATGAAGAATTCTATTTCCTGCTGGGTTTTGGCATTAATGAAATCTTTCATTGTTTGGGCTCTTACTATTGCTCTTTGGCTAGAGAGTTGCACAAACAATACGAATTTGCAATCCTTTTGGATTGCTTTGATTTTTACGAATTAATTTTTACAATGTGCCAGTAAAATAGGAAGAATTCTTTGCTTCTCCGATATGGCATTTGTTTCCATTCGTTCAAATTGTTCCGATTGTACTATGTGGGGTGAGATTGCGCTAACTCTGTTTCTAAAGAGGGGAGTAGAGGAATGTGGAGGGGAGAAGGGAGTCAGACGTCTCCTCCTACCCTTTTTGCAGATAATTTTCTAGTCGCCTGAATTGTTACACATAATTTTTCGGTTGTGGCTTCGGTTGTGAGTTGGGATGAGGTCACGTTGGCCTCGGTATTCCCCTCCATTCCCGTTTCAGCTATCGTTTCGATGCTGTCATCCAAGGACTGCTGATTAGATTGGCTTATGGCATTCTCTGGCTTCTTTTCTTTCGGGATCCTTTTCTCTCGCTGAGGTCGCTGGGCAGTCGAAGGCATCACCAATGGGTTGATATCCTTGGTTTTGTCAGCAGCCGTTTGACTGTACTTCCGTTCTGAGTTGACTGAGCGGGATCGTACTATATTACGGGATTGGGGCCCCAAAAAGAGGTCTCATTGCAATGAGATGCGATGAGGCCAGGAGGGGCTCAGATGCAGCACCAGAAACTCTGTTCGCGGGAAGGTAAAACAGTATGCACAAAGGATATTGCGCGAATTTGTGAGCAGTAGTAAGTACTCTCTTTCAACACGTCGGCTTGTCAAGCTTCTTCTCAGTACAAAAAATATCCTTCCAATTTTCAGGAATGAAATCATCTAATACTCTATACTATACCATCATTGGTATGTTGGGTGTTTATTTAACCGTTTAGAGTAATTAGGGTATCTGTTTCATTGTGAAACGCTTGAAATTCATTTTAAATCAAAGAGAAGTGAGAAAACAGATTGCAGTGTATATCTGTCAGCGAGAAGTCATACTATCACAACCAGCTTTTCTTCAAGTAAATTGATCTGGTTACTGGCTGAGACATTTTAGATTTACGATGGACTAATCTGTCTTGATTTATTCTATTCTTCAACGTAATATTACGAGAACGAAGATAATGTAGACATAAAATGGACTTCAACAGCACCACTTATTGTAAATGACATGATCTTTGGAAGTGATGACGAAATTTCGATATAAATTTTCGTGACTCCAATTGGAAAGTTGTATTCGACTAGCTGCTAGTGCCTTCACAAATTACGTTAACATTTCCCGTGTTGTTAAATGAAAGAGAGTTTCCTTTTATGGCAGAATGCTTAGGGAAATCTATTCCCGTCTTTAGGAAGATGCATTTTCGATGTCAGAATTAAGTCATAAATTTTGTAAGATCACATGCGATTTTAAATTACTTTGATATTCCTTTCACTAAAATGTGGAAAAGACTTTCATAGCTCTTGATTTATTCGACCGCTGGAATTTTTATTCATGTATAAATATAATACGGCTATCATTTATCCCTTCCTTGCTACGATTTTGCATTTAGCTGTCGAACATGCTATTCATCTATTTCGAAACTGGATCTTTTTCACTCGCTAATTACTAGGGTGGACCTCATTGTCCGTTTATGAGCACGATGTAATGAAATAAACTGTTGTAGCAACCCTAAATGTTATCGATACGTACACATTCAATATACCTATTCAATGTTCTACGAATTTGCACGACGCTGATATAAAAAAATTCTGCAATTTTTTAAAATTAAATAATATTATCCATCACAGATATATTGATATATATTTTTGCTTCTGTCATAACTAGCATCTAATAGACCCGACTTCGAGGATTATAAATTCTCAATATTAATCTTCCACTGGTATGCACTGGTAGAAATCATCTATTGAGGCATTGTTGGTTGGTATTCTCGAGATATACTCTTCTGTTTTATAGGATATGTGATATATATAGTCAGTTAACCGTGCTGTACTATGGAATACTTTATAAACATGATATAATCACATCTTTTTATTAAATTGTCATCATAATTCTTCATTCGGTAATAGGTTTGTTACTTAAGATATTTCGAAAATATTTTTTACAGTTCCTGAATGGTCACTAGATATGTCATAGATAAAATGAAAATGAATTGTCTAACTATGAACTGTAGGTAGATAAAATAATGCAAAGCTATTATTAATAAAATCATTTAAATATTTATTAACTTTAAAATTATTCATCACAAAGTGAAAAATAAACTTCAAAGAAATTATCTTTCAAATTCTCTCATCGGCGTTGGAAAAATATCTCACAGATAATTAGACTGAAAGAACTCCGCAGTCTACAAGGTGATAATTTATATACCCTTTGGGTTGCCGAAGAGAAGAGGAGGTTGGACACGACCGGAAAAATTAATCTTGAGAGCACTAAAAAAGTGATGCGTACTTCA
Organism: Pachydiplax longipennis; assembly: GCA_036926295.1. NCBI lineage: Eukaryota > Metazoa > Arthropoda > Insecta > Odonata > Libellulidae > Pachydiplax > Pachydiplax longipennis. The sequence goes on along the minus strand of JAVFKF010000030.1, from coordinate 2,208,557 downwards.
GAGATCATAACGCAATCGGCTGCGTTTTAGTGACATAAGAATTTATAACTTACATACTGCTATTTATTACTGCTCTAAGTTGAAACCTCTCTAGGTCGAAGATACCCAAACAGTACAGCAATATTGTAGCAAAGGTCTAATATGCTATTTCTTTTACTCTTGATGGGAACTCTACAGACTAATATTTAGATCCGATTCAGCTTTCCCATTATGCTTCGAATATGCTCTTTACCAGTGAGCGTAACTTCTAAGAATTGAAAATGACTTCCGTACTCTAAATGATATCCTGAAATGTGATATCCTGCAAGGGGAACGCATGAAAGTCATAGCTACGCAGTTCTTTGCATTCACATCGAGGATAGTTGCGAACCAAAAGTCAATATAAGTTAGATAGCAGTGCATTAGAGATGATCAAACCCTTTTAGACTATGGAAGATAAATAAGCAATTAATACGTCATGAGTATCCAGCTGTTGAATTTGATTGAATTGTACGCAAACTATGTAACCACGTTCTCAAGGGTAGCCAATCGAGTGACAAAAAGTCGGCTTATTTTTCACTAGTTTGCCATATAAAGTCAATCGAGGTTGAAATGGGTGGCTTATACAGTCTACAATTTTAAAGTTACAGCAATTACCAAATAGTATGAAAGTACTATTAGTATTAGTTTTAGTAATTATCAAAATTAGTGTTGGTAATAACCAAAATATGTTTAAGTATAGTAGAATGAAATTAGATTCAAAACACCCAGAAAGAATCATTGAACAAAGGAAAAAATACGTCAGAAAGAAAGTATAAAAGATACAGAAAATTACAAACAAAAAAGCGCTGAAATCACAACAGTGACATAAACGTAAGATAAATAGCATTATATATAAACTCACGTACATTAAGATTATAAAATAATTTATAATAATGGCTCCAGTCAGATGCAATCGTTTAGTAATCGGTATTCATTTCGGTAATCTTCGTCATTGCACATTTTATCTGAGAAAATGCACGTTTAAGACAAGTGGTATGAGACAACATCTTACTCAGGGTAGCTAATCGAGTGACGAAAAGTTGCATATCTTTCTCTATACTCCGTCCAACGTCATAAGGAGTCCACGTAAATCTTATGGCCCCGTATATATATTACAGGGGGAATGCAGGAACTGTTGCGACTTTTGTATATGAAAGAAAGTTGGCGATAATTAATTTCAAAGAAATTCAGCATAGAGTAAAATTGACTTCTGGTAAAATAATACGAACAGAGCGTGCCATTCTCCCGTAAGGAATACACGGTGCCATATGATTTACATGGTCTCTTCAAGACGTTGTACGAAGTATAGTTTGTTTGTTTCTTTAGTACTGTTATGTAGCGTGGAATCCACACGAGGAGGGTTTGATCTTGCGTGAGAGCGCGTAACGTAGAGTTCCTTTAAGGGAGACATCAGGTTCGATAGCAAAGTATCAAAGATGATCAAAAACCACTGCTGAGAATCTCCTAAGGATAGGAGAAACGAGTTTGCATGTAATTTATTTCACTTAAAAGAATAAACATGAAAATAAAAATTGATTTATTGAAATGATTGAAATTAGGCACCCTTGAAGTAAACATTATAATGGGATTGCCATCAACTTTAACAATATCACGGACGTGTTTTGAGGAAAAATCAGAAAGTTTAATTGGAAATTGCACAAATAAACTAAGAACGTAAAAATGTATTAAATGAACGCAAATTGAACACAAAAAGAGAAAAACGATAAATTTACTTCAAATAAAGTTTAATATCTAATTTGAGTAAAAAGCCGCTCCTGTCGGCGAATGAATATTTTTTATTACATGCAGGGGAAGTATCTCTGGGCAATTAAAAGAATAAATTAGGTGCAATATATGTATTAAACTGTTTAAACATCACAACGTTAGGCTTAGGAATTACAAAAAAATCCTTTTTAAATTATACATAAAAAACAAGGATTGTGCACAAAATATTCGAGAGATTTTGAAGCAGTGATTATCTTGATCAAATACGCGGCATATTGATTCCCATACTCAGTCAGCGAACGTGATGTTTGAAGTTTATCGTCAAAGAAGTTTCGCGAGATTATAGCGAGATCGGATATCTATGACTGGTCTCACTTCCCATTCTATAGTATAAGGTACTCAAATCTGACAGTTATTTAGGGAGTTACAGACAATCCTATGCTCGCGGGGTATTTATTTAAATAAATACATTAAAACTCCTAACTGACACCTCATTAGAACAAACAACTCCAAACGGACAATTACATGATGTCCCGATCGGATGTATTGCATTTTACGTGCGTACAGCTAGCCACTGAAAAATCTAATGGTCCTTGGTGCATACGATTGAGGGGTTTCTACCCGTCCCTCTATTACCTCTTGGCAACACCGAATGCTCGCCTACAGTAGAAGACCCATCCGATCAGGGTGGAGGGGAATGCAGTACCAGCGATTGCTGGGAATTTTTCGGTAGATAGGAAGATATTATCTTTTGAAAAGGGCAGTGATTGTAAGCTCTCCTCTTTATTCTTTATCTTACAAAATCCTTTTTATTCGTTAGGAGACCCAACATATTCTCACTTTGTATAATTTCCGGTTCCTTTGAATATTGACGACTACAACACGTTTATAAATTAATATTTAATCTTAAATTTAAGGAAAAGAATCAAGATTCTGATTCGGGCAAGTGGCCTTAGGATGTCCTGACTCAGAATGTACTTTCAAATAGCAGGGAGTGAGTCCTGAAATTTCAACATTAGATTAAGATAAATTGTCTGACTTTAGAAAGTTATAAAGGTAAATTTTCTTGGAACCCATCTTTTTTAAAACAACAGGCGTCGCAGATAAAGGCTGTATCATATTTAAAATGCTTGAGGGTCGCGACTTCTATGAAACAGTATTTATATAAAGAAATTACTGCACTGTACATGTACATCGATAACCCCACAGAGGAAAATAACAAAGAATATAAACAGAAGAGGAACGATAACTCGACAAGTACACTAACTCTCGTGGGATTGCTTCTTTGGTAACCTGGAAAGGGATACGGTGGACAAAGAGTTGCTTAAAAGTAATGAAAATACTCAACAAAGGACACTTTACTTATCAAGGCAATCAATTTCTTTAAGTGAAGAGAAAAACATCTCTCAGCAATTGACTTTCACCAATGTGCCGAGACTGTACCTTACAGAGAGGTTGTGGCTGCAATGAATGCCGTCGATAAAAACAGTTTCCAAAGCATCCTTGGATGCTTAGACTTCAAAGATCACTTTCGGAGCTAAGCAACAGGGCCTCTCCGTGTGTTGGGAATTTTTCGATCTTCCCGATCGATTTCCTGTGGAGGCCTTTCCTAAATCCCCTTCATTCATCTCCTCCTCTGAGCGCGTGTCACAGAATGCCAATTTGCACTCCATTAACGGCGCGCCGCCTGCAAGGGGCAGATAAGGTACTCCTCTCTCCTTTCAAGGAGCTGCGTCTCACAACAAACCATTCACACGCACACCTCCTCATTTTCATCTCTTAGAAAAAGCCATTTTCGTCTCTTTGTCTGTCTGCCTTTGTCTATTTTACTCCGTCTATAAATGTCTCTCCGTATCGACATATGTCGTCAAGAGGAAGCAGACTTGATAGGTTACTGTCTGTGGAAGTACTCGATTGAAGGAAAAAAAGATGGCGATGGATAGGCCTTTTGACCCCCCGTTTGGCCGACAGTCATTTCACCGACATCCTGCTCGAGTGAGCTCAAGTGTCATTCATATTACGTTTTCAAAGGATTTTTAAACGAATTTTAATAGTTCGTTATGGAGGTAAGGCTGCATTAGTCGTGGTATTCATTTAATTATCGTGATTAATTTTTGGCATTCGTATATAATTCTTTAATTTAAAAATTAATTCTATGCTAGTCATCCATATAATTCATTTTTATATCGCGAACAATTGTTGTTATTTATATTGATTTTTTATGTAATTACTTTTAATTTTCAATCCATTTAATTTTTTAACCATCCGTGGCATTCATTTTGGTATCGCGAATAATTTTTGTTATGAAGACTAATTATTTTCGCTATTTATCTGCTATATTTATACTTCCATTTAAATTATTTGAAATACTTTTACATGTTCTACAAATAGTCTACGTGTACCCCGTGACAATCACGGTAAAACCCGACTTTAAACATATTCCCAAATTAGCGAAGCTTGAATATCGGCGGGGACAGGGTGAAAATAACCGATAGACAAGACTTGCGTAAGCAAAAGAGGCTGTAACATATTCAATTTTAGCTTAGTTCAACTCACATCAAAAGAAAAAAAGCATCATTAAGAGTGTCTCATGATGCATAGCATGAATATCTATATCGCTATCGCTTATATCGCTAACTCTTGAAATAACTTCATGTGCATGACAGCCGTCCTAGGAAATGACTGATAGTTAAAATGATGGTTATCTCAGCTACCAATTTGAGAGATGTTCAAATCTCAATCATAGGGTTAACTGCAAGCGCAAGTGCGAAATGCATCATTGATGTTAACAAACTATTTAGCTATAAGTATTGCTGAAAAGTTCAATGACGGTATAAAATTTTTCTAACACACTCATTGCCGTCAACTAGTATTATTGAGCATCACCTTCAAGTTAGTTGATTAGCAGATTCGACGTATTTATGATTCTCACCGTGTAAAAATACACCGAGAAGTATGTAAGGCTGGAACATGTCAATTTTATATAAGAAGTATGTATTTTTCACCAAGTAATTATCGTATTCTCTGGAATAAATCCTGATCTGGATTGTTAACTATACAATCTCTGATGATATTTGACTGAAAAGTTTAAGAATGTGCAGCATACTTGAGAATAATTCAGCCCTCTCAGAAGAAAGATGTACAATAAAGAAAATGTACGGGTGCTCAAGTGGTACTTTGAACTGACCCAACATGTAAGATGTATGTCCGATCTTTTAAATAAAACGTGGAAAAATATTTCAGGGCTTTGCTCTGATATTTTTACAGCCATTCAATATTTATTTCACGGTTTTCGTTTTGTTATCCAAAGTAATTTCCTTTAATTTTAATTTGTCAAATTACTCATAAATTTTTCTGTTGATATCTAGCTTGATTTTAGCTTAGATTTTGATTTCCCGACTGCCGAATTCATTCGTTCTCTAAATAAATGCAACCAATATCCTTTCCTTTCAACAGTTCTTTTAATACTTATGTAGGTGGAATATATCGTTCTTCTTCTTATATCCTCGAAATATTCTATTCTCTCTCTACTCATTTCCACATCTATGATAGTTATCTTTACTGAGTGAAAGACAGATATATAGATTGTCAATAATTTAGATAACTTTTTATATAATATTTTAATGAATGGTAATCAGTATATATTTTTCTGGAAATTTTTGGGTAAAAGATCGTTTAGAGCTGTAAAAATGGTCACATGGGAGAACTGTATTTTCTTTCTTTTTAAAGCAAATTTTAAATTTATTTTTGAAGTATTAAATAAACGATTGATTCCAAACAGCACTCAAAGCATTATATTAATTTATTTTCCAAATCTGCTGTTATCATTGTGTCATCTATATTGCATTTTATTATTTTGTCACTTATCATAATCCTTTTTGTTTTGCTTTTCTTTAATCCAATAGCTTCTTTAATGTACACATTAAATAAATATAAGGAAAAAGAACATCTCCGTTGTACTTCTATCTTGATGTGTGCTTTTCTCGCAATCCCATTAATATACAACTTAAGAATATGAGCTCAAAATAAGTCAATCTTATGACGGGAGTTTGAAGACGGTTGGAAATGTAGTAAGAAGATCTTCTGTGATGGATAAAGTTATTTCACTCCTCTCCCTTCCCCACTATTCGTCATCGTTAAGGAAAATAAGATGGAAGGGAAAATTGTGGAAATAACCTTCGCAATTCACGTACTATTGAGCGGCTGTTATGATAGTGAAATGGATGTTTTGAAAGAGATAAAGCGTATCAAAACAAAGAGACTGTGTTATTCTAAGCCTTTCTCCAACGTGGCTGTTATGATAGTTAAAATGGATCCTTTCTCACCCGTCAAAAAGGTAACCAATCTCCGGAAATTGGTTTCGTTTAGGTTGAATGAGGTGCTCTCGCTGACTAGGTAGCGATTTAAATAGTGTCACCGAATCTATTCAATCTAGCTGAACTGTTTTTGTATCCAATTCGAATAAGTCAAATCCTGCTTTTCTGAAATCGCGCATGTCTTTAGCCTTTGAACTATGCCTCTCGTATGCACGTAATAACACGTATACAGCTGAGAAGAAGTCATTGCTGTGTAATCGGACATAAATATAAATGTATATTTGTAATTCACAATAAGAGAATTTAAAGATAGGCTAATTAACATTAATAATTCCGTGAGAATTTCCTTTCATATTATATTATCCTTTGAATTACAATCAAAACTTTACTTATAATCTGAAAAAAATACATTATCATGCGAGTAAAAATATTTTCTCTTATTTTGTACATAAATGTTTGAATAAATGGCTACGAATAAAATAATAGTTAAATCGAATACCCCAAAAAATACTTCGTAATCTTAATGACATTGATAAGGCTTAAAAGTGTTGTGATTTAGATCGTGCTGAAGTCATTCAAGTGAATAAAATATGAGATATGGCTCTTAATCTGCAATCAAGAAACGAATTGGAAAGATAAACTGGAAGATAGAAATAACAAATTAATAAATGAATGACAGTCACCAAAATACAGGTGTAGAGCTTGCTTTCGACTGATTGTCGAAGTCAGGAATACACATAATTCATTCGCTCAAATAAAGTTTAAGAACATTATGGTTTTTCATTTCGATAAAGTCAAATTAATTCGTTAAATCCGTATGCTTACAGTGAGGTTATACAGTACAGTGCAGGCAATTACTTTCGATTGGAAAATAGTTTAAGGTGAGCGCAAGTCTCATTCCGCGTGTTGAAGCGGGTACAAGTATGAATAAAATTAACATATTCAATGGTGATTTCGTGGCACATGGAAGAGAAAAACGCTTCGTAACTTATTTATGCGGATTTTTAAGTCGAAATGTTTTGTCGACATAAATATGTCAACACGTTGACGGAACACGTCAAATTAAAAATCTGCTGTGGGAATTAAGAAAAGTTTTTCCTCTTTAAGATGGTTTCAAGTATGAAACCTAGCAAAGTGGAAATTGGAAGAATAATAGAATTTAATTTCCATATTGGTTGACATTTAATAGCAGGGGTATTTTGAAAGAAGAAATTAATATCGGGTAGTTTCGGTTATTCATATAAAAATACGACACCTCATGTCACAACTCGTATGATAAAGGGTTTACTTTTTCATGGAGAAGAAAAAAAACCGTAATATCAGAAGGAGGAAACAAAATCCGTAACATAGCTGGCGTTTCCACATTTATCACCAACTTCAATCATTAATTTCATTCATTATATCTTTCGTACCAGCAAATGATCTGTCATACGCTTGAGCTTCCCGTCCGTTACCGTGTTCTGGATAAGGTAGCGAAACAAATTGCAAGGTATTCAACTCCATTCAGCCCTCATTCAAAATCTCTCTCTGTCAGATACTATCTCTTCGCAGATTTTCCACTGCCAAAAACACTCGAAGATATCTTTTAAACGAAAGACCTCGGATCGTCGGAGTTAATTCCGTTTCCGATGATAATTTCCCCAATAAGCTCACGGTCTTTGTCACACTGTCATTCCAACGATTTCGAATATCAAAGTAGACTTCAATTCTTTCACCTGCTAATTACATCTGGATACTCCATCTGTCAGCGTTTCCATTTTTCACGTCAAATCAATACTTTAACATTTTTATACAAAGTTATGTTATCTTTTCTCATCTGATGCGGCATTGCGTGATTCATCCCATACTCTTCAGTCATCTTAACCCACTTTTTCAAGAAATGACGGTCTGATTATAAGAGATAAAATGCGATATGTGTGGTGACCTTGTTTACCGGCTGCGGTGGCAGAGAGCTTCGCCACGTTTGGGTTTAAGTCGAATTTTAGGGAGTGGTTGTGCGTACGTCCACTGATGCTGATTACGTCTAACTCTGCAACAATTCAGTAAATGGATAATATTGGATGCTTTGGGATATAAATAAGTAAATAAATACGTCATGAGTTTCCTACCATTGAAGTTTATGTACGCAAACTCGGAGGCTACGTAATCGCGTTCTCTGGAGTGGTTAATCGAGTTTCAAACGGGTGGCTATCGGGTGTATATAGTGTGCAATTTAAAAATTACGCTACAGAAATAGATGGAAGTCAAATAGAATGGAAAATAATTAAAATACGCAAACACAGGGGTAAATTTTTTAAATCAGTATTGATTTTAGTAATCTTCCTCATTGCACATTTTATCTGGGAAAGTGTGCATTTAAGATGATGTAGAATCTGCTAATAGTAAGTCTCGTCTCATTTAAATCGTATAAATCTCTCGGATCAGACTCTGAGGCTATCTAACCGCGCTCTCAGGGGTTTTCAATCGAGTGTCTAAGTGGTGGCTTATTTTTCCTTAGTTCGTCCGTTGCTTGAGTATTGCTGAGCGGATGATTGTTTGGTACGTACCAAACAAACACCAGGTATGGAGCAGATAAGAGATAATAGAAAAGTTGCTGTGGCTGAATTCTAGGTAAATCAAGAAGAGAAAAGATCTGAAACGAACGAATCACAGATACTCTGCGTTTAAAACGGATCCAAGTAAAGATTGAGAGAACGAGATTAATATGGTTTGGTCCCTTGGTGCGGATGATTGAAAGGCAACTCCTAAAAATATTTTTGAAGATAAGGACAAAGAAAAAACTAAGGAAAAGGAAAGGGCATGATGAAAAAGGACATTAGTAGAATTATGGAAGGAGCAGAAAAAATAATTACATTTTTATTCTTTCTTCGATCAGTCCTTAAATAAGCTAAAATCTTATTCTGAGTTCTTCAATACTACCTACGTTCTTGCTCTATCTTTAGACCTCAATATTTCTCCCTAATTTAGCAAGATCTCAGCTGAAACCTTTTCTTATCGATTACTCATCCAACCTCTCAATTCTTCCTTTTCCCATCTTCCTTACGGCAATCCAACTTCCTAATAGTGATAGGAATCGATCAGAAAATACAACTCTGCAAAAATATTTTGTATCACGGAAACTTTCGTTTAAAGATATTTCGGACCAATTTTATGCCGAAATAAGACATCGACGAAAAAAAATGAATTAATTCTCCTACCGCTTCAATTGACGAGTTGTTATCTGAAAGCCAAATAGAGAGGTCTATACGGAAAGGGATTTTTAATGAAACTTTTATATTTTACTTAAAAAGGAGCTGATTGATTGAAAAAGTGACCTTCCTTGTAAAGCTAGTTGATGCTTACTCGTTAGCTTAAACATTTTCCTATTTATTACATTCTTAATTTCACACAGTGAATCGAAATCGAAAATAAGCTTGCAAGAAATGCAAAAATGATTTTCTTGAGTTAGAACTTTGAAATTTCACATGGTCACTCTTTAATAAATTCTGCATACAACTATGCAAGTGCTTTACATTGTTTCTAGCTCGTTGAAATTATACAGAGGGTCAAGTTTGATTAAATTTCGCAAAAAATGTCGGTTTTCGATTTTTCGCGAATTTCTTCAAGTTCAAGTCAGTACAGAATTAATATTAAGAAAATTATTGGATATTCAATTGAGTTGAATTGAATATCAGTATAATTTAATGTTATAAATCTGTCTTTTTTCATTTATAATAGTCAGTTTTCATGACCACAGTTAAATATTTTCACACTGAACAGAACAAAGTAGCGAACCCTTACTTAAGAGCGAATTTTTACCTAAAGCGGGGAAAATAGTAGAAATGGATATCAACGGACAGGGGCTAAGTTATACCAACGTACGCATGCTTTCTGAAGAATTATTTGAAATTTTCGACTGTTTGCGACGCCGATAAATAAGCCGGATTTTCGACGTCAATTTGCCCTCCGCCGCGCGGATTCGGCCATGAAAACCTTAGTTTATAGAGCAGCCACGGACCTAAACGATGAACTTTCTTACAAACGTTCGACGAAGAAGTCATATGAAATATTCCCCTTCACCCATTTTCATCAAAGCAATAGGACATTTCGCAACAACGTATTGTTTCAATCAAATTTCAGGATAGAGGAACTATAATTGGATGTTTTTTTATGAGAAAATATTATATAGAGCAAAGCTATTATAGAACTCCCTCGCTCTGTCTATCAAGGAAAACTATACCAGATGTGAGCTCGTGAATTTGATTATCAGGGGAGATGATCAAATATAAAATTAGAAGAAACGGGGCTTAGACTTTTAATAACGTGGAAGTTTTGCAACTACTGGCTCTTCAGTTGTAGGCAACAGACATTCACATTCAATATTATAATATAGAATAGCTATCGAAAACACTTGATTCTCATTGGGAAGTAAAATTCGATTAATACATTATTTATTGCAATATAACCGACTCTCAAAAAAACAAAAGATAGCCCGTGTAAAAAATGAGACGTTGAATTAGGTTATTAAAGACCATTTAAAACGTTATCCCGCGTAAGAGGCGGGTTTTTGACACGAAACAGATGGTAAGATTAACGCTTAAAACGCCCTGCTTTCCGCTTAAGATGCGGATATTCCCGTTCCCAGATGCACTGCAATCCACCTTAGCAAATAGTTCGTCTCATTTGATCGACCAGATTTTTAAGCACCGTTTGTGTCGTCCTCTCACGCTTTGCCTTATCTCTAGAATGGGTTCTTGTGAATTCTTCTATTCCATGACTACTTAATTTTATGAATTACAGAGCTTTCTATATCCATCGTCGGAGCTGATACGAACTCTAAGATTTCGAAAACTTTAAAATATCATAAATTTGATGAGATGTAAAGACTAGCAATTCTTTGGAAAAAAGCAGAAAGGGAGTTGAAGGATCCAAAGTGATAGAAAGCTCTCAATCATACCCATTAAATGTGGTCATTTATAGATATACGTTGCTAATGTATACGGAGAGGCACTCCGTGAAAAATTCGATAACCAAATCCATATTCCTCGCCCGGGTAGAAATGCCAGCCAAAATATTTTTAGTCAAAGTAAACCTTAGCTAACATACCTATTCGCCGAAGAATTTTCTGTCAAGCTATCCATGCGGAGAGCAACTTTTCTGCAAAAGATATTCCCGGGAGCATATGTGCGGAAACTTTACATTCGATATGGGAACAGTATTAATTTCATCTACATCTACATCTACATCTGTACCCTGCAAGCCGCCTTTCGGCGTGTGGCAGGGGGTGCAAGCACCAGGACTCTATTTGCCCAGTCGATTATTTTCGCGTATTGTTCTGGGAAAAAAAGAATTCTTGAATCGACTGGTTTTAGCATCTATTTCTCTGATCTTTCTCGCTGGATCAGAACGGCCTATATAGCAAGGAGGGCGCATAATGTCGGCTACATCTTCTATGAACGTGCTCTGTCTGAATTTATCAAGTAATTTAAATCTCTGATTGAGCCTTCTTTCTTCTAAAGATTCCCATCCTGCCTCCTGAAGCATCCGAGTAACACTTACCGATTTATCATAGCAATTTCTTACGAAGCGTATTGCCTTTCTTTGTACCTTTTCTATCTCGCGAATACAACACTTTTCAGCAGGGTCCCATACACTGCATGCGTACTCGAGGTGAGGCCTAACTAGCGCAAAGTAACATCGCTCGCGGACTTTTTCTTCGCTTTTACCGACTATTCTTTTGACGAAGCCTAGTTTCTTAAGAGCTCGCCCACATATGTTATGGATGTGGGTACCCCAAGTTAAGTTATTCGTGAGGGTTATTCCGAGATATTTTACCGAATCGACAGTTGATAATGTTTTCCCTCGAAGGCAATATGAATTATGATTGGCAAAGGATTTTCTTTCGAAAAAATTAACTACTGAACACTTATCTACGTTGAGCTCCAATTGCCAGTCGTCGCACCATTTTACTATTTTATCTAAGTCATTCGACAGGCTTAATCTATCGTCATTACTTTTTATTTCTCTGTAAATAACCGTGTCGTCCGCAAATATTCTAACGTTACTGTCGATGTGTTCATTAAGATCGTTAATGTATATTAAGAATAATAATGGCCCGATTATTATTTGCGATTAATATTTGAAAATTAACTTAATTTAACTATAATTTCCCTACTACATTGTAGCATTTTTCAGAAATTTCGCTAAGTTACACAAACACATGATAACTTAATGTAACTCATTCAAATCAACATTGAATTAATCATCATTGATTTAAAGGATCGCAAGCACTGTATGCTGTATACTCAGGATATATATTACCTTTTGACAATCAAAAAAAGCGGTTGAATAGTCCTTATCTTTTTGTCCATCATTGATTTCCATATTGTGGTTCCCGACTGTACCAAAGAACATGCAATAATTGGATCAATCATGCCGAATAGTCTAGATTGTTGAAAGAATTATAAAAAGAATTACTATTATTAACTTAAAAATTAAAAGTAAAGTTTAAGAGCTTATTCTTTTCTCAAAAATCATTCAGTCATTTTTAACTCGGATTCGATGCAACAATTATCAATCATCGTATTTCTTAAGAAAGGAGAGAAATATCAAAGTTCTAGATAAGGTTTAGGGATAATCACGCGAATTTCTTTACCTTTCGTGATATTTCTGTTGCGTTGGACTTGGAAAGGGGAGAGAGAGAGTTGAGTATAGCATTGTACCTCGTAAACAAGGTCGCCCTTTGAAAATATGAAGTCGAAATACCCGTGGCTTAGATTACTGCATTAGATAGCTACTTTCGGCGAGAGAGTAATTGATACAAATATGCATTGGATGAAGTAAGAAGTTGTCATATATTTGAAAGAATAAATTAAGAATCCCTGTCAGACAGGTCATTAATATGCCACGAGTGGTGGTAAGTGTGCAGCGAAAAATTTGATAGATTCATTGGCACTACTAAACTAGCTTAAGTAGAATAAAAGACGCCGTGATAAGTTTGAGTTTGAACGTGGGTATACATACTTGTATCGATCACAAGTATGTTATGAATAGCAAATGTTATTCTATTTTACTTGTTCAAGAGACGGTGTTTTTTGAAAAATCAATGTGTTCAACTCTCTCTTTTTTACAAAAAAAAACTGTTCATAGAGAGGAAAAAGGAACATCAATGTCAGACTCATCACGTTTCAAAACATCAAAATCAGTGAAAAAACCACGAAGCAAATAAAAACTTAATTTTTCCAGACCTGTGTGATCGCCCATCCATTTGGAGTGCATAGTCAAGAACAAAGAGCTGTAACTTTAATAATTTGCGATTATTTACATCGACTAAAATCCTAACAAATTTCAAGGTTTATACTATGTTTAAAGCAAAAAAATTCCTATATTTTTAGTCTCGAGGTGGCCTACCCCTAATATTCTCATATTTTACTCGTTTCTCGATGGATAACGCTCGTAAGATTAAATTAAAATCTTCAAAATTACGAATTAATTAGACTACTGTTTATGAACAGATAATTTATCTTTGATTATTATACGATCAGAAAATAGAACGACTGCGGTGAGTACGGTGATAAATATTTCCTCCACACTATATGGATGTTAAAATATATTATAAAAAATTACGGCAAAAATTTACAACTCGAAGGTGCTCAAAGGAAATATGCCACATTTAAATATCTTTATTTTGGTTAATTTACCAAAAGCCCTTCTGACTTCCAGATATAAGGTTAATATATAAAATGATTAGTGCACAGCCAATTAAAGAAAAACACAATTTGACAGAATATATATTTTTAAAATAATGCGACCTGGAGGAAGAAGGGCACTCTGCACCAACTTGAATAAGGTGAGAATATTTGCTTCGGAAAGACACTCGTTAGCAAGGCTTAAGGTGGCGGTGTATCTGTAATTGCTCTAGTCAAGTTTTTTCCTCTATGACTAACGTTGAAGATAATATGGAAAAACAGTGCATACATAGTTGTACCTTCTTCATTCAATTCAAGTTGCGAGCAGAGAGAAGGGGTCATTTTAATCGCGAAAAAGCAGAACTTTCTCGTAATACGCCCCTGTTGATTCAAACTTTTCAATCAAGAGGACTCGGACAAGTATTTGTTTGTGTCATTCACTGAGCTTGTTTACGCATTTCTTAACCCACCTCAAACCTTCTTTGCGCACAAAGTGCTAGTCGTTTCATAGTCGTTTCCTTCGAAGCATGACGCAAGCTCCTCATCGCGTAATGACTGGAAATTTCTAGAACGTTCTGATACATCGAGAAGTTTAATGAACCCAAGACGGCTTTCCAACTCCTAGAGCTATTCATCTCCTTTTAAATATTCTTTCCTCAAATTTACAGATGATTTCAGAAAACGAATGAACCCATACCACAATGATTCGAATATAGATAAAAATGTCAAAGGAAAAGATGCTACAGGAACAAATCCTACGGAAATAATGCCAGAGTGGAAATATCACAGTAGAGAGGTCATTTTAGCTACGATTTTGCGTCATCTCGAATAAAAAGGTTGGCAGTGGAATCACTTCATTTTTTAAGTTAATTGAGGGATTAGAACTCAAAGCAGTCATTAGAACCTGCTCTAATATGAATGGTGCTATTATTCGTTCAGATTTTGCTGTGGCTTCATTCGATTTTAGGTTCGAGCGGACGGGAGGGATTTGTCATACCTATTGGAGAAGTAACTCTCAAGGAGGAGAAATTTAGGGAAGGGGCGGATAAGTCATGATCTCCCTCTTTACCCTTCCCTCTACCGTCCCCCTCTTTTTTTTACTATAAAAAGACCTGAAACTAGGCACCGATCATCAGTCTGTCTCTGGACAACGACAGAATTGCTGCTCGAAGCTTTAAGTTCGACGGAATCCTGCTACAAGCTGCTGAGAGACCCTTTTCGCTGTACGCCAGAAACTTCGACAGCTATGAAGGCTCACCGCAGCAACAACACAGGAGGAAGAATTTGCAGAAAATGTAAGTTTTTTTTCTCATTACTTTACCTTTATTCAAGTTCAAACTTTACCTTTATCCAATTTATCAAAGCGAATATTCATTCGCTGGAATAGTCATGCGTATCTTGGGGGATAAACTTCGTAAAATTTAGTTTTCCTCAAATAATATTTTAGAACTTCTTAGATTCGGTGATCGTGAAAATTTTTCGTGAGAGTTACTGGTTTTCGGTTATTTTGTGAAGACTCTTAAGATAGTGTCGTTCTACTTTTGTACCACATATGTACTTTAAAAGACTTTAGATTTGTTTTATGTTTGGCGAATTTATTTTGGCGTTTGTTTCCAAACTTTTGCTCAAAGTAAATTAAGTCTTTAGGTCAAAGATTAAGATTTTGCGTAGAAGTTTTCAAAGCTATAACTTTTCAGTGAAATTGACTAACATGGTGAATTACGGTAGCATTTCGATATGAACAAAGTTTCTTGCTCGGGAGTAATTCGGAATTTTTATACATCTCATAAAAGTTCAATGCCAATAATTGTAATGCTAAGATTGTTAATATTATAGATAACTTGCTGCATATTTATACTAAAGATTGACATGGAGAACCGTTTTTCCGGCACTTTGTAATTTTTCTGTCATTTTTGTTGAAGTTTAAATCAAAAGTGTATCCTCAGTTAGGAAAAATCGGTGAAGTATAATATCTAGAATGGAAAGAGAAAATTAATTTTCGGGTAGATTTTTCGTAAGACTGTGTCATCTGATATTTTAGTGTAAGAATTGTTTTACCAAGCTATCGTCATAATTGGTGAATAAAGTATAGTTTATAAATTTTCTAGTATCTCATCAAATATCTTGTATCTGAATGTAAGCGCTAGTATCTGCAAAAATTTTGGAATGCAGTTTAGTGTTTTGCAGCGTATTCGGAATTTTTTTCATATAGCGTTGTAATTTTGCTCGAGATTTAAAAAAAATGAATGGTAATGTGTAGGGAGAACAAAGTTTTCGGACTAAAATTTATTAACGGAATAAGTGCTATTTAGTTTTTATGCAAATCGGAAAGTTTATTAAAATTTTGTTAGTTTTGTCGTAAAGATTTCTTTACAGAAAAGAAAATATGTAGACAGTTTCTTTGAATAATTGTAACGTTTTTCTTCGAATTCGTATCTTTCTTAGTTTTGTTAAAGTTGTCCTTTAATCGTGTCTTTCAATTTTCATTCTATGTAACTTTCTTAATTCGGGTTTTCTTTTGTGGCAATATTTTAAACATCTGCATAAGTTTAAGATAGTTTAAGAAAAGATAAAGAATGTATGGTGCATTTGTTTTTCTTTAAATCTTTTTATTTTGATAGATTAATTTTGCTATGAAGTTATTTTTCATATAACCACGTCAGATTAAAGGAATAAGTTTAATCGGCGATAGGATTGTGATTACTATTTTCTGTAAGAATAATTAAATTCATTTTAGTTATTTGTATTTTTTGTGGATTTAAGATTATCTTGGGTGTTTTATTTATACGAATTTAATTTTGTTAAATGCCAAGTGTTTCAAGCAGAAGTTTCCAATTTTTTAAATTTTTACATTAATTTTCGCTTTGTTTTCAAACAGTCTAGAAATGGTTAGATCTTAGTTTAAATTCTTTTTAGGGACCGGACTGGTCTATCTCGTGAAGCTTTTATTAGGCGTAATATTTTGATCGGGCGTACATTTTAGAGGCTGGGTAGAAAGATAACAATTTTTTCCGAAACGTAGAAATAGGAGAAAATAAGTTTTTCATTGTCACCTCGTAATGAGGGGAGTGGAAGGGGAAGAGAATAGTCGTGGATGAGGTGAAGGAGAGGAATAATTCACAACTGGGACATCATGCTGCTTGGCGGATCACTCTGTAGAAGTTAGACGATCTATACTTTAACAGAGAGCTGAAAGAAATCTAGCATCCAAGAAAATTGAGAATCTAATATAATACGGTCATGATGAGTGGAATTATTTCCTCCCAGTTATTCAACCGAGTGGTGTTGGTCTTCATTAGAGGTTCGTCTTCATGTAGTTTGTATTTTCTTTCTACTTTGGTTTATATGGAGTTTTCCCTTGAAGTGACTTCGTTCATTTCAGGGAGAAAATGCAGTGGACATTTTATACCCAAAAGGCAATTAAAACTTGGATTGGTGGCTGCAGAGTGAATTTAAAGATGTAGTGAGAAGCCCAATATCTGAAAGGTAGAGGTAATGTTCGTGTAGCTTGTATTTTCTTTCTAGATTGGTGTATTTCCCTTGAAGTAACTTACTTTTTTCATTTCAGGGGGAAAATAAGAGTACAGTGGATATTTTATACCCACGAGGCGATTAAAATTTGTTGCTGCGGAGTAAAAAGCCTAATATCTGAAACATCGCTTCAAAGGATTCTGTAATGTTATTCGCTATATATTGGCATGTGAGATGGTCTGTTTTTGTGCAGCAGTACTTTTAGGTTTGGACGTAACCTTTAATATAACTTTATACCCTTTGGAAAATTAGTTATTCTAAAAGTAATTAGTCAAATTTTAGCTTTTTATAGATGCTAATAGTAATTTTATCACTTTTCAGTATGAGATCAATCCCTGAAAGACTTTGTCCGCTGCGAGCCATCTTCCAGTCTTCTTCCTGCTGAATCTTCAAACTCCGATTGAGACTGTTTCTATTCATCATGAGATAATCTCAACGAGAGTACTTCTAATGATTTGAAGAGGAAACTAAAATGCATCTGATATTCTGAGAATCGCCGTTCATCAAGGGAATTTCTTATATCGCCGTGCATCGGGGAACTTCTATGAATCGCCGTGCATCAGGAAACAGAATCGCCGTGCGTCGAGAGGAAACTTTTGAGGATCGCCGTGCATCAAGGGAAACTTCGGACATCCTTTGCGCTGCAGTCATCGCGGAACATTTACTCAGGACCACTATAATTGGAGACATCGTGGCAGCATCGCCAGAAGATTCGGCAAAGGTAAGTGCGATTTCTTTATCATTATTTTATTCCAGTTTCAATTCCTCCAGTCGGCGATCCATTCTTTGAAACAGCGGTGCGTGTTGTGGGATAAATTGCGTGAAACAATTTTAGTTTGCAGTAAGTTTCTAATTTAGGCTGCTATATTTCGTAGGTGTTATTGAAAACCTCGGAGTGTTTCGTATGTGCAATGATTTAGACCTTTTGTCAGAAATCTCTGAATAACGGTACCCCTAGTCTCTAATTTTCAATCTAGAGATTAAAATTCGCATTAATGTTTCGGTGGGAATTGAGAAAATCCGTTGGCAGTTTTCTTCTATATCGTGAATTTGGCATCGGCTTTTTTTCAGCGTAAGATCTTGTATAAATTCGTTCTAAGATGGAAAACCGTAATGTGCTAAATTCCTTAAGAATTGCTTAGTTAAATATTGCATTGCGAGGACCACAGTAAATAGTAATAGTAAACTAGACATTTGTCGAAAGGGAAGGCGATTCGGAAATAATGGATAGAAACGAGGAACATTAAACTAATTTTAACGGTCCGGTTGAATTGCTGTACGAGCAACGTTTCTTGCAGTAAAAATATTCCCTTTACCGTGATTGAAAAGTGTTAATGAGAATTTGAGAATTTTTATTTGCGCTTATAAATTTCGCTAATCTCTTTCCGTATTCGTTCCCGTCGGATTTTTAGTTTCTCATTTGAAAACCAATATTTAGATTCGTTGTATTGTTCTACTGCGTAGGCAGATTTTTCTTTCAGGAAGGATCCAGTTTTGTTTTTGTTGGTACTGGTCCCTACGCTTTGCAGAAATTTCATTTCTGCCAATTTAAAGACCTTTTTTGCAGGATATTTTATTTTCTCATCAATCGTAAATACTACTCTTATTCAATTATCTTCTCGTGATTTGCTTTCCATTTTCCCCTCCCTTAGAGTAGGAAGGCATTCTTTTTTTATAGTGTCACTCTTCCTGATCATTTAGCTTCTTGGTTTTAGCTTCGTATTCTGATTAGATATAGCTGTTTCTATATTAGATCACGAAGGAAACTTAAATCTTAGCAGGATATGAGATTCCAAACTTCAATCAAATTACTCCTTGTGGCATTCCTCCGAATAATTTTAAAGAGTTAGGCTTCCCCACTGTCTTAATCCTTTTCATAGTTCTCTTCCGTTCATAGACTTACCCTATGATCTCCTAGCACAATAAATTTAATCACTTAACTTAAATTGTAACTTCTTAAATCTTCAATATGGAATGAATATTCTGCCATATAAGGCAAAGGAGTCCTTTATTCATTACAACTGTTTACATAATATAAATCTGGTCTTCGTCCAGTACTGAAATATATTGGTTTTTGAATTTTCTGTAATTATTTTTTTTTTAATATACTGCTACTATAAAGCTTTGCTTTTTATTATTTTCTTTCGAAAGCCTTTATCTATAATAGTCAGCATTTCACCTACTTAATGCTACTAAATTAACTTTACAATTCTCTCACCCATATCTTGGTTTTCTAATTCCTTATTTGTTTCCAAAACATGATCTCTTAATTCTTGAATCAAATTTCATAGCTTCTTAATGGATTATTCCCCATATTCTTAACTTATTCCTCTATAATTTCGATTGTGAATTTTTGATCCAAATATGTTTTGACACAGCTTCAATTCTTGTTCATTATTTTTATTTAAAGCTCTCATTTAAGAATGTTCATTCCATATTAAGATCTTTACTCCCTTCCAAATTTTCACATGCTTTCTTAGCACATTTGAATTTCATCCTAGCTAAAATGTATCTCTATTTGATTTTCCCCCTAAAATTTCTACCTTAATTTGGTTTCTACTCGTGCTCTATTTCATAGTAAATCTGTTCCTGATTTTTTGCGTTCTTTTAATGCCTTGCCATTGAATTATCTTCATTTGATTTAGGTCTTGCTGCATTCAAATTTTTCTGTTTATGGACTTTTTCAGACTCTATTATTCAAAATTCTGTCATTTCCCACAATTCAAACTTCACTTCGTAGTGCGGGTTTAATTTCTATGTGCCCAACATCGCCTTCCCTTGAGATAATCGACTATTGCGTAATGTTATTCCTAAAGAGTTGAGTGCTTCTAAAAGATCTAAGATTCCTGAAACGTTAGATGCGTTGACCAATTGCTCATTTAATAAATATGAAATTGAGACCGGTATTTTTTCATTTCTGAAATTCCGCAATGATAATGTTCCAATGATATTCTTTCAAAACTTTTGATAGGAATCTTTCGATAATCTCTCTAGTCCGGATATTACTCGGTAGCTGAAATATTTTCCAATGAGACAAACTAATTTAAAATTTAAATTTAGCCTCTGATATATCCTTTCCAATTTAATCTTGCAGATGAATTACTCTCTCGTTTGTCGTTGTTAAATTTAAATTTAACTCTCAGTTGCCGTCAAGTTGCCTCTTTCTTTAATCTGTAAGAAGTTATCAGTCGGCAATTTGCTTTTTTTTGATACTTTTATTATTTGCTTCTGTCAAAAATTGTATCAAATTGGTGAAAATTTTAGTTTTTTACCCGTGTAAGGTTAAAATTTCGCCTACATTGTTCTCTAGGAAACAATATCCGAAAGTTGTTAATAGGAGCGGAAAAGTTTTGCTAATAGCTCGCATCTTGATATCAATCTAGTTACACTGTTGAGTGTATAGACGGCAGATCTACTTTCGAAAGAAAGTAAAAAAAAGGGGCCTATTTGGTTATCCGAGAATCCGGCAAATTCCTTCTCATTGTCAATGCTTGTGTTGCAACGTATAAAAATGGGATAACCAGGGATAATATTCGGTGGTCGAAATATATTTTTTCCAGGGGGGCGAAAACTAATTTTGCATTTCATTTCCTATTTCGCCTTGCGAATTCCTGTAGTCTGTTTCTCTATCCCCACGTTGAAATGGATTATTAATTGCCAAAAATCGGTTTCTACAAAATGTATATTGAAGAGCAAGTAAATTAAATGTAGAGTGAAATTATATTGGTCAACACAGTTTTGAGCGTAATAGCAATTGTTTCGGATAGAGATTTGCTGCGTAAATGAGAAATTTCGGTGACTGTTACAAATTTCCTTAGTGCTTCATAGCTAATTATATATTCGCTACAATCGGATTTCAGTTATTTCCCAATTTATCTAGTAAATCGGAAAATTGTGTATTTCGTTAACAAGTAGAAATTTTCACGTCCCATGAGAGGACGGGACGTACTTTCTTTGGACGATCACTTCCTTAAAAAAATATTGCTGCTAACATAGCTCATGACCTTTCAGAGATGTCAATTAAGCAATGGGTTTTAATCGAAGCTACTTTCGAAAAAAAATTCTCTTGTTACTGAGGATCAAATTCCGTAGCGTAATACTTGGGAAAGCACGTAAAAAAAATCTTCAAATCCTATACTCTAGCTTTACCATTACCCGTACCAAGAGGGATGTTGCTAAAATCCGTATTGCTGGAGTAGTAGTTCAAGAGTACAAATTTTTTTTTCTACCATTCCGTCAATTACAGAGATGTTCTTCATGGGGAATCGAATTAAATTTTCCCATTTTTGCCTGTTTAAGATGCATCAATTTGATTATCCGTAGCATTTTCTAGTTTCTGTTAACGGATACGATTGAATTGGACAATGTTTATTTAGTTGTAAAGGTATGCGGAACTTGAATAGGTATTATTCCTTCCCATTTCTAGGTATCTGTATGCATGCAGTATTTGTATTTCAGGCAGTCATACTTTTGAGAATTGTAGAGTTTAAAGTGATTTCCATTAAACCGTGTAAATGTTTCAAAGGTATTATTCAATGTGATCAAAAAAGTACTTCATGTTTTTGTAGTGGATTTATTTCTAATGAGACAATAAAATACTTTACAGTTGGGGCGTCTTTTATTTCTTTAAAATTCTTAAAGATTGTTACTTCTCTCTGAACAGTATCTAGAGCACTTTAAGCGATGGTAACCTTTATTTCAGAAATTAAATCTAAATTCATCCAGCAGCTCTTCTGTGCCGGTGAGTAATAAGTTTTTTCTTTTTTTTTTAGCTACTTTCGTAATTTTCATTTTTCTATTTTTTGGTTTTTGACTTTGTCTTAAATGTAAGATTTTTGTTTGGTAATTTTGATCTGTGGATATCTTTAAGGTATAGTGAAATAAGAATGAAAAGTGCTTCATGTTTTTTTATTCTGTGAAATAATTTCTAATGGCTCAATAAAATACTTTAAAATTGGAAAATTTCTTTCTTTGTAATATCCTAATATAAGAATGTTACCAGGCTCTGATCAGCATGTAACAGATGTCTTGACAACTTGAAGGCAAGCTTTTTTTTACAGGAAAAAACCATTTTTCATCCAGTAGATCTTGTGCCTTTTGAGTTTTCATTCATGTAACCTTTTCATCATTAGAAATGCTGATTTTTAGTGGATTTGCATCACATAAGCAAATGCAATCTTTGTCAAATCAAGAATGGCTTAAAATATTGCTTAAAATATTTTTAAAAGATTTGAAGCTGCATTTTTATAGATTATTCTAGCCAATTACAGAATTTCTTTAGATTTTCCATTTGCTAATTTTTTTTACTTCTGCATTTTTCATTCTTGAACTTGCAATCGTCACTCAATTTTATCCATATTAATAGATTTGAGAAAATAAACAAATTAAAAATGATAAAATAAGATTTTTTTTGCTTAAATTTGTTTTCTGCATGAAATGCATATTGTTTCTTTTACTTGGATATATGAAAGATGTTGATTTTTTTTTCTGCTGCAAAATTTAGATAATTTCTAATGGCAGTTTTTGATTTGTATAGAAAATTTCAGGATCTTCTTTTTAACTTTGTATTTAATTTTTTTTTATTTGCTTAATTTTTACTAATTTCATATTTATTTCAGGCAAAAAAATTGAATATTGTGCTCAAAAGAACCTAATTTGTTCCATTACTGTATAATTATTGAATTTGTATCATTTCTCTGATCTGTAAACTGAAATTTGTATTCTGATTTGAACTATGTGATTGTAATTCTGTTTTGTAAACCAAATTGTGAGAAATATGTAATTATTGATATGCAAATTGAAATGTAAAAAAAATGTAAATTGAAAAAGTGAATAAAGGAATTTTTACCAAAATATTTTGTGGATTCAAATTGTTCACGGAAAAAGAAGGCTCATCAGGGCGGAGACTATCTCGAAAGTCTTTCCTTTGACTGTTCGAGATAGAAAAGTTTTTCAAGGTGGAATTTGGACTTGGGATTTTTCCAGGGATTTTCATGTGCATGCAGGAGTTGCATCTTGCAGGAGTCCAGCGTCTTGGAAGATTTTCAAAGTCCAACTTGAGAACACTGCATAATATTCAAAGTCCAGAACAGAAGTCTTACTCAAGACTTCTGTTCTGAACTTGGAATATTATGCAGTGTTCTCAAGTTTGACTTTGAAAATTTTCCAAGATGCTGGACTTGAACTCCTGCATGCTGAAATAAACCATTGTACATTTGGATAAATAAATACTTTATTTAAAACATTTATGCCTTTGTCAATTCAATAACAATGAAATACAAGTTGAAACTTAGCCTGAAAATAAAATTACATTCACATTTGCATACATCATGCACATAGAAATAAAATTGTATTAAATTGAAAAAGTATTTTTTTCAACAATCAACTAATGGATAAAACACTTCAAAAGAATTTGAATATTTTAAACTTTATATGCAAACTTTTAAACTTTAGATGTTCTTAACTTTACTTGGAAAACTTCAAACCTTAGCTACAAAATAAAATTACCATTCACATTTGCATTTAAATAAAAATATTCTAATTAAATGACATCAATAATGAATAAACATTTTATCAAAAGAATTTAAATACCTTTTTAAACTTTATATTGAAAACTTAAAAACACCAGCATGTTTTTCCATGGGAAGTTGGCTGTCTTGCTATAACTTAGGTCTGCTGCAAGTTGACACTTCACATTCAGGTACTTCGTCTTTCACAATTCTGCTCTTGTATAGTTTACATCAGTCCTGTACATGAAAAATTATAAGACATTAAACTTTGCAATTATAATTAACATTTAACTTAGAAATTGAGTTACTTATTTTCTGTATTAAGATAGAGATGAAACATCTAAAGATTCAGCAAAAAACTTAGTCTCAGAGATTTCAATAAGAGATTTTAACACTTCGGATAACCCTACAAAGCACAAGTTTCTTTGAATCGACTAAGCAATTGAGTTTCTCAGCAATTAATAAAGAAAACAGATCTCAAAAATATTTCTATTACTTTTATCATCAAAACTATCATGAATTCACTGTATAAAGAAACCTCAACATACACAACCCTTTCATTTTTCCAATGTGCTGATAAGATTAAAGTTTTTAACTAGATAATCAATCTTTTGTCATGGCCTCTTCAGTTTTGAGATTATTATAAAAGAAGTCTCAGCATAAGTATGGCTGAAGCTGTATAACAACTAGCAAGTCAAAATATGTTGTGTTGATACACAAGAGAATCATCATATAATTCCTTCTATGATACTGTGGTAACTAACTGCAATAATCAAAATTATTTCTCAGGTTCAATTAAAGAACAAGCAGTAATAATGCATAAAAAACCCAAATGCCTACATCAATAAAAAGTCTGAGCAAAGGAAGAGTATTTACAACCCACTTATAAAAACTTCCCAGAAAAATCTCTACTTCTGAAATTGTTGCTAATGTTGAAAAATAATGATGGTCTAAATTTAAATTGGCAAAGATGGTCAATTATTTTAATAAATGATAGAAGGTTTTGCTCTTGAATTGCAGTTAAAAATGAAGATTTGTATGGATTCAAAGACTTGGTTTGATACCCATACATGATCAATTATGCTCAAGACAGCCAGCTAGCTTTGAGAAAGTACCAAATAATTGATGTTATTATCTAATTTGATATTAATTAACATCAATTTCTTTATTCAATAATTCAACATACAGAATTTTAAACAAATTAATCACAGTATATATAAATACACAAAGTACGAGGAATAAAATTAAGCTTAAAATTTGAGGCAATTACATCTTCTACCTAGGCAAATGGTTCAAATCATGTTTGATAAATTTTAAGTATTAATCTTTCATTTAGTAATTCAATAATTACAATGTCATTCATCTCACTTTGTTTATGTGGCTTATATACTTAAACCAATTGAAAAAGATGAATTTTAGACATTCAGATCTTCAGACTATTTGTAGCTTCTGAATGCAACTGCTCAATCAATCTGACTTACACAACAATTGAGTGACAGAAAAAATAATTACTGCATAATGCAATTAATATGCGAAAGGATAACAGTTGCAAAATTTAGGGTGGGGAAATAAAACATAATCCAACTAAGAAGAAAATTCTGAACTCCATGAAGTACATAGTAGTATGTATTATACCCTTCAAAATATAAAAAGAAAAGAAATAATTGAATATGAATCATGGTCTACAAGCATTAATTAGCCAATATTCTAGTGGTGATGCATTTCATTACAGGTTCAGTTCCAGAAATCCAGAAACAGGGAAAATTTTGCATTCAGAGACTAACAATAACACATTGTGCTTTCAACTATTCACAAAATGAACAATTAATAATAAACTAAGTTGTTTTTGGGAAAATAAGTCATTAAAAAGCCCCATAAAAGTTATTACAAAAGATAATTGTAATTGACTATGAAATAATCTTCCCTAAATATACATAACATATGTGCAAAAAAAATGTATTCTAGGAGAAAGAGAATAAAGTTAATCCACAAAATAATCTTATTGGTGAAACCAAACTGAAGTAACAGTAATCAATACCTGGTAATCTAAAGTGCAGACACTTGTATTACAGAATGTGTTAAATTTTGTGGTTAAAAATAGTCTAAGAAATTTAAGGAAATAAAAATTCACAATGAAAAAAATCTCATTCTTTTAGAACAAAACTGGCCCAGAATGCTTTTCTAATAGCTCCATAGCAATGAACATGAATGACAAGTTGCAAGGAAATTAAAAATGAAGAAAATTAAAGTTTTACAAACAAAGGTGAAAATGTTTAAGACTTTGATGAAATGTATGTAAAGAATTCTTTAATTGGGAAAAATGTTGCTAGTAGTGAATAAAACACAAATGTGTAACACTATATGTAATTAATCTATACATCACTAAATATATTCAATGTTCTCAAGGTCATTCATTTCTTAAGTCACCCACTCCATTAGCTTCATCAACTATTTGTACTCGTGAAGAAATACGTAATAGTTACTAAATGAGTACTATTATAAAATAGTTATTATACAATTAATGAATTGAGAGTTCTCAATGCAGAAATATCACCTTCTCCTGGAACTCAATGAATCTATCATTCATTGAAATACTTTCCTAATAGCTCTGCTCAGCTAATTGAGACAATATTCAAGAAAATGAAAGAAAAAGTTAAGGATGCAAATTTAATTCAACCAAAAACTGACTATATCAGAAAAATTATGCATTCAAACATGATGAGAAAACAGACTGAATGTATGCAAAACTTTCTCTAAGTTCTCAAGGTCATTTGCTTTGCTGAAGTTCTAGCTGTTGGAGCAGATAATATGAAAAAAAATTACATCTATACTAATACTTTTACTAAGAAGCATATACTTGAGAAGGCTGAGGCAGATAAATAGTATATAAAATAATGTTTGGAAAATGATAGTTACACTAATAAGTGTTAATACAAATATGACGCAGAAAAGAATTGCAGTAGACTTTGGAATCGTTTTCCTTAAGTAAACTTAATAGATATTGGAAATAAAAGTATTCTGGGGAAAATAAAAGAATAAATTTATCCCACTAAATAATATTTTTCATAAAACTAAAATACCTGGCAATCTGAAATTCAGATACTTTTGTTACAGAATGAATGGCCTTAAATTTGAAGTTGAAAAATAGAAGATTGTTTAAAAAATAAAGAAATAAGAAGTCATTATGAAAGAAAACTTCTTTTATCTGGAATTCAACCCACCTAGTATGCCTTTCTAATAGCTCCAAGGGCAAGTTGTGAAGAAATTAAAAAAAATGAAAATTAAATTTTCTCAAACAAACATGAAAAAGTTCAAGAAAATGATGAAATGCATGAAAAGTAATATTTAAAATGTCGCAAGTAGTGGAGATAATACAGAATATGCATCGTATGAAAGCTGAATGTACTCCTGTAATCTTCCCAAGGTCACTCATTTTTTTTTTTTAAAGCATTTCTATCAACTAAATCAATTGGTTTCAACTAATTGCACTCACTGGAAATTTGCCTTGAGGAAATTAATATTAAAAAAAGCTCTTCAAATTTATTGAAAAATGCACAATCGTTTTTTCCCCCTGAATTTTTTTATAAATGCAGCTAATTATTAATTCACATAAGAATTAATCCATAAGGGACTCAATAAATGTATTTAAATAATTCTTATAAAATATACATCCTATGTAAAGGGAATTGAAAGTATTCTACAAGAAATAATTAAGTTAATTTATTGTTACGTGAATGCTTCTAAGAAATCTGATCACAAAACTTGCATTTAGAAGCAAATTTGACGAAATGTCCCGGAATTTTTAAATTAAAATACTAATAAAAATTGAATCTCTGTATGCAAAACTTCCTTTAAGTTCTCAAGGTCATTTGCTTCACTAAAGCTCCAGTTGTTGAATATCTCATCCAAACTAATTTTATTATTTATTTTGTTTCATTGGAGATTATCACAGATTTTACCATCCCATCTATAATAAAATATTTAGTCAACTTCATTCTCTTGCCTATCATAATGAAAATTCAAGAAATTGATCAAAATGAAATTTGTAATTCAATGTAAGAATGCAAAGAAATTTTAAGAAATAATTTCACAGTATTATGCTAATGAAAATTTGCCTAATACACAATTTTAAAGCTGAAACTGTTTTATATGGTATGCTAAGCTGCACCTGAGACAGCTAATGTATTAAAATGAGATTATCAGCAAAGAAACTCAATTTTAACTGGAGATGTTCCTTATCACATTTGAAGAAGCTTCCTTACATTATGCCTGAATGTGAAAATGATATGGAAATATTAACTTTATACGTCTTACAGAATTATTTAAATAGAAGGAAAATAATACAAAAGTGATTTCTATTAGTTATAAAATTTTGCTAATCGTAGCTTTAAATCACAAACTTTCGGAAAAGGGTTGATGGAGTAATTGAGAATTCAATAAGTACAAGAAAATTATATGTTAAAAATAAGTTAGAATCATTTGGTCAAATATAAAACTAATGAGTTGGATGACATTAAATGAAAAATGGAACATTTTAAGATTCTAAGCTGCAATAATGTTGAAATAATGAAGATAATTAAATGAATCATTATATTCCCAGGAACTGATACCCAAAAAAATTGAATTTTTCTGCTACAAAATGTTTAAAAAGAATGATTTTATGAAACAATGGAAAAATGTGATTAGTAAGTCAAAAATGCAACAGGAATAGAGAATATGGCTGCCACTAACATTATTCTGCACAAAATACTAATTCTGTGGAAGGTGCCACTTCCATTATACATTTCACAAGAACATTGGAATATAAGAATAGGGAATAATATAGGAATAGGGAGAGTGAAGTGGAACTATTTGTTCCAAAAATTGTTTACTTACACACATCGATGGCTTATGTTTGGGTTGCTTAATCCGTCGCCGACTGGGCCTCCAAGATCATTAACAGTCTTTCAGGATTTCATCTTGTCACAAGAAGATCTTACTTACTATTCACACAAAAGCAGCAGAGATGAACACAGAACGGGCAAAGTCTGGACGAAACTGGAATTCTTGCATGCTGTTCCCTCTCCATAAGGGATCAGTACCCCAATGCCAACCATGGGATGGATAGCTGATTTCTCTTACACGTGGATTCACTACGAAACAATCATTATACGTTAATAATAATAAAGTGATTTTGATAAAACTTAATTAACTCAGTATATATTATTACTTACAAAAACTTGATCTGGGTAAATTGGATTTAACGGGGTCAATCCTTTGACTTCATTAAATAGATTGATCTCAACAAACCATTTCACAATTACTTCACGTAGTGTATTGAAAGATTAAATCGACAGATAAAAATCTATTGACACAGTCTACCCGAAAGCAAATTAAAAAGTCTCAAAGAGTTTATCTCAAAATTACTTTCTCATTTGACAGAATGAACCAAGTCTGCTAAATATCTCCCGTGATAGACTCATCAACAAAATTGCAGCAAAAAGATCGTTTTCAGCTTTTATAAGGGATATAGCTTTCATTCTGGTGAAGGAAATAAGACATAAAAATACAGAACTTAGGTCATGGCCAGATAATGAAAGGCATACGCAAGGTATCTCATTGATTGAACGGTTCTTATTATTTCAGCAGTGGTTCTTCGATGATCTTTGTTACAAAGAGTGGAAACTCAAAAAGTGAAAAAAACGAGGAGTTATTCTTAAAATAAATCATATTATCCATAGTAAAAGAGGGAATTCACGACCTTAGAGAGAGCGCATACCTTATACGACCGACGTCAACCAGCTGTCACATGGTTTTGACAAACGACGCGCCCTCATCTGCTCCGAGTGAGACAGTGGAGTAACGATAATTTTTTTCTCAGCGGGAAACACGAAGTTAACTTTCTAAAACTTAAGCATACAAGGAGGCATATTCTGCTCGAAAGGAAATGGGTTCTGCATTGTTAATCATTCTTTGAAGTTATTCGTAATGGAATACACATAATTCATTGTAGGAAGTATTGTATTGTAATACTTCTATCAAGCTTATATCTTATAACTCTGTGCTATTAATTTGCAGCCCAGATTTGATTTGTCAGTACTACCGTGGTGATTAGTATTTTAAATTGAAAAGAAGTATAAAATTTCTCTGCTTTGACTTTAGGAATAGAATGAAGATCCCTTCAATCGAAAGATTGTTTCTCATAAGATAAGTATGACAATCAGTTTTGAAAGAGCAATTTGTAACAGGGGACTAAAATTCAAGGGGAGGGCATTTATATATCTATAATTGAATACAACTGGATCTTAAACGCCAGAAATGGTGAATTGTTTGTTCATAGTTTAATCAAGCTGGTGAGGGGCTTGATTGATGAAGATAATGTTTGAATAAATTTGTGAATAATTAAACCGCATGATAAATATTTTATCAACTATAACGGTGATCAAATCAACATTCTCAAACTTAGGCAATATTTTTAGCAATGAAATTAGCATGGTAAAAGATAGTTCTCACATGTGAGTCTGCTCGTAAGCAAAATCTAAGCATTATTATTCTGCAATAAATGATCATGGTGGTCACTTTTGGTAAGCGGCCTCGTCATGCATGACTGAATATATACTTATATTGAACTATATTATCGAATTAACATTGATCTGAGAGATGTGTGGGTTTAATTTGCAAATCGCATTCATTATAATCGGATTATCATACTCACCAAGTTCGATGATGCCATTTAATTGTAACAAG
Organism: Pachydiplax longipennis; assembly: GCA_036926295.1. Lineage (NCBI taxonomy): Eukaryota > Metazoa > Arthropoda > Insecta > Odonata > Libellulidae > Pachydiplax > Pachydiplax longipennis. The sequence goes on along the minus strand of JAVFKF010000030.1, from coordinate 2,178,062 downwards.
AGACAAATTGTAAAATATGCAATAACTTGATTCTTCGATAACTGGAATGGCACAAAAACTATGGCAACTCAATTTTCAAATGAAATTTATGCGTATAAATTGCTAGTCGCTGCATGGAAATATGCCATTTCTATATTCCAATACCTGCCTTGGTAACCACCTTTCGTGGAAATCCATAATATTCTCATCATTAATCATTCTCAAAAAGGTTGATTAGCACATTCGGGCTTCGACCGGAAATAGGAAAATTTGCCAATCCGGGAGTCCATAGTAACTGATCCATATTTCCATTCTTCTTTCTCATAATGAAAGTTCCCATCGCACACAAAGTTTATTGTCGCAAATATTTTTATGCCTATCGCATCCAGGATTTGTTACCGAACCTACTCAAACTAAAAGGAGGCAGTTGTTTGTGCAAAAATATTAATGCTTTCCATATAGGTTTGCAGAATAAGTGCCTTAAAAGGTTTTCCATCACAGACATCGCAAACAATGCATTTGGGAGTCATCTTCTAAGAAATAGGCCCCCATGAACACAGTCTGTAGGGGATTAAAGCAGGAAGAGGCGAGAACAGAAATGACAACGGATGTCTGGGGAAACACTCGGTATCTGGAGGCGGCAGAGTTTGGTTAGTCTAGAAACCTTGTCAGGCGAATCGAATACGCCCAAAGTTTGGGATGAATTAAAATTGTCATCGAATGAATTCTTCTGTAAAGTGAGTATCAAAACTACATTAGTGGTATCTAGAGTCAATATTAATATAACTAACAGTTACCTGACTCATATTTTGGGGAAATATTTTCTTGAAAATTGCTTTCATGATTCATATAAAGGCAAAACTATATAGTTCATGTTGCTCTCGATGTTGTTGCTAATGCAAGCTTTCAAGGCTTTTACTAAAACTTATTAAAGATTTATCATTAAGAATTATCTCTTCTGCCACCACTACATGTTATTCATCATTAATATACATTATTACTCTCAACTAAAGCGGAAGAATTAATTACACCAATATTTTTAAGGATGTATATATGCATAGATGTGCTTCGTTTCTCTGTTTTATAAATCATTTGAAGATGGCCTCAGAAAAGTTCCAGATAAGATATTTTCAAGATAATAAATGCATTAATTATTGTACTTGAGGATGTATTAATAATATCATTGGTTATTTTTCATGAATCTGAAGGGCTGCATTTATTTATGTATATTAATTTATCATTAAATACACTATCAAGATATACTGCAATTATCAGATTACCGAAATTTATTATTACTCGAAAATACATTTATATACCGAATGAGAAGATAAGAGATTATCTTTTTTTGCGTATAAATTACATATTTTGTACTTGTTACGTATGAAAGAAATAGAGTGCGTGGGAAAGAAGTGAATTATAGATTTATGCCTTCGAAGATTTCAATTGAAACATATTTCGCGATACTTTATTAAAATCCTGAAATTTTTAAAGAGTTAATCCTCATAGTTTGAATGTGCATAGAAAGCTTGAAGAGTTTCCAACTATTTCTTAAGCTCGGTAAGAAAATTGTTCTTTAAATGAATCGACTTCTATTAATCTATCCATGCCGTCCTTGTTCTCGGTAATATTGTGCCTTCGTCCGAAAGAGCGGGACTTTAGAAGTTTCGTAAAATAGCAACATAATTGTCAGGAAAGAATTCCAAGTGGAATAATTAATTGATCACCCGTAGTTTACCGAGGCGAAAGACAGTTTTCGGAAACTCCTGTTTAATTAAATCCAACAGGGGAAGTCTTTAAAACTTCCTGGATCAAGTTTGCGTTTGAAATCGACCATGTATTCAACTTCCCCATCTCACCTTAGCCATTTCCGATCCCTAAATTATCTTTTTCAAACGCCGGAAACTCTCCCCAGCGCTGCTCCGGCTCCTTCAAGCTGTCCCTGCACACACAAATTATTCCCTCTTCACAGCCTAATTAACAGTCGTCTGAATGTCCTAGTAGAATTTCAGGATTTGGATACTGTAATTAATATATAGAAAGTCGTGCATTGGTATCGATATTGAAATTCACCATTGGAAATCACATAAAATCTTTTTATACCTTTAAAAATCTTCTCTTACTTTTTCTTTTTATATTGCCTAGTGAAGGGTGATAGTCACATATTGTTGTATATTTATTTGCATTATTAGATATATTTTAATTTATTTTAAACAGAATATGTGGAACCTATATAGCCGGGTGAATTTCCAGCTAGCGTAAGGCGATTTAAATAAATAAATAAATTTCGTCTTTATTTTTGACGATATTGAGATTATAAAGTCTCCTCTTCCATTTAATTTCTTGAAATCATATAAAGAGCACAATTTAAATTTGAATTCAAAGTAATAGAGAAAAGATGTACATCCCTTGGATCGCTAGAAAGCCTATCAGGAGTACCGAAAAATTGTGTGACAAACGAAAAGTATAAAATAAGGAGCAATTGTTAGCATAAGTAAATCGGTATCGAGTGGGTTAGCCTTCATGTGAGTATGTATTATCTGCGAGGGAGATTTCAGAATTAAAATTTTATATAGATGTAATTAGGAGTCAGCTGTATTGAGATATTTTACTGTTGTAAAAAGGTAGTATCTGAATTATAATAGTGTATTGTTGAATGTAAATTATATACGTCTTGTAAATGTAGATTGAGATATGTTCTGTAATATCAATAATATTTTATTGTGTAATGAGTATTGTATGTAGTTCTGTCATTGTATCGTTGTAAAATAGTTTCGTTATAACGTTATAGTATAACACCGGACTGATAATGCATCTGCTGAGGATTAATTAATAATAATATTAATTAATTAAATGTAATAATAATTTACATACTTATAGTAGTATACAGAGGTGCAGTGAAGTGTGCTTTTCAGAGACCGGTATGATATTTTCCTTAAGGAATTTAATCCTTTCTGGGGGGTTGAATCTCTATACCCCCCTCACTGCGCCACTGTTAGTATAGTGTATAGTATTATTATTCAGTAAACGAAATTATTGAGGACTGAAAGGGTCAAAAGAATTATTCTTACTTTCGTTTGAAACATATTTGTTGTCGCACTTACCAAAGGCGTTGAGAATTATTGGAATTGGATTTCCATCTGAAATCAAATCACGAAGAAAGCCGTATCGTCATCCGAATTTTCTATGCAGTGATGATAAGTAAATTCCCTTGCAAATATTTGTTAGAAAATAGTCATACAAAATTTGAATGCGGACCGTAGAAGAGAAATATTCAAAGAGGGTTCTGATGTTGATCTTTTAATATAATTTGAATGCCTGACTCGAGAAGATGGCGTAAAAAGTTTATAATTTTCATCGGATTCCTATAAAATATGAAGCTTGTTCCCATGGTGAATCCGTTGATTAAACCAGGTCGCCCATTGGTAGAAATTTTAAAATGTTTTTCATTCGAGGTGAAGTATCCCATGGGTGAATTCCTTACTTTGAGTACTTCGCAATGTTTAAATGCTATGAAAAGTGTTACCCATGCGGCTATTGTATTGTACTTATATTAGCATCTTAGCTCGTTGAGCCAAGTAAGGACTAATCCTTTCGCTCTTCATCTTGTCTGTTCTGCTTAATATTCGCCCATGGCTTTTGGCATCCTAGTAAAACCAACCGGAATGAATACCAAGTAGACTTTGCCTTGGTTTTTAGCTCCCAAAATTTGGGTGTGAATAGGATTGTGAATGAAACTGCGGTAGTAATACATATCGTTTCTCATTGATAAATTATTTAAAGGGCAACAAGTAACTTATCGCTTCAATTCGGATCCCTAAAATCCACACGCGCACCGTAATTTTCGAAAATCCAACACCGAGAGAGCCGAATTCAAGCATCGCCGAAGAGCTCAGTTCACTGGCTTCAAATTCGCATTACCATTTCATAATATTGATTTTCGGAAAGAACAGCACCGTATAAATGACATCCTTCAGCTCCTTTTATTCCAGCGGTCGGTGGTCTTGAGTTTAGGATGGCTCCAACTATCAGTACGGAGCTACTCAAGTGTTAAAGGGTCATTATCTCATTACCCTTTTGAAAAATTCTTTCCGTTCTTCGAAGGATGATTGATCTGGCGATCGAGAGCTCTTCACTTATACCGTTTGCGCTCGTTTTTGTTCGCGCCACTTCATGAATATGAACTCTCCGAGTTTTTTCCTCTATTTCCCCGTTGGGTAAAAAAACGCCATTTTGAGCTTCGAACGTGTTTCATTCATATCTCGAGTCCCATTCAGTGGTTCTTGGAATTTGATATTCATCGAGGGAAGGAGTGGGCAAATGAGGAATTTGTTACTGTTGAGGAATATTTCGAATGCGTCGGAGATATGCGAACGAAGTAAATCCGAATGTTATCGAAGAACATGAATTCTTCCAAGATGGAGATGTAGTGAAAAGGGCATTAAGATGTTACATCTAGATATTACATAGACTACATTGTATCAAATTCGAAGTTTACTTAGTGTTTCATTTCATCGAGGAGTGGGACGTTTAGCAGCGGTCATTTCAGCGATTTTTTATAGAATTAAAATATTACTAGTAGAATATTGTGAGGTTTTCTTTCAGTGTAGAAGAAGATTGTTAGTTGGGATTTCCGTGGATTCTTTTAAATGGTGAGGGACTTCCGGTGAGCGCTAATAAAGTCACAGAAAAAAGTCAAAATTAACCTTCGGTGGGCAGTAAAATAAACACATATTCGCATAAAAGTCGCCATTGCAGTTTGTAAAGTGTATAAGTGAGTGTAAATCATCATCAAAATAACTAATACCATAATAAAATGTTATTGTTATTGCCGCATAGAATGCAGTAATTTTTGTCAATCAGGTCATTTTACGAGCTCTTAATTGGTTGCGTTGAATTTGGATGGGGATTAAATTACGTAGGTTCATTTGTGATGTTAATTTAAGAAATTCAAAGAGGCTCCCGAATAGCCATGAGGGCAGCGCTTTCGACTTTGTTGAAAGCGGTCCTGAGTTCGATTCCCGTTGGGGGTGTATATGTGAAATTACCTCAGTTGTCGAAGCACTTTCAATAGTATGTACATACAAGTGCAAAATGGTCCTTGCGATGGTATGTATATGCAAATGGTTTATTAAAATTTCCTATAAACGGTGGTCTTGTCGATGATTCCACGCAATAGAATAGTTCTTAGGACTGGCGATACTTCTGCAATGCAGTTTACTCGGAAGTGTTGGTTTAAGCACTCGTTAAGTTTTGTTTAGCCTCAGGTTGCAGTGCTTAGCACAATAGAGATATTGAATAAACTCTGGTATAAAATTAAGCATTACAAATAAAGGTGTATAATAATAAGTTTGAGGAAATTTCTTTAAATCGTTTACTTTTATAAAATCCATATTTCCCTCTTCCTCCGTTCGGGACTAAGGAAGGAGCACTGAGAGTGTATTTGGAGGGTTTATAGCCCTCTAATGTATACAGGAGATTTACACTTAATTTCATGTTTGCATATTTGCCTTCAAACTCAGGAAAATTCCCAAAAGTATCAAACTTCCGTTGTTAAACAAATTTTGTTAACGCCATGTCATCAAATGCTTTTCCAAATCCAGTAACATAGAAAAATGAACCCAATATGTGCATCTGTTGTAATAGTTATATAGTTCAATTTTGATCGACTTAATTGACTTCTAAATCGGCATACGACAGGTCACTGAGGACGTCACCCTGTTGTAAGACGAGAACCACCTGTATGTGTAGATCATTAGATGGGGTCTTTGAACTTCAAATTAGCTCCAAAAGGGGTCGATGGATGCGTAAGTTTGAGAACTCCTGCTCTAAAGGAAATCTGGGGAGCAAGAAGTCACTTCACTTCCTACTCGGACTAAAATAATTTTGCATCCGGGTGTCCTTTATAACGTCAGGAGAAAATAAGATGGAGCATTCTTCATCCTGGATTACGGAGAGATTTAACTCGTTTTTGTTCGTAAATTTCCTAAGTTAAACTATTCGAAAGAAGGAAGTTTGCCACTTGAGTAGCTGATGGTTTCAAATGTAGGATAATTTAACATAATGGATGACTGGTACAAATCCCAGGGAGAGTGGAATCATCTTACGCAAGGAGGATTCTCCACCGTTTATCTAATTTTTTGAACATAGCTGTTGGGATAAACTTCTGAGATATGAGTTAATGTTATTGATAATTGAACTTTCGATCGTGATGTGCTAATCATACTCTTTCAATTAAGGATATAGTAAAAGAAAGCTCATTGTGACATATACTTAGTGCCGCTCGTCTTCGCCGCCCAAAATGTACAACATATTTAATGAGGAATATACAATTAGATATTTGGTATCAAAGACTCATTAAGAACCAACTAAAAAGGCAGGCCAAAGGAAGGAAGTTAGACGCCCAGGAAATAATGAAAATTTCCCTAACCCTAACTTAAAAATGACGTGATCTGCAATATTCCTCTTCCCCTCTACTTTCTCTGCTGTTAAACTACATAGATTTGCTTGAATTCTCTCATTTTCAACTATAGTGAACCTGAGGATGATTGTTATTGTCGTTTAAATCAAACTGGCGGCAAATACTAAGTATTGTTCTTAGCGGGCGTTCCACAAAGTTAGGACAAAATACCTTGAGTTTATACCCAGTCAAGTTTATCAAACAGTCAGAAAAAGTCGAGTACCTGAGTATTTGTTACTCGAACTGGATTGCTTAATTAGCACTGCATAATTTCAAAGTGACATAGAAAAGAAGTCTTAAAAAGTGTCTTAGCAATGCTGTTTATGTTTCTGTGCGGTGAAAGAATACAAAGAACTCCTGACCCTCTAAGAGATTGAAACTCAAAAAGAATACTAAAGAGTATTGGCAGCTCAAGGTCGAGGAAGTCGGAGAGATCGCTGAATTCGCAGGGAATAGTTCCGTAATGGGAGAGATTAATTTAACAAGCGCTCCTCTGCATCTCGCGGAGAACGCCTTCTGATGGAAAGGGAGATTGTAATGTATCGCACGCACATCTTTGCTCACTGAACTACATTGTTTCACCGCTCCGCCTATATTTAGGTATTTTCTGATCTAAAATTTTCTGTATCAAAGGTAATTAGAGTTAATAATTTCAGAATTAGTAAAAAAATGATTAAGGCATGGACATTTTGAATTTTATTGTAATTTCGGCATTTCTGAATACATTAGGTCTAAAAAGTAAGGATTCAAAGATGTCAAAATCGAAGATCTGAGTTCGATTTCTAGTAACGCTCTCCATTTCGTTCAACAAATTAGGAAATCCTTTACCCAATTGATTTCAAATTCCTTAACATCCTACTTTACTCTTTAAGTCCGAAATATTTTCACCGAAGACTCCAAGGATTATGCATGCAAGATCTGTTTTAAAGCTCTACCTGCGACCAATCCCCTTGATTTTAGAAAATAAAAACCGATGGAAAAGGAAATAGCAGACGTAATTATAAGACTCAAGGAGTAAAATAAACTACGTTATACATAAGAGAAAAACTCATGGGTTATAATATTTAGGTAACTTAATGGGTTATAATATTTAGGTAAAACTATAGGAATGTTTAATGGAGCACGAATGCATGTAAATATATACGTTTGAAAACAAGCAATGAAGGCATGCCTTACACGCAATTAAATTTTGCTATCCTGTCTCTAAAAAACTACTTTTTCTTCACAAAAATCAGCTTAAGTCCGTCTTTTGGTGGTGTGAGACTATCAGAAATAGCTATAACTTGAAGTAGATATTAATTAGTGTATGTTGGTTTGATGTAGTATGCGGAACGATTTTAGTATTTCACACCGATAAATTTAGATAATTAATATTTTCCCCAAAATTCCATCAAAAGTCATTCATGTATGTACATCTACATACATGGCTTGTGGCAGAGGTCATTATTAGTCACTAAAGAAAAAGACGATTTCAACAGAGGAATGCAAACAGACATGACTGGGGTTCGAAACCAGACACTCGAATTTACTAGGCTAGTACAAGTTCCAACTACGAAGTTGTCAGGGTACACTGAGGTTGGCAGGCTGCAGCAAGTTTTCTTACTCTCACGATTTAGTAAACTTCTTACAAATAACAATCTCAAAGATAAAGCTTTCGATCTTGATGGATATAAGCCGAGACGAGAAAAGTTAGCAGGGATATGAAATATCCTTAAATCAGTTAGGGGACCGGTATTATATATGGATCACGAGGGATAAGATACGACCCAGTCAAATAACTTCTGGAAAGCAAAATCTCTGATCCTATGATGGAGGGAGTAGATTTTGGTATTAGCGTAACTTATTGATATCAAAAGGTTAAGGCAAACCTACGGCTGATATAAATTCCATTCTCACTCCAGGGAAAGTGATAAAAATATAATCTTTGAGATTTGCGGTTTGCTCCTCTGAAGAAGAGAGTTTTGCCACGACCCATAGTGGGTTAGAATCGAAAAAGCTGGCTTAGAGGCCTAAAATGGTGTTTTAGATTGTGGGACTTGAATCTCCTCACACTTGTTAAAAGAAGATTGATTTTTACGGTTTATTTTCCGTTATTTCTTCGCATTGCAAAGGTAAGGCGTAAGGTATAAGTAAGGGCGTCTATTGTCCAATTTTTATATAAAAAGGGATAATCTCGGATTTTTCGAAGTAAGATTTAAGTTTGCTATTAATTAGTGGTTTTTAATCGAAACTGTTGGGAAACGTGATGATGCAGTAATCTAGTAAGATTTTTATCTTTGATTCGTTATAGTTTTTGCGATCAATGATGAGTCTTTTTATATATAATATAACGAAATGGCGGACAGCTTTTTCGGCCAACTTTTGAGATAAAATAAGGAAAACAGATAGAAATACGCAACAAACTATCAAGTCTCTTATACCACAAAGTCTGAGGTTTCCAAATATGGAATCTGAATAAAATATTTTGCTTCACTTGGGAATTTGATTTTATTTCATTTATAGATTCACATCCTATTTCTTGGATACCATTGACGCAAACTGATTTATCTGAAAAACTCTAATAAAATATACATGAACTCATATTATGCTGAACCTTTTCTAAGACAAAAATACTACGCTTATTTTGCTGAGGCTCTTAACGTGATTAGCTGTCACATCCATTTGCGCCTCAATGTACTAGCTAATTGAAATTGATCGCTAAAAGTAATAAAAAATCGCTAAAGCAAAGGATTCTTTATTTTTCATTCATTTATTCAATGAATGCCACGCTATCTTTGAGTGGTTGATATTCATCGCCTATCGAAATTAAATTTGCAGAGGTTATCAATTCTTTTGGAAGTAATTGAAGAGCTAGAAAAATAGAAATATGCATTTCGCACATTTTCATAAATGAAAATGTCAGCTGCACAGCTTAAAAACTAATGCTGCATTTTGAAGGCAAAGGGATTCGTTGTTTTATGTTAACAACTTGGTCGGTATCGGCGCCTGACAATCAAATCAGAGTCCGAAAATGAGCGCACAATTCTGTTTCGAGAAACATTATGAAAAAATATCGGCGAGAGACGATTTGTGTAGATAATTTCAGAAAAAGGAATGTGAAGCTGAACTTTTGAGTGAGATGACGTATAACCAGGATATACCCGAGGAGATATTGATGTGAAAAAAGTCTTAAGAGATGGGGATTCAAATCCGAATCTTTCACTTGCAGGAAGTTTTTTTTTACGTGACGTATGCATATTATATTTGCTAACATTTGACGATAGAGTTATAGGATTTTCACTATCTTTCTTACTGGATTTATATTTCATTGTAATTCGAAATGAACTGTTTTAAGTTGTATTATAATTGTTTTAATTTTATATTCTTTTTTGTTTTATAATATTCATACATAAATTCTATGTTTTCGGGGTTTCTTCACCCTTTTGTGAGTGTTTTCCTGTACCGAGGAGAAAATTTCATCTTTTACATTTACATTTAAACCCTGAAAACCGCCACTGGCGCATGTCAAGGGGTGTAAAACACCAAAAACCCTATCTACCATTGACTGCTGTTGATTTCTCTAATACTTTGCGGTCTTCCTTAATCTTAGTTGAAAGAAATTCTCCTTACAGATTGTCATAACTTTTGTACTTTATTTTTTTCTTCTAATTCTAAATATTAAATTTAACCTATTTATAAGCACATGAGATGAGGTGGAAGGGTGGATGAACTCTTCATTAAGACCACGTTGGGCCTTAATGAAGAGTTCATTTATTCTTCAACCTCTCTCGATTCACCTCGACTCAAAGCTTCCCTAAAAACGGAGTAAAATTTCTTTGTGAGGTAAAAAAATAGCTGTCACCATACCAGAAAAAGATTCGATTTTATCAGATCAGATCACTCATTTTGGTATATTTCTCTTGGGATAAAATCAAGGTATCGAACCGGAACGGAACAGAAAACTGAAACCGAAAAATATATTTTACTATTACTCACTATTTTTTCCGGAGTGAAAACCAAATCGGCAAACTGACATTCTTTAATCCGAACCGAAACTAAGAACTGCCATTAGACTCATAACAATTATTTGTTACCAATAGCGGATCAATGCCCCGGAAAATGGAATGATTTCAGAATTTTTCGGATTTTTAAATCTCATTGAAAAGAATGGTATACAGAGATTGAAAGATTATGAAAACTACATTTTTAAGGAGCGAGTTAAAACTTGTTTCACCAGTTTGGCCTTATTTGTTTTTAAGGTGTTCGTAGAAACAAGATTATTCACTAAAGATACTCGGAGGGGTTCTGATTAACTCTCCCAGCTATACAAGGGAAATATAATCGGAGATTAATGAAGTAGGTACTCATTGGAATAATTCATGAATGAAATGGTCCATTGGTCTGTAAACATTGGAGGTTGAAAGAATTTCGTTAGTCGTTTGTTGGGGTCGACTAGTTATCGAAGGAAGGTTGGAATCGTCTACTTCTGATGCCGCTGACGCTGATAGACGAATAACACCTCTAATTCATTAACACTCCAATTTTCTATTCTTGGTCTGTAATACTTTTCGTAATGGGTGCTGCGTCATTAAAAGGGAAATTTCGCTTCGCTGAGACAACTTTTGGCTATTTTCGAGAAGTATTTCTGAGAAAAGGAATGAGGCTGGTAGCAGCGAACCCGTGAGGAGCATTATTCTCTTTAAATGCCTTCGGTCTTTTTACTCTTATTACTCTTCCCTTAGAACAGATTTATTCGCGCAATATTTTATCCGATCCTGAAACTTAGCAACAACAGTTGTAACGTAGAATCGGACTTGCCGTACTAGAATGCCGCAAGGAAATGTTGGGAGGTATTCGAACAAACGGAACAAATAAGTTTGTTCCCACGAACTAGTGCTCCCGCACGCTGAAGTATGTAGCGTTGGGGAAGAACGTGGAAACAGTTGCAAACAAAACGAGTCGAACAAAACATTTACTGCGATACTTCGAAACAATTCCTTCGAGTAGTCTTTCATTTCGATGTATGGGTCAGAATGAAAAATAGGGCATTAAATCACATAGTGAGTTTTGTTAGAACTGTCGAAATTTGTCGCTATGAAAAGGGTGGGACCAATTTTTATCTAACATCAAAGATCAAGGGTAATACGCAATATGATTGGAAATTTCTTCTGAAAGCCATGAACCAAATTTTAAGGTTTAGATGTCGGATGAACAATGACTGACTTAATTCTTTACGAAATTGTCTCTGACCTTTCATCTTATGGGCAAAAGCACGTCGGGAATCAAACCCGAGACCAATTTCACCAGAGGGTGAAGGTAGACGCGCTACTCCCTAGGATTTCCGACATCTCGTGCACAAATTCTTGGTAATAGTGAGTAATAAAATTATTAAAATGTTTGTCGCAAAAACCCAAAGATTTCTGATTAAATCTTTACAATGTGGATGATCTGTAATGAAAATTTAGCAGCAAAAGCTCGAGTAGAAAAGAAGAATGAATCAAAAATAATTCCATTTAAGCAGTTTATATCAAATGCTATACAGTGAGTAATAAAGTAGTAAATCGTTTAATAAGACCAAGTAAATTTATCGCTGGTTAAAAAGTAAATAATCAATTTTCCAAAAATGGCTAACTTTATAGTCGTACTATAACCTATTAAAATCTGTTTTACAATTATCCTTCATTTGAACTCGTTCAAGGCAAAGAATCCTGAGATCAATGGAAAATGGGGTCAGTGGCATCGCGGACGCAGCGTTGGTAGAGAAGTACTAAGCGATGATTTAATGAAACTATAAATACTTCGCTGAAAATAGTCACGCTTACGGAAATCAGTGATTGCTATTACCATCCGAAAACAACTTCCAATGAAATTATTGCAATGGGAGTTCAAAAATAATTAAATGCATAACAGTCTATTATATCATAGCAATTACTATCGTAGTCAACAGAAAAAAATAAGTTGTACGATATAGAGTTTCAATCACGCTTTTCGATTAATTTAGACAGGATGCGCCACCGTTTCATTTTGCCCTGGTCTTCGAAGATTTTCTTGAAGATATACATCAGTGGGCGATTGAAGCTGCAGTTTCAAATTCTTACAAATCATTGTGCAAACTTTGATGAGGTTCTTAAGCAATGAAGAAAGGAGTAAAAGAGCAAGGTGACTTGTCACTGTTTTAATAATTTTCAAAGCTTTAGTAATCTTCTTTCTAGAAATATCTGTATGTACTAGTATTCCATTTCCATCTAAAATTCTTTCCATTTCAACTAAGTCGGTCCTTTAATGAGAAAATTTCCTCATGGCGGATGTTATGTTTTCTTTTCAAAAACTTTCTTGAATTTGTGATTCTCACAAATTTTAAGCAGTTTTGAATTTTGAGGTTTGTAAGTCATACTATAGGTAAAATAATGAGGAAAAACATGATATTGATTTCGTAGTTAGATAAATAAAAATTTAGGAATTAATTTTGCATTAAAAGTAAGTCCAGACGAAACCCTTAATTTCATTCGAAATTTGTCTGGACGTTCAGTTATCTTTATTAGTATTTAAAACTTTGGACGCCAAATTCTATTCTGCTAAGGCCCACAAAAGTAACTAAAACTTTATGCGTGTGTTTGTAAGTAAATAAATGATGTATATAAAACTTTTCTTACACAAATGTGTGCTTCTCTGTATATGTATTTCTCCAATATCTGCAGGCATAACTCAATTCACTTCTCTCAGAGGTTATCCCTCTCTTTTCAGTACGTTCAAGGGTCCTTCCCGTAACGACATTCTTCCGCGTTACTGGTGTCCAATCCATTTACGATTTGTACGCACAAATGCGGTCTCTTTCATTCGGAGGAAATATTTGTGGCTTTTACATCATAAGTTTCGGAGAACCTTTTCAGAGAGAATTCTCTCGAAGCGTAAAACACTAACACATGTGCACCCACCGAAATATTTCTTGCCATTGCTTCCCTTTGGTGTTATGACGAGTGTTCCTTCGGATTTTCAATTTTTTTTCAAATTATAAATTATTTTCTGACTTCTTTAGTTACCTGGAGAGGGATAGCAGTAACTGTGCTACAATACTATGCTCAACTCGAAATTTTCTGGTAAGATTTAATGTCGACTTTCGGATCTGTCTACATTTCCCATGCAAAGCTGACTCTACTTATTCTTAAATTTAATTTGTCATTGCTTCGTTGCTATAAAAATTAGCTAACTTTTTTCGAAAGCCAACTTTTGAGTTATCGGATTCATAAAACCCATGTCAAAGACTTCGATCCTCGTAGCCAATAAGAGTTTAGACGGAAGTTTTTCACACTGAAAACATCTTCTCAGGTAACTTCACAAGGCGTATACTTTTTATATTTGATCTTCCTAAGTTTCCACCAGATTGTTTTATAATATTCCCTCCAAGAAAAGGGTGTTCACGATTACCTTAGTATCGGAAGCTATTTTCACATCTATGAATTTTTTATTATGCCTTTTTCTATTTTGCCTGAAGACAATGTAAAGAGTATTCGCAAAGACAAAATATATAAATAAATATTCTTTCACGGAAAACTAGGATTTCTTGATCATAGTAAGGTCAACGAGTTTGTGCTGCGATGAAGAATTTTTAGTAATATTAAGATGTTGGTGAAACGGTTATCATGATGACAGCTAAAATTAAGGAACTAATATTGAGAGAAAATAATATTACCCGTGTTATAAATCAAGAATGATTTAGATGTCTCACTTAATGAAAGTTTTAAAAATAATAAGTACCATATCATGCTTAAATCTTTATATAATGATACATCTTAATCATAGACGATCCATCTTATAGCTATTGATCTGCATTTCGGACGGGTCTGCGTTATTTGCACACTCAAAGTTTTGCCGCTACCTAGAGAAGATTAAAAAATGCATTAGCTGAAATAGAGGATGAAAAGGGATAAAATCAGTAATACGTGAGATAATGCGAAAAAGAGCTCAGGAAACCAAGGAGAAATTGAAAAAAATCCTAGAAAGGGAAAGCGTCATATATATCAGTGATATTTCTTTAAAGCAAACCAAAAGAAACTCTTATGTGTACACAAGTAATATCGAAGCAGTCGATTATAGAACCCGACGCATAAAAACATACGAAGAATAAAATATCGAGGATATACGACAAAAACGGTGGTTTGAAGAGGGTAAGAACGATCAATGACGTAAATTCACGTCGAGCCGTTATGAATAGGCGCCTCGATACGTCGCGAAGGACGAAAATTTACGTCATCTCCCAGGATAGGGGCGGAAAACGGATGCGGAATCTTCGAGCGAAAGGGAAAGATGATGGATGAGAAAAAGGAAATATGCGGAGAAAATTAGGGCAAAAAGAAGGAAAGAGAGAGGATAAGATGGAGGAGGGGAGCTGGTCGGGAGAGATTGGACTCAGGGAAAGATGAGGGACAGCTGAATGGATATGAAAGGAGGAAGATGGAGGAGTCGACTTGAATGGGAATAGGGCAGGAGAAGGATAAACACGGGCTGAAAGGAGAGAGATGGTCATAAAGGAGAAATGCGCGTGATAGAGTTAAAATTCAGACGGAGTTGCCCCTCGTTTTTTATTATTATCATTCGAAAGGTTTTGATAAAATACGTATTCCCAATGGGAGAGCGCTACCGCGGATATGATTTCATTGCTCCAAGATTGGACCCCAAGTACGGTCGGGACTGCCATTTCGGTGCTCAAATTGCAATCCTTTTTCTTTTTCTTTGCTGAGGAAGATGCAAAATTTATTTCCGTTCTTTTTTCAGACTGATTTCCTTTGTGGGAACCACTACGCGGAATGGTCACGTATGCGTGTCTTTGCTACGATAAAACCTTTTTGAAAAACGTGGAAAATTTCGGGGAAATTAGAGAGAGAAAATTCCAATAGCATATTAAATGCATCATAGCTATATATTTCTATGGACTTTGACCTAAGTAGTCCTGATTCGATGTATTTTCATCCGTCTTTGGCTATAGAAAAATGTACCTTTCAATTATCTTTTCTGACTTTAATTCACGGCTGTGATAACGAGAGAGGTATGAATATTGCTGAATAATAACATTCATTCAGCCACTCTCAATTGAATTTTCTGCTTTATTCATAGTGTCAATTTACTGCACTTGCTAAGTATACTGGCTAAGTAATGAAATCAAGGGATAGCCATCTAATAATAATAATAATAATAAATTTTTACTATGCTCTGGGGGATACTCATAAAAGTAATACGTATCAAACAAAAATGTTACAACTCTCTCATACTATATGGATACAAAAAGATGTAAGATAAAGAAATAGTAAACAAAAATAATAAGGATAATAAGGTTATGATGTAGAATTTACACAATATGTAAATAAAAAACAGGAAATTATTAATAAGTTGATTAAATAATTTAACTTAAAATGTACGCACTGACGGGAATTTTACATACGAGGTATAGAATTCCGTAAATTATATTAAAGAATCTAACTTCTCATCTTGCCCTTTAGCCTCATTCCCTCTCCAGGTCCTTTTTATCTAATTGTGAGGATTATCTGGTTACAACAATCTTCCGGGATGATGAATTTTCAGTCGGACAACTAAGAGCTAAGTTAGATATCCTTATTGGATAGGAATAAATTCTTACGAAATCATCTAACAATCAATCCATGAGTTGGAGTCGCGACCCTTCAATTAAGTATTTGCGGGCATTCAGCTGATCATTTCCTTTTATTTACAGAAATTATGTCCCTAAATCTTAGTGGCATAAGAGCAGAACATATAATTTTGATTGGAATACACATTAAATTATGACTTTGTAATCATCATAAATATCATTAAATTTACAGAAATGAAATTGGCTTTCGGTACATCATTTACGTTTAAATTTAAAGCAAATGGTAATTTCTGGAACGATAAAAGTCTTTACTGCAACCATTTGGAGACAGAACACCTTCAATCTGAACTATCATTTACTTCAAAACCCCTACCCTAACTGTTGTAGTATTATAACATAAGAAGAGTATGGCAGAAGAAATTAATGTGATATCAGAATACGGTCACACAGTTAAGGGGAGTATGTGGAATAAACGAGAAAGACAAAGGTCAGCAATGGCTGTGTTCTGAACGAAGGAAGATTTAAAAAATGTTTGCGAGGCCTGTATAAAAAGTTTTTGGCAAGAATTTTTTGTGGACGGACCTTCGCCATCTATAATACAAATGCTGAAAAATTTCATTTCTGCACCATCTCTCTCTCTCTCTCTCTCTCTCTCTCTCTCTCTCTCTCTCTCTCTTTGCAGTTCACACTCACTGATCTAATTGATCCTTATATCCTTTCCAGGAAATATTGCAACGCAAATACTTCCACTTTTACTTTCATATTTTCTTTTCTCCTCGTGACCTATCAATCTCAGAAATCTGCTATGGAAAAATTGTTTGAGAAATTGTTATACAATTTAACACGTTAGACTAGAAGAGAGAGAGAGAGAGGGATTTATTTGGTTATTCGTGCATCAATGCCAAGTTGGATGTAGTGAATTGCAAAATATAAAATTGTCGTTGAATTGCAAATTCAAATAAATTGCATAATTCAATGGATATTGCAGTGCCATAATTGAATTGTATAATGTCCATTTCAGAATAATAATAGTATCCATTGCATTATACAAGTTTCATAACTGAAATTGTATTAATATCATTACAAATGAATTAATTGCAAATTAAAATTAATCTCCAGTTGAGAAACAAATCAGCTTGTATCGTAATTGCGCTACCTCGGCGATATAATGTGGATGTAAATCATGAACACCAACTTAAAGAAAAAAAGAAAAATTAATACGATATATATAAAATATAAATAAAGATAAAGTACCATCAGAAACCGTTTAGAAGTACATATAGCTAGGAATTTTAAGAACTACATAAAGCTTCTCGAATTTACTTAGTATCTTAGGAAATCTTCATTATTTTAGCATTTACTTAAGCGTGTGATTTCCGCGGTAATTAATACCAGATAATTCCGGGTAGCTTGTCAAAAACTAATCACCTACTGTTACATCCGTGAGTTACGATGCGTAATTTTGAAGCTTTACAACTAATAACTTTCTCTTCGGTGCACTTAGGAAATTTAATCAAAGTGAGAAACGTGAAAATCTCTATTCTTGAACCATAGATACACATTTTGGCGGAAAACGCCGAGTGGAATCTTAACGCCTCACTCTCACTGCAGTATCTTTATGAAGAGCGCGACTACACCCACGGCCTACGTCTCTATCCTCCTACGTGCTTCTCAGATTTAAGGGCCAACATTAATGGTCTAAAACAAGGAAAAGATGAAAGGGAATCCTCATATGCTGCTTGTCTGAATCCGGTGGAACTCGTTTGAAGTAACGAGGCAAAAGGCTAAAAGGCTGGGTAAGCCTAAAGAAGGATGATCATTTGAAAAGAAATATGTCATAAATGATAAGAACTTTTATCGGCTGTAAAAATGTTAACTTAAGCAGAATGGAAGGGAAAGTCTGAGATTGACTCATTGACTTAAAATGTTAGTTATCATCTATATCAGAGGTCGCCAAACTATTTCCTACCGACCACCTTTGTACGGAGTAATTTTTGTACAAACTATCGATATCTCAGTAACTTCATTCAGCACTTACGGAATTAATCACAAGAATATTTATAAAAATAATTACTATCGGAATAGATTTACATAATAAAGTCAAACATATCATGCTAGACTACCATTCTGTCATTCAATTATTTCATATTTCCGAACTTTTGTGTGTATTTTTAAATAAATAATAACTAACTTACACCTAATCAATCACTTAAATATACCATTCCACTGTTCCATCAAAGTTTTTTATTTAGGCTACTTTGTATACTATTGAAGTTAAGTTGAAGTCCGAACAAAGATAATTGAGTAAGATTTTAGATATGCTAATTTATTTGCGCTTTAATTATTTTATCTTAGAGCGTCTAAGTACGAAATCTATTTACTAAACCTCGAAAGGATCGCTGGATCGTTAAAAAGCTTCAAAACCTTGTTAGAAAACCTTGATATAGTATATACAATGAAAATGATTTTCTCATTGGAATATCGTACATCTAATGGTAGAAATACTTTCTTAGATCTAAACTGCGCGTATTTTTCCATCAAAATCCTCTACATTAGTTATTTCTTTGTAAACATTTCATATGATCATTCAATTGATCGTAGGGAAGGTTTGGTTGGATGGATACGGAACCTATCTATTAATCAGAAACCTCGAAAGACATTGCTTGAATGGAGAAATGCTTTTGTTTAATAATGTGTGTAAAATAATCCATCATTCTGTAAAGAGTCACAGTTACACCGTAATATAAATTATAAACTACGTTTTGATTACGTATGACTATTTTTTTATGAATAAGATTCATTAAGCATTCATATATGTCTCATGTGCATTTATCGTGTGCATGTATTATCAAATACACATTCTAGTGTAAGTTTTCAAACGTATATAAATATTCATGTAGATTTCCACAAACTTTGTTTCAGTGCGATATATATTCAGTAACAGAAATGATTGTAATTATGTTTTGGTTTCTTCAAAAATTTATTACAATTATATAGTTAGTGATAAACACATGACGCTGTCAGGAGACGAAAAATCAAATAGCAGCGAGTATATTATGATAAATATTAATCAACCCGCAAAATAACGAGCCTATCTAATTTAGTGACGCAACGTGGAAGTCCTAGATTAGGTCATCCGACTCAAGATCTTATCAAACAAGAAAACACAGCTTATGAATTACTCGCAAATTTCCAAGCCACGCTCAAAAATCAATTCGGAGAACATGTGTCGACTTTATGCATTTCTTCATATACTTTAAAACGCCTCCCTCAACGCGAATACTCGTAGCATCATCAAAAAATAAAGAAGAGCGACGGAATCCATCAAAAATTTCGGAGAGATTGACGACATCCATTTCCGCCTGAAATAGACACAACTGCGCCCCCTTGACAACGTGAAATGCGTCGGAACAGCTGACGGTGGCGTCGCCACATGCTGGCTTAATGCTGCCGAAAAACTTCACTCGAGCGACGCTGAATTGCAGCGACCAAAAGGCTGTCAAACGCCACAGTTTTTTCCTTCCTAAACAATTGGAACGATAAAGGCTTTGATCGCGTGAAAGCAAATCGTCCTTCGCATTTTAACATGGCGGTGGCAAGAGAATAAAAGCCGATTAAGACCCAACGAAAGGCACTCCGCGGTTGCATTCCACGCCGGAGTTGCTGACTTCGAAGTCGGACAGGAATGGGTCTGACAGGTTGTCCTCTTTCGTTTGAGTCTAACCACCCATTTGAAGATTGACGGCTAAACTTGAGCTTTCGTCCCGTTTAATGCCAGCTAACCCTCAGAGTGTCGAATCCTCACCGCTGGATTCTAGGGAATGGAGGCATTAAAGCAAGTAGTAATTTTAAAATTGCTTCTACAACTTTAGTCATTTCGCACCGGGGCTCCATCCGGAATCGAACCAGAGACTGCTTTCTCCGATGCTTTCCAACCCCTAGTTTTGTTCTGTGTACTTTCTCACACTATCTCTTTCATTCAAATTTAAAATGACGATGGGCTATATGTAAGAGGAGACTCTCAAGTCTCAATCTCGCTCTGGTAAAGACGCTTTATTATTATTATTATTAATGTTTGCTCGAAGTATGTACCAGAAATGGTACTCACCAGAATACGGAAATACTGGATTCGAGGAAGCAGTTCTTAACCTTTACTTAAATGGACGATAAAATAAAAATTTTTTTCATGTTTTAGTTTCTGTCATTTAGGAAGCGACTTGAACTTTCTCGAAAACTTTCTCTAATGTCTTCAACTTTCTCCGGATACGTCCAGCTCCCATGGGACTCTAATTTATAACAAGAACTTTATCATATCATAGTTGTCAGTAATTGCCAGTTGTCGCTTTACCGCTCTATGTTTAACTAATAAGATAAACTTTCTTAATAGAAGAGTTTTCACTCAGCAAGCGTTTTAAGAAATGTAAATACGAAGAATGACTTTGCGTTTAATGTACAAGTTACTTCTTACGTGTAAGTCTGCGGAATAGAAAACTGGCAGATTCCGTTCCCTCGAATTGATAACAGAAGGCATACACAGATGTTAGGATATTAGATTTGATTAAAAATCTTATTAAGAGCGTGATTGAGATTAAAATCCTCTTCTCAAATGTTACATCTTGAGATGAATATAGTCAGTCTTATTTAAAGCTTTCTTTTCATGGAATTACAAAGAATTATTCTCGTCGTGGTCGATGCTTATAGAGCTAAGTATATTATCTAAAGGCATATTTATTTAAAGGCTGGTACTACCAGTAATACTGAACAAACAAACACAAACTCAGCTTAAACCTAAACTCAAACTTAATTTAAGCTAAAAGCTTTATAAATTATCTAAATGAATATAAAGCACTTAAGTGTAACCGTACAGACACCTTGATGTATAATACAAAATGTGGATGTAAGATATTCCATAGGAGTATTATTTAGATTTGTTGATCTTAAAAACATAGAATTTCAAGAAATTATTTAAGAAAAAGAATATTGAATAAGAGTGAAATTGTTATCACAGAAGACGGAAAGGCGTCTCTTATCTCAAATTAGTCTACAAATCCATAAAACTTCCTATGTATAGGTGCATTAGAAGAAATCTTGTTGGAAGATTTCTACCAACTTTAATATTTAGGTCATTATTGACGGACGGTGTATTGAAGATGGTAAGCAGTTCTTAAAAGAATTATATATAAACGTACCATATCTTCGAATGGTAATTAACAGAAAGTAAGAGTAATTAACTAGCGTCAGAATTTCACGCGATGCGACATATGCTCTTACAGACAAAAAAATGAATGACCGGATTTGTGATATCTGCAAACACGGGCGAAGACAGAATTTCTCCATCGGAAAGTTAAGATCCATGAGGCTAACAAAAAATTTAATTTTAAAGAAGGAAAAAGAAATTTTCCAAATATTTCAAATAGCATTTTGTATAACTCAATAAGAGAAATATTTTTACTTAACGGAGTACCTATCAGTACCGAAGGTATCATAAGTCTAAGGAGATTAAGAGAAAAAATGAAATACGTAAAAATAACTTCCAACCAAATGAAACAAAACTCCCTCGATTTGCAAGAAAACCTGAAGTGGAGGCATTTTTTGTGTATTTTCTATTTAAACAGCATACAAAATCTTTAAGTATCAATAAAATATTCTCCTGTAGTTATTTGGTTGCAGCCCCTTGTAATTTTGCTTGAATGAAATTTTTTAATTATTTATTTATTTATTTATATTTAGGTATTTTAATTCTAAAGATATCAGGAGAAAATATTTAAAAGTGAAAAAACTTCCGATCAAAGGATGATAAAACTAAAGATTTAAATATTTCTTTATTGTACGGTATAAATTTGTGTTTCAACGCCTAAATCAAGATCTGAAAATTTTTAATGTTAAGATTTGAGTTTATTGGGCCTCACAGAAAAAATAGACTCATAGGAACACTACAGAAATCAATTACAATATTTAGCTTGCAGTATGATGATATTCAGTATCGGTCTTTTATGAGGCCTTTGGATCGTGATTCATGGGTCATAACATAGATTTTATATAGATATTGATGAGAACATAGTGGGTAAGGTCACGTGGTCTCGTTGCCATGATCATATTTAGACCTTAGTTACGGCACCAATGCTCGACCCTAGCAACGGATTCAGTCTAATTAGAGACACAAAAGCTAACTGACGCTATCATATGTTCAGTATGCTGATATATATCATTTTCGTTTTCATCCTCTGTCTACTTGTCATGGGACTTACACCGACACCAAGGACTCCTAGGTAAGTGAGAAAAAAATTCAGCAAATTTGCTAATAAATCTTCATGTCATCGAATGTGATACCTCGGCCGTCGCATGAATTCGTATCATCATTCCCTTCATAATTATGCATAAGTATAGATGTGCCGAAAAGTGTTCACAGCATTTTATTCTTTGTATAACCTACTCACATACATTTAGACATAGATTTCCCCGAGGAGATGCTGCGGAAATATCCTATGATCAACCACCTCCGCAGTTGGCTCATGTCTGCAATCGCCGTAAGAGGTAAGAAAACACCAATTCCAGAATATATCCGTGCTTTAATGCAAGTAATAATCTGCAACTGATATTTCACCTCAATTTAGATGTGCTCGTAAAACGGCCTCCGAACCGGTGCTCGGCGTGCGCATTCCGTCAATCGAACGTAGATTGAGGTAAGGTATTCTATTAAATGGTGTGACATTTATCGCAAAATATTCTAAAACTGTCTCCGTATCCTCACAATCCATCTCTGTAGAACTCTTCGTCCTTTCTTCGTCTTAATCTTAAATTTAAATGCATTTTCACGATCAAATATTTGCAATAATTGTAATAAAAATTAGATCGAACTCCGGTTATCCTCCGGGATATTATCAATATAAATTGTAGCAGATGATAATATTGAAAAGGGCTCGTTTATAATCTCAATGTCATATGTTTCTTAGTCCCCATTCCACGGAGGTATCACCCACACAGAGCTGTCCTCTCTCAGTGGAAGCAGAGAACTATTTCAACGATTCCTAAACAATAACAGAAGATCTTTACGCGAAGCGGGACACACACCATGTAAGATTTCCCTCAATATATGAGTCCTACGTCTATTTATTCGAACTATGTGAGAATCAATAGAATTTATTATTTCTATCCTCGCAGTACCCAGTAGAGTTCCCAGCAGCACTTCCTCTCGCTGCAGCTCCATAAGTTTTCGAACTTACTCAAGCACAGGTTGGTCCAACATAGACTTCCATTTATTGTTTACAATTCCATTCTTTGTGTGATTATGTACTCATCTATTGTTTATTATTTTTCAGCAGGCTCAAGTATTGCTGGTCCATCGTCAAGGATTAATTTAGTTTAATTTATTTTGTGATTTGCTTCCTATCTAAATTTCTTACTTTCTATTTAATCTTGTGTACAATTAGGTTTAGTTTTGTTTCATTAATAAAGTAATTCGATGAAAACTGTTTTCAATCCAGTAATGATAAGAAGAATAACTCTTTATCTCTGCTTAAACATATGCATTAATATGCATATGTTTAGGCAGAGATGCCATAACATAGAGGTCATCGAACCGGAGTCACTCAGTAGAACCTAATGCAAAGTGAGGTTGGGTTTCTTGTAATGCCAGCCGTTGTCTTAATGCCTTCCATTTTACACTGTTTTACAATGTGGAAGGAGAAAGCCTGTCTAGTAATAGGTGATTTTACGCTTTTTTGAGATGGAATTGAAAACATATTGTATCTACGTATAGAAGGTGTTACGACTCTGTGAGATGAATGCATTTGCCGTTTTTCGGTGTGTAGAATTAGAAGAGACGACTCTACTTTGCTAATCGATTAAAACCGCATTTGGTCCGCGGAACATTTTACTCTTTGATCGAATTTTTTTTTCTCCTCCATGAATGTATCTTGAAGCAGCTGATTGTGCGTAATTTTTTCAATCAGGGGCGTAAATAGGATTTGATAACTAGGGGTTCCAAATTGATGTGGAGAATACTTCTCTGAATATGAAAGAAAGGAAACTAGAACACAGGCGAGGGTGAACATAACAGCATTGGTGTATAGGAAGTCTCAAATACGTCGAGTTAACGCGACATTCTAGTAAATGTAACATAAAGTCATTTAGAAAGCAGAAATTGTCAGAGTTATGTCTTGTTGCAGGGTCGTTACGAACCAGATAGCACAACACGCGGTCTTAATTTTAGGAAGTCATGGTTTTTCATTAGGTGCCTTGTACTCCAGTATGATGACTATGCGTTACTGTCATTCGGTTATTTAGTTCGGATTTATTTCCGAAATCTGTTTCACGTACTCTCCGAAAATCCCTCTTAAATAAATCGCGTCTTGGTCGGTTTCATTATCCTCATTCGGAATGTTTCAGGCCGTGACACTCGCTCCGTAATAGTCACTGTTTTCTGGTCTTGCAGTTGAAAATGATCCTGATTGTCGTTTATAATGGTTGAATTACTTACTTAATAATTTCATCACATTGAATTAGCTACTGTAACTAATCCACTAAAAATTTCACAGATAAATCAAATCTTTTTTTGATAAAATTGATGAATGCTATCATATATGCCTTGGCATGATCTTTGTTTCCTATCCTTTGGTAGGGTAGGATAAGATTCCGATAATGCTTCGCTATTTGAGAAGAATTTTTCCAATTTAGCATGATTTAAAATTTGATTATTTGGATTTAAATGACTCGTATCTTAATTTAAGAAGGAGTGAAAAAATGTGATTGTGGCTGATTTGATGTGGGACATACATCGGCGAATTTTTTACTAAATATTTCAATGTATGCCCTTTTGCGATTACCTCACTTGCCCACGTCTGAGTTCGTCTTGATGCGCTTTGTTTTACTTTACCTCCCATAAATCGTGCATTACGCAAATTTAAGTTGTAAGCAATCACTATCCGGGATCGATGTAGGTATCGTTCATATGCTTCAGTTATCTTGCAAATTTTTCCGACTTCAATTTTTTAACTGATAGCTAATTTTATATTTGCCCGAATAGTTCATTTATGTTTATCAATTATTTAATCATTCATTGAAATTTTTTATTCATATATATATATATATATATATATATATATATATATATATATATATATATATATATATATATATTCATATATTATATGCTCATACTTATTATTACATATTTATTAATAGTACAGAAATTCGTTGAAAATCAATGGATATCCACATTGTTCAATTGTGATTCTGTCGATTATTCAGCTTCTTTTACTTTAAGTTTACGAAAAATAGATCGAATCGTGATTGAGCCGGCCCTTCTCCTATAAGAGCAGGGAATTTACCATTTATCTCACTGTAAATTTCAATATAAAACGTCCGATTTCATCTACTTAAGCACTAACTATCACGGACAAATCCTTAGGCTGATAAACACTAGAATAAACCAAAACAGTGCAAATGTACAGCAAAAAACACCAATTGACACAATATAATACCACACAAACGCAAATGCAGCAATACGCCCGAAATTCGGCCATCGAATTGCGGAAATGTTGGATTGTGGGGGTCGAATGGCGAGGTACCATCGTGTTGATTGCGTCATGAGCCCCGTCATATGTTTGATAGTTGTCATGTGACCGCTCTTTAGACAACCAAACCTCGCCAACACCGCAATTTTATTGTTAAACCTTCCGGTCGAATGACTTTAAAGGTAACCCAACTCGCGATCCAAGAATCTAATCTAATAGCAGATGTACTTACGGTTGAGGCGATTGCTTCCGGCTCTGCAAAAGGAGTCTTCGACGGCGCCATCAACATCAGCTTCCTTTCGTCCAAAAGTCAATCCCATCTCCGGCCCCATGCATTTACTACTGCCCTCCCACGTGCTTTCCAGGTACTAAAGGGAATCGCGAGGGGTGAGATTTTGCGCCCGAAATAGGAAGGAGTCGAATGGAGAAGAAAAGAAACCGTTGAGTATGGAAGAAAGTCAGTGAATGTTCCATGACGATAGTGATCATTTTCAGCGGTAAATAAGGAAATAACCACTGCAGATTAATTCATAACATACAAAGCAATTAATGAAATCGTGTAAAAAAAGATCCAAGTACCACTAATGGATGAGATAATTTGATTCAGGATAGTGGAATATGTATTTACCATTTACTTTTACGTCACAACCAGTCTCATTCAAGGCTGTGATACAAAAGCCAATAATGTATGAATGATGCTGATCCCTAACTGTATGTGATGAAAAGTGTTTATGTAAGAGTGAGAAGTTTCACTCGAGCAAAATTCTACTCTTTCCACGATTCAGTGAGGAAATTAATAAACAATTACTTCATTCCTCATCAGAGGATGTAAATCTCATTTCTTTTTTTTAGCGAAGGTAGCTGGAAAGTTTGAGGCCCAGACCGGTCATTGTACTGAATACCATACAGAAGTACTTAACTGAAACATAAATAAATGACATGGGAATGAAAATTAATAAGTAAACATAATGGTAAGGAGAATCCCGTACCGAATACTGTTCCTTAAAATTTAGGCTTAGGATAGCTACTGCAAAGAACTAGTTTATGTGCCTATTGTCTGTGACGGATGCGCAAGAAGAGTTATGCCTTCTCGATCTCATTAAATATGGAAAAGAGACAGAATTTTGTATTTTGGATTAATAGAATACAATCACCTTAGAAAAAAAGTTGAAAAGGGCGTGACAGGAGAAATAAAGCAAGAAATATTATTTCTTAAACACTTTTTTCATTAATAAAAGTTGTGTGCTGCTTCATTTCTCCTGTTATGGAATGCCACAAAGTTACTGTCGTATCCGTTGATTCATCGGTAGTGCATAAATATGATTTTGGAGAAGGAAATTAAATAGGAGAAATATTAACAGAGTTTTGAAAAGAGCTGTGTATAGCGCTTTGTAAATTACAGCATACTTACCTAAAGAATTACGAACGGAGATACTTTCGGTACACTGGTATCACTATTGTGGTACACCGATTAAGAAAGTCTATGCTGGGGTATGATTAGCAAAACGTTAACTGCTGTTTCATTTTTGTTGAGATTAAAGTTTTGATTATCCAACAAAAATAATGATCTACGAATAATTTTTGAATTGGTTATCGATAAAGTGAACGAGACAGTTTTAATCAGACTCGACATTTTGGAAGAGACTGATGATACCAACGAGACATGACATAGGAAAAGTTAGCTTTTTCTTAATTTTCTTTACTTTTATAAACTATCCGGTAACAAACTGTCGGTTGAGAAGAGGAAAATTAGATTTAGAACAACGTTTGTATCACGTTCACGGTTTCATTGCTTTACAATTTTTAATCACCTCCTTTCAATATACAAACAAATTCGATGATACAAATTCCAATGCTTGCAAAATTGGTTTTGCTTTCTTTACATCAGAATCGGCACACTTTTGACATACACTATTTAGATGATCTGCTCGATTGAAATTCGACACACAAAAGTAATACACATACATGTAAAGAGAGTACATTTTACAATAGCTTCCGTGGGGCCGATATTTCTAGTCCAAGTCCAATGAACGAATAGAAAAGTATCCTTCCATGGATTGCACACTCAGTTTTTTGCAAGGTATGCGGTGCGTCGCAATATGTTTGAGAACATTTCTTCCGGGAACTACAAAATGTAGAAGGTGTAGTGGGTCTAAGTCTCACTTAACCGAAAAAGTATTCAACGCATTATGATGTGAAAGCGAGAAAACTATGAAAATATATTCATGCGGCTCGTTTTCCTTATTCATCTTTTGCCCAAAGTTTAATTAATTGACATTGTCACCTTCTATTGGAACCAGTTGCTATGAAAAGACTATAATCATTTAAAAATTTCACTCCAAATTTAAATCAAACATTGAAGTTGAAAACGTATGGAATGAGTTGATAGATTTTAAAAGAGATTCCTCTGGAAATTATGTAGCGAAGGGTACAAATTCACTATCGAAAAGAAGTCATAAACAGAGTCTCCTATTTGTTCGGTGACCGCTTAAAAATTTGAAAATCAGAGCGCAAACGGCCCGTAGTTTAAATTCATAAATATTATTCGAAAAATTTTCACTCAGCGAATTTCACTCCCTCTTCGGAATCTCCACTTCAAGGGGAAAACAATTACGAAACCAATCACAGGGTAGGTGATGATGAAATGGAGTGAATTCACAAAAAAATACGGCGAAAATCTCTGCCACTGGGTATCTGATAAAACTCATTAGCAGAAGAGGGATGAAATTAAATCAACGAATCGCATGACATTTCCGATTTCACATTTTCCATTCACAATTACCACTGAAATCAGTTGACTAACCTAATCAGCGTCCCAGTGGACGACATATCTATGTAATTAAAATCTAATCTGACGGTACGGATTCCACTGCAAAATTCCATTTAAATGTATCATAAACGATTCAATCGTTATTACAGCCATATAAAGCACCAACCATAATCATTCTGAGATAACTCCATGAATATTACGCCAATGCAATTCTTAGATGGACGGCGAAAACGAGTGATTTTGGCGCGAGGAAATAAATGTCCGTATTCTCCGATTAAATCGACACATCGACCAGTCGATTAGAGACGAATCGATATGATATATAATCGATATATCCGCATTTCAGCGATCGGCAAATATATCGATCGAACTTGTCGATAGGAGAGTCGCACATATAAAGTCAATTTGTCCATCGATTATATCTTTCGAACAAGAACTCGATAAGTATCGATCTTTTCGATCTTCCAAATATTCGATATAATCTTTAATCGATTTATTCTATCATCGATATATCCTTTGATCGATATATTCCGTAATGGGTACATTCGATCGTAAATTTACTTTTGATCCATCGATATCTTCCTGCCAACTTTTGTATCCAATAAACGCGGTTTGAAGCACACGTCCGTGAGCTGCGTGATACACGATCAACTGGGTTCACAGTTTTCCACCGACACGTGCACACTTTAGATGTCCATATTTCCTCTTGGTCTGCACACACGCGTCGTAAAGTGAGCGGGTTATAAAGTCGGTCTGCTGCCATCAGCGCGGATGTGACCTCCACGAGGGGAGGCATCACCTGGATAGGGTCGCGGCGATGATGAGCAGGAAGAGGATGCTGCACCGCTCATCTGCTTGACGTGCACCGCCCCCGTGCTGCATAGCGGCGGGGTTCTCACCTGCTTAAAAACCAAAGTCATATTGTCAGCCTTGCGTTTGTTTGCCGACGCTAGAGTGTATTTCATTGGGAGCCTGACCATGTGTAACCCATTTTTGGATATGATACCCTTCAAATGAATTAAATTTTTGAATTTCAGTCGTAATTCTATGTTCTTTTCAATATGAATAAATATAGAATATTAATCAACATCTACATAAACACCCTGCTAGCTGCCTTTCGGCGTGTGGCAGGAGAGCTAAACGCCGAAATTTTCAGCTACTTCTTTAGCTTGTTGCTATCGTGTGTCGTTTACGGAAAGAATGACCGTCCAGGCACCTTTTTTATTGTAAAATAAGCTATTTACTACTAAGGCTTCATATTGAGAAAAATTTATCTCTAAAAAGTATAAATGGCAGGTTTAGGTGATTATAAGGGAAGAAAACTAGTCGCCGGTGAATTCTGTGCAGTAATTACCTCTTGACGATTCGAAAAACATACACAAAGTGGTGATCCTTGGCTTGCTTTACACTTATGGCCAATACCCCAATAGATACCTCGAAATATAGATATGATATTCTGAAACCAAATTTTAATTTGATTAAGTAATAGATCGAGAAAGATACGCTTAGTTCTGAAGTTACGTACGAGACTCCTCGAGGAAGAGTAAACTAAATCAATAATATTTTTTGGAAGGGTTTGCAATTCTTCATTCAAATCAAACACTATTCGATTCACTTTCACTACATTTTTACCCCAACAGCCTCCGGCAGTATACGTCCCTGAGTGTAAATGTTTTTCGTTATTTATGTAATGTTCAACCTCCCTATTTTCTGTTATTTTGTTATTACCTGTTAATTAAATTGATTTAAGTATTTTAATTCTAAACTGCTCGTAATTAACTCTACCTAAAATGTGCCAACTCACCATAACACTGGACGATACAAATATGTTGTTGCTTTTGAAGAACTTTTTTGCTACCTTTTTCATAGTTTTTTCACCCTTTTTTCTGTTTATTCAGGCATTGTGGGTTTTTCTCCGTTGATCTTCAGTCGATTAGTTTTTCCCATAACCCAACTCTTTTATATTTAATTGTATTTAAATCTGGTATAAACAGTATGTTTGCATTTATTTCATCTATTAGGTTGTATGTATTAAATTTTACAAACTGTATACTTTCAAATATTTTGTTAGCATTTGATTTTTCTTCCTAGATGTATTATAACTGTAGATATTAGCTTTGAATTAATTTAGTATGTTTTCATAGAATATCTATAAAGGTTAGGTGGAAGGAAAGCCATCTGATCTAACCTTGCCGAAGAGTTCAATAATAATATATGCTTGAAAACTAAATAAAAAATAAATATGTATGTGAAAGAACGAAATTTCGGGGGTCGCTGAATAGAAAACACTAGTTAAAGAGGGTCGTGGCAAACTAAAGACCATCGCCTTAGCAATTTCATTATTTGGGGTTCATCCGGGGGTATATGGTTCCCCTAATATACGTTTCTGATGAAAATTCAATTAAAGGTGAATCATTTTAGTACACACTAACCAGGTGCGTTTGCAGTAGCCCGAATCACCGCGGGGAAAAAGGTTAAGTCGTTAAGCCCATTTGTGGTAAATGGAGGAAGACGTTAATAAGAGGATGCGGTATTCGGTTTTTACGCTAAAAGGGTTGGAAAAAGCAGCAGTTGAAATTTGTGTTTCAAGAAAAAAAAGTCAGAAATGGTACATGTGTTTCCGATTACAGAAACAGGTTCCCCCGACTTACGGATTTGATTCGCTGCTAATAGCTGCCTGTAACTAGAATATTTGAACATCGTGTATCATAGTATATCCTGTGAAAAGTTTAAGCAATGTTCTATGACGCAAAATGAGCTAATTACGAATGATCTTATTATAATAATAAAAATGAAGAAAACAAACAAAAATAAGCAGAAAGAAATGAATGTAAATTAACAAAAAAATAAAAAGGGCGAATAAAGGGAAAGAAACTTAATCGGGATGACAAGAGAACTGAATGCGAAAAATGCAGGCCAAAAATACGAAGATGTTTACTTTTGATTTCAGATTTTCAAACAACAAGTATCTAGAAGGAGAAAAAAGAGAACCTTTATCTCTTAGAACAAGTATCTACTCTTGATTTTATATACACGGCTCTGCAATTAATTAAAGTTTTTTCTTACATATTTAAATTACACAGTAAAAACTGAAAAAAAATTAATAAAAATACCTTCAATACCGTCTTCAATCAAATTTTTTGGATAGCCTAAATGATATGGAAAGTATCTTGGTGTTGAACACGTATATTCTGGAGTTTTAAATACATTAGCCTTTAAAGAAGAAAATCTTTAGCCCCTACATCTTGCGAGCTTTTGCTTGCGGGAGTGAAACCAGTCGTTAAACGCTGCGATAATCCTGCTATTCCAGTCAAAACAAAACTGTGTCCTTGGAATCACAAGAAGAGTCAGAAAAAGTAACACCGTGATGGTGATTATCTCGGGAGTGACGGGTATTGTAGATAAAATAACATCGCTGAGATGGATTTAGGCAAGCGACTTAGCGAAGAGAAACGGTATTCATTGGTCATCAGCAGTTCTCAACTGGACTCCAAAAGATGTGAAGAGAGCAAGAAGAAGG
Organism: Pachydiplax longipennis; assembly: GCA_036926295.1. Taxonomy (NCBI): domain Eukaryota; kingdom Metazoa; phylum Arthropoda; class Insecta; order Odonata; family Libellulidae; genus Pachydiplax; species Pachydiplax longipennis. The sequence continues at coordinate 2,146,241 of JAVFKF010000030.1, read as the reverse complement.
CAAAAAGACAAATAGAACAGAGACTCCGTAAGATACTTAGGGGTAACATGGCAACGAGAAGCTATAACGGAGAGCATTGGAAAACGCTTGGCTGCGCCCGAAGTAGAACTCATAGTGTTTTAGAGTTATTTATTTAATTAACGTTGTAATGTGGTCATCGGACCACGTGGCAATAATTAACCACTAATTTGAGTGGGATCCGATGACTTTTAGGTCTAATAGGTCTAGGCCTTCTCGTAGCAAAGCTTGTTTGCTCTTAGCAAAAGCGGTTTCTGGTTCGTTTCTCGGTGAGGACCATGATGTTCACTCATCATCGTAAAAAACTGAAGGATAGCTAACCGAATGAATGGATAGTTAGTCCGAGCGATCTAGAGATGCCAAATACTGCAGTCGATGCGCTGACCACCCATTGTGAACTCCGCTTGAGTAGGCCTCATTCCGCATAGGAATTCCATGCCATGGACTTTACTTTTATTAGCATTATCCCAATCATCCAACCTTAATTGCCTATGAATGAATGTTTATAAGGCATCATTACTTTACGCAGCCATTTCGTTAATTACGGAATCAGCAGGGAGATTAGCCCCTAATTTGCGGGTAATATAAAAAAGAGAGTACTGATTATAGTATCCGCTGCAATTAAGCGATATTTAAAAAAATGAAATCGCTTTTTATGAAAAATTATTATGGAAACTCGACTTTATATATATTAACGTTAAAATTACTTCGGAGTTTTACATAATGAGTGAAATCTGCGGAAGATTTGGTCGATTGTATGCCCTGGCTTCTAATGAATTCCTGATATTGAAATTCTGGTGCAACTTAATTATTCACGAACTTCCCTCTAACTGGATTCAGTTGAGCGATTCGGAGATATACGTAATGAGGATGCTAAAAGACTGGTTTCCAAACTGCGCCGAAAGAGGGAGAATTTGCATGGACGGAACGCAGTTATTTGGCTTTTTTTAATTCTTAATCGCTAGACAAACGAAGTGATTTGCTTAAATACACAGTGGCTGCTTGCTAACCGGCTTGGAAACTTGCTTGTAAAATTCTCGCTTTCTCTAATTTGGGAAGTTATGCAGCTACGCCTAACGAAATTACGGGCCCCGAAATACTTTTTTTATCCATTAAAAATAAACAGCACTCTTTCGCCAGAATAGAGACACAGGTTCTAATTGATGCATACGACCCAGACTTCGAAGATTTTTTTCTGAAAATTCCGAAGCCAAACGCAGTTTTGTGTCCAGTAACTTTCCACCATCGTGAATTCACAGTGTAGGCCTAAGTTTAAAATGCTCCAATTTCTGTAAAAACTTCTGCGGCCTTATCACTTCTTGAAAAGTTGTCGAGGGAATGAAAAATATGAGTTATTGCTTTTAATTTGTAAACTATCGCAGTAAAGTACAGCCAAAACACCATGAAGTGGGTTTTCCCTTATACCAAGAGTCCTACAATGCTAATTTTTGTAGCGCAATCTTGTACTATCGAATGTAAGCTAAATATAGTGGTACCGTAATATAATCAATATGCTAAATCTTCACTTGGTGGGATTCTGGAGTATCTACCTTGATGAAAACACTAAGTAACTTCCACAGTATATTTTTTTGTGAAACATTTTTCGTCAACGAGTTCACATCTTCAAGTGAGGTTATAATTAATAGTATGCTCAACCAGAAGATGTCAACTAGTTGACGAAAAGTTTAGTATTAAAAACCTATAGTGGAAGTTACCTAGTATTTTTATTTCAAGAAGGGTGGTGGTACCTTGGTTATAGATGTACTTAGTTAACGACGGTAATCCTGGAACAGAGCTCTGTCGTTAATCAAGCTATCACTACTTATATCTACCAGAGCGTGTAATGTGCTTCTTTAAGTGGAACAAATTGAAAAGGTGTATTTGCAAATCCCTTTCTAATCACAATATTTTAACTTAAATTTGTTAGCTCTGAGATTAATAAAATATTCACTCAGAATAATGTACATGTTTATCATTCGATGGCAGACCTTTATTTCTTGCGATATTGAATTAGGAATAATTATCGCATGAATTTTGTAGCCATACTAAGAGATAGAATTATATCAATAATTCTTATTTGTATCATTGAAAGTTGTATTGTATTTGAATTAATAAACTTGATGAAACACGCAATTTTTCGTAAAACTTTCGTATTATCTGTACATATAGAATAATAGAAGTTTGCTTGTCTCTACAATAGCTTGGACTCAAATTATTCCAGTTCATTTACATCGATCGAGAAATCAATGGCAACATCAGAGTCGCCTTTTCCGAGAAGAGTAGGAAATATTCGATGGCTCTTCGAAATACAGATGAGTACTTAAACCTCTGTGTTCGATCTCGTGTTTTCCTGAAGATGACAATAGTTTTTTAGTGGCTTTCTACATTTTACAATGAACAAATCTAAAAAAAATTGACCACCCAGAAAATGTTACCCATATTTTCGACGGCTCTGGCATCTAAATATTTAATATTTATTTAAGATGAAATTTTTCTGTAAAAATAAATGGCATTCTACTATGTTCTCAAGCTTAGACGCGGCGTCATCCCAAGACACTTCCTCTTCAATTTCCCAGCCAATGGCAAAGAGAAATATCCTCAGGGTGACAGGAGCGGTCCCTATGTCTCGTTCGTCTTGCATAGCGATCAAAGCCGGCCCTGGAAAGGGTCCTGTCATATCAGCAGCTGGAGTAACAGGTTAGTTATGGTTCAATGTAGAGCGTTTCGGCTCGTTTGCCGAGAATATCAGGTCCGCCTGTAGTGCTACGGTTGTGGCAAACCTAGGGTGAGATTCCTTGCAGGTGATAGTCAACTCAAGTGGAAAATCGATGGTCAGTACTTAGCTAATTAGTTGACCGATGGTGGTACACTAAGTAGTGAATTAGAGAGCGTAGTGGATACAGAGAGCGCAAATTTCGCGAAAATCTGAAAAAGTCTTACGAGGAACAAAGGCATATAATTAGTTCTGGTCGTTTTTTTCCACGGTCCTGCTAACTCATCTTGGTGAATAGAATACCTTTCCTTTGTCTTTTGCGATATAAATAAGAAAGAAAAATACATACTTCATCTACTTTATTTTCAATCTTTTTCATATATAGGGTGATAAGGAAGCTACCGATGTATGAGTGACGCTGAGTAATTGCATTGATTTGGGTCTACCTTCACGGAAGGCTAAGAAACGTGTTACTCGCTTTTCTCTCGTGGAGATGTTTTATTTACAGCATTTTGGCTCAGAGAAGAAAGCAAGAAAAAATTACCTCATTCCTCTTCTAGCTCTTGGTAACTGATAGTAGTGGGAATATGTTTCCAGCCAGCTTTGGGGCTAAATACTTTACAAACAATTCTTTTTTCCACTGAGCAGCTAAAAGATTATTGTAATCCAGACTATCATAGTACTCTATAATTTTCATGTTACTTCCAATTCCTTCTCTTTCATTCGCCATCAGCAGATATCAGAGAATAATTGCGAAAATATTTCAAAATACTTAGAGAAAATACCCAATAGCAGCCGTCATTCAAGGCAATTAGAAGAGAGCCTGAAACATCATTTGATACTGTTGCTATTGCATTAGTCAAAATCGCAGATATGTTTAGCATAGAGTGTTGAGGAAAAGTTATGGACGCGATAAAAAGCACAAAACTTATCGGGATCAACTATAGATATCATAAAGGTATGAGCACGCTTCTATGGCCGTCTTCGTCGATGTACAGGGGTCTATGAAGAACGGAAAGTCCAGAATTACCAATCTGCTACGAATCACCCAATGCACATTTCGATAACCATGCAATCTTTTTCAATGGTCAAAAAAGACTGAAGGAAAAGATGGGGGTTGTTTTTTTTAGTGAATTTAGTGAGGAGAATTTCGTGTTCTACTTGCTTTTTCGGAAATGCATCTAGGAGAGAGCAGAAGTTGGGATCAGGCATTGAACAACATTCATAAGTATCTCTTTGTTTCAGTGTACAATAATGCTTTCAACAGCGTCTTGTTTGAAGTTTTTCTTTACAGATTTCTTTGATTGTAAGTTTTCTGACTTCATTCTTTAATTGCGTTAATGTATGTTTCTGAAGGCTTGATTTTTAATTTGGTTGTGTCAGAAGTGAGCTAAGAGCTCATTTAATCTATTTCATAATATACTCTTTGTTTCATCAATATAATATTTCCCGCAGCCTTAGTGTTACGAAGGCAATAGGCAAGCGGAGGATTATATCAAAAGAATGTATCTCCTGTTTCTACTCTAATAAAACCATGCAAAAATCATTAATCATAATTATGATTATCCATCCACCCCATATTCAAAACATTCTAACCATAATTATGCATGTTTTAGTCACAAAATTCCGTTTCATTCCGGTATTAGTTCATGAGTACTTCGTATACAACCGTGGAGTTATTCAGAGAGCAAAGCGTTTACATTCTCGTAATGGAATCCGTTAGAAAATGAATACAACTCGGAATTCTTCGCCAAAATTCCCGTATGATTAGACTTGATGAAGAGGATACCACGTATTTCGAACTCTAATGAAATGCTCCAAATTTTCATTTTCTGCTACAGTTTTAATAGAACGCAGAGAGTCTGAATGGGTATGATAATTTCTGCGAAAGGGAAATGAGAAAAGATGAGTCGAAGCGGAAAATTCTTCTTCAAAATTTTCTTTAATTCTGGAACGAAACCGAGAGGATAATATGGGAGATAGTGACTCAGAACACCGACTCTGACCTTCAGTAAATTTAATACACATCTCTATATAATTAACGGTCGTACTTGGACTTACAAATATGATACGCTCCAGAGCGCGTTTAGTAGGTAAAAGTTCACATCAGGAGAACTGAATTCTCATGTGTTTCCAATTTAGCTTGTCTATATCTTACGCGGAAATTTGTAGAACATCCCGTTTTATCGGCTAAATATCCTAAATTCCATCCTCATAGCAACGGGTACTTGATGGTATATTAAATTTATAATAAGTCTACTGTGAATGAAGAGGCTTCAATACGTTTTTATTTTACCTTTATCGTGCTGTATTTCTAAGTTAATTTTGTGGTTCTATTTTTCTAATTATTTGTGCCATCTGATGGAGATTTAAGTTTGGGATCTTATCAGATATAACCTATCCTATCCTATTTATCCTATCAGATAAATTATAAAACAAATTGTTTGATAGGTTATTAGAGTACTAGAGTTACTAGAGTGTTAGAGATCTAATATAGACTACATCCTTTAAAATAATGTTTCTTTTCATCGTGAACTCTCTTCAAATCAATGATCTATAATGTTAAAAATATCTAAAAAATAATTCTTTACCTTTATATGAATGTAACTATAAAGCAAGCCATCATAGTCTATCATAGCCTCTTGCATCTTTTAAGATTAACAAGCCTGTTTCATCCCACGTTAAGAACCACTGTTTTAATTACCTAGTGCTGTGATGTGATGAAACTCGAGTTCTAAGGGCGAGAAATTCATGGAGTTGATTCACTCATCGATAAATTCATTCGAAATGCAGGTGTGGAAATAGCGGTTTTATGAAGATACACGGATAGAAGTGATGGAAAACGGCCAACTACGCTTAAGGTACTCTTCCTCATTGATAGAACCTTTCCCACCAGTAAAGTAAAACAATTTTAATTTTATAGAAACTCAGCTCTCCTAACGTGAAAATTTACTTGAATATTTATTATTGCCTTTTCTTCTTATACTGCGGTGATGAATTCTCGAATTCAGTGTAGTTTACGATACATTTGGTGCTATTTATTAGGCTAGGGTTCGGTATTTAATAATTTCAACGAGACGATGATATCCCAGAAGATTAAATTTATCGTAATTTTTGTTTTAACTTTTCGAATAAAACTCGAATATCCGTAAAGCAATGAGGTACATAAGCATGCGAAATACGAATGCCGACAATACTGTATTATCTGGTACAAGGGAATGTATACTTATACCCTTGTTTCGATTACATTAAGGATACAAGTAGTATCTTTATATTGGATGATTGATTTAAGAATGTAAATCTAGAGACGTTATGCTAGCGCTATAATAAATAGAGTATTTAAAGAGAATCATTGCAAGATATGAAGGTAGACGAAAATTTTTCAATTCAAAGACTTTAAATAAACCGGATATTCCACTAACCGTTCAGCACTTGGACGTAAACCGTAGTTTCCGCCACCTCCGCAAGGGCGCAAGTGTAGTTTCCGGAGTCCTGCTTATTGGCATTGGCAATGTATAGTCTGCTGATTGCTCCTCCTGTCAGTATGTCCGTCTTCACGCTGAAAAAGTAAATCAGACATATTTTGTCATCGACAGAACTATGTCATTTAGCCGTTAATCAACAGTTGCAGTGTAGGACCCTGTAAAGATAGAATTAGGGTCATTGGTAAATCACATGGTAATAACATTGTGGAGAGTTATTTAATTAATTTCCAGTGAAGAGCATACTTAGTGAAACCGTTATTTACGTGCAAACGTGGGCAGGTATAATTTACATTAGACATTTGCAGCGTTTTTAATGTATTTACAAAACTTTCAATTCAATCGAAAAGGAATGCATTGCTAACATCAATTCTGGTAAAATGTTTAGATCAAATAAGAAAAACAGTAATTAGATATAAAATGATACACAGTTATTTACACTTATAATATGTAAATAGTCGTTTACACCTTCCGAAGAGAACTATAACGGTCGACGCAGAAAAACTGCGAATATTTGTGATAAATCGGCATTCTTAATAAATAAAGAAAATCGCAGAATAGATTCTAATAAAGTGCGGACTACAACGAACGCGAATTTTCGACAGCTATAAATAATCGAACTATTTAAAATTGTAAATACAAACAATTTTAATTTCAAACTGACAGATATTGAAAAAAGTACATCAGTAATTTAATTTAATGTTTAACAAAATATACATATATGCGAAAGGACAGAGAGTAAAGAAAAATATCATTCTGAGGGTGGAATAAACTGTAAATTACCGATATTTACAATAGTTTGAAACATTAAATTATGATGAGATATAATAATAAGTTATATGTTTATTTATAATGCATAAACTTTTGTTCACATTATATGAACCGAATCATAAAATATTTGAAAATCCAAAACCCTTATTTTAATTTTTTCTTAATGAGTCACCCAGATATTTTTATTCTTCGTATCAATACAAAATAGACCTTACCATCGTTACGGAAGATTGTTAATTATCGTGCCTCATAATGAGTCACTTTTAATCTTTATAGTTTTGTAGTTTTTATTCAGTTAATGACCAACCCAATTATTTTGTCATATATACTGTATCATGGATTTTTATATTTTGATCAACTGAAATAAATGAACTCTTTCAGCTTATTTACGAATTTCAGTAGCATTCATGGATATTTTCCAATCATCAGAGTGATACGAGCCACAGAAATGTAACAAGAGAAAATTTGGAGCAATTTATCGATCATTACCTTAATCTACAAAATGGCACCACAGCAATTAGATTTTTAGAACGTGGATTGCGTTATAGAATGCTGAATTCGGGTAAGCCTTCTTTGTTAATGGAAGGTCAAAACAGGTATTGAAGTCAAAAGGTTTAATAGTTTGGAAGATCATTTTTAAATAGGTATAATAAAGAATTCATAAATATGCATGAGATACTGAAGGATATTATCGAGGTGATGAAACGTATTTATGAGTTGACAAGTACAAATCAAAGTGTAATGTGGATGAAAATAGGAAGCACAATTTACAAGGTTATTATTTCTTAATACGTTTGAAAAAAATATTGCTCCAGGTGAAAAGGAAGAAATTCACGTCACGTTACATTCCTATTATATTGTTTTGAATGGTATTCTATGAATCTTAGACATATACTTATTCCTTTTCATGTAACTAAATTTTCTTCCAGATGATATATCAATTTCCTCATTTTTGGTACCTTTCACGGCATCTATTTAATATTTATAAATGAGGTAAACCAGAGCTAATTGAGCTTATTTCCATTGTCTTTTAATTCCGAATTTTCTGTAGTTTAGAAAATGTCAGGTGAAAACTTAAACCCCTTAATATCAACTATTAAACGTTAGAAAATATTTAAACATATAAATTTACTAAGTGATTTATTTTTCTTGCTAATACGGACTTGCATAAAGTGCAGGTGTCATCTATTATTTATAAAAAAGTGAATTTATAAACTTGTGATCATTAATTGTCCCTTTACATTATCTACCATAATGATAGGTAAATTATAATTGCAAATTTAAAACTAAAAGCAATATTTTAAGTATGAACATACAAGTATTTTTACATCTTTCTCTAAGTGACTTATTTATTTTCCGTAAAGCTTGAAGATCTTTACAGGTAACGTAAATCATAGCACAACTCTGTTGAGAAATGAGTATTTATCCACGTCAGTATTACTCCCGACAGATAACATTAATTTACTAGTGGCCATAGTAGGTGTAAAGTTGACGCAAGTTTTAATGAAAGTAACACCAGATTCGGAATTTCCATTCGTAAATCATTAACTACCAGAGTTTAGCCTCTCTTCCAAACAAAAAACTGTAATTAAGAACAGCTTTTAAAACCCTAAAAGAAAAGCGGATATCAAGTTCACAATTTTTTTACTGAATGGTAATCCCTCCCGTTTCCCAGATCCTTTTACGAGTTCGATGCCTCTTTGATTGAAGTGAATTCACTGATTGATTTCAGTTATGATAAATTTAGTTTAGTTAATTTTCAAGTATCCCAAACGATTTCATCAAAAATCTACGGCATAATAACGTACTTAAGAACTCTTTGAAGTCGTATTCACGAATGAGAATCGAGATTCATGAACTGCAATTGGGAAGAAGAAATTCATTCCAAATTCTAACACATTAATTTATCTTTGAAGAAAGGAAAAACAGATAATGTGCACAAATTTATCATCCGCTAAATAGAAATAATTGGTTTTCCGTGACTTTAAACTTGATGTTGGAAAGGTTATCCACTCAGTCAACGACGCCGGTATTTCTACGTGATGCAGGTATCTGAGTATGATACTCTGATGCAATTATATATGGATTATATTATATAACTGCGAGACATATAAATATTTCTTTATCATCTATAAAACTCACAATAAAAATGGCATGGTGATAGATGCAAGTTAACCTCTAGATCACTGCTGGTAACCATTCGGCTTGCTGAATATGAATCCGCCAATCTTCTGGTAGTTTGGGAAAATAAATTTCGACATCAGAAAGGCGTATCCTTTAATAATAATAATTTAAGCGAAGTGGAACGAAAACCGTAAGCAATTTGTCCAAATTATCCTTCTTTTAACGGCCACTTAACTTAATTTGTGCATCAAGTAGCTTGTTACTCCGTTATTGTGCATAGTTCTAATAATCTAATTAGGCACTAGCGTACGGGTATATGACTTTTGGTATAAATAATATGAAGAATATAATTATGCAAAAGTACGAAGTATTCCTAGGAGAATGGAAGTCTAATTTAAAGGGTACTCGTTGGCCCGAGTGTTTAATTAAATTTCGAACAGCAGAAAAGGCTGGACGTGTTCATCAGCAAAGTAATAAGTAACCCATCACAATTGAGAATGCCGTGGTGTCCAAATTCACAGAAAACAAAAAATACCTTCGAGCGATCAATTTCACCATTTTCCTCCAATTTCCCCAACCTTAATCGGCCGATAATGTCATGCAGGTCGTCCACTCCTTCTGCTAGCGCCCAAAAGAAAGGAGAAAAAAGGCTTCCTTTAATTAAGGGGATTCTTTGAGAATGATAATGTGGCTAACGACCCTCCTTCTAAACCGCCGTTTATTGAGTCTCCCCCAAATTGAAAGCCCTCCTCCGTTTCCACGGAGATCAAGGGCCTCACGAGTGGCCATTGTCCGCCGAGAAAACCTCCAAATTTATTTCTCTTCCCTTCGTCTCATTCCCTTCCTTTATTGCGGAATCTAAGCCAAATTAGGAGAACTCATCTGCTGCCGTTGGACGCTCCCTATTCGGGAACGCATCGCCCGTGTCCATTACGCTTCTCGCTTGTTATTAATTAGCGATTTCTGAATTCGACTCTGCCGAATATCTCGGGTGGAGTTGAACGAGCGAATTCAAACCCTTCTTCGTGTGTTAATTTTGGAGAGCGAGAGAGGAAAGGCTTAGCATCGCTAAGAATTTCGAGTGGCTTCCTTTTATTATTTCCATTTCTTATTAGTCTGATACCTTATTGAGAAATTCTTCGATTGAATAACCTACTGTTCTTTTACTTTAAATACGAGTATGAAGGAAATAGAAGGGCTCCCAGGAAGCCATAAGGGCAGCATGTTCGTCGTTGGTGAAAGTGGTCCCGGGTTGAATACCCGGTACGCGCGAGATAATCTCAGTCGTCGAACCTCTTTTAACCCATACGACTGTTGTTATAACTATGAAGTCAACGAGTTACCAATTACCTGACATTGTTTAAGTTATTTGGAAAATTCTGTCGGGAAAACGGACATAGAAAGAGCCTTACAGGACTGGTACTCGAACCAGGATCTAGGGCGGATGCTTTTCCTTATACTTTAGCCAACTTTGTTTGGCCTGTGCCTCTTTGATGCCGCGGCTATGACCGGTGTTACTAAGTCGGATGAACTCACTCGCCCGTGCCACTTAAGTATCCCTAAAGGATAAGTCGATTGTGCTAGCTAGATAGCTTTATTGGCTAAAACATCAGCCCGGAAAGTGAGAAAAAAGAATCCGGGTCCAATTCCCGGTAATTTCAGACTTTAATTCCGAAACTTTTCTAGGTGTACTCATTAACGGGCTAAGCTAACTTCCATCAGAACCTAACCTTGCGTTTGGAACAGTACATTTGAATAGGCTCTTAGCTTAGCATCAGTCGGGTGATAGTTGTCATGGATGACTCTTCGTCTTTCATTGTTTCTCACTCTATCACAATATATGCTTCCGATAAAATGTCTAGGTGAACGGAATTATTAAACCATCATTGGTATATAGGGTAAAATTTAATTATCTCTGACTTCCTTAGAACTGTTATGATGAAAAGAATACTGAGGTATGAGGGATGCTGTAAAATTTGGTCCATACAAATCTAGTAGAACTAGATATCCCTTATTCGACTGCGGAATGTAACGAGAATGAAAGAGGATCGCCTTTTGTTTTATCTAAACATTAAAGATCCAAGAAACTCTTCAACGTTATTTTATAATGCACAGTAAATTGCTGTAACCATTAATCCATTTTAATTCGTACGATTGTATGATATTAGAAAAGGGCTGGCCATGGTGCACTCGATGTAAATAGGTAACATGTGTTTCATTATGTTTTAATTAAAATTTTTCTTTTATATCCTCTCAATTTGAGAATTTATATCAAAATAATCCGTAATAGTTAAAATAGTAATTATAATCTAAATAAAATCCAAAATAAAATCATGATTCGATAACCTAATGCAATGAAGAATTGTGCTCGAAAATTTCAGCTAATGACCTCAAAAGGGCAGGTAAATGAAATAATTATTTAGGAATATCTAACTTTGAATTTCTTTAAGATAAAAATTTTAACTTTTTTCGAAAGTTAGTTATTTTTCAAAAGTAGAAATCACTGAAGATACATAAGCAAAATAATGTGGAAAGGCTCAAAATAAGCAGAATGTTGGCAAAGAATGCAATTGTGGGAGAGGGGAAGAAAGTGATTGTTTATTAATTTCAGGAGGTTATATGCGAAGGAAGATAGGAAAAGTCAAAGGGAAAGGGAGAGAAAAGGGACGAAATTAAGGGAGGGGCGAGTTATCAGAAGGAAAGATAAATCGCCTAAGTAAATTTTGGAAGGACGAGTCTCGGGACACCGCAAGATATGGCGCTATGATAATGATTATGGCTCTTTTTTAATCTATCTGCTTCGCGAAGTTTCAGAAAAAGCACTCATCCTGATTGCATCACATATGTAGCTGAATAAGTGAAAGGTCTGTTTATAGAACGAAGGGAAAGGTACACCAATTCAGCGGAAGTTCCGATTAAAAAGATAATGATGAGCTAGAGAATAGGTTTACTCTTAACTTCACTTTATTTTTCCAACGTTATCTTCGGATGACAGATTAATTCATATTGCGGTGGAGCCCAACGACGGCTGCGTTCTCGATAACCTGACGAATTAACATTTTACTGCGATAACCGTTGCCTAGATTCATACAAAGAACCCCTCATTCTTTTACCCAAATCACTCTTTCCACTTTCAATTGGTACTTAGGCTTTCCGATAAAATTGTGAGAAAATTGTGGCCGTTTACTGTATTACCAGTATTACTGTCTTTTCAATAGTATTTTTCGCTTTTTTGCGGTTTCATCACGCCACTTTTCATTATCAACATTAACTTTCAAAGATTTTCCTTACTCTGCTTTTACGTTTTTCCTTTTTTCATTAATCTTTGTGAATATTAAATATTAATAAGAAATAAGATGTTAAGTGGAAGGCTCCAACTTGGGTCTCTCCTCTACCTCTCCATCCCAAGGGGTTGCTTTTAAAGTAAAACGTCACAGTTTCTCTATTAGGAAATAGCGTAGCCGAGAGATGAAAAAGCAAGAGCCCAGTGACAGTGTAATAGAAACATGAAATGCCGGCTCACCTTATTCCGCCTCTTGAGGTGTCATAGTTGAGCATCCTCTGGCCATGCTTCCACGTCACGTAGCTCGTGAGTTGGGGCACTTGGCTGATCACACACTTCAACTCGATTGTGCTGCCCGCCTTGTAGAATTTATCCACTATTGCCACGCCGCGCTCGTCCACTATTTCCACCTTAGGAACTGTAAAAGAACGGCCAAAGTTAGAAAGGAATTCAAAAGCAGTAGAACAATTGGTCTCTGGCTTGATTCCCGGTGGAGAGGCGAAGGAACCTCAGCTTCTAAGCTCTTATTTTAGGTAGACGATATTCTAACACACATAAAAGAACAGTTTAAGCTATCAAATTAAAGATAAAATATTATAACCGCATAGTGATATCTTTCAAATGGAAAACAATTGAAATGTGTTAAAAATATATCACTCCAAATGAGTGAAAGATGTATAAGTAGGTATTTTAAAATACGATAGTGTTCTAAGGAGCATCGCGGACTCTCACCGCGAGTAACACTGTAGCGAAAATTCGCGCCACAAACGAGGCTTAAGTTGACATTTCACAATAAAAACAGAACTCTGAAAGTAATGGAAAATAAAAGTTAAAACCAGAATGAAATTTCAATCAAAGAAAAACACTGAATGGAAATATTTTTGAAATCCAAGGAGAGCCGATGGAAGTGAACATAGTGGGACTGTTTGGGAAGGAGAGGAAGTCTGATTCTATTGAGGAAGACAAGGAAGAGTGAATGAAAAGAGTGAGGGTCTAGGAATATTAGATTGTGATATTGAAATAGCATTCCACGACGTGAAGGCAAAAAAGACCTCAAACATAGAAAGCATTCATACGGAATTCCTCGGAGGCTTAGAAAAACAATTTTACTGCCCTTTACGAAAAATCAGTGATGACGTCCGTCCGATTACGGAAGTAGGAAAGAATACACGAATATCCTAGTAGTACCAAGATATGAAAAATGTGTCCTCACAACTAAAAAGAGGAAAACCCGTTTAATTCGCTCCCGTTTAAGACACTATCCAGCTTAAAAAGCTGTTCTCAGGGTCCCGATTGCTTTCACGCAAAACTGATGGTATAATAATAATAACAATAAAAACGTCTTTATTGCGGGGTGAGATTGAGGCAAGGTTGTCTCTTCTTCAATCTGACCCTTATGGTATAGATACTATACAGTTTAAGACGCTTGACTACCCGCTTAAGACAGATTTTTTTCCATCCTCAGATGCATTACAGCCTGCTATAGCCAATCGTTTGCCTCATTTGATTGACCGAAAAATTTTATATTATCACTTCTTCTCTACTCTCCTTGTCTTCAATAGGGTTCTTTGTGAATCTCCTCCTTTCTATGACTTATTTTTTGAGAATAAAATGAAGATATCGCGAAGTAGAGTAATCTATTCCCCGTCGTCGGTGTAGATACAAACTCTGAGATTGAATGAGACAGTTTTTCTCAGGCAGAATTTACACTAAAAAGTCTCTTTTTGGTTTTCTTTCGTCATAATCTAAAGAGTTAAAAGTATAGAAAAATTAGCAGTGTTTTATGGGATGCTTAGCATTATCTCGGAGAGATCGCGATGTCCTGTCACTATTGCTGTTAAAAACATAATTAACCTTCCTTAATTGTCTATCTGGTAAGACCTGCTTTATTTTATGTGAACAATGACCAATTTAGATAACTAAGACGCTCTCTTTGAGCGAAAAGCAGGCTGTTCTTAAAAAATATGCAATATAAATGTGTAGCAGTTATAACGATATCTTCTATCTAACTTAAGACGCGGTTATTAACTGTGTCTACGAAAAGAGTCATAAACGGATTTTACTGTATGTTGTTTTTCAACAAATTTAATTGGAAGCATTGGCTGTAGGAATATGCAAGAAGCACTTCAATGAAACATGTCGACACAAGTCTCTACATTTACCCTACATTATCGTATTCAGCTGTAGTTGACGCAGGATTCGGTAAAACTGCGATTGCGTCCATTTCCGTGCTTTTATTGAACGTGGTTGCTAGGGAGCTGTTGACTTTTTGGCTCTTGCGAGAAAACACGGAGAAGATAGGGAGAGAGAGGTTTTGGAAGCAAAAAGTTATCTCTAGCGTCGTCAGCTTCCTCTACTAATATAATATAAAACTGAATTCGGGATTCTATTCCGGGGAAGATAGATAAAACTGTAGGATTCGATGGCGGGGATTAAGTTCCATGAAAAGAACGATTTCATTGAATGCGATGTGATCGATGAGGGATTTAATAGGAAGGAATGTCGAATTTAAGAGGCGACTCGTTCTGCGTTTTATTGATTATAAAATGGCCTTCGAATTCAATGACCCAAATGAATGGGAGTATTAAGAGCTACAGAAAAAGATCGGGAGAATAGGATGGGATTCGATAGAAGAGTTGCACTTGACTAAAATTGTTCGAGTAAAGATGATTGGACCAGAAACAGTGCTTCGAAAGAAAAAAAATACGCCGATATTCTAATCATTGGTCGAGCCCGCGCGATTCTTCGGGAACGCTAGCTGTAAAATTAACGAAAATTCGGAATTTGTGATTTTTAGATTAGATTAGATTTACCCTTTGTTCGAATTTATTTCTTCCGTATAATCTTGAATGTTTTTAAAAATATTTTTCGCGGATTAATGAAAAAAGTGGGGTGTGGGAAAATATTCGAAACTGATGGTTGACAAAGAAAAAACAGGTTGCGGAAAAACTCCCACCGAGGAAGAGGGTGAAAAAAGCTGGAAAACAAAGAGAAATAAAATATAAAGGGCAAAAAAGAAAGCAGAGACAGAACTGAATAAATCAAAAAGCACGTATGTATGAAAAATTGGAATAATCAAAAAAATAAAATCACAAAATATGTAAACGTGGAATACACTACAAACCAGCAATTTTTACTTCTGCATAGAACACGATATTATGGAAAATTATTATAAAAATACATATTAAAAACTTATCTTTTTATAGAAGATTAATATTGCTAAAATTTTACAAGTAATATTGGGATAAGATAAACTAGTTAGGCAGAAACATACAATGCGGGTGGTTCAAAGAAAAGATGATAAGGTTCAACAGATGCATATTTATTATTACAGTTGACAATAAAAAGTTAAATAAAGTTGTGAAATAAATCGTAAGGGAAGATAACCATAAGAATATGAAATTTCCATTTCAAAATAATTACGAATCTCCATCAAACTTACCCTTTGAACGAAATGAAGCGTGATAGGCGTTACTACGTAGAAAATAGTGACAGGAGATATAGAAAAATATTACTCACAAAAAGTTTTCCACGTGATATATTTAAACGATCGGTTTCATCACAGATCGGTCAACATCAGGTGAAAAAAAAGAAATATATTTTTATCCTACACAACATTATCCTTTGTGTAAGCTGATGATTCGACGTCCGTTAAGTACGAATGATAGGCTTCTTTAGACGTACTTTATTTCACGGTATTCGGAAATGTATGAAGTCGCTTGCGAGCATCAGAAATGAAGGAACAATGGATTGAAGTGGTCGCGAAATGTCTTTTACTTTCCGGTAATCATCATTTCCTTTCATTCAATCTTAATGTACTCTCTGCTTTTACTCTCCTTTGTCCACTTTCAAATACCCTTCCTTTTATGACTTCTTTCACAATCTATTCATCTGCCAGTCCAATTTTCCCTTTTCTTCTTTTCCTCTGTTCTTTACATTTTCATTTTTTCGATCCATGAAAGAGACTTCCTTGATTTATCCCCCACCAATCTCAGAGGACTCAAGTACTTTATATCTCCTTTGCGTAATACCGGGTTTTACTCATATCGCTTTGTTGCGAATTTATGACAATCAAGTCGAAGTTATATCAATGTCAATTCGCCACAAAGAAGAGTAATTGATACATTTTTTAAGAGATTTATGGAGGAATGAAATTAAAGGTAATGTTTAATTAAAGCCGAAAGTTCAAAATCTTAAATTAGACAAAAATTGTGAAGCGCAGGAAAAAGATTATGGCATCTATTTGGAAATGCTCAAAATCCTTAGTATATTAATGAATTTTAGTTAAAATATGTTCTGCTTTTTCACAAGTCACGTGATTATCACTTTATTTTACATGTGACTTATAGATGTATAATAGTAAATACCCATACCGTGATGTTTATCATGCTAAAGTTGTCGAAGGAACCTCATGCGAGAGAAAGCTATGGAAACGAAGAGTGATTTAAGGAGAGAAAATTCTCAGACAAAAAGGGATTTGCAAATAAAGAATTCCTATGAATATGTAAATTTTATTTCTCTTAGTTAGCAGAACATTAAAGTTTAATTAAAATGTTAGTGAACTCATTATAGAGGGATTAAAAATCATTAAAAACAACAACCGAGAGGAAATAATCATAATAAATTCATAGTGGATAAAACGGCGAAATTAATTTTAGAAATATTGACTCGGGTGGTAATTAAAACATTGCAAGTTTTTATTGAAAAGGCGGCAAAATGAAAACGCTCGGATAATTTGATGGAAAGATAAGAACCGAAAATAACTTGATGAAAAAATCAGGACGTGTCACGTTCACAATTACTATAGATTGTACGGAAAAATGAGGGATTTTAATTTTAAAGTGAAGAAAAGCAATTTTCTCCTGAATTAACAACAAAGAAAAAAAGCGAAATTGCAAATGATAAATTTTGCTGCGCTCTACGATAGCATACAAATGTTTTGTTTTGCAAATGAAAGGAGTTATGTCAGCTAAATGATGCCAAAATTGATAATTAGAGATGAATTGATCGAACGTAACGATGAAAAACAAAGATCACGCAATACGTGTACTATTCAGCATTGTTAGTAAATCAATGGACATCACGATCGTTTTCGAGTTGGCATCTACGTCATCCTCATATTTCATAACATTGTGAAAATGTGACAGTATAATTAAGTATATACGAGTTTGGATGTCATGACATTGTAGAAATTAGGAAAAATGGTTTATTATTCTGGATTTTAATTCTAATGAGCGAAATCAAAGAGACATAAGCCTTTATCAGGAAACTATATGAAGTTTCACGAAAAAATGAATAAAAATTGACTGAATTGCATATTATGATTATCGACGGAGAATAAATACGAAAACTAAAGCATAAAACGCAGAAACTAGATGCTTAAATAATAAAATTCAACCGATACGGCATTGGCTTTGAAAAATTTCATCGTTAAAACAAAGATGGATTATTGTATGCTGAAGAAGTACTAAATCCTTTTTATTTAGTGGAAATAACGTCTATCTAACAATTGTTAGAAGAAACATGTATATTCTATAATACCGGAAGAGTGTATGATATATTTAAGTATTTAATTCCTGTAGTTTTCATACGATAGTTGACGGTACCCGAGATAGATTTTGAATAATCCAATATATCCAGTATAAGTTTCAATAGCGTATGAAGCGAAATTATAGAAGTCCAGGAGTGGCTAATATAGAACAGTCAAGGATTGCTTGAGCTGGCAACATTTTTGGAGGATCTGGATTTGTAAGACAATATTCTTCACTGGTACTTGGAAAAGAAAGGGATAATATACAAATAAGAGAGCTTATAAGAGATTTAAGGATCTCTCTCTAAAATAAATTGTACGGGATCGGAAAATATTTCTTGCATCTTATAATACTTGCAATCATTTCACGAGGGTCACTCGTCATATTGCAGCATAGTGAGGATTTTTTCTTTTCTTCAATTTCGTAAAATGTGGTAATAAATCCTTTATAAGAATTGCTACCAGAAAATTATATTATTTTAATTTTATTAGATAATACTGGTTAATTACTCATTATGACGATTGCAATCTCAAAATAAAAAAAACAACGAGAGCGCTCAAAAAACTCTTGGCTTGGGGCTCCAAAATTTCTTTGGCCGTTACTGTAGAAGTATTAAATATAAAAGTTGTTTCTGTAATTATTTTAAAGTGGTTCCTAAAGTGGAAGCATAAAATATAAATTACGTTACTCAATTTGAAATGCAAAAAATATAGTACATAAAGCGAAAGAAAAGGATTTGCAATTCAGCTGTTAATGAATGAGAGGAATGAAAAAATCTCCGTTAGATCTCTTCTTTAATGAAAAGAGAAGCCGTTAATTACCGACCTTTAAAGAATAACCCCTATAGGTTATTCTGACTCCCAGAGACCCGAAGATTCTCTGACGAATTCGGTTAACGAAGAGTTTCGAGAAACTCTTACCTCTTAATTTCGCTGAAGAATCGACATTATTCAGACTATTTTATGAAAGTATAAGTATCCAGTTGTTATGAATCAAGAGTATAATTTGAGAATGCCAAATAAAATTTATATTCTTTTCATGTGGCGCTCGTGTGCTTGGCGCCATCGCTTCACAGAAAGGTACTAGAACTTTGGTCGTCAACGCTACTGTTTACTAAACAATGTTGTCGAGGTGATAAAAAAATAAAATGAACTGAAGCGACGCTTTCCTGACGAATTACATTGGAGATTGTGTACTTTCTCTTTTGCAATAAAATTGACGAACTCAGAGAAGGGAGAGTACGCTGACGTTGAGGGAAGTAAAAAACAGAATAATAACTGTGTTTGTTGTCACTAGTTGGAAGATGTCGATAGAGACCGTAAGAATACGCAGTAAGTACTGTCCATAACTGAAATATGTTCATTTTATGGCTATGAAAAATATGTCCAGACAAAGAGGAAAGAAAATGAGTCGAGCCTAAAATGTGCTTGATCGAATTAATAGAAATTTCGATCCCTTCTTTTCATTCAGGGATTGCCATCGCAAGGTTCTCTTACCCTCCGTGGCGCTACTGCCGCATCCCTTAAGAAAATGCTTCGTCACACCAAGTTGGAAACTCTCCAAATTTGGGATCAATTTTGGGCATACCAGAAGGCGCGCAATCGAATAAAATGGAAATCTCCCTAATATTTCTATGAATATTCAATCATTATGTTTTTTAGTCTATTTATCTTAGTATTAGAGTGGTATTGATCATCACATTCCTATAACGATTATTATCATAAATGGCATTTCTAAGAATGAAAATCTTAATCAATTAATATCTTAATATATTTGATTGGAGTTGATCGTGGGTGAAGTCACATTTATAGAATGATGTGAAGTGATGACGAAGAGAAGTAATTTCCCTATGCTGTGGTCGTAATTTCAACTTATTTATTATCTCTATTTGTCTTTAGTATTCTAGAAGCAAGTTTGATCATGAAGTACTCTACCGAACAAACAAAACCCACGGCGCAAGAATGATTCGAGTGAAAAGGATAGCACATAGACTCCCTGAACATTATGTATCACAGTATTCAATGAATATAGACCAAATAAATGTCATAAATCTGCATAATTAATACTTTAGTATACTATCACAGTGAACAACTTAGACAAAGGTCATGGGAAAAGCATTTTTATCAATTCTCGTTTCAAGAGAAAAGTAAAAATATTCCGTTTGCCAATTTTTTGTAAAGAATCTTCATAAGGTACTAAGAAAATAAATCCTTGGTAAGGATGAATATAAAGGCTGTGAGAAGATGAATGTAAAAAAGAGAATTTAAAATATTAGAGGTCTTTGAGCTGCGGGTGTAACGTAGACTGGACTCATCACGAAGGCCTAGAGTAGGGTTGACAGGAATATATATGAGGATGGGATAGAGGTTTTGGGGGAGAAAAGGCTTTTTACTATAAATATAAAACGAAGGAGGAAGGTTTTTCGGTTGAATCTTGAGGGGAATATTAAAGAAAGTTATTGAACATAGGATTTTGGGACGAGACACGGTGGACGACAAATTGAAAATATTTTTGTATGATTTTCAAGGAGAGATCAATTATCAAGCATTTCTGAAAGGGAGTGGACGATTTGCCGATACAGAGTACAGTTCACTTTTGGTTGGATCCTAATGATGTATGTAATGTAATGGCAGTTATTTAAAAATTATTCCAGATAAAATGCCACGTTTATTAATTACTCGGTTTCAATACAAGATAATGTATGTAGAAGCATGTCTCATACATGCTAAGAGATGAGTTCAGGTCCCTCTTTAAGTACTTAAATCGTCCTGAAGAAAGTAAGATAATTTATGATCAGATTCTTGGCGATTCATATCAAAATGGGAGTCAGAAGATCGAAAAGTCTCGATCAAAACACTAAAATAAATATTTATCGGAAATATTGACAATTCTTCTATCGATAATCTATACCGCAAGCAGTCATTCATATTTTTCATATAAGATATTGGATCGAAGAGAAGATAGCTTTCTGTAAAATTGGGTAAAATGTTACGCAGTTTCACCTCTTCTACGAAATATTTATTGTGGCTTGAAATTGGACCTTTCAGAATTACAGCACAATATTGCATGTAAGGATGAAGTACTTGTTTAGATGTTTATAAGGATAAAGTATCGGTGCCTAGATGCAAAGGTAATAGGAATCAATGGAGTTAAACTGAATGGCAGATGATTTGAAAGATATAGGTAATAGTACACTCTCTCCTGTTCCAACTATATTATTCACTATTGTTATTTACATACTTAAACCTTAGTTACAGATGGGTTTCCTTATGCTAGTTATCACATTGCTTACGTATGTATGATTAAACAATGGAAAAGTATCAGAGAAATGGTTTTCTGGGATATTTATAGACATAGTGCAAGAAAAAAATAAGTAAAAGAAAATAATAGGACTTAATTATTAAAAGTAAAGAAAGAGGCTTCAAATAGGTATTTTAATGGAGTGTTAACTTACTTTGAGGAGTATAAATAATGATTGCTAATGATGGCTCATTTAAATGCACGAAAGTCTTTTTAAAGCTCAGGTTTTTGTCTTTGAAAAATAGATGAAAGACCTTTATCTATGGTGTCTTGCAGTTTTTCTAGACAGTTCTAGATGATGATAATATGTCTATGAAATCCTATGTATTTTCCTCCGTACTACAAGTGTATCCTCATTCCAGCTGGTCTCTATACCGTGTTCCCAGATCTGGTAGTTAAAAGTTCGATTCAGAGTTAACATTGGAGAATTTCAGCTACAGTTTTCAGCTATACAACAGACTGGAAGAAATGGAACGTTGTATAGTGTGTTTTGTAAGGAATTCAATCTAAACCACCCGATTTTCTCCGAAAGGTGAAAGGAATCGCCGTCAGATGGAAATGAAAAGAACGCGATTACAGATCCGAGTGACAACGGAGGAAAATATTTAACATAAACACGAATGAAACGGCAAGTTTATTCAACCATTCGGAATAAGTGGAGGTATTGATTTTACGTTCTGATTTCACGGCATTTGTCCTAGAAGAAGTGACTTCGGCTGGAAGCAGACGCTGTTATTACTTCGCTCAGCTGCACTCGGAACTTACTGACGCTGCCGAGAAATTCTAATTCGAGATTTCAACGGCCGCGCTATTCCACGAGATGACACAACTCCCGCTGGAAGCTTTCGTTATGAAATTCACGGTCCAACGTTTGCGTTTCCTTTCAGAAATATTATTCCGCACAGGGGAATGTTTCATTTCAGAAGCTCACATCCTTAGCAATAGTTTATCTAAAGTGGGTCCAATTCCAATGACCGACATTCGATGACACACTTGATCAACCACGTTTTACCGACGCACAATGGACTGGAATCGAAAAACGCTGGCAAAATATACGGAAATGATTTTTGAGAAGGGAATTCGAAACTTGACGTAGCCACTCTTGAATAAATTCCACACATAGATATGCTTGCCGTTTACGTAGATTTTTGCGCGCTTAAGTTATAAAAGGGGTCAAGGTTGACCAGACTTTGCGAGAAACACCGGTTTTCAAATCTCTTCGAAATTTTTCTAATTCAAGCTGCTGCCGAACCCATGTGATGAAATCTGTCGGATAAAATATGACGTATCGTTATGAATATGTTCTTTGTCTTTCATAATAATTTACATTAAATATCGCAGTTTAAAAAAGGCAGGCTTTTAATAAAAGAAAACTTATTTCAAAGCAAATTCTTCACTTAAACGAGTAAGTTAGTAAAATCTAACAACAATCAAAGCGGACTAACTAATACCATAATATTTTTTTAAAATTTATGATGATGAATCTGAATTAGAACTTGACTTTTCACGACACCGAGAAATCAAACTGACTTTTGGACAGTAAAATGGAGCTACTATACCTCAATTACCTTTCGATATGGAGTAATGAATATAAATGCAAAGAATCACTGAAAATGAATTTATGAAAAAGCATTCCATCAAGAGGTACATTACTTGAGAAGAAGCAATCTCAAATACAAATTCAGGTATATAAAGTAAAAGCAGTAAATACTCTTTTCTGAATAGAGTAACTGAGGAATGGAAGTCTTCCTGCAGATGTCTAAGAGAATCTCCCGGAAATATCAGGTGTCTTATTCAGAAAATCAGTTCACAGCGAAGTTATTCATTAAGTGAACTGAGTTAGCCAATAACGACATGTGAGAGGAATAAAAGAATGACCGGTGATTTATGGGAACTTTGTGGACCCCGGGGCCGTGAAGGCCTTCAAGAAGCCCTAGAAAATCTTGGATGAAAAGTAATAGACAAATATTATACTAATTCCAAGGAAAACAAATATAAAGAAGGCTGAAAGGAGCGGGACTAGAGCCCGGAGTTTATACTTTCCGGATGGATTCTTTAGCCAATCAAAGGAAAACTTAAATCAATGAAACATCTTGACTGTGATGGCTAGCTAGATCAATTGGCTAAAGCATCCGCCCAGAAAGTGGAATATCTGGGTTCCAGTATCGTACCTGTCTGACATGTCCGTTCTTCTTGGAATTTTTCTTAGGTGCGCGCCTTTTCGTACAATCTCCTTTCACTTTTTTCCTAAATCTTATCAGTTTCAAAATAATTATAAATACATATGCAAATTAAGTATATTTTTTATATTTAGCTGTTCTCAAATTATTGTGGTTTGTTTGCGATGTTCTTCCATTACGAATAGTTTGTATGTAAATATTTAATCCGTAAAATTATTTGAGTTAATCGATAAACGTGACGTTAATTAACGTAGTCACCTGAGCCGGAATCATACTGCGGCGGAATCGTGTAATAAAATGAAAACAAAAGATAAAAGTTCGATATGAAACCATCCCGCTCTTCAAAAAACAATTGGGCGTAAAAAGTCTTTTTACTCTCTCCCACAAACATTCCACCGCGAAGAGCGCTCCTGCGGTACACTTTCGATGGCAATCCAAAAGCAATAGTTGGAACTCCGCGAACCCGTTTTTGCCATCGGAAGAGAAATAAAAAGCGCGGGTACGTACGGTTGATGTGGAGCGAAACTCGAGCTTGATTACGTTCCATTGATCTGAATGCATTGGCGGCGGCGGTAGGAATAAAACGCCGCGATGGACTAATATGGCGAAAAAAGGGACGCCAATTACGGAGGATCGTGGGAGTGATACTATTCCACACAACCCATTCCATTAACCTTCCCGTGCAATCGAGTGTTAAGGCCGCAGCGCTTCGAATTCCCCTTTTCTTGGCTTCTCCTACGGAAACAATTCCCGCTCAGGGAATTAACCCATTTATGTCTTCCGCTGAAGGCTACGAACCAATTCCGTGTTTTGCAGACGCAAAAAGCTGAATTGAACTTAAACGTTCCTTGGAGATTAAAATGTTTACAATTTTTAACGTGGCTTAAAAGGCTTGTTTATTACACACTCCGGTTTGTGCGGAGTGGCTTGTAAAAGTTTTTTTTTGTAGGAAAACACGTAGACTCTAATGAAAGCAGTCAACGGTCATGGGTATCTAAAGAGAGGGAAAACGAAATGTTAATAGGTAACTTTTGATCTTTTACATTGAATTTGGGATCTCCTAAACACCCTTTTAGTGATTATATACGGTCTATTTGAACTAGAATGTCGATGGATAAATGTAATATAAATAAGTTATGTAATACATATTTATTTAAATATTACTGCAGTATAACTTATGTCAGCTGAAACCCTTAGTACCTCAACGACAATTCTTGAAATATATCTACATCCTATATCTAACATTGAGCCAACAAACTTACATTACAATTTTAAATTATTTCAGGGACTATTCAATATCTTTTTCATTGGCTAGTAAGTAAGAAAAAGCAGAATACATTTTACTTAGGCGTAAATTCTCGTGTTTCCTTTAAAACTTTAGTTTAAAAAGAAAAGCCGATTCCAAGAATCTGAAGAAATCTCTTTTAGTTGAATAAACTCCACCCTTAGTCGAATAATACAGTAATTCACCGTCGGAGGTATCACTGTATTAAAATATACGATTATATGTAGTATCTGAGTCACATCTTTTGGGAACTAACAGTGCCGTATGAAAGCTAAAGCATGCCTACCGATGATTTAGTTTAGCAAAGACATATGAAAGTATATTGCAGCACGAAATAAATATTCTAATGATGATGGAGGTGTTTCTTACTTTCCTAATTAGTTATATGTACTTAATTAATAAAGTGGATAAATCTCTGTAAAAGAGCACCACCTACAATGTTTATGGGCTCATCTACTTGTTTGGTCGAAGGAAGTTTCCTTAATATACGCAGAAAAAGGTAAAGGATTATTAAAAGGAGAATTATTTGTTTTTTATTGTATTTATAAAGCGTGAACATCCTTATGCCGTCGATGTCTCTTACAGTATCAAGGGAGCAGTACTTCAGACTATTAATTTGATAACGTATACATTTACCAAGGAACATTATCCAGATGCAATAAGCGAGAGTTCTGAAATGTAGTCTTCTTTTAATGAAGAAAAAATAATCATAAACGTTTAAGCAAAAATATTAATAATAACATTACAATATAGCGAAAATACATAAGTCGCCCATGACATTTGAGAATTTTTTATTGCCTGGCTAGTTAGTTTAAGTGTATAGCATGACAATGATCGGAGAGTTAAGCTAGAGAAATATGAATGCAGAGTAGGGAAAATATTGTTTGTTAGTATTATCACAATGATCTTCAATTTTAGCATTTTCTGTGTAATCTAGTTCGCTAATTATTAGAGTCATAATTTATTGAAGAAGGATATTTATGAATCTAACTTTGACAAACACCAAAGATTTTAACATACAAATGTTGTTAATTCGCATTCTTTCACATAAAAAATAATACGCTAAGCAATTGTCATTTACAATTCATGATGAAAATTTACTTTGAAAATCTCATTTGTGAGTTATCGATACAAAAATTGTAACGAATCGAAAAACGTTCTTGTTATATCATTTTCAGTGTGGTTTTCGCATCTCAATTGAATGTAACAGGCAGAAGCGGATCCTGATTTGAAAGGTCGACTCAATCAATCAACAAGATATAACAGGCCTCGTTACTGATCCCGTTTATTCAATTCCCATGGATATGATAAATGTTCACGCAGAATAATAATGATAAAAATAAATGATCGTAGTAAGCCATTAAAATTTCTGCTCGCTGATGCGGTTATGAAAAACATATGCTATCTCGTGCGAATCAAGTTTTAACTTTGTGCCCACAGAACATATATTTTTAAGCCCTACGAATTGTAGTAATCTTTCGATTTCTAATTCTAATTTTGGAGTTTTCTGGCATCGTGCAGATACTTCGATACGTTCGATAAGTAAAACTCACATTTCAAACATTCAGTCCGATGATATATAGATGCTATCTAAGCATATGAGAAATAATTGAATGTATATCAATAATATAATCATGTAATAGTTACTTTGCGCTATGATCAAGATCCTGTGGCATATCAATAATTAAATGAAAATCATAAGTTGACAGTGTAAAATTGCTTCTAGATACAAGAGAGCTATAGTATCTGTACATTTTTCGAACAGTGGGCATTGAATATAATGGTGAAAATTGTCATAATGAGAAAAGATAAGATTGCGGAAATAATTATGGAGTGAGTTAACAAATAGAAAATATCTAGTACAATAATTTCCGTCGTGGATGTATTTATAAATTTTAAAATAATTTTAAGTAAGATCAATTGATATCAATTCTTATTTTGTTTCCAAATATTCTATTCAAAAATTAAACGCTTACTTAGATGAAAGAAATCCATCCGTCTCTTTCCTTCGAATCCGAGCTTAACCAAAGAAGAAAATATTTTATTGGGATTTTCTAAAAGTACAAATTTAACACAGTTTACAGCTTGGATAAAAATCATTGATGAGCATTTACGGTAATATTCGCGAATAATTATGATAAGGAAGAATTAAAATTGTTCTTGATAATTAAAGATATGATCATAAAATAAGAATAAGGGAGGTTGTAAAATGTGAAATTACTGATCTGTCAAAAGAGGTATAACATGTTGATAATGAAGATATTGTAAAAAATATAATATATTTCAAAAATTTATCATTAATATTATGTTTTTATTATCGTACTTAATTAATACTAAATTACGAATCAACAACCCAAAAACACCTCATTTGATCACCTAATATAAAAGGAAACGGATAGAGTGCTTTGCCAACCTCAGTTGTGGACTTCCAATTTTCAGTACCCTAAGGGAGTGTCCCTGATAGAGAGGTGGAAAATACCGTAGGGGCTCATTTCGAAGTGTTTCCGTCCGTTCTAACAGAAAAGGAAAGGAGTTCCACGGGGTCACTTCTTGGGACTGTAGCATTTACTCTCATCCCTACCTCACGCGACCGCACCCAGAGGACCAGAGATTTAAAAAAAGGAAAGGATGACCTTGTAAAAGATACGGAATCGGAGGGACTAGGCCAAGGGAAGACAAACCGGAAGCTCTCTCAAAATTAGTTGCGGACGATATCTCCGACATTCTTAGTCAACCCAGTTTACCTTACTCTGGGGTTAAGGACACCACAGGGAGTCATTTCGAAGTGAAGGAGAAGTCTCAAACTAGGGAACACTTGTTATAAAGACGATGCAGGTCAAAAAGCTTACACAAGAACCATAATTATATGTTCTCATGAAGATTTGCTTGTCACGCTTGTTCAAAATTCACGGAGGACGCAAAAACGCATTAGTGTTCCGTTGAACCGAGGAAAATTGGTGTTTATTGCGTGACTATTGACAATTGAAGTTTCGTTGATTTAGTTAAGAATGGAGAATGAAAATTTCATTCAATTTTGGTTGGAAGCACTACTATGATAGCTAATTCATATCGATTTTAAAATAGATTATCGCTTCGTTTCCATGCTAACCGTGTGATCTTTCGTAATAAAATTTCTAATCGAATTCTGCGGCGACTCATTGACGAATTAAAGAATAAAGTATTCACACCTGAAATTGAAAATATGTTTTCCTAAGATGTAAGAATTTTATACTGTGGAAATTGGTTACCGCGATGTGTGGAATTAACCTATAAATTTTGCATCAACCGTATTTTGTGTTAATCAAATATCTTTCTAACATGTCCCCAAGCGTTGAGTTCCATACTTGGCAGTTTTATCGTGTAAATGGCTTTATAATTTTAATCTTTTAAATTTATTGACTTTTAGCTTGTGAACCTAAAAATAATCCAAATAAATTAATAAAATAATAAAAAGTAAATGAATGAAAAAAATTAATGAAGAGGGTTTAAACGCACTTTAAAATACAGAATGATAATTTGTATGTTGATTGAAATTCCATCATAATTTAGTTACCGAAGAACTTTGTGGCGACATTTTCATCGCTAAAAAACAAACATTTTCATTTTAACCGATTATACGAATATGAATTTATAGGCATTGATGGTTTCAGGAGATGGAACGGTACGATTATGCGTTTTAACAGATATATCCCGTTTTCTTATATCCTGTTTCCGCTGTATTCGTTTTTACCGTACAGCACCTTTGCATGGTATCGAAATATAGCTTTAAGTAGCCAATAGGATTTTAAGAAAAGATTATGTGTGAAAACTACCTAAAAAGGTAGATTAGTTATCTAATTCAACATATGCTCGCAAAAGATTTCAATGACGCCTGCAAGTTAGGCAACCCAAGGACCAGAACTGTACCGCGGGTTGCAGAAGAAAAGGGTTGTATATATTTAAAGGTGGGGAGTCGAAAGATTACCTTCAAACTCTAATAAAATTTCCAAATATAATTTTATTGTCCTGTAAGTTGGCAGTATTGTTGCTAATAATGTATTAAATACTATGCCGAAGAAAGAATGCCTTAGAGAAAGTCATTGTAACTATGGATGAGTGGCTTCACCACTAGCGGCATTCACCAAAGTAGAACAGTGTCCTGCTATTAGATTTTTGCCTCTTAAAGGGATAAAACCAGTTGAAGCTAATTATACAATTGATTAAATAATGGTAAGAAATGTTAGTTTCTGCAACACACAAATGGCTAGAGTGAAAAATTCAAAATGTTGTGACTTATTTGGAAGACGCTCATTGTTGTGGTCAATCATATCAACTTGTGATGCCGGAGGTAATTTTTTCTCTATTTTGAGACCAAAAACATAATTTTGGAACATTAAATGACTGTGAGGTACATAGTCACCACTAAAACTAAGCAGACCTTCTAAACACTATCTTAATCCTGCCATAATAATAAAGTAATGCGGACTACTGTCTAGAGATACCACATAGTAGCACGGCAATGCTTGGCCACAAACTGTAGCACTTGCGACCTGCGTTTTGATTATCTCTCAAATTCTCATTACTCTCAAGATCTTGCTTCCAGTGATTATATTATGATATATTTGGACCTCTCAAGGAGGCACTACGAGGGCAGAAGATTCAATCAGATGAAGATGAACGTCGAGCGGTGCTTGAATGGTTCTGTAGCCTACCAAAAAAGATTTTTCAAGAGATTCAAGGGAATGGTAAACGTTAGTAAGTTTTCATTGAGTATGAAAGAGGTTATATAGTAAATATGGCACTTTGATCTTCAGTCGCACAATACGTTCATTTTTACAAAGATGGTTTTCAAATTACTCACCCTTGTAATTCTCTGAGAACTTTAATTTTCGCATCCTGCTCAAAATTACTCGGATCAAGAAAAAGTCCTCTGGGAAGATTTCAAAAAGGCTTCGAACAGTACTAAACTAAGCGTACAAAATATATATGAAAGATATAGGAAGAAAATGCTCATTTATAGATGTGTATGTGTAATAGACTTGGATAAAAAATACGAAAATTGCGCTTGAATAGGCACATTCAAAGGAAAAATGTACTTTGAGCAGACACTAGTGAATTGAGAGAGTTCAAATGGAATACAGACATTGAGAATCAGGCAAGAGAATTTCTCGTATAAGTTACAGTTTCTAAATCGGGAATGAAAATGGGCAAAGAATAGAATTCGGTTTTGATAAGGAAAAACTTTTGAAATTTCCATGATTGGAAAGAGCTGTGGAAATGAATCGATGGGGATATAAGAATACCTGGAAAGATCTCAGAACGATATCTGTCAAAGGGTGAGCGTAGGAGTGATTTTCGTCCATTTAATTTAGTGTATGTACGTATATATATTCCCCTCGAAAAAACTCGAAAACTGCACGGAAGATAGAACATTTTGAGATTTTCAATTTCAAACTTCAAAAGGTAATACAATACGTTATTCCTTCACAATCAGTCTGGGCTCTATGATATTTAACAAAAGATTACGCAGATAGTTCTGCGTTAGAAATGTATATAAACTTAATTCGTACCGCTTGTTGCTTTTCTTGTATAACTATATAGATATTAACTCCCGCGTCAGATCACAACTTGTGTATCTGAAAATAAAATTCATTTAATATTCGCGGTTTTATCACCAAAAATTTATTGCATCGACATCAGATAATATGTGATGGAATTCGGTAAAATTTTGTCAACGAGTAAATGAAAAATTCTGAAATATATATCTTTGAATTTCTCCCCAAGAGGAACCTTTTCCCACCTGGAAGAATTTTTCTGGAATTTTCCATCTAAAAGTATCAAATTATATTTTCTATTAGGAAATTCTTTGTTTATAATATGAAGGTTTGTTTGTAAGTCTATAATTATGGAAGATATTTAATGTATATGTACTGTACGGAGAAATTATTACAATGGATATGCAATGTTTCCTTTCAGTGCCATCGAATATAAAATTACTTATGACTAATTTTGATAAATTCGTTATGTAATGGATAAATTAGTTTTTTTCTGAAAACGGAGAAAATAGAATAAGCTGATTAATAACGTTAGCCGTAAATAATTAAAGTAAAAAATAAGAAGAAAGCTTAAAAAGATGAATAAAAACTTGATGAACACAGCTGAAGGAAAATAGATGTAATTGTCCCATATCTTTAGAATGCAAAAATACATAACATATAATAATGAGAACGTTAAGTTATCAATTGATGATAACATTTAAGGGTGTCAATTTAGTACGTTAAGCTTATATTATAATGTATACTCTTTTGACGATGTCATTGAGTTTGTTTTCGTATGATAGAATTATATAAAATAGTGTATAACATCTCTAATACAATTTAGATTTTGGACAACTCTTCCAGATGTTTGATGTTTGAGCAACTATATTGCTTTACAAATTCTGAAAAGTTTTTAAACTGTGGGCAGTTGGAAACTGTTTAACCATAAAGTTTCTGGTTTCATTCCAGATGATTCAAAAACTACTTCTATAAATGTAATTATTTATATAATATATGTAAAAACAGTCGCACTATGTAAGTGTCGATGAAAGTAAATACTCTATGTAGAAAAAAAATCATATAAGTTCTTATGTAAGGAATC
This sequence comes from Pachydiplax longipennis, assembly GCA_036926295.1. Taxonomy (NCBI): domain Eukaryota; kingdom Metazoa; phylum Arthropoda; class Insecta; order Odonata; family Libellulidae; genus Pachydiplax; species Pachydiplax longipennis. The sequence goes on along the minus strand of JAVFKF010000030.1, from coordinate 2,114,936 downwards.
TTGTTTGAGATATGAACTCCAAGAAGTGAAATGGAATATCCCCGCCATTCTTTAAGAATTTACGGGAGAAAACGCTCGGAAAGAATCGATGGCAAATGAGATTTATAACCTGCAGACCATACTTTGCAAAAACGTAATCTGATATAGCAGTCTCTCGAAATAGAAAAGGGTACCGTAATAATAAAAAAAGGCTTATTTAACGATGAATTTGTATAACGTACGTTAATTCCAAAATGTATTAGTTAGGTATAATATGAATGTTATAACATCCTCTAACTTTGGTAAGAAATTGAGAACTTTTGAATATTGACAGTGAAATTGGATGGCATGAGTTTTAACCATCCAAAAAGATTCACTTGTAACATTAAGACGTAAGGCCTGATAATACTAGAACGGTTTTCATACGGGGGATCTTTCGGAGCGACTATTTAATACAGTGCACTTTCCATTTGGTGATAAGACGCAGAGGTAAAACGCTTACCCCTGCGAAGGGTTGGAATTTTATTTCCGTTTTCATCCCTCGTGCGAAGGGATTGGCATTTAAATACCACAGCCAAAGACCAAGTATGAAAGGACTACAGATAAGCCCGGTCGGAATTTCGAACCCTCGTTCCAGATGTGCTGGACCAAAGGAGATATCCCTGAAGTGGGATGTGATAACAAGATTAATCAGTTTTATTCTGGAGGGATGAATGCAGGGGTACATTTTTCATTTGCTACGTTCGATTCGAATGAGAATTAAGAATTCGTAATTGACTGAAACTTGTAAAATCTATGACAATTATCGCGCCTTACTTTCAAGCGTTTTTCAAGTATTTTACAATACCGTAGAGTTCAACTTTATTTATTTCGAGGAATTCACAGAATGAGCTATTTGAATTGGGTCAAATATTTTCAAAGCGAATCGGAATAATGTATTCGAAATTTCGTAATGGAGATGTCGTTACATTCACGTATGTGAATCATCAAAATTTCATGGTAGAACGATGTATTCAGACAGTTCAGAATAAATACTTGACATATTAGTGGATATTGACTCCTTGGCAGTCATATATTTGTTTCTATTAACTGCATTGGCGTTGTTTCCAAACATTGGTAGATTCCAATTTTTTCCATTATTTAAGATTATAGCTCTCACAAGGGATTGGACCTGGAGCCGTTTTAATTGAAGGAAAATGTGCTTTCTATATAGCTAACGTTGGCTCCCTTTAATTACATGTTTTATTTAATTTTCAAATATTAGTAATTAGTATATGTTTTACAAAAAAGGACATTAGGCACATAGAGCATCATAATTAGATTATGGAGAAGCATTTGAATATAGAAAAAAATTTCGCAGCTTCAAATTTACCAACAGGAAATTCTAAGTATACAGCAAACAAGATAAATATTAAAAATATTCATTCAAGTACCAGAAATGAGTGTGATTATGGATATGAAATAAATAAATATCGATAAAACATATATTTACAATAGAAAACTGTCATCAATTCTAAATTTCATCATCAGCGAGTGTAAGTTGTCGGCAGAAAATTTCGCATGCGTAGTTACTTCCTGTCGCTTTCCGCTAATGTCGTTTGGAATGTGAATAATAGGAGGCGTTAGTGAAGGGCTTAATTGTTTTCAAACTTCTGCCACATTCCACTGCCAGAGGAGATAGCGTATAAATGTAAATGAGAAGTTATAGAAACTTTCTTCTTCCGGCGCTTTGCATACTGTTCTCCATATAGTGCAATAGGACTGCGTGCCGATTCTTCAATTAATCTCATGATCATTAACTCGGGAATCGATATTCATAAGACCGACGGTACTTTTAGGTAAAGATAAAGAATTCAAAGGTTTAGACTGGCAGAAGACGGAATCATAAGGAAAATAATTCCCGAAAGTCTGGTAAAAGGAACTTCTGAAGTATCGAATTTTATATGAAGAGATGCAGAAATGAGCAGACTCCATGAAATAGAGAGATTAGAAATGACCTAGAACAATATAAATCAAGAAAGGTTTGCTACAGTCTTTGAAGTAGCGCTTGGAAAAACACCGATTGGATGAAACATCTCTTAAAGGAAATATTCCTTAGGAAAGCGGATTCTAGTTTGAAAATTCCTTGAGAGAATATTCTTATAGGCGTAATGATTCGAATTTGAACAGTCATTAAGCGAAACGTATCTTGGGTAGAAACGTTTTCGGTTAAACTTTCTAGGACCGGAAACTTGTATGAACTATTTTCGGGTATAGAATAAGTGTTGAATCGAATTAATAAATAGCAAAAAGATTTTATTCAGTAGCGACAGTCTTTTGATTGACTACGTGTCGCCAACTCTACTGCTGGATTCTTCAGGTCAAAATACTCGTTAACCATTTAATTGGATTAAATGGAATAGTCAACAGCAGAGTTGGCTAAACGTAGCCAATCGAAAGAATTACAGTATTGAATACCGAAAAAATTCTCTACCACGGAATCTTAATGCAGCGTTAACTCTCGCACCGAATTTAATAAATGTTTTTAAATTTTTATATTACCTGCAATTAATCATTCTAATGTGTCACAAATAAGTGAAGCACTTCGTTTTGTCTCTATCAAGATATCTACCTGTTCGTGGGAGCTAAAATCAAGCCTTTATGATTTTCATTATAATTAAAAAGAATTAAAAGAACGTATCATAGCGTAAACAACGCGTGTGGATCGGGGTAAATATATAGGGTTGAATATTGATTAAGAGCACAAACAAAATTAAAGGATTTCTCAAATAAATAATGAAGCGCTTCTGCTAAAGAATGTGACGAATTTGTTACATTTGGATATTATGCGGCACACAGTGAGCCGAGAGTCTTAAGTTATAATCACCCAAAAGTCGAGAGAGCAAAGTGTTGGGATCCATTGATTATCATCAGCAGAAACGAATCGTATTCCGTTTCTATACACTAAAAGAAAAATAAAAAATAAACATAATATATCGTTTTTGGTGTGCGGCGTAATATAGTAGAAAATATTTCTTTTTTGCGAACTGAGATGAATCGGTGAGGCCACACCTACCAGCATAATACCTCTCAAGGATAATCAATACACTGCTAACACATCTGTTTTTAAATGAAATGTCCGTCCTGAATAATAATGAAAGTCTTATCGGTGGAGAATTGAGTACAGTTGCTTCCTCATGGCCGAATTCAGATCTTTCTTGATGACCTGTTTTCCCGCCGAATGAAATAACTGTATTCCGAAGCTTCCGATAACACGTTCAATCATTTCCCAAAATATTGACGCAGGGAATCTGCTTCCGATTTACGTCTGCGGGGATCCCTTTTTCAAGAAGTTGGCACCGAGCCCTCATAAACGATTTTTTCGTGGACTACGACAAGAAAAAGTGTAAGATAGTGATAAATTCACGATTTCTCTCAGGCACCACTCAATTCCATACATCACTGCGAAAAAATTGAGTTCCGAATTTCCATTAATGCGACTGTGATGTGTATCGAAACATTTATTTGGTTGACAACTAGAGAGGTTTACATTTCAAATTGTCCCCAAAGCAGAGTGACGGATTACATATCACCGACGTGAACAGCGTGTTGGATTTGCATTCTTCAAACTCCATCCTTTATCTTTGGTTAATTTTCGAGCTTTCTAGGATATACGCTGGTGTTCTCGAAAGTTTCTTTAATCGCCCTCAACTTTCTTCATTCCGGGATGAAGGATTCCTAGCTTCTTAAGCACCGCTGGAAGTTTAGCCTTCATTCAACTCGAATCTTTGGGCTGTTTTCGTCGGTACAAATGTAGCAATACCTTTCCGGTTAACGCGAAGGAACTTGGGCCAACTGTCGTTACTCGGAACGATCTCAACGCCGAATAAAATACTCCTCCAATGGCAAAAAGTTTTCTCTTCCGAAGATGCATGGGATCGCTCCTCAGATTTCATCCAGACTGATAAAGGTAATAATTCCGCTCCTCGTGATTTAAGTGGAGTAGTTGGTACGATGTTGTGCGGCTCATTTACTTTGTTTTTTTTTATCCGTATAATTTACTCATAACTAAGGCTGAGCTTCGATTCAGCACTATTAGAAAAACTCAGACCACACGGAGTGCCAAGATATTCTTAGGAAAGGACTTTTCCCTACAATATAGTATGTAGAATTAACCTATGAGCTATATTTCTGATATAGAACAACTATATGTCATTTATATTTTCATTTAGTAGCGGAAAACATACGGCAGTATCTCTTAAATGTTGTGCCAAAATGTAAGCACCATTTATCGTTTCACGGAGAATCAAGATTATCTTAAAAAATTCAGATAGTAGTTTTAAATTTCAAATTTATAAGCCTGCTACACAACGTACTTATAATCGGTATTTTAGGTTACGGGATTCATCACTATGGTTGAAGTAAGAATAATAATATTATGAATTTAACTAAAAATGTACATTTCCCTGATTTCAGGGATGGGATTTTACTGCGCCTTAGAAATATCTCTGTTTTGATAACCAAATTGCATTTTATTACCTCGCATTTGAATCTGTGATAATTATTGAGAAATTATTTGAAAATTATTTGAAAAATTTTCAGGGTGTTCAAGTGTTGTATTAATCAAAAGGAAGATTAAGGAAGTACGATATTATTCTCAAATGAAATTAATCATTTGTTTGCATGTAAACGGGGTTTTATCATATATATTACGCTAAGGATTAGGAAGAGCTGTCCTGAGCGTCTTTGATTCTTAAATTACGAAATGCGATTTATTTTTTGTTTTATTAGCGTAGCGTATATTATTAAAATATTAATCCACTGAGTGGTTGAATTAATTGATGGAAATTTTTCATGCATTAGTAACGAATGAGTTACTAAAATTTTTGTTCAAAAATAAATTGCTAAATTAACTGATGATGCAAAAATAGCCTCATTATCAAGAAAGGTGGTATTATTACACTAGTAGTCCTAAAATGCATTTTATCATGTATAATATTTTAACATGATATAATTAATGACTTAATATACGAAAATTAATGTACTAATAGTTCTTTTAACACGCTTCTAATCTTTTACAGTGCTTACGATAAAAGTTTTTATTATAATACTTGCATAGTAATAAAGTTCAAAATGCATTATATATGAAAGTATTCATGACGCTCGATTTTTCCTCATTTTTCTTTAAATTCGAACGAGTACGCTGATGCATTATAAAGCTTCCACTCCAAAATTGAAGTACTACATTACATGTTGCAGAAAAACACGGGGGTTGTATTTTTTCAGTTCAAGCATTGATTTCATTTCCTCTTAAATTTATAGTAGTGTCTACATCACACTTGTATGTATCAATAAGGATTGTCGCTATGCTTTGTTCGCCTTCTCGATAAACAGGTTCTTAAAAACATAACCGCTTGTGTGTCGATGGATTCTCATCAATCATCTGACGTGTACCAATTGAAAGGCTTTGAAACCTCCCTTCCCTTTAATGTGCCAGCGTCCGTCTTAATGTACAATGACCTCCCTCCAGCGATTAACGCTTTAAGTGATGTTTTTATCATTCCTTCCATTTAACAGGGAACAAGACGCTCTTGGCAGGATTTCGAGTGACTCAGCTTAAAGAGGTTATAACCGTAAATTATACGTCATCTGTTAGCTACCGATTGCTTGTAAGTTTCTTTATTCGTTCTACTCTAATGCAGAGGTCTCTAAAACTTTCAACATGCGGACAGCATAAGTTTACATAAAGATATAGTCAGGCCGAATCTTAAAGGTCTTCATTTTAACTCCTCAGATATATTTAATGTATCGTGCTTAAGTGCTAAAGCAGTTTGCTTTTATAAAAATAAAAACAATTTAGAAATATTATGAATGCTCGAAAGTAACAAAGTAAGAACATTTCAAGAAGGGGAAACCAAAATGCTATATAATATATTGAAAGATTGACAACAGGATAATGTAATAATATGATGTTTTGCAGAAATACCCTTGCGGCTTAATGAATTGATACTTCCTTGCATGGGATAAAAGTTGAACGTTTATTTAATGAGAACCGCCGATTATGGTTGGGAAATTTAAGAAAAACCATTAGATATAAAATATTTTAAAAGGGTTATTACTGTATCACTGTGATGTATTGTAGGCTTTGATACCTCTGCGCTGAGGTACGAATCTTTATTGGGATTGAAGAAGTAACAAAATCGATAAATGAATAATTATAAATTTAATTCTGCGTTTTGTGAATGGGATCTGTGACCATATTACTACATTCTTTGTATGAATATTATTGGATGTTTCTCTCTAACGTATTTGACTTGTTAAGACCATACCTTCTGGCTCGTAGTCCATCCTTAAGGATATCAAAAGAATAATATGTTTCATCATTTAGCTTTTAATATGAATAGCTGCTTTTCGTGTCTTTAAGCAAAACGGTTTGATTGGGGACGTTGAAAAGATTTCGAGTAATTTATTTTTAATAAGGTAATTGAATATGTTTGAAAGAGTTGGCTCAAAAATAATTATCACTAACATTACTGCGTTTTATAATGAGTGCGTTTTGGATATCTTCTTCACGAGTATTTTCACAACAAAATACAAAAAAATATCTTATCTTGATGAAACTTATGGATTGCATAACTTTGTGCAAATCCAACAATGCCTCGCAAACTATCATTTTACGAAAGCAACGCTAATCAACTCAGGTAACGTGGCCGTCATGAGCAGGTGTCGTTGATTATAAATGGATTCCTTATTTTGGTAATCCCCGCAGTCTCGAATTCATTTTCCAGTTACAGTCTGTCACGCGAAATCCCACGCCCATGTCCACCAGAAACTTCTCCGTGCCTCGGCAAACATTTTTCTGCAAATTTTCTCTCCGCAGCGGCCGTCGGATCGAGTTTCCTGGTTAAATCCTCTGGGACAGCGACACTTTTCGAAGCCATTAAAGTCCCTTTGACGCCGCTACAGATAACCACCACAATAATTCCACGAGATCTGGAAGGAGATCTGGGGAGAGTCGTTCAAACGCAGAGGGAGCTATTGGTTCATTGGCTGACGCCGTGGGAAGCGGATCCAAATCCCTCGACCAAAATACGACCAAAGACCCTTAACCCTTGGGCCTTCTCTCTCGGGAATTATGTGTGTGTCGCTGGGCAGTAAAGAACGGCTGGGAGAACAAGGCGGAGGCACTGAACGTGTTAACCGTAGGAAAAAAAATTGCGGAAGGAAAGTATTTGTGGGGGAAGTTAAGTATTGGGGAGAAACAGGGCAAGAATCTCCCATGCAATATCTCATTTCCTCATCACAGGTTTGCCTCTCTCCTTTCCTTTCTCTCGGAAATTTTTCCACTGGGAATTTCTTTTTCTGACCTTCTGCTTAAGGTTTTTGTGGGGTCTCTTTGTCTTCGAGTGGCCCAACTGAATTCACCCCTAAACTAACAGATAATAAATCACTATACGTCCCGCTTTATTATGATATATTCTCACAGACTTAATGGTCCCTCTTGTGTTTAATATTTGCGGTGTAATACTTGGATCTTTTTTACATTTTTACGTGCGTGAGACATTTTTATTTTGGGCGAAATTAATGCCGTCTTTTCTTTAATATAATCTGTTATTAAAAACTGACTAGTATAATATAGATGAGCTCGGGAAAAATGAAGAGAATCATCTGAATACAGCGAAAGTAGTAAGGATAGAAAAGAATATAAAACTTGAATGTGGTAAACAAGATTTGTTCATCAGTTAGAAATTAAAGTTTTTCTAAAAGGATTATAAGTTGAGCATGAAGGAATACTTGAAAGAATCATCGCTGACATCTAAATAAAATTGTATGTATTCATGTTGAGAAATTTATTGTTAAGTTTATTTAATGAAAATTCAAAATAGTTTTTTGCTCGGACGGTTACGTCATTTGATTACTCGCAGTTATAGTTTACATTTTGGAGCTTATTCATTTAATTTAATAGTTTCTTTTCATGATTATAACACTTTTGAGAGAATAATGGATTTACTTCAACAAATCTAAAGGAATTTAATTTAATCATACATCATTTACGAATTAAAATATTGTTACTAAACTAAACTATAATAAAAAGTAGTATATAACATTTAAAAAAGCTGATTAAATTACGAATAATTAACTAAAATTTGCTAATACTAATTAATCATTCAAAGTATCCTATTTTCAATCCAACAACGGATGAGTAAATCAAACAAGTTTGTTGGCGATGAGTGAATTAAATAAGTTACCTCCTAAATACTTACGGCATCTTTTGTGAACTTTGGTAAATTTAAAGCATTAGTCTTGACAAAGAATACGTCACAGTCAAAACCGCAAAGTAAATTGTGGAACATTTCGAGGTATTTTGAACGTAACTATGGCAACAAAATTATTTACGGCACAGCACTGCTCCAATGGCAGACGCAAGGACAGGAAGCAAGGGCTTCCGTATACGGATACCCATGTGGTAATACATCTGAATTAGAGGCATTAATTACAGTTATCACACCGGCCCCTTGTCATGAATGTTTTATACGCGGATGACCTGTGCCTGAAGCAAATCCTGCACTATTTTCGCGGTCCCAATGTCCTCGACACAGCAAAGTTTTCAGACGAAAGTCACGCGATGCTCACATTTCACAATTTCGTAGCACTTTCTGATCGAGTTTTACAACTGTCATGTGTTTTATTTATGTTTCTCACTCTATTCTTCACGAAATGTATTATGTTATAGTTGTAACACACTACTATCCCAATTATGACGTTAACTAGTTCGGAAACATGAATATGTCCACAGTTAATTATCAACATAAAATTATCTACCAAAAAATATTAAATATGCACAATTTATGTACATTAAAATGAAATAATATGCAAATAAAAAGGAGAAGAAATTTTTCATGACAGCTATTGGCAAAGATTGACCATCGTCACAATTTTCCGATTGTTTTTTATCTTTATTTCAGATTGCAGTTTCATATGTATCAATCACCGTTTTTCCAGATATAATGTCCGCCTTCCACAACATTGACTGCAGTTATTAAAGATGATTGCTTAAAGATTGAAAATTGCGGTATTCGTCGCTCTTTGAATGACCGTTACATATATTCCATCGTTTTCTAAAACACAGTAAGTTTAAAAAAAACAACATTTTTCTTACCGCTAGTCATTCAAGTGATTGACCAATGCTGATAAAAATAAAGGAAAAGTGTGAAAGAATCGTTATTGAATTTGATACATAAATTTGCAACGAACCATCGTTCATTCATTCAGATTCAAAGATTGAAAACATTTTAGTGTATATTCTGTTGGAACGTCACTTAAGCATGAACATTTATATCTTCATTTTATGTAGTGTTTGTCGTATTAAATTTATCATGTCCTATGTTCAATTCGATTTACTTTCAATCCCTTGTAAACTACTATGCTAAAAGTTTCTGTATATATTTATTTTATGAGATAGTACGACTATAGTATATTTGTACCAAGCAACAAAAACCTCAATTATTAAGTTAAATAAAGAAATTTAGTAGTAAAAGTAAATCATACAACTAACATATTAAATAATCTTTAAAATTTATACCATAATTCTATATAAATGAAAAGTAGTATTGATATTGTGAGAGTATTGTATAAAAGATATTAATACTGAAATGTCAACGCGCTTCCATAGCTGCCTTCAAGTGTTAACCTTTAACCACGCGTGGGTGGCTTTGAATGATTGTTTACGCTGCGGTTCACTTATGCTATAAATGCATACAAAGTTAGGTATTTTATTCTTCTTTTTCCCATGATAATATTAACATAGTTTGCATATGGTCGAGAATAGTTTAATGTTGTACAGAAAACAGGATCGTCAGCTATGACATAAATTCTTCATCGTGTCCTCTCAATACAAAAAAATACTCGGTTTGGAGAGGTAATCGTCGTCGACTCAATATTAAATGCATTTGGTTTACTTATCATCATTGATGATCATCATAATGACCCAACATTTCGAAGATTTTTTTTGTATTAAATGGATAGAATTGTAATATTACGAAATGTATTGTTTTGCTTCAGCTCCGATTATACTCCGTGTGCTAACGCCGATCTGGTTTGAACCTATTATCATCGTTATGAATATTGAAATATTATATTATTAAGTAATTTTATCATAGAAAGCTGATTTAAATTATTCAATTCAAATTTAATTCAATTGAATTTTAGGATAATATAGTGATATTAAATAAATCAGTCTAAATAAATCTAAATTTAGAGCTTTCGTTTCACAAGTTGATAATTAACATATTTAGTGAAGCTTTGTTCATTTACACTCTAATAATTCTTTTGTTTTTTTGGAGCCAAAATGCGAAACAATAAGAGAGGGTTTTTGGTTCGAGGTTTAGAATTAAAATTTTAGTTAGTGTTCGGTTTACACTCAGACAAAATGATGTTGTATTCGATTTCGGTTTTCGATTGGGTTCTGGTTCAATTCTCTGGTTGCAGCTCTTTAAACCTTCCAGTTCCTTCCTTTCATCAAAGATTCCCAATCTTAATACCTGCCTCTCAGAATTTATTTCAGATCATCCCCTTTAATTCCTCTCCTCTCATTATTATATTGTCTTAAGTAGGCTATCGCGCTTTAGCATGTGCATTATTTTAATTTTCTCTTTATTATTCCAGTTGTTCCATATATTTTTCTCTATATCTTCACATTGAAGAACATCATATATTGTTACCAGGTTATCGGACCGTAATACATTTCACTCTGGATTTTGCTCCGATTCAACGGAAAAATAAAATATTGATTCAGTTCCGGTTATACTCCTTCTGACAACGTCGAGACGGTTTGAACCGATTTCCCGCTCCGAATATTGTAGTATCATATGCTTTGTAATTGTGGTTATGTCTATCAATATGTAATAAGTGATGGTTACACATGCTGAGTAAACTATTCTCCAATTAGAATGAACTTAAACAAGTATTATTGGGAACCAGAAATAGGAACAATACAAATAACGATTTTCGGTTTGAGATAAAGAATCAATTTTTGGTCAATTCCGGTTCAGTTTTCTCTCTAAAAAACTAATCTTTATTTTAGGTTTCGGTTTTCGATTTGGTTCTTGTTCGACCATTCATACTCGGATTTTCATTGGGTTCTCATAATTCTTCATTAGCAATAAATCTCCATTGCTTCTATTCTATAATCTCCTACTTCAGCTGCTCGTATTCCACAGCCATGGAAATGGCGGAGGGAAGGTAGGTTTTTGTTCAATATTTAAAGTGAATGCCGTACACTCAAACAGAGATTAGCATACGGCGATTCCACGGGCACAATTACGTTTAAACGGAACTGCATTTTGAAGAGGGGATTAAAATAAAACCTAAAAGTGGACGGGTTTAACCAAAGGAGTTTAACTTCCATTGGCGGTGCTTCGCTACTAATCTGTTCGGAACAGTGGAAAAAGTTTCGAGTTCGTCTTTTCATCATTTAGACCTATTTTCAGCAATCCGAGTCGACACGTGTGTAGTCAAAGGTCCATGACCGATCTATTATATTGCGTTTTAGGCCTTTCAGTGATAACAAGTTAAGAGTCATCTTCCCGCATCGGTTTATGTTCGTATCTCTGGAGTCAGGTTGCTTCCCTCCTTTATCAGCTTCCCTTCGAATTGCAGACGGAATTTTCCTTGAAAGAGCTCCAAGCTCCCCGAAAAAGCATTCAAGTTCCTCGTTATATCGCATTAATTCATTGAATCCTGAAATGCCGTATCCAACGAATTCTTCAAAAACGCCCTCGTAAGCTTTCTGTTCGACGTGTTCTCATGCGAATATTTCACATTCGCACAAGAGAGCTAAAAATGGTAAATCGGCTTTGGTATATAAATAAACCTCTTCAGCGCGGACTTTGAACGCAGAATGAATAATCAAAACCCCCCCTCAAACGCGAATGCTCGGATCATTTGTTGCTTTAACGTCAAAGGTCGTTCCACTAAACTCGGAATAGAATGTAAGGAGAAAGTACTGATTCGCTCTCCGCAGAATACTCGTTTTCTTTGAACAAGTTAATTGCTGTGATTCTGAGAAACTATTGACATTGAAATATGGCAATGAAAAAATAGAAGATTTCTGAAGCTTATTTCCTCCTCATTCAACAAAAGCGATTCATTTTTTCGGGTGCCAAAGGTAGGCGAATCCCGTGATTGCCTATATTTTGTTACTGTTGTGTTCCAATATTTTTTTTCCATTCCTAAAGAATAATTCCTTCGTAATGATAATTTAAGCAGATACTGAAAAATATGTTTTCTGTATTTCCCAAAGGGAATTTTTCACTGAACTTTTTGTTTTGCCTTGTCTACATATGAAAGCAGTAAATATGCTATTAGTTTAAGGAGTAATCATACTTTTAAACATTTCTTATCCACAAAATTACTTCTCCAGTCAGTCTTGCCCTTGAATGATATCTTCACTCTTCTGATTTCCTAGCACCTTTTCATTAACTCCCTTTAATTCTTTAATTCAATCTTTTTGATTCGATCCCACTTTTTCGGCACACCTCTCCTTTACGTAACATCCTTTTTCCCTTCTTTTTCCTTCTCATTTTTTCTCTTACTTTTTGTTAATGTTTTCAAAGCCAAAATATAATTTATACTGCGATTACGTACTTGGAAATATTTATATTAGAAGATTTTCTGAAACATCTGCATCATTTCCTTTATTTTCATTGGCACTATAGGGAGAGAAACACCCATTTTTTATGCCGATAATCAAATGTATTTCAGTTCCGGTCGTTCTAAGTATTCAGGCGATAAATAAATTAGAGTTAATTAAGTCTATTAACGATTTATGAACTAAACTTGATAACCATCAATTTAGTATATCATAAAGGTATAAAGTCAAAAAGTACACAGGATTCTTCACTTCATTGAAAACGTGCATAAATTCAGTTAATTTTTTAATGATAATTATTCACATAAATATTATCACTGTGTAAACCAACTATGTTTTTCTTGATTTTAAAAAGTATTTTCCGCTATATTTGAGCAAGAATATGGTAAAGTATAACATATATTATACATAAGAACTGAAAGTATGTATGAATAAGATTTTTTAAATGCTTTCGTGGTTCATTTACTATTCCAGTTAAAACTTAAACCATTACTTTCGTAAACGAAGTGCTTTCTTAAAGCTAACTACTATTTTTGTTTTGTGCAATTTATATATTCAGATGTTTCAATTAAGGTTATAAATGTGGTCTGTTAATATCTGAAGTTTTTGGTATGATAATATAGTTTCTTAGATGGCCAAGATGTAAAATACTGCACTACGTCCAGGAGGGTTCGCCACCACTGGTTTCCACCACTTATGCAACACGCAAGCACATGAGCGCATCACATGGTTGCATACTTTACGGCGTGCAAGCTGTATACTATGCGTAGTGATGAATGTGCAAATTTTGAAACACCTAGCGCACCCAAATCTTTTCTCTTCATCCAAAAAACATGAAATTTTATTACTCACAGATAATGAAATCCAGAAGCAGGTAAATCAGTTTATGTAGCTTAGGTGTTGACAAAGAAAGCTATCTTTTCGACCCTCTTTAAAATGATGTGGAAATAAGAATTGAAGTTGTCTATAATGTAGTTAAGGGGCACAAACTGGAAATAAAAAATCCAACTATTGTAATGTACAAAGGGTGGAATTGATGAACATATATAACATTGACCATGGGAGATTATTAAATGGATGAAACAATTTACGATTTTTCATTCGATCATAATGTTAGAAGTCTCGGTGTTGACTTCAATTCTACTTCAGCACTATGCTTAAATGCTGTATACAGGAAGATTTTAGCAGTTAAATAATTTATCGATGGGGCTAAAAAATGTGTCAAATTTTGAAAAGTGCTAAAGGAATTAAATTCCTCCTTTTCGAATTATTTCTGTTGAGTGATAATTGAATTTTTGACTCTTAACATGTTATTTTTGCTTCAGGAATTATCTTAAAATCTCATGAAATGGACATTTCTCTTCAAAGTTGTTTTTAATTATGTATTTTCTAAGAACTATGACGAAAACCATTGCACTATATCGTGTTTCCCTTCGATTCCCCTTCCTTACGATTACCGTTTTGAAAGTATAGTACTTTATTAAAGATAAAATAAAAGAAATCTTTGTAACTCTTATTATAAATCTTCTTTATTTATTTTTTAAGTTTCAAAACTTTAAGATTACAGGATATAGATATAACACAAAAAGCATACACATCAACCTAGCACCTAAGATAACCCCCGCCAGAAGGCCGATTTCAGCAGAATAGGGGAATATAACGGATGAGATGGGAAAAAATGAATCCTTGGGAATGGGCGAATGCAGTGTGGTTCGTGTAAACGGAAGCTCTACTCGAAGGATCAAGAGGGCAGTGGACTTTTCACACGTGCCCTCGTAACTCATTGGCAAGTGGACAAAGCGAGCAGTGAAATGGGACGAAAAGACCTTCTCCGCGCTATCTGCTCAGATAGATGTCGAACTCTGGGGCCCCCAAGTCGACCCGCTCCGCCCACACGTGAAACGTCCGACGCAGATCTCTGCTAAATCGTGAAATTTCCCTTCGCAAATCGATTCGTTGCTCTGAATACATTTTCCCGTTACCTAAATGCTATGGTATGATCTGGTCATTGCGAGATATTGACGTTTTTCCCAGTCATATGCAGAAGATGTTCTTTTAGTCACGAAAATTACTCTCCACAGGAAGATTAAATGTATAATCCGGGGAAACATATGCAAATCCTACTGATTCTTTTTTACTGCATCACCTGACTTATGTTTGAAACGTTTGCGATAGATTACTACAGAGTTATCGGTTTTAATACATGGGAATGTTATTTCCTCTCAGGTTGAGGTCATAATTACAGGGTACAGTTGAAGCTTGTTCTTACTAGACGTCGTCGATAATACAAAAGTCAAACTGAATTTATGCATCGAAAAAAAAACTCAAAGATGATAAGTGCATCAACGAAAATGCAAAGGTTATAACAGACGGGTAAATTTGAATGCATATACATTACATTTATTTGCATTAACACTAAATTTACAGTTCATCCTCATTCAATTAAAAGCACGGAATATTTATAAGGAAACCATGATTGATTCTGCAGCGTATGTAGGTGATTAAATGGTAATAAGATTCGTCTCATTTTCCGTGTCAAGAGAATCGCACATTCTATTTTATCATCCATCCCATTATACACGAGCTCTATTTCTAAGTTATACTTACAGCGGAAACAGAAACTGTTGGTGTGCTACTTATCGGGTAAGTTTCCTAAAATCATCAACTGTTATGAAGATTCGTGAAGATGTTTACTTTGCACGATTTTGTATGCGCCGTAAAGCCCAAGCTACATCCAATGTTGAAAAAATATCGAAGGTACTCAAAGGTAATTTTCACCTCCGTTGAAATTAAAATCTTGATGTATATCTTCTACTGCATTGTCTATCTATATACAACATATCTATTACCAATATAGCTAATTGCAGGCAATTTGGGATCTATGTGTCTACATCGCAATATGCACCTTCTGAGCTAAAGGGTTGCATGGTAAAAGAATCTCCCCTGTCTCAACTTTGTCAAATTAAAAATACTGCTTATTCATACATTTTATAGTGATTCTACTATCTAATTCAAGTGTAGGAAATCTTTCTTCGAAAGAGAGCTGTATATTCGGTCACATGAGAAACTATTAGGACTTTAAGGAGTTGCGTTTTGCTTACATTCAATTATTTTAGCAGCAACGCACGTCATGAGAAATCACTATTATTAAGAGAACTAGAAACAGAATATTTTCTATTTATTTTAGCTTGTAGTCACTAGTGAGGCTGGTTAAAGTTTTAATTCATGAGATAAGAACATCTATTTAGAAATTGATGAAAAGGCCTTATGTGTTCTGAAGACTAGAGGATCTTTGATCTAGCTACTTATTCTTACGTTAACCACCTATCCCAGCTACTGCTAATAATTAAGAGGTCACTTCGTGTTTTAAATAGCATGAAAGATGATTTTATGCAAGGAGACCTTTTCACATAAACGTACTTCTTGCTCACCTTCATTACGGCGTTCACACTGATGCGATAAGCGATATGTTGTGAGTGATATGCAACAGCGGTATGGGTCAGGGGGATGCATTGCCCTTAAGGGGAGGTGATAAAGAAGGTTCATAGTGGAGCAACTTTGCACTCATCCCTTACGATATATCGCTTGTCGAACAGTATGCTTATCCCGTGGTGATTTTCATCGTACGATGTCTCAACGTGTGAATATTTTGAATATGAGGGGAGAGCCATTCCATTGGTGAATTTCAGTCAATTTTTGAACTTTTCCTTATCGTTTGTGCTCATAATTGCGATTGAATTCTAAGATAAATACTCTCAGCAACTTTGTATCGCCCAAATCGTACCGTTTTAGTGTGAACCTTACCTTAGTATCTATCGCTAACGATATATCACTTATAATATATTGCGTTCCGATTATCATCCCAGTGTGAATGTCCTCATATATACTATATACATATCATAACTAAGTAAAAGAAGGCAAAATGATTCTCCAGGTTGTAGTTAACATCTCCAAAAATAAAACCTGCTTGGTCTATTTCAATCTAATATTTATTTTTCAATGTATATAGGAGATCTACCTATCTTTGAATTAATATGTGTATCTTGATAATTATTACTAATCAGGCATTCATATTTCACTGCTATTAATTTTCGGACCCTTAACTAGGAAATAAATAAATCAGAGCCACCTATTATCAGGTAGAGGCTCATTAATACCCGGGGTAAACGAGTACATATGGCATTTATGATTTCGAACAAAAATTATCGCCGCGAATTGAAATTAATGAGGAATAAATTTGTATATTTCTCATTCCATTAATTTTAAAGCGATAAAAATCATTCAAATCGTCACGTTCTCCAAATAACCCTACATTGGAAATTTTCGATTCATAAATTATGAGCCAAATTTTCTGGTGATTTAGACAAGAAACGAAGCGCTCAATTTATTTTTAATTGCAATAAATATCGCGGTGGTTAATTGCATTCCAATTAGGAATCAAACATTGATCAAATGGCAACTATGAAATATCTGCTTCATTCCTCTTTTTTGAAATACATTCACGTTTTCACACAAACTATATTTTTCTTAACATCAACCTCACGCCTTTAATGACATCTCCCAAACCACGCTCTTCTTTTTTATGTAACTTTCACAATTCCTGAAATTCGTTCAGGTTTTGTGAAATTGAGTGGAAAATTTGATTTCGATTAAAATTATTATTCTAACCGATATTTTCGAAGCTCTCCCCATACCCTGCGTGCGTTCTAGCGTACACGCGTGCCCGTAGGGGTAAGAGCATATATTTCCATTCGTTTTGCTTTTCAAATCCAGAATTTTTGCTTTTTTCCGAATCGGATCTGTGGAAAATTCTATCTTGTGTTAGTACCGTCATATTCACGCACTTATAGGATAATAATGTGAAAAATATTTAATCCATCTTTGAGAATATTTAAAAGAATAAGAATGCACGGAATCTACGACTATATTTATTAGATCTTTCGTCTTTTTTATCCAATAGTTGCGGAATGTTGAAGTCATAGATTATTTTCCTCATATCTTGAAACCTGGCATTTCAAGGCTGATATTTAATAGAATACTATTACAGCAGGGCCCTGCCACGTGTTTTTTAATCGTAGGAAAGATATGTGACAGCTATAGAATCAGCTACGGTTACTATTACAGCACATGTTTTTCAGCAATTTTCACCTCCCGAATCCCACTGAGGCCTGTAGACCATTTCTTCTTTATCTATTTATATAAATTCACGATACATTACGTCACTTAAATTGGTAATTGTGTTATATTTTATAAATTTATTTTATGGACTCCTGATATCCAAGTAGGTATTAAACGCCTTGAGTTTTGGTTGCTTTACGGTGAATCCATCCAAAAATTCTAAATGGAGGGTTCTTGGGTATTTGGATAGCCATATGGGCAGCGCTTATAGAAGCTGTGCCGATTCCCGGTAAGAGTCCATGTGCAAAATGACCTCAGCCGTCGAAGCACTTATTACAATATTACTTCTACTAACTCTACCAAGTGATGTAAAACTGGAGGCTCACGGGTCAGATGTGGCCTTCAATCTCCTCTCGCGCTGTTTAAGATGTGTTAGGGAATTTCATTTTCATTATGTCACTTTAAGAATCACCTCTTATCCTGTAAACCTCTTTTAACTCATTCTTATTTACGAAAAATTACCAGCTCAAATTTTATAAATTAGAAAGTTCACCAAGCGATTTTTGTTACAGTTTGGAAGTATATATTCATGTAAATAATCAGTTTTGTGCATAGAACTTAATAAACAGTAAACACGTAATCATAAAACATAAAACAACAGAATTAGTAATATCATAACTACATAAAGTGCGACCCGCGTGAATTTAACTTGGTAGCGAAGGGCCCGCAGCATGAGATTGACCCATGGAAGCTATGCCCCTTTTACAAAACGGAATGCACTCGATTAATGTTCATTTACGATACATATTTTAGCACGTGTGACCTGAATGAAGGAAAGACGGCGATTTTAGCACAGATCAAAAGAATGTTAGCGCATGAACTTATCGTGGAAGCAAGATTTCACCGATAATGCAAGACTCAAAGCTTTCCTCGGATCGTAATCTGATACCAGAGCGAACTAAAACACGAGGTTACCCCTTCTTATTATCCTGAATATTTCACAACACTTTCTGCTTTTTACGATCACTACAGTGAGCATGTTATGGAAAGAGAATGGGAACTTACGCTTCGAAAGAATCTTCATTTTGGGAAAATTTAAAATACGACGGTTATGTGATGGCCGCGACTACAATAACGATCCCCCTCAAAATATTTGCAGACAAATTAAAGAGGCGAGTGCGGGTGAGGCACTTTTCTTAAGTTTTGATGGTAAAGGAGAAAGTCTTAAGCAGCACCCTTGGCTGCAAACATTAATGAAGCCATATTGCACACGTGGGCATAGCAACAACCTCTGTTGTATCTCCTCTTCCTTAGAATCTTCCTGAATATTCTAGCTCCCAAACAAACCCTTAAGGCTACATAAAGAAAACTCAGATGCGGCGTAACGTCTTCATGATGCTAAAATATTGAATTTATGAGGCCAAGCCCTATCATCTCTCCTGACACGAAACGATCATGTTGCAGGAGTGCGCTCCTTGGATTGAAAATCGTCGAATGAAATTTGACTTTCATTTTTCGTGTAAAGGAGGGGAAGAATATTGACAACGTCTTACAATGCTCTTAAATCAGCGAGTTTGCATAGTTAGGAGAGTCTTTTTGCACGTAATTACATATCAAGAAATAGTCAAGGAAGACTATTAACGATTACTACATATTTTCAAGGCTATTTATCGAATTACGTTACATCAGCTTTCGGTTTACTACTCATCTGGTACCCTATATATTCCCACAATAATCTGTGAGAATGAGTGACTCCTGAACCTTGGGGTGCTTAAGTACTTTTCATATTCTTTTAATCTTTTCGTTATAAAAGGGTTAAAATTTCGTTATAATGTTAAAATTTCCGATTATATGTAAATTTAGATTCAGGTTCTCTGAATTTAAATGGAATCTTGATTCAAATGATTTTTTTAAGGTCTGCCACATTCGGAAAAGTATTTTATTTGTGATTTTCTTGTTATAAGAAATAGTTCACTCATAGAAAGGTTCCATCCAAAATAGAAACCTTTACTTAAAATGGAAGGAAATGATTACATTGCCGCATAAATGTAGATGCTATTATGCCCTATCCATTTTCTTTAGTGAAATTCTTATATTTATAAACAAACGTCCTCATATGACTTCTACTTGTATCATTATATCATTCAACCTGTTACATCGTTTCTTCTTATATATATAACCACGATAAGTCTTTAAGGATCGACAGCACTAGAACTAAGAAGGCAACAGGAAGCCATTTTATTGAAGACCTCATGTAATCCTTATATATCCTTAGAGTCGATGCCGCTGGCATTTATTCATCGAAAATAAATTCGATTCCTTAAGTTAAACAACCCTCAAATCCGATCTCCTTGGAGACGAGAAGTCGAGCGGTCAGAAGAAAAAAGACAGAGAGGTGCACGAGTAGAGTCATGGAATTTAAAGAGGGCAGAGTAGAAGTCACACTTACCGACAACTGTGAGCAGCACGTAGAATATTCTGGGAGGGTGCGAAGAGACCTGGCACTCGTAATGACCCTCGTCCCTTTGGTTGGCGTACTTGATCTGCAGCTTCCAGTCGTTGGGATGCTGGTAGTTGAGGGAGTATCTCGAATCACTGCTGTACGTGTGCATTCCGAACGTGAGAAGGTGGATGTCTTCTCCTTTCCTACGAACCCACGATACCTACAAAGAAGCATTTAAGTATCATTGCACTTATTACCATTACAAACACGGCAAAATGAGGAAAGTTTGGAACTAAGGGATGGCTGGAGAATTTAATCATAAGATGACCTAATTCTTACCATTTCGACAGCAAAAAGTTTCCTTTTCCTAAATTAGAAATTTTATTAAAAAAGAAAATTGCAGATATAGGGGAGAGTGGCCCAGATCTAAAAATGTCAATATTGCACCACTATCCTAAATACATACATACAAGAATTATAAATAATACGATGGATAGATTAATAGAATTGATTTATAGACCGTAGAGAAAAGGAATCAAGAATCTGGGCTATAAGCAAAGAGAGAATGATATAATAAATATATAAAAAATCAAAATTAACGCGCCTCACCGTGAATACGTATATAATATTTTATAGGTAAATTATATAGTTAAATTTTTTATTTAAAAATTAAAACCTAAAATATGTATGCATGTATATTAATTTGAATTTCTTTTGATGATAAATCTGTCTTAAAATAGGGAAGTTTCATTCACAATTTTAATTAGATGTTATATGAGTTATCTCAGGTATCCTTTAGTACTGATACCTCTGTGGTATGCTAACACGTTAACGCCACAGAAATTATTCGTTCGAAAATGGCTCCCAAATCGCACCATGTCGCTTAGGACTATTGCGGTTTGGGCAACAGGGATTATGCAAATGTGTTTCACTTATTCTCTTTCAATTGTCAAGTAAAATGGAGAAAGAGAAGACAGGAGGAAATACGAAGAGGATCCCGAGGACGTGAAACACTTATGTGAGATATTCTGATCTTCGTTAGAAAGTTATGAACGTATTAATTTCCAATTTTGTTTTCTTTAGGTCTAAAAGTTTTAATGCACGAATACAAAACGACAATGCAAGATGTCACTCAAATGGAAAAAAAGTATTTAAAAGAAGCAAAAATCGTTGAATTTAGCGACAGTATAGCTTAATTGGCATCTACGAGAGGATGATGGAAGAAGTAGAATTTCTAAGAGTGTTTCCACGGCTGAGATCATGCTGAACGTATGAGTTCCCGCCAGGGATCGAACCCGAGACCGCTTTCATCGAAGATGAACGTGTATAAGTATAAACTATCGAACTGAATGTCAATATTTGATAACATAGAAGTAACAAGTATTTATTGTTCATTTGGAATGTCTAAACACCCCAGCGTACCAATGACGCACCAGAAGTCAGCCGGACGGGGTAAGGATCATTAAGAGTCTTATCGTCAGCTGTTGACGGCATGTATGTCTCAGGGATCGCTCTTCAACAAGAGTGTAAAGTGCTTGGAGGAGAGGATGCGATTCGAGCAAATAGTTGAGGCCAAAGTCGAGAGAGAAATGTCACATTGCAGACATCTCGAGTTCGCCCCACTAAACGCTCCTTAAGATGACAATGTTGACATCGGGATTGAAATGCTTTATGTGTTTGGGGATAAGGGTTGTCAGCATTATGTTCTTATTGGAAGTATATCCCACTCTTCAGCAGGCCAACGATTCCCTCTGTCGAGAAGTTTCCCCTTAAGTACCTTCTGGGAGCCAATATGGCCGACGAGGAGAGAGAAATATTCCCTCTGAGGGACCACGATCCTTCTTCATTCGAACGAATTCCACTTTTTGTCTCAAATAAATTAAGAGGATATTTTCCTTGCAAATGGAACATTCGAGAGAAATATCTTTAGATAAATGAACTATGCTAAATAATATACTATTTTAAGGATCTGACGCTTGTGACTGAGGGGGAGGTTGACTTGAAAAGAGCTAGATTAAATATAATACAAGGATAATTTTAAAATATAGGAGGAAAGTATTAAAGCCATGGAAGCTCTATGGATATGAATAACGATTATGTCAAACTACACATTTTTAGAGCAATGTAAGAATTTCAGATATATCGTAACGTAAGAAATTCAAATCAATCCTATGACTGCTCGGGAAATGGAGAGAAAATTAAAAAAATCAGGAATATGAACTGAAGGAAACTGAAACCAACGGTCTTTTTGAGGACTTACGTGATTGTTAAAGAGGAGCTCATGCATATTCTCATAATACAGGGGATTTAGGTCTGTTTAAATATATTACCGTGAATGAATGACAGAATTTTAAAATATTGTTTACTTTACTATTACCACATAGTTTTATCTTATTTTATTATAATCAACGGGTACTTCAGTTCTAGATATAGACACAAATTAACGCAGATAGATTTTGGTGAAAACTACTCTAGTGAAGGTTTATAAAGAAAATCCCACGGTTCCGGCCAACGCCACCAGAAGAGAGTCAAAAATATTTATATTTAATATTTTACAAGGATTTAGTTAATTGAACAGTGAAAATTTGAACTTATCCATCACGCGAATCATGTTGCGATTTGTTGATCTCACTAGACCAAAACGGTAATAATCAAGTAACGGAGGGATCGAGAGTTAAGCGTGCATGGAGAAAAGGAATATATTCCCTCGCATGTAGAGGATGAAGAAGAATCAGAGCAAATATTCACCTTGAAATCCCTTCGGATGTGGAATACCCAGCCATCGATTATTTGATATCCTCTGTAATCCATCGCTTCTCTGAAATGGGGCAAGTGCAGCCTGTCCGTGCATAATTGGGGTTTTCTCACACGTTCTTTGCCTGTTTTTCTCATCCTTTATCCTTCTCAAATAAGGGACAGCATGGGCTCATATTTTGTAATATGCTAAGCCAAAATATGACGTAATATTGTTTGGATGATCTGTTGTCAAAAAGAATCCTGATAACGAAAAGATGGGACAACAAACACTTTCGCGAAAGATGATTCGTGTGCTGAAAACAAACAATTCGCTGAAGGAACACAAGAAAACCCGACGCGAGGTGTAAGATTTATAGAGCTATCTCTTTTATTACTTTTAGCTAGTGAGATTAGTCATTTTCTCGGACCTTTGTGGAGGGTTTAAATAATCTTGAAAATCGGTTAACATGTAATGAAAGAGATGTATCATTCAAACTGAATTACGTGAGTTCCAAAGATAAGAGTATTCATCGTCTCTTACATCGAACAGCATAATTTATTTATGTATTAGCATCAAAATTTTGCACTTAATTAATGAAGAAACTTATAACAGTAAACAGAAAATTTTAATTACGTAATTATAGCATTTTATAAAATATTTGTAAAATTGATGAACAAATTTTGAACGCGAGATCAAACACTGAATTATATCTTTTTATTTTGATATAAATTCCAGCATAAATGAGGGTTCGTGACATCCCGTGAATTTTGTAGGGATATTTTTCCACAATATTTAATTATGAAAACAAAGTTATTATTACAATTCATACCAAAATGCGTGGGAATAATCGATGAATAGTATTGATAAAAATGCTTGGACAGTTGAGGTCATTTTGCTGGAATTCCTAGATGGAATGTAACCTCGGAACGCTATCACCGAAGGCAAACAAGCCACCAATCTGGGATCCCTTGGGAATAATTAAATCTATTTTAAGGAAATTGTAATATCAGTATGAAAGGAATAGCGGAAATATCTCTATAGGACAGATGTTTGAATTTTCGATGAATACGCTCCGACAGTGGATGCTCCAGAAGAATATAGGATAGTTTCCTATGAGACAGTACTTAAGATTTGTAATGAAATAGCAAGAAAGGATGTTTGAGTATTGTTTGGAGAGATATGAACGCAAAATTTGGGGAACATGAGGCACTTTAGGGTAACAACTGTCAAAGAAAGTTTGTACCAATTTTTCCATGAGAATTTTCGAGGTTACTAAGCTATGCGGAATTTAAGAATATTTAGCTTCATAATACAGTGAAACCCGTTAAAGACGCTCCCGATCTGGATCTCGGTCCCTTTCAAATTAAACATATAGAAAAGATACCGCTTAAGACACCACAACCCTCTAATAAGGCGGATTTTTCCTGCTCCAGAGACACTGCAACCAACTGTAGCCAATCCTCCGTCTACGTTGATAGATCCAAATTTGTTTACGCATATGAAACAATAAGCTGAATTCACAGCCCTGCTATTCTATCAAAGCGCTTATTTTATGGCCACCGAATTCTCTTTTGAAAAGAAAGGAAATTCACTCACCGTTTTGTCCTTGAGATCGTTGACCTTGCAGTGCAGAAACACGGTGTTGCCCAACTGAGTGGTGACGTTGGTTGCATTTGCGTAGTCTTCGAAGAAGGGCAGTGACTCTGGTGTGGTTGCTTCTTCCACCTCTTCTTCTAAAGCCCCTCCGTTGCCCTCGTGACCCACCGCCAACCCGTCGTCGTCGTACGCCTCCGTGAACGGGGACGTGAACTCGAACCAGTAGTTCTTAGGGAAAGCGTCGAACGGGTCGCTGGTCTTCATGGCTGAGGCGGTCGTTAACATGGGGATAAATACAGAGACATTCACTAACCTACGAATACCCTTGTATTTTTAATCGCTTCACTCCATTGAAAGTTATCTCAACAATGTATACATTAAAGCAATTCGTGGCCTAAAATATGATGATACTGTGTGAATTCAATTAATTTACTAATTTTTGGTAATATTATAATACACATAAACTGATAGTCAGATAAAGGACTAGAAATTGAGATTTCGATCGTGGAAACATCCTTGGAGTTGTCATACATCTTCGTCCAATTATATTTGGATTTAAAATCGCTGTATTGGAACTCTGCTTGACAACGGAGACTAAAACTACACATGTCCTACTTTCAGAAACTTTATCGCGAGAGACCGATTGCTAAAATCTCTCATTATATCTCTCATTATATATAAAGCTCCTTACATCTCCACATGTGCCCTGCAAGACTCATTTGGGTGTATGTCATGGGACACATCCACCATGTCTCTATACTTACCGATAACTTTCGATATTGTTTCACGGAAAAAATTGATTCTTTAACAGACTGATTCTAACTTCTATTTCTCCGATATTTCCCGCGGTACGGCCTCTTAAACAAGGAGGCCGCAATATTTATTTATTTATTACCAGATCCAACAATAGCCAACTTGACTGGCAAATTATATGGGATACAATAAAGAACGAGAGAGCAAATAAATTACAACTTAAAGAATTAAATGCATATCATACACATATAGAATAACGAAACCAGAAATTATTAAAATTAAATTAATTAGAGAAATCAAAGAATTCAGCTATGGGTGTTATCAATGATAGAAACGAAAGTAGTTTTTGGGGAAGGCCAATGGAAAGTATTTGTAAAGGAAGATTGTTAAAAGTGTGAGATAAGTGAAAATAGATCTTAGGGAGATGGAGAGACGGAAATGTGTTAGACGAAGGAGGTGACATTTCTGAAGACGAAAAGGGACGATTAAAGAGAAAGAAGAGAGAATTTCTGGGGATCTGAGGCGGCCGTTGAAGATGAAAAGAAGGAATTTTAAGTCGAGGGTTTTCCTCTGCTGAGGAAGAGGAGAAATATATTTAAGGAAAACATATTTGATTTAGGGACAAATTACGTAGTTTTGGAATGCGATGACGGAAGATAGCTGCGAAGAAACTTACAGGGAGAGGTTCTCAGGTTAAATCGTGATTATGAGAAGAAAGTTTAGCGTAACAGAAAGTATAAAAAATAAACGATTTTTTCCTAAGTGATTCTCTCTGCTGATTTGTGAGATATGGTCGATTCACAAGCATCAGGTTAGATACGTGCTAAGTTCATACATTCATAAGTATCAGATTAGATAGCTGCTGCTACACTTCTTAGCAGCTAACCAGTGGCAGTGATAAAGTCGCGGAAACTCGCTGTTCACGTTGGGCTACACAGCCTATCAATCTATTATTTTAATATTCGTTTAAGATATTTAAATGAATGTATATGCCTTTTATAACACATGCCAATTAGAGTATTATCAGCTTACGCTGGAATGTAATCATAGGTCGATCAACGTTCACAGTCCAAGATGGCTAAATAAAATCGGTGCATTCAGATATTATCCGTCAGTGTTCACACCCACTGCAGTAAGCCATACGGCGGCTCGCGGTTTAATAGTGTAAATTCAAATGTATTTGTCGTATTATCTATCATTATCTGGTGGGAATATGCAGTAGCCTACTTAATCAGCTTCTTTGCTGAGTTATAGTCCACTTCCTTTCGAAATGTTACCTCAAGACAGCCGAGTGGTTAGAGTAACTGGTCAATTTTCCGAATGTTCCAAATATTCCAAAGATAACCCTATGTGGTTCAAATCCCGTTTCCAGATTTTTTTCCCGGAAAATCAAGTTTTCGTACTCTTTGACGTCGATGACTATAATTGAGGCTAGCCACTTCCGCTCTTACGGTTACACTGTTTATTTTACCAAAATTTTCTATAGGAATAGAAGCATTGGTGGGGATAATGGTGTTGATTCTAGAATGGGGGAAGAAGTTAGAAAGAAGTATTTGTTTATAAGGGAAAATATGTAGGAGAAAAGTTGCTGATTTCAAGTAGCTAGAGAAAATCAAGGTTAAAACCTTATCTTTGAAAATGTAAGATTTCGGTAGTAAACTGCTTGAAAGGTCATTACAAGAAGATGCTTGGCAAAGTGGGAAAGGAAATATTGAAGGCCTTAAAATTTTACCACATTTGAGTATTAAAATTTATAGAAGTTTGCAATGGTGCCAAATTAATTGCGTTACAATTTGGGCTGATATACATGCCAGTCTTATATTTTATAGTGTAGTCTTCGCATTGTAATTTATGTTTAGCCGATCTACTGTTGGGATCTTTCCTTCGTATCATTTATTTCCTTACACTATGTTCATCTTGAAATACAGGAATAAAATTGATATTTTTGAAGAGATACGGAAGTTGATACGAAATAGATCCTGGAAACGGAAGGACAACTCGCCGGGGGGTTTCTAGTAGAGATTTGGTTCGTGAGGAAAAAGCCGTTTTGTGATGAGGTTTCCCTCTTTGCATCTCAAAAGTTTAATAATGAGAGAGTGTGAGTGACTGTCGGCCTCAACTATTTCTTTTAGATTTTTACATTAAGTTCGTGAGAAAAGTTTTGGGGTTGTATACTCATAAAAAGCAATTTGTGAGTGAAAATTTGGAAGGAGGCGGGCTTGAGAAAGTGTTGGTGATCAGAGAAGGATGAGATCTTGCTATTAATGTATGAGGATTTTATAGAACTAAATATAGAATATATTATAATCTACGTAGAATAGAAAAGGATTTCGAATATTTATTGTGTAGTTTGTTTTATTAAAATATTGTGTACTTCGAATTTATTTTATTAAAATATTATATCTCCATTTATATCACCAAAATATCACACCTCAAATAATCAATCGATTCTGGGTGCTTTAAGTTATTTTAGATTAAATATTATTTTACAATAACATTGCGATATTAAGGAAATCATTTATCAATATCATATCGAATAAATTTCAAGCAAAAGATTTCATTATAGAATTCCTAAGATCATAATAAACATATTTGGTAAAGATTCATTCATTTACACGTAAAATTCTCCGTAGTTTGAAACTACAATTCCGGAAGGGATAAATAAGTTTATGGTAGTGGTTCAAGAATTTGAATTTTTCGCTTCAGGTTCGGTTTTCACTCCGGGGAAATAGCGTTTTTTGGGTTAGATTTTCAATTCGATATCCTGGCTGAGGTCCATTTTCTGTTTGTCTAAGAAGGGCTCTAATAAATTCAACGAAATATTCAATTAAGTTTTGCAGTAGAAGACAACCTTGGCAGGCTATATATATCGGTCTCTTTTTAGTAGTTGATTTTATTCGGAGAGTGACGATGACCGACGTTGATTGTCATAGGAAACATTTGGTGGAAAACGTATTTATACATTAAAAAAATATCTTTTATTGGTAATCTTATGCACCTCTTGTGAAAGAAACATTAACATTGTGTTCTGATTTACATGATGGCCTAATTATACTTTAATGTTAATGTTTGGTACTGTTCGTAATTTTCCGAAGCCTTTCGGATTGAAGTACTAATCTCTCTTGGAATATAGTAATGTGTTTTTTACGATTAATTTATTTATATGAAATATTACACAGTAAAATCTAGGTATTATGAGAATTTTAATGACATCGGATGAATTATCGATCAAATGTTGGAATATTCCGTGAAGTCTGGAGAAAAAGAAATTTAAGTAACCATTAAAGGAGATTTACATTTCTATGAATCAGTTGATAACTTCAAGTATTAGTGAAGATCTCTAAATCGATCATCATGCGACCAAAAACCAATTTTTACGTCAAATAATATACGTTGTTCATTTTGTCACATGATAGTATTCGATTGTTAATTTTCTACCCAATATATGTCTTTTTTTAACCTACCCGATAATCGGTTTAGGTATTAAAGTTCGACATTTGCATTTAGAAAAAAACGACTGTTTTTACTAGTTCTTTTATAGTAAAGAGTGATGAAAAATATCGGGGTAAAATTGCTTTTATCGTCGATATTCAGATTTTTAAAAATTTAATAAAGCTTGAAGGTTGCCAATATTTTTTTCTTCGGTAAATAATTTGATTGACAGGTTAAGGCATTGGGGCTAGAGATGACTTTAAAACATTTTCAAGAAAACTCATGGCCTCTCAGAGCTCCTACAAAGTGATTTTCCTGATCCGAAATTAAAATCAATAAATAAAAGAAAAGCGGAAAGTTTGGGATAGAATTCATAAAATTCCTGGAAAATACAGATGCACTTTTTTTTGAAGTCACGCCCTACCTTTCTGATTTAAATAACGCATTAACAGTAAAATACGTATTATATAATATGGCTCAGCTTTATAAAAGATTACTTGATTACCGAATTAATTACATTTTATGAGATGTTACAACAATTATAGTGTTGAATATTTTTATATATCTTACACTGTATTTTACTTACACTTTTCTTAGTCTCTTATAAGTACATACTTTTTCTATAGAATACTCCTACTTTTAATTTTCTATTGATTTTGATACTTGGATGATTTTACTTGTAAATTCTATATTATACACAGTTACCCTTTACATCTTTGGGCTTGTAATATCAGTAAGTTTGCCCAGGTTTTTCACCCCTCTCCTCGGTGTTTCTTATTGTGGATATTTTTTCCTAAGATAAAACCTTAGGTTTCATAAATACAACCCTTCCAAAGCTTTCAACTCTATTTAAATTTACATATCCATTACTTGCGCTTTTATTAATATCGTTGACGACAGGTTAGAAGGAAGAAGAGGTCTCAGTATCGTCTCAATAAAGTCCTTTAAGAAATCAATTAATACTTTTACTGGTCTAATAAAACGCTAAAATGCTTATCATACATCTATATGATGCATATCATATATCCATACCATAGTCATTCGGTTCTGTAAGGGAGAAATGAATGAGTTGGCTTCGGGCTAATAAATAGCGAATTGCGTCGTTTGACAGACCTTTGAATAATTGTAAGCATATTGTAAGTGACCGGACTGTGTCACTTTCCATCAGAAAGCCCTCCTTGTGAAGGCCGTTCGACCTTTCATGCATGCCTTGAGCATGATAATGTATATTTGAGAAGTGTCAGAGGCACTCACCTAGTCCGTCAGTGTCCAGGCCCAGCACCGGAGGCACAGTGCAGTGCAGGCTTAAAAGGAGAAGCAGATAGAAAGAGCCATTAAGGACGTCCATTATACTCTGCTTCCTTTGGGAGGCCAACAGCCTCTTCAGCCCACCGCCGGGTCGCCCCCCATTGCTTCGCCACCTGCCAAATCAACCGATAAATAGTCTCAATGAGCATTGCTTAGATCGACTGGAGAATCATCGTTTTACACCAACAAATCAAGGCTTAAAGGCGAAGCTTTGTGTAGATGTAAATTAAGGCTACTATTTTTGTTTCTATTTGAACCATAATTGTTAGAGTCGAATTCGATTTCTGTTCTACCTAATTCACATACAGTTGTATTACTAAAAACGTTTACGAGAGAAAGAAAACAAAGTTTTCTTGGAAAAGTAATTTTCGTTACTTTCGTCATTTCGAGTATGAATATGATGTGCAAAAACAAAGTATATTTAATTCTTTTTCAGTATGATGCGATCAACCCATGCTATTTCGACTGATCTGGCATTAACCGTAATTACAATCGCATTATTAAAACTAACTGCGTGTTTCAGCACGTGATATTTTTATGACAGGGTAGACATGTTGTGATAAAACTGTGATTCAGCTATTTAAATACAATTAAATTCAGTAACATATAAGCATTCATAAAATCCTCGTATATATTTTATTAATGTACCTAGAATAATTGTTATCTATAATCTATATATAACATTTATATTTTTTTGAATTATTAATCATGAATTATTTTGTTTAATATCATCAGTAAATCAATATTATTTTATCAGACTTAATTAATATTTTATAATCTATTTTTAAAAGAACAATATACTCTGATTTTTTCATTTTCATTCAGGAAGAGAACTGTCCCCAAATGTCTATTTTCGGGTTGAAACCAGACACTTAAATGCGTCACATAACCATTTAATTTTCATCCGCTGACTTTCGGCTCCGTCGCTACAAGTCTCCACTTTAAAAATTCAGCATGCAGGTCACACAAACTTGCCTTCCGTAAGCGCGTTTAGGACATCAGAGGGATTAAATTAACCGGTAAACGCAGGATCGACACCGTACGTTATCTCGCGCGAAGAGAGAGAAAAACTTGAGCGCCATCCGTTTAATCCGATTAGAGATGCCAGCGAGAGAGGTTTCTTTTCTGTTGAGAGCAATTTCCACATTCCCTTTGCCTGCAAGAGTGTCACCTTAAGAGGAAGGGGTGCGTTTTGGTTTGCGGCGAAAGCTCCATTTCTGCGCATGCGTCGAACGAGTGCTTGTTTCAGACGTTGAGCAATCTGCAGTAGTTTTGGGATAATACTCGCGGGAAATCTAAGTACGTCGTCCCTCTTTCTCTCACCGCCTTGTCCACTTTAACACGCTTCCACCATCTTACAGTTCCTCTCCTCGTCATTCCACTGAACCAGTTTCTCCCGCCTTCTCTTCACTTACGAGAATCTTCCTTTGCTAATTTTTTCGCTTTTAGCCTTTTATGTTGCTTTTCTTCATACTGGAGGTATGAGAGCATTCGGAATTTCGAATTGCATCGAATTATATTTTTTTGCTCCGCAGAAATTTGGAGTTTTAAATACAGTACGTGGCGATATAGTGGCGACCAGCTCAGGTGAATATTACAATTATTGATGTATGTCATGTAAATGTAAAAATAAATTATTGGTAGCAATTAATGTAGCTGGTCCGAATTGAAACCAAAAGATTTTTATCACTTTTATCGAGATAAAGCAGTATAGAGGACTTAAATGTACAAATGATTAGCCCAAAGGCTACGGTATTATTCTTAAATCTTATAATACAAAACCAAGAACTCGAGAAAAACTTGCATAAGTCAGATTCCGTAAGTATAATGCACTAAATGTAAGTTTAATGTATTAAATATGAAATATAATATTGTTATTAGTACTATTTCCCGTAAAATATCCAATCCATTAATTTATACAGATGTACAATGCGAATAGAATCGGTCGAGTTGAAATATCCGTACCGTCTCAGCAAAAGCAATTCATTTAAGGATTTGCCAAGATGTGGAACGTCATTAACCACTTATGAAAACTTTCTTTGATGACAATACATATTCAATGAAATACATCTTCAATGAAGAAGTCTTGGAATCTCAAGAATTCCCTGGAAAACAGCTTTTAGTATTAACGCTTCTCAAGGAACAAAAATCTGTGACGAATTCTCAAGAATTCCCGCTGCGATGTTTCCTCGTAAGCCGATTTCGAATAAGATTCTATTCAGAAGATTTTGTCTATCCCTTAACCATGTTTACTGCAACCATTTTATTACTTATTTCTCTCACATTATCTCCGTCTCTTCACTTAGTTGAGATGGACAAGGATTTGATCCTTTATCCATTTTATCCTTATGGGAGATATTATCTGTTCAGAATAGTTCAACAACTTAGAAAATAATAAAAACAAAATAATTGCAGGTATTATTAAAATTCTAAGGAAGAATTGAAGCTCTCGAAGAGATGGTTTTTAAATTTTCAATGATATATTAATTGGAGTTTCTGTGCCTCTCTCATTGGCAGAAAGTATTTCACATGCATAAAGAACGCTGTTTTAAGATATATACATATATATATATATATGTATATATATAAGTTATTTCAATGGTTCATATCCTTGATTTTCGATGATGAGAAATGATGAGAAAAGAGATAAAAGCTTCCGTATCCGGAACTCGAACTCGGATCTCTTGCCTGCCGAGTCCCATCACAGCCTCAGAAATCAAATTATAAAGTCGTGTAGACAGTCGTGGTAGCTTAATTGAATAGAGGAACCTCCTGGCAAGTGGGAGATACTGGGTTCGATTTCCTGATACGGCTGATTTCATCAGCTTCGTTCATGCTTAATATTTTTTCGGTTGATGGTCGTTTACTTTACGGTCTAATATGATGACGGGTATTGCTTACGATAAAAGTAAGAGTAGTCCAAAAAGGAGTACAAGTCTGAGATGGCTGATTGTGAAGTTGAGCTAAGGGAAGAAGAGTCGTGCGTAGAATCAAAAGGACACAAACAGAAAGATATATGGTTGCCCCAGATAAGAAGCATGCAAGAATACGAAAGAATAAAATTACGCTAGTTTATTACTATACAAGTTTGTTTGTTTGTTATTTTCTCAGAAAGGGAACTGCTATTTATGTATACGCTAACATTTCTGATATCCGCACCAGAAATAACTTTGGTCGGCAAACCACCATTTCATGGAGTATATATCATCTGCAGATGATTCATGTACATTGAAATTTCTTTTAGAGAATTTTTAAGTTTATTTAGAAATACACTGCATTAAACATCTCAGCTTTTACACTCTAAGACAGCTTTCAAAATTTATACATTGTATCTGTGTTTATTACTTGTTTTAATGAAATAAATTTTAAAATTTATCTTCGTGTTAAACAGTGTAATAATTTACGGTTGTTTTATACCGTTCGATTATTTGTAATATTTGTTTATTTCATAGCGATACTTTGCTATTTCTGAGTTATAAATTTATTTTTTTAGGATTTGGTTTAATATGTGGTTATTCAGATAGTATAAGATTTACCAGAATTAATAACATTAATTTTTATAATTACTATTTTTATTGTTTGTATAAATGTATGGTAACCGTATTCGCTGTTTTATTGTGGTAAATATTTTGATAATGCTATCATATTATCTTATATTTACTTCTGCAATAAAAAGAGGAACTTTTATTCCCTTTCCAATTTAAATCCTAATCTAATCTATATATTAAATTTTCTATTTTAATTAATGCCGAGGAGAACGTAATTAGAATCTAATCTTCGATTTTCAAACCGCCACTTTCACTTTCTCAAACCTCCTTTCACTTCCATGCGCCTCCCTTTCACTACCCCATTTCTATTCACTTGTTATCATTTCCTCACTTTCGCTCCCTCTTTTCTCAACCTTAACACGTATCTGCACAGCCCTTGGCCTTTTTATAAAAGAAATTCCACGCATACCCCTTTCTTTTCACGGGTAGTTTAGTTGCAAAGTATGGCACGATAGACACGATACCGTTTGCGAATAACTTTTACAGAAGGCCTTCTAATTTACGAAGATGACGAAACTTAAGAACTCCTAGCTCCTCGATTTAATCAAATGTATTTATTTTATAAAATAATATACGATAACATATGTTGCATAAAGTAAGGACAAGAACGACTTTTCAATTTTTGTAATGCGTCATGTTCGACAAAAGGCTAAAATTAATCAGAAATTGCTCTATAAAACTTCTTATTAAAAATTATCAATTCTAATATTGGGTAAAACACACTTGAAACTGGATTTTTTTACATTATGAACAAGTGTCAATCACTTAATCTAGCTAGTGAGGATTAAGTTAATAAAGTTCCAAGAAAGAACCGTTATCCGCGAAATGACAAAAGAAGGAAAATCGTTGGTAGATTTTTCGCAAATTTTATTCAAAATCTTTGAATATTAGGGAAAATGCTAGGGTTCATAGAAAAACTTACAGGTAGCCAAAGTAAGCAAGGCTTCAAAACTCTCAGTAATTATGTTTCACTTCAACTATATTCCCCAACTTTTCATATCCCCTACCTGGTTTATGTCAGCCAATTTTAATATCGCCTCTCGGAACCGAATTTTCATTTTATATGATAATGTAGTAAAATCTCTCGTATTTCACGTACGGGATCTTTCTTCAGCCTAAGATCCATAAAGAAAAATTTAGTAAAATCTGATCCATCATTGATTTACAAAATAATTGACTCCCTTGCAGATTCCTCCGAATCAATTTTCTATTTGATATCACGTTCCACCTAGGGCAAATTGACTGACCTTCGTGTTCCTACATTTAGATTATCGTTGAGCAATAGAACACATTCCTAATTTTATGATCTCTTTAATTCCCTGCATTGACCCTTTCAAACTGTCGCAATACTAAATTTAAAAATATGTTTGCATAAATATTCATGTGTATAATTTTAGACTTAAACTACATTTTGTACATACTTGTCCAATTTATTTTTCGTTGATTTGTTTTTAGTTCATGCATTCATGCACATTATCTATGAATTTGTTATATTTTTCTGTTTAACTTTAAAACGGTGGCATCACTATATGTGAATATATAATATAAATAAATAAAAAAGGAAAAACTTAAAGGAGATAAACTAAGAGATGGCTCTCGGTCTACCATCTCAATATAATGAGGTATTATAGAGAGAGGAATAGAGTAAAAAATGACAGGAGTTAGAAGAAAGGGTATTGATGAGTTAAAGGATAGTGGAGTCAGAAACCGTTAAAGCGGATGGGCCAGAATGTATATTTGGAGATGAAAGGAGTTCTCTATGGAATACAAGGAAATTCGCACGGGAGAAAGCGTAAGGATAGAATTACGTTGGCCATGAAAGAAAGGATATTTATCAAACTCTGAAATACAAGATGTCCGTAAGATGATAGTTTATCGAGTTAAAAATTCAGCGAAGGGCCCTCGATTTTTATAAATTTATTGAAAGAGGAGCATGAAATATGTAACAAAAACATTTGAAAGTTCTGAATTAAAAAAGTCTGAGATTCTTTGTTTAATAAAGGCGGAATTGGATGGAAAGTTATGAAGACTAAATATACTATTAATTATTTATTAACTAGATATGTTACATGATCCTCATCCCTGTACTTTCTAAAGTAATGGTATAACTTTGTGTCAATTCATAATAATTTGAAAGATACGGAGAAAATATGAACAATATTTTGGGAAGAGAATTTCTCAATATTATGCTATAGTGTATACTTATATTTTATAAACTATTTCATAATAAAATCAGGGAAAGTTTTGCTAGTTTCTGAACTCTCAAATCGTAGAACGTTGGCATTTAAAATGATATTTAAAGTTCTTATTGTCATGAATTGTTAGGAAACTCATTATGGCGTTATGTGCAAGTTGACAAGTTTTGATTTACCTTACCTTTCAATAGTTACCTTAAAAGGAAAATTCTGAGAGGGGTGAAAGTGTTTTCGTTGCTTCTTTTTAGAATTTTTGTTTCAAGGTAACTCATGAGCTCGTAAGCATCAAAACTTGTCAACTCGCTATGCAATATCAAAGTTCACTACCAACTTATAAAATTTTCCAAATCTAGATTTTACAGCAAACCTCCAATTTAGATCCCTTACATTGACCAGAATATGGCTATGTATAAAGAATATGCAAATTGAGGATTCAAGTAATAAGTAGGATATGAAGACCCAGATAGTGACCAGAGAAAAACCTCCAAGTGAAGTACAATTGCATATACACAGGTCAATTCAAGTTCTGTAGGCATAGTTTAATATTATTTACAACCCATTATTACAGAATAGCTTCCATTGTCCCTCAAAGTGAGCAATTGCTACAAGCTACAGATACAACGAATGTGAATTAGAAATAGATGAAGATAACATCAAAATGCACCAACACTGAATCTTTTAATTTAGTCGAATAGAAATTTCAAAATTATCTCAAAAACTAACCGATGTGAAAATTCAAATCTTTAGAAGATTACTAGAATTGGAAAGAAGATAAACATTAGGCGTTTACTGAAGCTTTTAAGCATATATTTCACCCTCGAATAGATAAGAAAAGGTGAAAATCTACCGTTTCATTGAAAATATCGAACGATAAAGATTTTTGTGAGCAAAATGATGATAAACGATCGATCCTTATAATTCACATATAACTCCTCTCGCCCATTCATTTGTTATTTAATTATGTTAAATTATATTTTCTCTTTGGTTGACGGGCGTTCTGGGAAAAGAGATCGAAATATATTAACCGATGTTCCCCGTTGATAACTAAATTTCATTTTTTACCAGTCAGGGGATGGACGGGACGTAATTTTTCCTCGTTTACATAGTTATGTTAATGAAAGAGATTCTCATCTCCCTGCTTGATGGTCGTTGATTTTTAAATTTTGCACGCCTCCATTTATGTTAAGATTAATGGTTAGTAGTGCATGGAAATTATATTCTGAGTAGTTCATAAAGAAAGAAGAACCGTGACTTTTTAGCTGAAGTCGTGAAAATTGTACCTCTGCATTATGAAAGAATTTAATGGCTGGAGTGAGAAGGAAAGAGAGAAAGGGATGGAAAGTAAAGAGGGAAAGATGCGTATTAATTTAGCAGGAAATGGAGAGCTAAATGACATTTATATGAAATTTATTAGCCTTTTTAATTACTCATTAGAAATAAAAACATTCATTTTACATCATTTTCCTCGGAATATCATCCCCGTTCCTGAAATCTCTTTCAAAACGCACTTTCGTGTAATGATATTTTAATTATTTTCGCGATGATAATACTTTCCTGTTTACGTGCAAAGATTAATGGTAAAATGATAATTAAACTTCCCGATTTTGTGATTAATTTCAATCATTGCATAAAATGCATTATGGAGACTTTTCTATAAAATGCATTATAGGTGATGAAGAAAATGATGATGTAAAATCTGTTAATGATTATCATAGCATAATTCATCATCATCATCATCAAGTATTGTCACCGCTTCTCACTTCACCGTAAGCCTTCGTGGATTCATACTTGTTTCTATCCTGTGCTAGCTCTTTTTTATAGCAGTATTACATTGTACTTAACCACTCTTTAATGTTATTTACTTGATGTTATCTTGATCTATTTTTAATTCACATTCGTTTTATCAATAGCCAGTAGCAACTGCTCACTGTATATTTGTCTTGTATATTTCCGCTTTCTTCGCTAAGATTGCCTTTTAGTTTCTTTTTTTTAATACTCTTAGTGCACTGCACAACTGCAGCAATGATTAAGTTTCTGTGCATATGGTTCATCATAAAAACACTGAGCACATAGAGCACTTAATCATGATCCTCTTCAGTTATTGATTTCATTAATTCTCTATCTTCCCATAATGTGGACCCAGCTATTCTATTCTTGTTTTGTGACATCCTAATCATTTTTAGTGATAAGGCACCCGTAAATATTTAAACTTTATTACTTTTTCTATTATTTTTACTACCGAAACAGTCAAACTCAGTGGTTTCTTCATTTCAATTTAGCCTCTATAATTCAGTAAGATTATTACCTTAATATATTTTATTTGATTGGAAAAAACTTGACGGTAATTCATTCAGAAAACTGATTATAGTAATTTTACTTTCAATGAAACATTAAAATATGCAAATCTTACATTTGTCGACGTAGAAATAATTGGTGTTCTCCCAAACTATAAAGGTCATACGGTATCATCTTCCATTTTCATAATGCTCCATTCACAATTTTAACTTTCAATTTAAGAAATAAGTGGATATGTTATATTTGTCTTATATATTTTAATTCACCTTGCAATAAAATTCTCTTTCCTTACTCATCAAGCTGAGAGCTAAAAATATCAATGGAACAATGTGACACTAAATCCGTACGTATATGTAAGTTTTTCCTTATTATAGATGTATTTAAGATGGTAAATGCGTGTATGGTTCTACTGAAAACTCAATACGTAAGTAATATTGGCCTGCTACGGCCTAATGAAAACGATAAGGTGCATTAATAACCGTCCATTATCAATATATCGTTTACTTGGAATGGTAACGTGCTGTGATTCTATCACAGAGAACGTCAAGCAGAAGATATAATCGTCCTTACAATAAGAAACAATTGAAATCAGTAGCTAATATATATTCTTGTGATTTCATCTTAAAGCTCCCCTCTCCAAGCCTATTCCACTAGGCGGAGTATCATTTTCTCTTTCCATCCAACGCTGCAAATAGTTTCCTCAATTTTGGCATATAAGGCTAAAAAAGACGGCTATTTCGGCTGCTTATGAAAATCGCAGGCTGGGAAATATCCAGATGCGCGTGTAATATTCAAGGAACGTCATGCTTCTGCATAATTGTGACAGCGCTTACGGCTCAATTACGGAGCAAAAGAAGCGAAAACGGGGAGAAGGTTTCAAATCACAAGTTCCGAGAAATTTATGGGTCATAAATAATTCCGCAAGAATCGAGAGACTGATTAAATATTCCACAATCGCTCTTTCCATCTTCTTTTTAAAAGCCGCTCCTACTTTCCCTTTCTTCGCACAACTCTTTCGACCAAATCCTCTTCGTCATTCCTTCCCATTCAAGTCCATCTCCCGCTGTTTACTGACGGTACTTGGAGAATCCTCACAACTCGTCGTTGACAAAAATCTTCCCTCGGGAGTGCTCCTTTACTTTCGCAACTTCCATTTCCATTAATTTATGGCGAGAGACCTTCGCGAAATATCCTTTTCGCCTCTGCTTACCTTTGCAACGCACACTTCCCTTTGTACCGGTCTTCCCTTCTGTCTCCCGCAAGCAAATCACGGGCGGCTGAGTAATCAAATTTACAGCAAACTTCTCGAGATACTTTAGGTTTACTTTTCTCTAAAAGCCCTTCGCATAGCTCCAGTTTTAAAGATGATGGATTTCATTATCTTTTCATTCCGGAAATAAACGGAAGAGCAATTCGCATCTGATCCAGAGAGCGTTGAGCTTTACGCTGTTAATAAATGCATTCAGAACTGCCGTGATTTCGAGCTAATAATCGAAAAAGAACCAATACGCAAACATGATTAATATTAGCCGAGGCACTAAAAACAGAACACAGTAATCATAAACAATCTTATTATATTAAAATATTAATTTCTTACAATTCAATTTTCTTGGAATTATAATAATATAGAAATATAAAATATGACTGGACACTCAATTTCATAGCGATATCAAGTCACTTTATTTAAACAAGGAAAGAATAGATAATATTGCATTTGTAGGTGTACAAACTGGAATAAATCAAAATGATGTTTTTACGTTAATTCTGCTAGTTTTCATATAATAATGCAGCTTTGGTAACAGTGAAAGGCAAAAATTTTCGAGTAAAAATAATAATTACTTTACTCCCTTTTCTGTCATCAGCTACTTAATTTATATACGTAATATTTTGAACAAATATAAAACTACATACATATATGCATTAGTATGTGTAACATATTTCCAGATGTATATGTAAGCGATCTTCTCCTGCTTTTTCATTTTAAAAAATTCGTTTATATTTTTCTCAGTTTTGATTATTGTTCTACTCGTTTCTTTATGTTATATTTATTTCATCTGTATCTTTGACTGTATCAACTTACTCTGTATCTTACTATCCTTTCTCTTTCTCATTTGATTTTTTATGATCAGACCAGCCATTGCATTTATTTTTGCCCTAACGTGAAGTAACCGCTTGTCTGTTCTAGTCAATGTATGCATATAAAATTGAAAAATTGAGGTTTAACTGTTTAGCCATAAAAAATAATAATCACCTAGTGGGGGTGTTAACAGATCGGCGTTGAAAAAGGATAAGATTTGAGGTAGGCTATTGGATAAATTAGGAAGGTTTGATTTAAAAAACGCTAGACATAAAATGTAGATGCAGGTTTCTTTTTTTTAGGAAATATTTTCCTTGTGTCAATCAACGTACTATAGACTCTGCATATATAAAGCATCTATAAATATAATTTATTTGAACCATCATTTACATGATAATTTTTTTATGTGCTAATTGTTTTTTATCTTTATATCTGTTCATTTCTTAATATGGTTTTGAGAAAATTAGGAGACAATAGTTGAAGAAGACGAGAAGATAGAATGCGGCAAATGAGATCAAAAGAGAGAAAGTACGTTCTTCGTCTGAGAAAAGCAGAAGAATTTGATGAAAAGAATGGACGTGCGAAGTGGAAGAGAAGAACGGATTGTGAATATAAAGAGCTATTGCGAATCAGAAGTATTAGATCTATTATCACGAAATGGAAGATTGAAGTTTTCATATACTTATACAAAACAATCTATGTTTTGGTCAAAATCATCTATTCCCTCTCTTTACGATGTCCAAACGCTGGCAGATTAAATAAAATCAGGATAATTTCAATATTTTCAAAATATGTAGACATAGAGTCGTCGACTGTTACCTACCATATTATGATAAAATTACTAAAAGTAGTACAATTGAGGATACGTCTTCAGAATTAGAGTTCTTCCATGTTGGAGGTGAAATTTTCCCGAATCTCAAATTGCCTATTTGTAGGGTTCCCTTTGATATGAGAGTTTTATATTTCAAATACTGTCGGCATATTAATTACTTAAAATACCCTATTTACCTCTAAATAAACAGAATACTTTTTATTTCGATACAGAATTTTAATGGGAAATATCCAGCCTGATTATCCATCGCGGATGGTCAATTAAAATTCCCATTCTCAACAATTTCATTTCTCTGCTGATTGGGATGTTTTTTGGCCGCGTACCTTGTTATTTCTTATAATCATCTATTTTCTCTTCAGTATCACATAATGATGTGCAATTATGATCGTTTCAAAAGTATCTAACTTTGTTATTTCAAAATACCATTCCCCAATTTTCAATTTTGCCCACTGTTGCTCATTACGAATAGATATCGTTCCAATTACTAAAGCTTTTAAGTTATAAAATTGATTTAAACCTACAGAAAGAAAAACGAGAGAATAGAAAAGGGAAGATATCTAAAAATAATGGATATCCTGTTATTGACGTAACTTAATGATAAATAAAAGAAATATTGCGGTATCACTTTCTCTCTGCTAGTATTTAACAGACTCACCTTAATCTAATTATTTCTCCAGTTCTAATAAATGGATAACAATTGGCCTAGATAACTTCTTTTGTCTTCTGAAAAAATTCTCAAATTATCTAATTCCTTTCGCTATGTACTATATGGAAATTTAGGAAATTATATAAAAAGGTAAATGGCATATAATAAGAAAATAACAAAGAATTAGACGAGCAGAATGGTAAGGATTTCGAATAGAGTCAGCGCGGGGATGGCATGAAAAATTGTAAAATACAATTGGGAACGAAGAAAGAAATAGAATTAAGAGTATTTGGTGTAAGTATATAATTAATAATGATATATAATTATCAATTATTATAAACAAACAGAGGTAAGAGGTATCAGGAGATATTAAACATAAAGTTTATTATTAAATTATAATCTTAATGTCCAGCTTTCCATTTCTTTTTCCAGATACATTTCAATTCGATACCAAATTGCTTTCTTTGAGTAAGGGAGGAATTGGAACTTTAGCATTTACAAACATGCAAACTGGAATGGAGCCAAAAGATGAATGAAGGTGATTATGCCTATTATTAAAAATGAAAATGCAGCTTGGTGTCTGTTTACATAAAATCAGAAATATTGAAATAGTGGGAAAGATTAAGAATGTTTTAGTTCAGACCCTTTCAAATATAGAAGTATTTGAAGTAGTTTTTAAATTTCAATTCCTTCACTGTTCTATATTCGCATACTAGGTTCCAGGTTTACCAGTCAGAGCAGTACAGCTGAAAACTGTAGTTGAAATCTTTTAATTTAAGCTACGAATGTAAATGTGAATCTTCAGACCAAAAAACTCCATAGAGCATCGTAACATGAAGCTATTCTTGAAATAAGAAGAAAAATACATAGTATTTCATTCTTATATAATACATCATCACTGACTTGAAAAACTGAAACACACTACAGAAATAGTTCCAGTAATAGTAAGCTGAGGAAGAAGTTGGAAATTTTCGACGTCCCTGTTAATTTTAGCGTCTCCCGTACTATTTACTTATATGCAGTTATTTATTGGCACTTGTCATGTGCTATATGCCTATTGTACTCATTAAGTCTTTTATTTCTCCATCAAAATATCAATTATTTATGTTTCCCTCCGTCTATTTGGACACAGCGCTTTTCTTTCTTGATTTATTTCTTTTTCAAATTCACTATCGTTTTTCTCTTCTATAAATGAGAATTGCGTTGATGTGTTGACGGTGTCTCCTTTCACACTTCTCTGATATGCGTTATCACCCATCGCGATTCATACTTACATTTGTCTGTTGATCTAATGAATAATTCAGCCCTTAACGTCTTTCATCTTTTCTCTGACTTCTCATGGCAGCTTTCCTTTCGACGGAATATCGATTCCCTCCCCATACAGCTTTTGTTTTTTGCCACCCCTTCGATCACCCATCACTAATATTGCGTGTATTACTGACGTTGTTTTTTTGTCAAGGAGTGCAGTAATCATTCATTTTGACGATATATTTCCTTGATAGGATACATACATAACGGGCCTTTTTCTGCCATCGGTTTTGCCCCCTGCGAGGTAATTTATCTCCTCTCCCTCCGTTTATCTCCCCTTTCCATTGTCTGGCATCATCATCGTTTTCCTTTCTCTCCTTTTTCCGATTCAGTCTCTTTCTCTTGCTGTTGCTTCAGATACATCTCCCATTAAAACGAAACAACGGCACTTTTCATAAATGTGAAATTCGGTAGGTAAGAATCGTCCCTAAAATGAAGCTGTTTTCTGAAATGCACGGTTAAGGAGGAGGTTTACATTTTCGGTTTCCCCATTGTGTTTATCGTCTTTTCTCAATGTTTGCTTGTGATTTCTTTCTCATTACGCGAGATTTTCTATTAATATCAACTTTTTTTCATTTGCTTCATTGTATACAAATGTACAAGAGACCCAACTTGCAACTTCAACGTTCCAATAAAAGAGATCTTGAAGCCACTTACGTATGTATTATTCTAATAATTTCCATCCGATATTTGTTTTTGCTTACCAAGTTTCCTTAAGCTACCGCATAACTTTTCCTAGGAAGGGAAAAAAATTTACATTCACAGGTGAGAGACCTAAGAAATTAACTCCAAGGAATCTGTGGGCTGGGAATCGACTCAACTATCTCTCACTTATTTGACTGTTACTTTAATTGCCGAACACTATCTATGTACTGTGAAGACTCTTCAAGATAGCACAATTAGTTCATTTATGTTTGGCTTATTCATATCTCTTTGCATAATTGACACAAAATCTTTTCGTAAAATCCAAGTTGTTTCTCTAATCAGTGGCAGGATTCTCTCTCAAATTTAGATTTACAACTTAATACTAATGATCTATGTGAGTCACAACCGAAATCTTAAATCCTCCGTGCTATATTTTCTGTAGTAAAACTTCTTTCGCAAAATATCCATCGCTCTGTCTTTTGCCTCCGTTATTCTCTTTACTACCCACGATTACGTTTTATTGGTCAATGACGTTCTAGAGAGAACCCTTTTCAATGTTTTGTTCCAGCATAATTTCTCTTAATTAAATGGAAAGTTTTTAAAATCCCGTAAATGTTGCTCCATTTTTCATTGTTTCATTTTAATACTATTCTGACAGCGAATATAAGTCTTTATTTAAGAATAATTTATCTAAGTTACAAGAGCCAAAATAGGCACATTATTATAATAGCACCTGTTAGTCGGTGAAAAATTGAGGATATATTTCTTAAACAATTCACGTGTGTATTCAAATACACACACACACACTGTCTCTTGATTCAGGTGCGTGCTATCATAACTAATTTGCTCTCATCTCGAATAAAAATGTAATTATTGACGCATGAACGGTTGACTACCCGTCTTAGTACACAGTAAAATCAAAATGACAACTCAGTTGTTGATAACAACCTCATTGTGTTTGAATCTACCCATTCTACATTCCGTATCATATTTCGTTTTGGGCCGGTGTGAAGGGGACAAATTACTTGGTTCCATTGAAATAATTTTATAAATGAGATGAGCGCGATACACTTCAAATAAATCTTCACGTCCATAAATTATTTTCTGTGACATTTGTTGAATGTTTTCCTTTTTTTTACTTTT
Organism: Pachydiplax longipennis; assembly: GCA_036926295.1. Classification (NCBI taxonomy): domain Eukaryota; kingdom Metazoa; phylum Arthropoda; class Insecta; order Odonata; family Libellulidae; genus Pachydiplax; species Pachydiplax longipennis. The sequence goes on along the minus strand of JAVFKF010000030.1, from coordinate 2,070,253 downwards.
CTTTGCTGTTTTTTCCCTATTAAATGATGTTTGTTTTATCATTACCGTGCTTATATGTCCATTACTAGCTATTTTTGAATCTAAATAATGAAGTACATAATGAAACGCAAACAAAAAAGTAAGGGGGAAAGCCCAGTGTGAAAGCAGAAGTGAGAGAGCTATTTAGGTGTGAAAGACGTACTTTGTAAGGAATAAAGACTTCCTGTGGGAAAACACCAGAGGTACTCAATTATTTTTGATGTCTCTAGATGCACAATAAGAAGTTGATAAAAAGTCGCTAAATACATAAAAATGTAAAGTAGTTATGGAATTATAATGGACTTAGTTTTCTTTTTAAATTATCATATCAATTCAGTTATCGGATGAATTAAATGGTTAATATGATCTGTAAGACTATATTCAACTAGAATATGTTACTTTGATTTATATATAAGTAAAAAACGCTTTGCTATAATATGAAGTATTTTAACTTTCTGGCATTGAAACTGATAGTTTCTAGCAATCTCCATTAATTTTCTGTATGATACATTAATTCCATGTAAAACTGGGATGGATAACAGTATTTTTAATTTTTTAAATCTTAGATGTACGAGAGTTGAAGGAGGGTACATTTTAAAGAAGGTATCCATGGAGATAAAACGATTTTTTGTCTAGTATTATGACGTATGACGTATTATGAGGACGTAGAAGAGTGTTACATAAAAGCGTTACATACTGAACAGAGAGTAAGATTCCGTTGGAATAGATCCTCAATGAAAGGAAGAATTCACAAGATTTAGAGAAAATATCGCTAAATATGCATCTAAGGTGAAGATCAACAATAATAAGTGAATGATGAAGCCAGAGAAACCTACCTTCCACTACCTTTAGTTGAAAGTAACATTTAGAACAAAATAGCTTAAGAAACTAGGACCAAATTTTACCAGCTATTGATGCAAAGCTAATTAGAATCCAGTCACGTGACATCCGCTTTCGTCATTTTTTCCAAAGGAACTTTTCGACGCGTCTCTCTTCGCCATTTTTAAAAATTTCGAGGACTTAATCACATTCTCGTACAGGTTCATATAAAAAGGAGCTCCATCGAGCGGGAGTTGCTTCATTTCTCATCAAAGCGGAAATACGGCGTAAATATGAGCACACGGGGGATATTTCCCTCTCTATCAATTGCGAGAAGGCGTAACAAGAATTTCGCATTAAGCTTTTGATGCTCAGTTTCGGTTGCGAAATGAATGGAAGACAGGTAGAAAAGGGAAAAAGAGAGGAAGTGGGTTGGAAAATACCTGACAGATACACATAACGATTCATTCAAATCCTGAGATGTGAAGGAGCGGAAGATGAATTCAATGTAAGTAAAATTTCTCAGACGGCGGAAAAATTAATTGGCTGAAATTGAGTCAAAGTCCCATTTTCCCAACCCATCCGAGCCACGTGTATGCATGTAATCAATGCCGTGTATGTGTATTTATTCATCCGATATCAGTAGTTCCGAAAGTAAAATTTACACGTAAATAGCATTGCCCTACGAAAATAGGAATAGAAACTTTCGTTTAATATTACGAATAATCTTCTACGTTGTTTCGCGTCTCGAATCTCACATTTAGTTAATGTGAGATTCGAGACGCGAAACAAAGTCGAACATCTTTCTAAAGATGAAAATAGTGTCCCTGAGACTCTCTACTGACTAAAGATCGATCATCTATTATTACTCAGAATAAATTGCCGTCATTTTTGACGACAAGGAAAGCTTATATATCAGACATCCAAACATATTCAAAAATGTGCTCGTTAAAACGTAAGTCAAAAGAATCGTAAATACAAAGCCAATGTCGGAATGCAAAAATATTGTCGATAGGGAAAAAGTAGCAGAGAGAAAGAAACATACTAAAATCACAAAGTATATTGATTCGCTTTGACCTCATGTTTGAGGTGATAGCATTACTCAACTGCGAGGAAAACTATAATGTACTTTTTATAAATGTAGTTTTCATATAACTAACTTTGTATAGAAGCATATGCATCACAAAATTAACAACACGTTTGGCGAAGTATATTACAATAGTTAACATGTAAAAGGTACTCAAGTCTTAACTAATTCAAGTCTATAAATGTACAAAAGATTCAGCTACTATTTTCCAAACGGAATAAAACTCAAACCATGAGCCATTCAAAACACGGTGTATGTTGTATTGCTCAATGAGACAAGACTCAGTTTATCTTACCAAGCTGTAATGTTAGTTTCCGAACGATGCCTCCTCTCGGGACGAAATACACTGAGTTTTAATAGTAGATGTTGATGGTTTAGGCTTAGTGAGTTTTTTCGCTCACTATCACATCACTTTCGCTAACTATTCGCCATCCATGTGTCCTGTATTATTTGACCCATCCTTCCATTGAGAAACTTCCTTTTCAATCATTCAAACAGCGTCATCCTGGTGTATTTTTCTGTCTCCCTCAACGCACGTGGACCATGTAACTCTCTAAATGGCGAAAATTCGTTTCGCACGTTTATTTTTCTCGCAAATTTGCCGCTGATGGTGAATGGGGACGTGCGGTTGGGTAAAGGTGATACACAAGTGAACGAAAATATTGGTCTTCAGATCGCGGTGCGCTCACACGCACTCTTTTGTTTCGGAGGCAACGTAAACAAGTCGTTTGTCCGTGAAAAGGGATAGTAACGCATAAACAAACCTACCGGTGATGGATAGTCAACGAGAAAAGGCCTTGCGCTGCAGAAGCGGACACTATTTTGCATAACTTTCTTTGCACTACCCGTCCAGAGGTACATAATTCTGGATTTTTTTTCAAACATTTCACCAAAGGAATACAGCTCAAATTAAATCTGGGATTTTTACGAGCACATTCCAAAAATTTAGTGGCTGAAATTCTCTTTTATACTGGTGCTGATACTACCGGCAGTTGAAATAAATTTAATGGTTATAACTCACAGTGAATACATTCACCGTGAGATATTAGTTAATTTGCTTAAAATTAATGCGCCAGTTGTCTGTTTTTAAGTAACATCAATGTACGTATTCATGGTATTTAAACCTATATGTGAAAGAGATTTGAAACTCATGCCTGATGTTTTTTGAGAAAACTCAAACACATTAACTAACTTCTAACGCAACTAATTATAACTCCTTCTAACTAATTATAACTTCTTTCAGCTAATTATAACTTTTTAAAACTAATTATAATAAATTATAAATTCACATCAGGTTACTAGATAAAATTAAAAAACGGATTTAATTTCGTCATGCTGTTATGCATGAAAAAAATTAATGAATCCCAGATAGAAAAAATTAGCTGGCTGTTTAAAAGAGTAAAATATAACTGTTGAAACATTTTCATATATTGAAAGATAAAGGATCCTAATCCGTCACTTAATCCGTGGCAGAGACTAATTTAATACATCTAGAAATTAGACACTTTCTACTGTCTGCTATGCGATAAGCCTATTGGGGTAAGGTAGCGAGTGTTAATACCGAGCGATTGACCAAATAAAGGGACGTGACAGCTTTCATATGCTTTCGTGACGCGTGAAAGTCGTGCTAGTTCTGGAATTTCCTAAAATGTGCGACGGAATCGTTTTCTCTACCGATTGTCGACAAGAGTTAACGGCGAGAGCAAACTTCATCCACGTCACAGTTTATGGCAAACCCACTGGAGTGGCTTAAGAGAAACGGAAGGAAGAGATATGGACGAAGGAAACAGAGCATTAATGAGAAATATAAAGAGGAAAAGGGGATGAAAAAGGTTCCGAGAGAGAAGAAAACTGCCATGGCTTAAGGGCAAAACGAAGGAAAGAGTCATTAAGAAGTGCGCGGTTAGAAAAATGAGGAGAAGGACAGATGAGTGAATGGGGGAATGAAGATAAAACGCGGAAATGAGAATAAAGAGAGCATGGAACATTAGAGTTGAACAGGATACACCTTTATTATGCAAGGCTCTCCAGGGTACCGTTATGGGGCCACAATTTTTCAGCAACTGCATGGATCATTATGCTACCATTGTATTAAAATAGAACTTATACCTACTCTGAAAGAATTTAGAACAGAATCATTTTAAAATATAATTCGAAAAAAGGCTTCTTATGTTAAAAACTGCGTGCTTAAGAGTAATTAACTTGTAGAGTCGGTTTTTCTTTCAGGTCGATTGAGGAAAATAGCGCTAAAAACCCAATTGGAGACCAAATAAGGATAGTAAGCCAAGTATTTTGTGAAGGAACGTTATAATGCGATAAGAATTAAAATTTTTATCCTTCCTGCTGCAAAAGAATATCAGCAACCAGGAGGATAATCACAAATATATTTTCAATCTTGAAGAATATAAGTGAGGAAGTGAGGTTTTGTGTTAGATTAGTCATGGTTATGATTACTTGCGTAAATTAATTGTAATATACAGAATCAACCCACTTTTGTTGCAAATAATCATGTAAACCTTTCAGTTCTTAGTCAGAATCCGGTAGAAAAATGGGGAAGTATTAAGTTTCTCCAAAAATGGATCGTTTAACAATGAATGAAGTAAATCGTTTTATTATATACTGAAGAGGAACACTGTTATAGCCTATTTCATCCTTAGAAGATTTATAAAGAATAATAAAATACATAATTCCTAGAATGTTTCTTATGTTGTGTTACTATACTGGTTTCCGTGGCGTTGAAAGGTTGATTTCCGCAATGTATTTCCTGGTTTTCTCCCAGCATACGTTATTAATGAACAATGTTTTTCCTGCGTCTCATAACGCTTCATGAGGTCGAGGTAGACTCCGAAAAGTTGAAAATATTATGTTACATTTGATGGAATTAGATAAGTTGAATCTTGATGCATTAGTGGGATAAGCTAACCACTCTCCGACCTTGCTGGCGGACCTGCTAATGCTTACTAATGGTCGAGTCCCGGCTGATCAGGATTTCCTGGTTAGGGCATGTTTGCTCTCGCTAAGTACTTCACTGCAGATAATTGCTGTATGTGAAATTAAATAAATCAATTTAAAGGATGGAGATAGTTAATTTTAGTTTATAATGAAGCCAAAAAGAGATACATCCAGCTGGAGGGAGTATACATAATAGAGGACCAATTTAATGGGTCTGGCATTGAATTGGTGTGGCCTTGAATATTAAGAATAGAGTTCGTAAGCAGAGCTTCGTAAAAAGGATGAAAACAGTAAAGAAAAATCGGGATAAAGGTAGAGGAATGCAAAGGGCAAACGATGACATCGAAGGCTAACGAGGGAAAGGAACGAAAGTCAGCGGCGATGTAAGAAAGAAAAGAAAATGGAAATGTTAAGTCGGGAAAAGGAAAAAAGGTTTGAAAAGGCAGCGAATGGAAGAGTGGGGGAGAAAGAGATGGAAACCGTAGTTGGAAGATAATCAATGAGATTTGGATGCAAAGGCCAGAAGTGTCCCCGGGCTAATTCTTTCCAAGCCCCTACATCTGCGCAAACCCTGGATTGCTACCCAAATTGGGACAAAGAGGAATTTTTTATGGGGTTTAGGACAGCCGTCTCTACGCTCGGACAAGTAGCGCAAAAATTACTGCCACAGAAATTACGATTAGGTGCAGCGACGACGCCATGGGAATGCACGTGATTAGAAACTTGGAACTGCGGTGGGAAACCGTAAGGAACTAATCATTCGAATGCCAGATAAATTTAGCAGATATAAAAAACGATACTATTGAATGATCCATGATACCACAGTAATGAAACAAATCGAAAAATTAATTTGTGGAGAATTAGAAGGATTTTGGTACTCTTGCAGCATGTGATCTACAGGACTGTGTTAGAGATATCATTATAATTTCACTTACTGTTACCTGATTAGTGATATGCTATCATATTGTATGTATAATTGGGCGGATTTTAGTTATATTTCATTAATATAGGCAACCCAACCCATAATATGATAGCTTATCATTGTTAGGTGGCAGTAAATTAAGTAATGGGGGTGTACTAGATTCTGACCGGTAGATTATATATAAGATAAGCATCCAAGTTTAAAAAGTATACCAATTAATTGCAGGATTAATTTTTCTATATCACTGCTAGATGGCTGCTTGAGAGAGATAGATAATATCATTTATTTACTAGAAAATCGAAACTTTTTTGTGAGGCATCACTCCAGTCTTCACTTAATGAAACCGACAGATACTATTCGTCTCAGAAAACATTCTACAAATCGTGATATTCTCTCATATGTTCTATACTAATTCTCAGACTACTATTTCAGTATCGTTTTCACTGTTTTGATGCTGGAATTGATTTCAATGAAGACATTAGATGCAATGGAAATAACTTCAGTTTTTTCAGCGCCTACAAGTTTCACGGAGTGAACTATTTGCTTCAAAAAATATTAATAGTGTTACAGATATACAATTCATGGTTATAAAAATATAAATAAAACTAAATAAAAATATATATAAAACATATATAAGTACTATATCATAATCTAAATATAAACGTTTAATCGATTTAAACATCGTACCAAAAATACCGAATCGGTAAATTTCATCGGATGTAAATTAGCAGAATTGTACAAAATATCTCAAATGCAGGAATTAATAAGTTATAAGGATGAGAGAAAGGCATTAACTATACACATTCAAGGAGGTGTGTGCCTTAATAACCAAAGTTGAACAGAAGTTTAAAAAAGCGAAATGACCGGTCTCAATCTTGTACTTATTGTTACTTGGGGATTTGGGATGAACAAGTTTGAAATCAGTTTTATAAAGGCGTGCTATAATGTACAGTTACACACAGCCAATATTACCAGTCTAAATTTGTAAAACTGTCTGTATCATTTCCAAAAAGATAGGTAATCCAGGGACTAAAATGAAAGCAGTGAAGATTTATTGATAGGAATGACCCGACTCAAAGGTACTGTAGTAGCAAGAGATAGGATTTTCACGATGCAAATTAGGTCTAGAGTAGCAACGGCTTTAGAGGGCCTTAATCAGATGTGGATTACATAAGGAGATAATACGGATGGGGTCCTTAACAAAAACCCGGAGATTACCAATAATTACCTAGTTTGCAGAAGATATACCTTTGGATATGGTAAAGGGACATCTTAGGGCTAGGAAGCTATGCGGTATAATAGGGAAAATAATGCAGAAAATTAAGTGGTATTAAACATTAAGGATGAGATTTGAAGAAACCGGTAAAGGAGGAAGATTACGAAAAAATTAGAAAGAGGTAAACCTTGATGATATTATGTAATCTAAGAAGAGAAAAATGTAATAGAGGCTTTGAGCGCTAGGTATGAGATTATATTACCGCGTACGAAAGTACCAATTACAGGAAGACATGTCACTCTGAAATTTCAAGGGGCTTAGCAAACGAGATGAGGGTTCAAGGAGGTGATAGATATTCATTTATGAAATTAAGTATCTTTTTAGATGAGATGAACATGTTGAAATCATGGTCATATAAATAAATGTTAAACAGAAAGAACTTGAAAATGGAGTTTACTAACTTTAATCGGCACATTTAATAGAAATATATATCAGGTACATGTTTTAGATTACATCTTATCGAAACGTGTGTTGAGGTATCCTTGACTCTCATGCAATGCTAAGGAAAATTTAAAACGATTTTTTCACAAAAACATGAATAAAATGGAAGAATAAGGGTAAGAAAGTAAAATATAATAGATTATCTACCACTATTACTATCATATAGCCAAGTTCACCAAAAGGGAACGCTTAATTCATCGCCTACATTTACCGGTGTTCATCCAGAATGTTGATGTTGGTATGCCTGATATATATTAATGTATGAATGATGTAGTTTTGATTTTCCTTCTGTTAATAATTTGTGAATCAATTTATACAGTAACGCTCAAAGTATAATAGAAACTTCACTGAGAAAGTAAATAAAATAATTTACATAAATTTGGTAGCACTGCTTGATTTAAATACCTCACATTATGAAGCTTCAAAACTCATATACTTAAAATTATTTAAAAATATTTATTAGAGTTTACCTTATTCCTGGAAATACATCGACTATAGTCACATCGACGGCGACTAATTAACGATTAATAGCTATATGAAATAGTAAAAATCATCCTTTGTTATGTTAAATGGCGATTTGGTGCCCGGTAAACTGCTTTATACAAATTGCATCCTAGCTTCTAATCTCCTCTATTTTCTTGATTTTGAATCTACCTTGGTTATCGAATCATGGGAGATGGTCTGCCTGGAAAAATGGACGTCACGGTATATGTGCCACCTGCCACACGCTGGAAGTTGCCTCATGATGGTACATCCATTTAGATGCACATATACAGAGTATTTCAAAAATAATGAGCCGATTTCATGAAGCTATATATTATTATTACTCCATTTAATTACTCTCTTTCTTACTCCCTCATTGCTCATTGAGAGCAAAAATACAGGGAATAAAGTTTAAATGAAATAAAGAATTACATTTTGGATTGTCCCGCAAAGTATTTATTTCAATAATAATTTATTTAGGGAAAATCCCTTGATAATGTTCTAGTTGCCTGAAGACGTAGTAATACCTCGAAACCGGTAGCAATGAAATAAATATAATCTGTAGAACATGTCAAGTTTTGTTTCCTTATTTCATTTTTATATGTCCACCCCTTTTATAAGTCCACCACATATCCCTAGAATTAGTTAGTTATAGAGAAATGAGCTTAGAAATGGATTGATTTGAAAGACCCTTCAGTGCTGAAATGTAACAAAGTTTAACTCTTTAATGACTTCTCAATTCCAATTTAACGCATTCTATGTAAACTGATCAATAAAATACCGTTTCAGCACCTTTATGACAAAGGCAATGGTGAATGTTTTCTAACTATACATCACCCGTTAATTCCTTCCATAATCACAGTCTCAGTGTACAAGTGGAATAAAAACAGTCGAATTGAAAGACAACATTCGACGCAGACATCGATTCTTTTTCACCTCTAGTAATTGGCTAACGCAGGATTTGTTTGCGCAATCGAAATTAATTAACTGTTGTGTAAGGCAGGATAATCCAAGCGCCGTAGATGTGATGGAAATTTCTCCGCGAAAACATGAGTTTCAGGACCCTTGATATGTCCCGTTTGATCTCCGGCTTAGAAAATGGGCCGTCGCTTGCGAAAGACATCTTCTGTGAGGTCTTTGCAGGAGTAGAGTATCTCGAGATACGAATATTCCATATATTACGACGCGTGGGAGAAGTATTTGCGACAAATTCTGCGAAATAAGGGAAAACCGTGCGAAATTTTGTCCACGCCAGCAGAGACCAGAATATGCATCCTTACTTTCATTATTATGGACGGATTTTTCGTTGAAATTTGACAGATAGGATTTAAATAAATATTCAAAATGAAAAGAAACATTAGAAAACAAAGCTGTTTCAAGGAAAAACATGATTAAATCTCTATTTTCAAACCTATGGTATAAGAGATTAGGAAAGAGAACAATGAAAAATATGCTTAAAACATATATGAAATTTAAAATATACCCGTATTTAAAAATTCAGTTGAACAACACAGTTCAATCATAATCAGATGAAAAGGGTCACAGAAATTACTATTACTGCAGATATGTTGGAGGAGATATTTGATGGAAAATATTAAGATGGAAATGAAGAAACTAAAAGCAGGGAATTGGAACGACAAGGATCGATGGCGTATGGGATGTGAGACGCGGTGATAAGCTGCAAATACTCGTCATATTAGAATGGCTCCGAAATAGGACAGATAAGTATGAAAAAGCACGGAGAAAAATAACAGATTGCTCGTAGAATAAATGTAAGAAATAAGTATATCACCATGGTTGTACGAACTGCGCTTCTTACTCGTGTGTTTATATTACTTGACATTGACCTTGCTGCCGAATTTCGATGAATGGGATTTTTCTCATTTGTCTCTTTTATTTGTCATTTGAAAGGAAAGTATTTTGTTTTCTTTTGTATCAGTCTTGTTCATATTATATGAAAGGTTCTGATGTAAGAGTGATGCAAAGTAATGACACCCATTTTGGCCGCTTCATTTCGAATACTGTAAGACATGTTATTTATTGTACTACATAAAAGCAAACCTTTACTTCTTAATCTATTCTAGTTCAATGAGAAATGCACGGAAAACTACTTCTCTTCTCCCCTTGCCTTTCGTACGTAATTCCAACTGCAGAGCTTTTGAAATGTTGTGATAGAATGCATGAGGTGCAGACCGGCTTCTGTGCTGAATACATTTACAGACAGATTACTAAATATTAGTATAGCAAAGCCTTTTTATAGAGCATAAAATGAGATATAATTCTTAGGTTTAAAGGTTAAAGGTGAAGTGTACAATTTATAACACTCGCAAACAATGTCTTTTGAGTCTATTTAAGCTCAAATTATGCTTGAAATTTAAGGGTATTCACGAAAAATTGATCATAGCTCTAGGGTCGTTAATCAGGAAATGAAAGAAGACCTCTCAACTCAATTCTAGAAAGAGAAATTAATATTTTATATAAGGTTGAATCGAATAACTTCACTTCGTGGGACCTAAGTGTATTATTCATCCTCAAAGACTACAATGATTTTTGTTCAATTTTTCACGAGGAATGATATCCGGTTACATTCCTTAAAGACTTAATAGAAAGGTAGGTATTTGTTCACTTATATCAAAAATTTACGCAGAGAACGATTTGATAGGAAAAAACAATGAAACATTATTTGTTTAACCTTTAGGGGGTCAAATATTACCGATAAATTTCTTCAAAAAAACAAAGAACTGGTGCCAATTCACTTAGTCTGTAAGGTATATCAAGAAATAAATTTTATGATAAATAGACAAATAACTACATCATTGGGCAAAACCGAGACTAGAAAGTCGCAAAATGAGACCCATACGTCTCAGTTTCTTTCTACACAGAGTATATAAAATTTAACCCATTGTCGATTGCAAAAATGGACCGTATTAGATAGATCGGTCTAGCCCTAAATCTGATGAATAAATCAATATTTGCAAAATGTTCAGCAGTAGCGAGGAAACCGTTGGAAACGTCATTCAGCAAAGAGCGTGGCCATTAGAGCCAAATGTAAGGGAAAATGGTCACGAGAACACGCTTCTTTCCGAGCAATGGGAACGTGAATTAGCCGTACGGCTAACGAGGGATTTGGTTGGTGTGGTCGCACCCCTTTGGCGGGTGTGAATATAAAGATAATTTAATCTTCAAACGTGTTTGTCAATCCGCGAAAAGTCTTTCAGCGCACGGTGGGAATTTTGAATTCTTATATGGAGCTGATGAGATTATGCTGGATTCTTTTGAAAAAGTTCTCTTATTCCCCAAAGCATGTGCAGGTGGAAATCCCATAAGCCTCGCGAGTGGCGCTTAACTGCACGATGGAAAACGTGGTGAGTTTTGTGAGGGAAAATTCATAAATACTCACCCATAGCAAATATTTTGTGGCCTAAATGTATCCGTTTTTATTTTTATAAATGTATATATGTATTTTTTAAACATATTTTATAAAATGAACATGTTCCGTTAAGTAAGATAAAATAAAGAGCCGAGACAGATAATAACACGAGTGTATCTCTCCCCATAGGAGTGATAGCAATAAAGGCTTAATTTCGTCATTATACAGCCAGTCGCTCTCAATCGATTTATCTTCTCATCCATGCACTCAGCCTCACATTAAGGATTGGAAGTGTACTTCAAAGCCAGGATAGAAACACGCTCTCGGACTACTTTTCAAAAATTACTTGTCCTAAATTTCGTACGTCAATTGCTTTTCGAATAATCGCTCAGACTGAAAAACCCTCGTGGAATGGAAATTATGTTTTAAGTGAAATTCTGCACAGAAGAAAAATATATATCTCTTGAGACAGAACAAAAACGTACATTTCTGTTTTTCTTAAATGTAAAAGTATCCTCCTGAGAAATTTGGAGCTGTAATTCATATAAATATGCTTTTCGTTTGTGGATTGAGGTCCTTTGATCTTGAGCGAAGATATAAATTCGTCAGCATAGGCTTTGTGAGGGAAAAATCATCGCAATATCAAGTGTCTAAATCAAGAAACAAATGCAAGAGTTTTGCTAGTTTTTTGTGTTTCTAGTTTCTACGTAATCATAAGAAAAAGGCGAAAAAGCTCAGAGAAACTCGAATTAAGGAATGGCAGGCAAGGCCACGTGTTTGATAGAAATAGGCATCGGCGTTTTTTCAATGCTTTTGGAGTTTAATCAATCAAACTCATTCGATACAAGAAAAAATCTTTAACTAATCTCCCATGGTGCTAATCTAGAATTCGTAGTTCGCTATTTGTAAATATCAGAAGTGTCCGTTGATTCTTATTGAAGAAGGTAGGAGTAGAGAAAAAATTAGCCCTGTTTATACGGAAGAGAATTTAACATTCGCTTCTTAGCTTAGTTCTTCGTGATTAGCGGAAAATATCCGATTAGTCTTCTCTCAATGAATTCCAGCATTCCAGCTCTTCACTGGTAATGTTAATTTAAAAATCTTATAACTCCATAAATACGACTGATTTTCTGTCTCGTAAGATATATAAAATTTTAGAATCTTTAGATCGTAATCATTAGATAGTAATCATATGATTATATAGATAGATCTTATAGATAAAAATCACCGTTGTGTGTACATTTATCTATCCGATGTTAATAACTACCGTAAGAAATAGATGGGAGAAATATTGGAGCATTAATTACGCGCACTTCCCGTCGGGATAAAAATATGAAATTTAAAGATTCATAAGAGGATCATTGACCTAACAAAAATCGATATTTTCTACGAATAGTACCCTTGGTTCGACTTCGGACGACACGATGCTCTCATAAGCTAATTTCCTAAATATTTTATTTATACATATAAAAGTAAAATGGTAGCCGTATACAACGTTTCAATTCCACAAATAATAAAAGAGGAGTCATAATCAGAGAAACTTATAAATAAAAATTACAACATAAATTACATGATACGTTTTCCAATTTATGGCTAATTGCTCTATGTTAAACCCGACCCGACGACCCAAAATGCATTTTGTTTTCAAGGCGGTGGGTTATTTTAAAAAACGAATTTAGGCAAACCATAATATTTCATTAAAGTCCTCACAATTTCGAGCCTATGTCTATATTCCACGATAAGTAGTACAGTTTTATCGAATCACTTAAGGCATGGGTACTCGTCCTAGATAGGTTAAACAATTCCAATTAAAGTTTGCACATGAAGTGCATCCTGAAAAAGATAGAAAGGAAGAAATGAAGATGAAGACTTCTCTTGGACAGAATACCGCTAAATAATAGGAAATTCTTTGCAAATATTTTGTAAAAGGATGGTATTTAATAATCTCTTAAGTTTGAAAGTTTCACTACTTTCTGTTGTTCGTTTTTAGGCGAACATATAACAGATAAGTAAAAAAACGTTCTGCTTCTTTAATAAGATAAATCTAATCTGAAAGTTAAGCTCGGTTTTCTTTACTTTGGAAGACAATACCCTCAAATGTAATCTAAAAAACGTAACTTATTATTTATACTACTAAAGCTTATTGTCGATACTCAATAATACGATTAATTAAATAAATAAAATAATCGTATGCTATACTTTAAGGGCGTGCAACCACAGTTATCCACTTTGTATACACGCAAAAATATTCAGAAGAAATGAAATTTTGCGAATTATGAGGAAACGGGATCAAAATGTAACCAGATTCAGAGAGAAATTCCCAGAGTCAAAATGAGGACAACGTCGCTGAAATCGTGATTGCAAACTAAATATATCGGTGCTGCAGTGTCCTCGTTAAAAGTTTCGCGGAAGAAGCGCGGTGAGTTTGGAAACTGTTATTGTCAAACGTGTTCGATTTGAGGTACATTGCTCAGAGATCAAGGCAAAACGCATCGATTGGTCACACAGCCGTCGATGGAGTTTCACAGTGAAAGAGATGTGCTTAAGATTATTATTTGACACAGACAGCTGTGAAGTTGGTCTGTGGGTTCGGAGGAATATACCACATCACCGAAGATTAAACCAGGACGGGAATTTTGGAGGTTGAATCTCATGAAATGCAGATTGGGAAGTGCGTTCTAGATAGCTGTGGCACACGTTTTACCACAAGGGCCGCAGTGCGCTCGGATTTCGTGTATTGAAAATTTTGATATCTACAAATTCAGTCAAATTCTAATTTGAAGCTCTTAATCGATAGATACGTTGCCGAGCCGTTGTAACTCTGCAATCTTATTATATATCATTAATAAGTTTGTTTTCATTATCAAATACTTTGGAAGAAAATGTTAATGCCATCCTAGTCTGATTTGTGTGCTTCACTTTAAAGGCACTCTCTACACTTAAAGCTCAAACTTACAAACCCAAGAGAAAGAAATAAAATTACTAAGAATTTTCCTGAAAAAAGTTTTAATACGACCATTTTCGACTCCGTCGAGTCATCCTCGAGTATTAAGATGACTCGATAGAGCCGAAACAGATGGAATTAATAATTTAAGAAATGTCATTTATTTAAAAAGTTGAACCTCAATTGCATTTCTTCAATTTAGACTATTTCGCACCGATTATATTTGCAAGTTCAATTTTTATGGAGAAAATAGAGAGATACTAAAAGAGAAGTCTGTGGTTGATATTCCATGATCATTCCACTATGAATTAGGAGATAGGTTACTAAAAATAAACTTGAGAGCACGCGAGCGTAAACATATAGTCACAAAGAGGCTTCTCTGTACGCTGCTCACCTGGGAGGATGCTTAAATTATCTTTAAATACTGTACAACTTATTATTCAATTTCTCGCTACTTACTGAAGAATTTGAAAGTCTTCAGTTATAGTTTTCATAAATTTATTAATGATTTTGCATATCATGAATTGTATAGTAGGATTACACGCTTCATTCCGTGATTAAAATTAAGAAAATCAGAAAAGTTGATGCTCAAAACTTTCCTCGGCGATGTAGGTGGTACTAAGCGCCCGCAGTGATTTCATTGTCTCCCAAAGATTTGAGGCAACAATGGCCACGAAGATTTCCTTTTAACGATGCTCTTTTTCTGTTTCGAAATTTAGAAGTAACCTCTAAACGAGCACGTTCGACCTTTATAGCACAACTTCCCTCTATCAGCGGTTGTTTAATATTTCGTTTATCTTTTCTGGGTTACTCGGGTGTAGCCTAATAAATGTTTCTTAAAATAAATTTTTCATGAAATTTAGACCATATTTTCAAACAAACAGTGAAGATGATTCAACACTAGATTAGATATCTAATTGTACAATACCAAACTATTCTTTGTTAGTCGAGAGAATTTTATGGCATTAGTTAGTTTCTATTGGAATTGTTAAATCACTTCAAAATCTTAGTTGGCCATAAGTCAATGTCAGAGTATCCATCTACAGCTCGTCTGGTGAGTATCTGTACTTGCGGAAATTCCGGGACGAATTACTCAATTCTCGATATGTAAACTTCACGAAATGTTTAAAAACAGGTCTAAATTGTTATCACATACAGAAAGGTGCGTTCCATAACAGACGATGCGTTGACGATGCACCATATGTTATTGGTAAACACATTGTTCCGCAGAATATTTGGCATTCCAAAATTTTTCTTTCAGGTAAATGCACCCAGCAAGAAGCTTAAAAATAATTTTACTTGCATTTTTCTTAGTGGTCTTTTTACTAAACCCTGAATATACCTGGAATAGAACACGGGACCATCAGAAGGATGAGGAACAATATTCTGGAGATCTCAAGATTTAATAACGAGGAAGATTTCATGGATGGGGTCCTTTCAGTTGTCGAATTGTACATAGGTGCATGAACCCATACTTGATAGCGAGTCTTAAGATGTGAGATACACTCACCTTCAAAATGTAGTCTAAAGCGAATCCGTCTCTACAATTAAATAAGTTGCTAAACCCCCTGCAGCGGATATGATACGCCAAACTATGAGACATACTCCGTCGAACGATTGAAACAGAGCATTCGTCTCTTTGTGAAGTCGCAGCGAAGTTTGGTTATCCAAAGTAAGTTTTCGGATCCAAACGACAGAGTTGTAGCGGAAATGTCGACCTTTTCACTTCACACCAAACACTCCGAGTAACTATCGCCCTCCAGATGGAGTGCACGGAGATTCCAGACATATGCTTCTCATTGTACGGTGCCGAGTAACATTTGAGCCCTGCCGGTGGCAATGGGCGTGAAGACATCGGAGTTGGTTAACTTTCAGACATTACCATTACTAATATCCAGAGGAAAGAAATGGATGCTTTCTCCAGATGAGATGATCTTCCTACAAGATTATAACGAATGGGTCGCAATCTTTCTCTCTCTTGAAATTACATTTCCTCCCAGAATTGTGTTCTCCCTCACGTTCATCGCCTTTATCCGATGTTACTTAATGCCTGTTTTGTTTGTTTTAAAATTCAAATGAGTATTCATATGATAATTTAATGAGTTTATATTCGCTGCTGAACTCTCCGTTGGTCCAACACACACATTTACGCAGCCATTAACTTTTAGAGAGGTTTCGAAACCTAAAAAGTAAAATTCCATATTATCGTTATTCAGGAGTTATTTATCACTCTCACTTAATTCGTAAAGAAGCGCCTTTAGGATAAATCGATGATTCACTTTTTATGTTGCTGGCTGTCGTGCGATGATCCATGGAAGCATACTTAAAGGATTAAATCGAAGAAACAGCAGAAAATTGTATGCCAAAATATGAAAATCCTAAAGTTAATAAAGGTCCTTTGAAATTTTATTGCATTCTAAAGTTTCATAATCAAGTAAAGAGAGCCTTAAAAATAATTCATCCTCTACATAAGTTCATGGGGGTATGAAATGAGTGTCACTGGGATTATGTTACTCAAATTAATCATTACGAAAATGTGTGATAAAAAGCAAAACTTGAATGTATACCTTCCACTGATTGGTTGTCAAACTTCATGATTTACGAGTTGTGATTAGGGGAATGCCTGTTAAGTATTCAGCATGAGGGGTGGTTTGAATTCCTCTACCTTCAGCCGTCAAAAACCTTTGAGAAGGAATAAGCCAGATCTGGCGATGAGGTACTTTACCATTGCTTTCGTCATAGCAAGGAAGCAGAAAGTGGCATAAGCTCACCAAATTGCAGACAATGGACCTATGTATAACACATTTTATTACAGCATCATAAATTCATCATACATGTAAGTACATCATTCATATCTCATTAGTACCCTTATAATCTCAGCCGTGAACAAAAAACTGAGAGTAACCTAAATGAAAAATACGTTTACTATTTCTATCTTGTACCAAAATGCATAATAAAAATACTCCACCAAACAAGGTAAGGTTGGAAACTAGTATTAGAGACCATTATCTATCAATCTACGGTAAAATCCGTTTAAGACGCCTTTCAGTGGACCAAGCGTAAACCGCATCTTAAGCGGGAAACTGAGCCACTTAAGCAGTATTTTTACTATGTTTCGTGTGAAATGGATCGGGAGGAAACTACGTATTAAGTGTGATACCGTGTTAAGAGAGAGCTTCTTAAACGGGTTTTACTGTATATACATAATAATGAATGTAAGAAACATAAATGTTTCGTTTTAAATTTGTTCGTTAATTGTAAAAGCTAAACATCTATACTCCTATAAAAATACATCTGAAGTTACCGTTAATCTGTATAAATAAAAAGTTAAATTTATGAAGATAAATTTCATGAAAATTTGATTTTATATACGATGAATACATATAAAAAGTAATTTTTTATATCATTTAACAGCAGAATATCTTAAAAAGTAATTTTTCCCTTATTTTGTTTCCAGAGATTTCAGTTATTGCATCATAAAAATATATTCATGGCTGCATGTTGATGTCTCTTCATCTCGTGATATCTTTTCCATGAATCTGGCATGGATGTTTTCTTTCTGTGTTCCTTAGCAAGAAACTGGAAAACCAAAAGTTCCTCTTCAACTTTCAAACTTTAGAAGTCATTAAATTCATTCGCTCCGAAGGTAATTGGCTTCTCGTTGCGAGACATAAATCCTGCTCTCGCATAAAATATTCCTCTCACAACGTTATATCCTCTACTTGTTATACGAGGACTGCTCTCAGTATTAGCTGAACCAACACTGTCAATATTGAGCACTTTTTTTCAATCGATATCTTTGATATCCTTAAATATTACCTTAATTAACGCCACTCATTCATTTTTGTAGGAGTTACGAACTTCTTCATCGAAAAGCCACGTTCTTTTTTGGTGTCATGAACTTTTTCGCGTATTACAGGAGATCGATGTGAAAAGCTCAGAGTTGATTTTTTATCTCAATCATTATTTATGAAAGTTTATCTTACTAATTTGGTTCCGCTACCATATCTTCATGGATGGATTAATTTTCATCGTATTTTGGTATGTACAAGATAGAGAAAAATGTGTATTTCATTTGCTTTTCTCTCCGTATTATTTTGGCTGAGATAATATAAAAGCTACAGAGGTTTGAGTATTGCCGAATAATTGCATTACTTTGGATCTCTTCATATGGAATGCAAGGAAATCTGTCACTTGTGGAGTCATTGTGCTTCATTTAAGGTGACTTGTACCGTTAACCGTACTCTGATTCGGTAAGGAAAGCTAGAGCTAACTACCTCACTCCTTATCTTGCATAGTTAGCCTCATCTCCCTGTACTAGATCTTGGTAGCTAATGGTAGAAGAGAGGTTTCAACCAGCATTGGAGTTGAATACTTAACTGACGGGAATTTTACAGATTCATCTTAAAAATCCACTCCTCATGTCTTGTAAGACTTGCAAGTTTCTTTAACTGACTTAGCTTTCTCAAGAAATGCACTGTCCGGATCAATCGAGGAATAAACTCAATGCAATTTTACAGCATCTAATTTAAGATTACCGTCTTTAAGTTTAATCTTGTCGATAAACACAGCCTTTATATGAACATCTGGGTCGAGGTATTTAGATATTGGTAACGTGATGTCGGCCAATGTGACTTCAAAAATCTAAGGAGTCAAGGTAAAGAGACTGTCGTCCAAATGAGGCTGTCGGTCAAGCATGCTGTCGTTGAAACGGGTGTCGGTCTAATGCAGTAGAATAGTTCTTATGATGTAGAATAATCAAGTGTCACACAATATATGCAAGACTTTAATCACAAAATTAATGTGGAAACCGTAGATCAAAGTAATCAACAAAGATAAAATCTAGATCGATGCTTAAAAAGGCCTCCAAGTATACAAAAACATAAAGGGGGTATTACAAAGTGAGCATTGACGAATACTTCGGAATATTTTAATCTCTCTCCCCGTATTCACACCGAAGACCAAGAAAAAATGAGAAAATTGCATGGCGATTAAAATACATAGTGGGATTATGAGGCAAAGGTATTGAACTTAGCTCCGCAGCTGGGAAAACCAAGGAGAAACATATGAGATATATTATTTTAGTAGTAATATAATTATTAACTTCATTCTCATCAATCAATGTTACGGGCCTTCATATCAGGCATCTGTTGAGAAAAGTGCTTCATCTATTAAATATTTATTTTTGCTACCGATTATATTTAATTTTATTATTAAATTTTCTATCATTTATTATTAACATATGAATTCTCCTGTCAAAAGTGACGGAAATTGATTTAATTTGTAGAAAAGTGTAATATTATCGCATACATCTGGTATATGTCAAAATACCCCGTCAAAAATGTCAAGGATTAATATAGATGTATATATCATCATCTGCCATGCAGTAGTCTTCGTGAAGAACATTTTTCTTGAATTATTACAGAATATCTAAAATAGGTGAATGGTTAGAGTAACCGGTTCAATTTTCCAGAATTTCCAAAGATAAATTCAAAATTTTATCCTTAGTGGTTCGAATCCTGCTCAAGGAAATATTTTTTCCGGAAAATTAAGTTTCGGTTTTTGCTAAAAAGCTTTGAGAAGAAGCTAAGAAGTTTCCATAGATTGCTTGTTTTGCTTGCAGCCTTTCTTGATTTGGTCTCAGCCACCTGTTTAACGGCTTAAGTTAATCACTGTTTTAATAGCAAATATGTACATATTTTAAAAATTAAATATTCTATGCATCCTATCGAACGACTTAGTTTATCTACTGTAGGTTTGCGTAGGAATACATTTAGAGGAATTATTACGACATGCAACTGTTTGAAATAACTCCTGATGAAGCAAAGTTCATTATGAGGTCATACTATATTTCACGATTTCGATGGGAAGCAGGGATATGAATCCTTCTTTTTGATATCATCCTTAAGAGAATGAGATGAAATGCGCTGTAGTCCTTTATTAAAGCATTCGTTCTGGGACAACGCATTCCAACGAAAGAGGCGTCGGTCGTAAATGAAGTTTTGGGCCCATGCGACCGACTTGCAGGAGAAAAAATTCGAGAGCGTCTCTTCGGGTAACTTCTAAACAAACGCGAGAAGAGTATAATTGTCGCAAGATTCTCGTCTCAGCTGTGGAAGGGAGAGACGGCATCTGTGCAATGCAAACACGGTTGCCAGATTTTCCAAACTACGTTGCGGGACCCATTTTACCCTTGTAGAAGACGGTCAATAAAATAAAACAATCTAGAGGGGATCTCATTTATTTCAGTGAAACCAGTGCCCGAGGACTTACACATTACGGAATACCAGCTTCTATTTTACATCTGTGATTCATACGATACTTACTTTTTCTACTAGGATCTGTCCTAGTTGTAAACCTTTTCATGTGAAATCAACTATTATCTATATTTACAAATCGGAAGTGTAAAAACCAGTTATTTAACTCTATTGTTATTAATATTTTCAATTATATCACTTTCTTCCATAAGTACTTCGCTTCAGAAAAATCCATTCAAATTTTCACGTTTTCCCTGTAATTATCGAAGGAACTTCTCTTCAGTCTACTTGCCTCTTTATTTTCTTCCTTTTCCTTCTGTATTTTTATGGTTCTTTTCTAGGTTACGCTCGCCGTACTCAATGATATATATTTTCGCTAAAGAGCTGCTTTTCACACGGTAAAACCTCCTTTAAGTGGATTTTACGTTTAGGTTCTAAATGATCTAGTCTAAAAAAGAAGGTAAAATAAAAAGATAACTTATTGTCTGCTGGTTAATACTATTTCAAATATAATATAGTTCATAGTTCATAGTAATATTACAACTTTGAAAGTTTCGCAACCGGTGGTTTTCGAGTCGTAGACAAGTAAACAAATGCATAGTTATACTAAATCTTAGATTAATTATGAAATAGTTATATTATATTATTATATTATTTCATATTATATTTGCTGACCCCATTGCCATTTCGTAACTAAATACACAAAATAAATAAAGGTGCAGTAGGCGAAAGAAACAAGAAACGGTGATGGACCGCCGATAAGCGATTAAAAATTTGCATCAGTAAAGCGAATTGAGTCGGAATGTGAATATTTTTGTTTGAGTCTTAGTTTCGTTCGATTAGGAATTTTGCTATGTTTCCACCGAACGCTTATGGAAAATTCTGTTTGCCTCTAGTCGCTCACGGCGGAAGCATAGCAAATAGACCTTCTAGCTCCTGAGGGACTCTGATTTTTCCTAACACCGACTTCCGGCGTATTGCAGGATAAACACAGGGGCTGAGAGCGGGCCAACCAGCGCGGATGGCCAGGGCAAAACCGAGCGGAGGGGCGTAAAATCCAGCTCGAATACGTCGGACGTAATTCCTGTCTCTATATTCCAAGTCAGTGTCGTATCCTCGAATTCAGAATTAAGGGGGTGAATAGGTAGCTCATTCCTCTGAGTTCACTGCGAATAACGTATTGGGGTGTAAAGCCAATATTTGGTCGAATAGTTATCACTATTATCTCTAATTGGCATCTTTTTGGGTTACGTAAATGATGTATTTAAAATTTCATGTCAAATGTGTCTTTACAACAATTACCAGTATACAGTTATCCCTCCTTACCAACCTCAAAGAGATTTGTTGGAATCGTATTTTGATTCTAAAGAAACTATTTATACTTTTTTAAACGATTGAAAGAGATTGATCACCTCCAAGGAAAAGAAATACAAAAGATATTTTGAGAATCGTACCACATTATCACGCCTAATAATGAAACTAATTTCATGTGCTTTCCTTTTCTGTGGAACTAATCAATTTTTGTATCTTCTTTTAAATAGAAGAGCAAATATCGTGTTTTACGATACACGTGGGTTATTTAAGTCAATGTTAGGTAACCCTAAGAATGAAAAGCGATTTTCCATTTTCCAAAGAGCAAGACCTTTTTCTTTCGTTGATTCATTGAAGTCAGAAGACAATTAAAGAAAATCTGCGACCATAAGAAAATACAGCTTACGGTGAATTTCTTCTGGAATCATGCAAAACGGTGATTTTTAAATACATAAATTTGAATTGGTTCAGTCCATGGCGCGGTATCCCTTTGAGGGATATAGTGTAACCAGGCGACATTCACAATGGGTGGTCAGTTCATCGACTCCCACACCGCCGTATTTGGCTTCGGTACTTCGGACCGCTACCTATTAATTCAGATAGCTTTGACGATGCTGGGTCAACATCATGGCCCCCAACGGGAATTGGACCTAGGACCTTTTTCTATGAAAGTGAACGCGCTATCCACTTGGCTATCCGGGGACCTAATTTCAATTGGATCTCTTCCAATATGTGACAAATGTGTTGCATAGCTCTAGCAGAGAAATAGATTTTGCTTTGTTATAGCTCTTCTTTGCCTCTTTTACTTATATTCTTGAATATATAAGTTTTGAAAGGGTTTATCCTTCCCAGCATTTAACTAAACATATTTTGTAACCTCAGTAATATGTCACAAGGAAATGACTGTAGATACTCGCAATACAACATAAAGTGTTGTAAGGTCTAGGACATTATGAGATAGATTATAACAAATCTGAAAGTAAGATCCTAAATGAAGGACGAAAAATTATAGGAATCCACCAAAGTCGTATAATTACATCAGAAATGTCAGACAAACACATGTAGGTGACGTCATACTAATAGAGTGCCTTTGAATTTTCCAATGAAATATCGTCTTAAGCCTTGCGGTATAGAAGATGATCTTCAGCACCCTTAACGATAATAAAATCGTGCAGATCTGATTTCAAAAAGTTTTAATATCTTACCTATTATTATCGATGTGCCCTAGAAATACGTCAGTGTCATCTTAAAACAGAATGAGAAATTCTACTACGTTTACAGCCTACACTTTTACTATTCTATTTGCCCAAAGAAATCCGGTGGAACATTATAGCGTATTTCTTAATTAGGTTCTTAGTAATTTTCTAATCTTGAATTCATATCCTAAACGTTTTTTTCAGTTAAAGAATATCTGGCCATATCAGTGTGAAACGTGGACAATGTTGGAGGCAATTTGGGTGGAAGTGTGATGTATTTAGACTATTTTGCCAGATGAGTGAGCAACATGGACTTATAAGAAATAGGCAATGATGCACTGGAGATACTTAAGTCGGGAGCGTGATGTATTTACAAAAAATCAATTTAGTCTAACAGTTAAGTAGGGAGATAATAAACGGCGTTAGATAGGAAGATTTTATTCTTAGGAGATAAACAATAGGCATAAATTCTTCTAATATGTATATGCTGATATATTCCGAATCGTTTTCATTTTCGTAAAATATTAATTGTATATTTTCATAAAGTGCTGATATTATTTTATAGTATCCCTTTACAAAGCATGTAGTGCATTTTAAACTTTTAAAGTCAAATATTTTTCCAACGCCGCTCTAGCTTCACGTTGACCTACTATAATACTAATTAGCCACAGAATAATATTGCAATTTGCATAGCAGACTTCATTGCACGCATCAACCGCATCCATAATTTACTACTTCGCAGTAATTGCGGTTTTAAATCAATTGCAGTTAATATGCAAACTGTAATTTCGCGGCTATCTTATTTTAGACGTCAAACTCTATTTTAAATTCCTCCATAAATTGAGTCACGCGCACTGTTGCAGAGGAGAGATTTACTAATGCTAAAATAAACAGCAATTTGAATGATAGATTTGTTCCTAACGATTCACTTATTAAGGGCGATTGATTAATTCCATAACTACGCCAAAAAAATCAAACAATTTCCACGGATGCGTAAATAAATAATATATACGTGTCGATCGCAATTGCATCCTCTAATTTTATTTCGGAGTTATCGCGATATGTATCGAGCAAACATGAGGAGTAAATAACGCTGATAAATCGTCCGACTGATCCGTCAGAGGTTTTAAATTTTAAACGAAGCGTGACAGTGAATTATGAAGTTTAATCTGCGAATATGAAGGGGAAATTGAAGGAAGCTGAAGACAGAGCAATCTCATGAAAGAGACAAAAGGAATTTAATGAATGAAATGGAAACATGAGAGACATGAATTGCGCGAGAAGAGAGTGTGAAAAATTAAGTAAGGCAGGGAAGACTCCATGGAAATCAATAAAAGCGTGTGGAACGATTACAGAAAGGCTGCAAAGTCCGTTTTCTCGGTGCGCTAGTGCGAATGTTTGGAAAGAGATTGGCTTAAAAGAGACAATGCGCTCTAAGGGAAGGAGTTTCACAGGTGTACTTCCATACCAGGTGCCTTAGGTATGATAAGTTTTGTTTTAATATTCGGTGAATGACTTGATTCTAATTCCGTAACTGATAATGCGGCAAGACCGCGTTTGTTTTCATCAGTTGCTTAACATTCACATGCGAACAAATTCATTGCCTGGCAAAATTAAAGAAAAAAGAAATTTCTAGAACATTGATTCATAAATGGTATTGCTGTAGAATTTTCAGTATAAAATGTAAAGAAAAAATTGGTAGTTTTTATACGATTTAGTTGAATACAATGTCTGTTAATTAAATACAAAACTGTTTTATTTCGTTTGTTAATCGCCATATAAAGTTGAAGAAGGTGATTCAGAAGTCATTCGTGGTCGTCTTTGCATTTAATTAAATACGTGAAAACTACTAAGATTTTCTTTACATTTTAATATATCGTTCCACGAAGTCCCGCCTATGATGATAGATTAAAAATATTTTATAGATAACTCCTTCCAAAGAAAATCTATTGCAAATGATTATTCGCTGAACCTCCGACAGAAAAGTTGACAAAGTAGATTTGGTGAAATATAATGGAGTAACCCTCAAGAATAGCTTCACATGGGGTAGCCACATCCGTACTAAATGTTGACGGTAACGTAAGAAACTCGGCTTCGTCGAGAGAATAGTCGGTAAGAGCAAAGAAAAAGTCCACGAGCGATAATACTTAGTGCTATGTAGGTCTCACCATGAACATGCATGCAATGTATGGGAACGTGCCGAAAAGTATTGTATTCACGAATTAAAAGGAAACAAAAAAAGATAGTTTAAAGATTTACAACGAGAAATCGGTGAGCGTTACTCAGATGCTTCAGAGAGAAGAATAGAAATCTTTAAAGAGAGAATGTTCAATTCAAGACTTAATTTACTAAGTAAATTGAGAGAGAGAGTACGTTCGTAGAAGAGAAATAGATGCAAGAACCAGTCGATTCAAGAATTCATTTATTCCGTGCACGATACGCAGAAGTAATCGCTTAGGGAAGTAGAGCAAAAGGAAAAAATGCGCTTTAAGTTTAGGAACTCCTGTTTTTCAGTATCCTATCCAAATATTTCAAAATTGAATCAAGAGTAATATCTTTCTGCTGCTGGATTTGAGGTCAAATAATTAAATATGGAGCATACAAATATTTTGAAATTATTAGAGAGTGATACATAAATGTAGAATTTCAGAAAATAGAATTTTTATAAATGTATTTCTTTGTTGATATCTTATTCTTCACGTTTTTTCATCATATTAATTTCCTTAGTCTTCATTGCAGATTCGTGGTTCGGAAAGGAATGCGAAGGGAAAGGACTTCATCCCCCATCCTTCCTAGTAAGCCTCATCTCCTTCGCAGGGCTCTTGGTAGCTATTGTGGAAGCCATTGTGATTCGAACCGGCCTTCTAGCTGAATACCGTTACAAATGAATACCTTTGCATATATACGCTCTTTTCCAGTTTAGCATTCACTGCTATTTGGATTGTTTTTTCAAAAAGACACAATAAGTTTTAAATCGGAATCCGTTCCAGGTAACCGTGCGTTTATTTTTCTCTTTCTCGGAACTCAGGATACAAACGAACTCGGCCTCATGTGAATTCACCTTAGAACCTTTTAAATCCCTAGAGATCCCTTTAATATCAGAGAGCTTTAAGCATTTTTAGCAAGGGATAGAAATCCCAGTATTGTACTAAATAAATATCCACTTATTTTTTGAACTCATATAACAATATCGCATATAAGACGCATCTAAATAGATTTCTCTAGTCTTTTTCTTTAGTTTTATGTTTATTTACGCACATTAATATCCTTAATTTACCTTATATTTTTATCAAGTGTAGCATCAATAAATTCTATTAGTATCAATTATAATTTTACCAATACAATATGATATTATCAATCGTAAAATACGTGTTAATTAGGTGATATAAGGTTTTGGTTTTCAACTATCTGTAGGTGTCGCATACAGCTTACACCTCCCTTTCTTGCGGTTTTTCCCGTTGTGAATTATTTATTTCCTAAGCACTAACTTAAGATTTTACCCCCATGCCTTTCTTCTTTGCACTCTTTTTCATCAACGACTTGCAAAAGCTATATGAGCAACGGTTTAGATGTAAGAAGATACTATGTTAAGGATTAGATGTAAGAAGATACTATGTTAAGGATTAGATGTAAGAAGATACTATGTTAAGGATTAGATGTAAGAAGATACTACCTTAGTCTCAATCTCGCTCGAGTAAAGATGCTTTTATATTAGGGTTTAATTAGTATTTATTTGAAAATTTTTAGTATTTATTTTGGTTTTTATTTCATCATTTATTTTAGTGTATATTTTACTATTCATTAAATATTTTCATCAATAGTATTTTTCATTATTAGTTGTAAAATTTTATATTTATATAATGATGTTGTGTTTAACTTTACAATTTTTATTTGATTTTCTTTTTTGTGCATCTTTACATACATTTTCCTTGTATATGTAATTGTATACGTGTCAATTGTATATTTGCTACTAATATTTTAAATGATTATTTATTAAACTATATTTTATGAGTTGAAATTTATTTAGTCCCATTTTTATATGTTTACATAACTGCATTATCTTGTTATGTAAATGGAATATAACCCGTAATAAAAATATCATTATTATTAAGACGAGAGACCGTTTCTCGAGAAGGAGAAGGCTTTGAAGTAATAAGGTCAGCACTTACGATGAAGAAACAAATATGGAACCTATTTCGTATGCAACAAATTAGAAAAAAAAAAGATACGGGGAGTACGCCAAGTTCAGAACTCGATACGGAGAAATACACGGGAATTAAGATGAAAAACGGTAAATGAAAACTTCAAAGGAAAAGCTTTTGGGAAGCGAGCGGCCAAAACCGAAATTTAAGTTCGCATCTCCGTCCTCATTATCCTCTTTCAAAGAGATGCAGCTGCAATGTTCATCTGTTAGTTGTGCACGCGTTGCTTCAATTCTTTGCGTTTGTTCCACGTTTCCCATTATATTTTCGGCTTCTAAAATTGTGTCCTGAATCTCTTGAGGACGAGTGGAAATTTTTAAAATTATTTGAATGCAGCTGAAGATTTCCCACGAGGTGTACATTGTGTTCCAAAAGTAAACAACTAATCTTCTAAAATTGTAACTTTTTAAGGTGACTCAAATCTATTAATGTTCATCGTGTTAAAAGTATGTTAAATTTATTTATGCAGGTAAAGATTTTCCGAAATTTTTATTTAATTTTTTAGTCCTTTGCAGAGTTCTTAAATTCCAAATGTAGAAGAGCTTTTTTGATAGCCTTGTCGGAGGAGTGAAATTGTATCGCGAAAAGCAGAAATTTTGAAGAAGATTTAAGGAACTCGGATGCTCTGGCAAATCGTTTCTTTATCATACAGACAAATTTTGAATAACTGAACCCTAACAAAACTGAAATGATTCGACAATTGTTCCTAATTTAACTTACAACTTCGGAGACAAGTGTGAGACAACCCAACAGTTCCCAACACACATTTATAAAGAATCTCTAGTACATTTATATAGTGCTAAGCTTCCTTAATAGAGGAAAGTATATTCTCACTTTCAGTAAATTGTCAACGCTATAAAAACTCATAGACTTATTTTTTATAAAACGTGCCACATTTCATAAAACTATTTGAGACACCCTGTGTTGTGTTAACTGTTTAAATTTTGTGAGTATTTATAATGCGGTCTCCAAATTTGATAGGTGGTTCGCTGATTTTTGTTAAAATAATCGTTATTTTTTACGGTCGAAGCGCTTCCTGTAGCTAACGACCAGAGCTCTGTGAGCCTTGGGACATGATTCCCAAAGGGAATCAAACCCCAGACCGGCGGCTGACGTGCTTCAAACGCTCTTCCAATATGTACTCCACCGAGAATATCTCATCCACAATTCTACAACGGCGATCTAGAATTCAGTCTTGTGATATAAGCAAGATGAAGATCTGCGAATTCATTTATAAAAGTAGTAAATTAGACATCTATGTAACATGAAATAGTGACATTAATAAGTTGTTATTGATGCTGTTTATTATCGTTTATAATATTGACGTTATTGTATGCTGCTGATTGCTATCACATGCTTCTGCTATCACAGAAATTGGATATTTGTCTTGTAATTAAGTACATTTGAGGGAGTTATTACAAATCAATTAATGATTTAAATCATGTAAGAATTACGAATAAATGTGTGGAGATATTAAAAATTTGAAATCGAATCTAATTATTTATTCTGTCCAAAAAAACGTTCTAACCTAATAGACATCTGTAAAATTCAAATAGAATAAAAAAATGAACACATATTTAAGTGGCAAAAATTATGTTTCCGCTGTCCTTTTTCTTTTATTAATTCCTACATAAAATCTCTGTTGTAAATTTTGTAAAAGTAACGGTTTAATCAAGACTCTTTTACTCTTCAAAACTACTGTAATTATGCAATTATTTCTAATCTCAAAAATTCCTTATCGTAAATTTGCAATCTTATTTTAGCGGATGACGACAGTGAGAAAGAAACGAAGAAAATATACGCTTCTGTTTGGAAAACTTACAAAAAGCAAATGGAAAAAGTATCGTATATTGCATCGAGGCGCGGAATTTAGTATATTCTATTGAAAATTCTATTAATTTAATCAATTCGATTCCATTTTGATTTAAAGAGAATAAGCACGATTAGGTGATTACATCTTACAATAATATAGATAATAACATTTTAAAATGAAAAAGATTGAAATAGTGTTCATAGTATTTACCATATTCAACAGCCGCTTATTACTGATCTATTCTGTCTAAAATAAAATTAATAATGTAAGGTTTTGATTCCTATTGGATAATTCATCTCTTTAATGCTGCGAAACGACCTCGAGTGTTGAAACACATTTAATAATATTAAGAAAAATGTCTGGCAGTAATAATTTTTAGAAGAATACAAGTATATAATTTTATGTTTATTTAGAGCATAAAATGAGAAAAACGCTGATATTAAAAGTTATTTTATCGCTCTGGAAATTCTAATAGCGGAAACAGTTAAATGAACGAAACGTAGCTATCAACATATATAAACATGGGATAAAAACTTGTTAATTTATCTCACGTAATTTAATTAAATTTCCGTGTAGTTTGGCGCATTTACACTAATTGAAACAGCAAATAAAATGGCGAACAATCATTGTCACTTACAAACCCAACCATGAAATTGCAGCATTTTGTGGGAAATTCTGCGCGATATTGATACGGAAAATACGCAAATCGATTAAGTATCTTTGCTAATCAAGTTACGTTAATCGAATAAAATAATGCGAATCCAGAATTAATAGATTTTGGGAGATTTGCTTGAATGATTGGCAGTTCCATTAGAAAACGCATTAAATCCAGTTTAAATGAAATTTAGATGGCGAAAACATATCATGGTTTCAGCTAAAGCTCCGACGAAAATCTCGCATGGAAATAGCAAACGTTACTACTGGCAAGATTTTTGATATTTGCCTCAAATCTGGAGACTTTTAAAGCGAGAAATTGCTGCAAACGACGTCATGATTGGTTTCGCAAATGAAATTATTAAAGATCCAAAGATCCTAATAAAACAGTGATCTTATCCTTTATCGTTGACAAAATGGAATAACGTTGATATCCGGTTACTTTATTCAGCCTTGATTAATACAAAATATAGCTTTGACTATTAATATATAATCAATAAGTTAGTATAATTATATACCTTGGGATAAACGACGGAAACAAATCTTTGATGAATCGAATTAAAATGAATGTTGAAGAACGATTATGAAGGTGAAGTTTTTCAAGTAGCGTAAATAAAAAGTCCAAAAATGTATCATTGGCCGTCACTAATTTAGCCAAAGTTTACCGAAATTGCTTTTCTTAAGAAGAACTATTACACACGTAATGTATAATTATTTAATCAATTAAAGGTTATATTGAATTAATTAATTTTTATGATGATAATTTTAAATTAATGTAATGGCCAATCAATTCAAGTAAAATATAATAATGATTTTGTAAATTTTCAAGTTTGAATTACACAAACATCGACAAGAATGAAATTGGTGTTATTTGAAAATTTAGCTTAAATATCGTGTATAGTAGATTAGTCGTTCCAAATCTGTCTGCCAAATCTCTGAACTGCAATATCTAAAAATAAAGATTTTTGATCCCTTATTATAATTTTTAAATAACAAGTTTCATCATAATTATACTGTTAAAACAAACATTATTATTTATGATACTGGATATGTTTATGGAAAGTAATGTTTCAAGTACGTTCTCTCTTGAACGGCATATTCATTTTTTCTTGGAGTATAAAGATTAGATGTTTTTTAATCTGTTTGATGAACTAATTTCCACTAATTAATTGGCTAAATTTCGGCTCCAGTAGACTATCTGCTCCGAGAATGATACGATATCCGACAGAAACAATTTTTCATGGACAAGAGTAAGTTGTAGGTAAATTGCGATGAATCAATTTTAATTAAATCTCTCACGGTTGATGATGAAGCTAAATGCACGCTTCAGCGTTCCATCTATCACTTTTGACATAACACACCGAATTTATGGAAATCTGTAACTGTATCATTCGCAATACATGGTTATGTGTTATGACTGAAATTTAGAAAAGCTTTAAAAACACAGCACACACGATTTAAAATTCCGCGAGATATCAAATCCAGCTGTTATAGCGCGTAGGTTAATGGTTCTTTTAAAAAAAGAAGCACAATTTCTATTCATCAAAAATACCAGAAAGAGACTAATCTGACTTGGGGTTTTCACGAGTCCATTCCAATTTATTATGGTTTTAAATGATAAACTAATCTTATTTCTATCCTTAATATTAATGAAAAACGAGAAATTTAACCGATTCGGATCTATTATGAAAATTTCATGGCGTAGCATGACGTACCACTACTGCAAGTGATTAGCTGTAAATTGACCGATAGGGTTGTAACGTCAATCAATCCATAGTAACGAAAACAGAATATAATCAAATAATAAATCCAGAAACAAATGAATAAAGCATATGGCCAAGTGTATGCCCTAAAATAGACCTTCAAATCTCAAAGCTCCTCACAGTTAAGGTCAGTCTACGCGATGAAATACTCAAATAAAGAAACCTTCCTCTTGTAAGATGATCATACCTATCCTTCATACTTTTTCTATATTTAAATGAAATGGATAGCAGAAGTGTAGATATATGCTGAGGATACAGTCAAAATACCCAAATCTTGGAAAAAAGTCTTACAGTCACGGCGGACCTTATAATAACAGACATCTGAAATATATGGGCGCAATTGGCTATGAAATAACATAGAGGAATAGGTAAAATGATAGATGGGATGTCTTTGTCTGTTTTAAATAGGCGATGTTGAGTTGCGGATCAGGTTTTATTATTCTGTGCTAATAGATTGCGCAGGGGCCGAGTGTCCTATCAACGGGTAATTAAAATGCTATCGAGGTAGTTTTAGGAGGTAGGGTCAGGAAGGGTTGAACACGTGCAAGGACGTGTTTTGGCGAGTATCGTGCGGCCCTTTCCATCAGACGAATTGGAGAATGAAAATAATTTGATATTCCTTTTGTTAGGGGAGGAAATAAAGTTGATGACGTCAATTGCTACGGTCTGTCGTTAAAGTTACGACCAACTCGTTTTGTTACACTCGTTTACAACTCTTAATTGAAGCATACGCGATTATTTCTTAAGCATTACTATGCGGTGTTAAAAACGAGTTGTTACTCAGCATTTCCTCATAAACTGCTTCAAGAGAGGAAATTAATTTCGAGGAGGCAGAATACGCCTTGCTCACGTCCGTACAATAGATTTTGACAGATACGGTAAGATTGGGGATTTTACTGTAAACACCTGAGTAAAAATACTTAAAACGTTCTATGTAATCAGTTTATATGTAAACTTTGGTAAAATGAAGAGAGAAGACTATTTTACAAAATCAACTTTCTTTAATGAAGGAAAACGATCTCGACAAGTAATTGTAATCATCAGGTCTTGACGATGACCGTTATTTGTTGAAACCTGGTCGTCTTTTTTCGATAAAGAAAATATTCTTTGCGAGAAAAAGTGCAACACCTCTCTTTATTCAACATAACGGATTTCCTCACCATATCACCTATTGCTGTGAAAGCTTTTTTTACACATCTGTCACTATATATCTTTTTGGTATTTGTCCATTATTCGTTATGACCAAAGATCCACAGGAGGAAAAATCTCTGTGAATATGAAATTATGATAATTAATTTCGGAGCATGAACGGACGTACATATAAATGAATAACGTCTTCATTTGGGCGAGATTGAGAGAGTTTTCAAGTCATATCTTCCATCTAAACTATTATTACTGAAAAATAGATATTATAAGTAAACTATAATAAAAAGCAATATTAATTAAAAAGATACATGAATTATAACAGAAGAAGCAGTTTTGGAATATAAGAAACCTAAGCAAAGCTTAGGAAAAAGATTGTGGAAAAACAACCACGAAGGAAGGCGTGAAAGGCCTGCATAAATATAATAGGGGTTTTAAGTAAAATTTGCCGAAAGATATGCCCGTAAGAACAAAATGATGGTACTAAAGACACTAAAATAATATAAGGTAAAAATAGGTAAAATAAGGTATTTTTAACACAGATAAAGTGCTCAAAATAAAATGTATAAAGAGAAGAAGTAATGTGGCCAATAAAAATCTACGAATGGCGTATATTTGAAAAGTGAAATAAATATTTGTGCCAAAATAAATCCAGTTTTTCCTTTTTATTAGGGCATTAATTGAAATATATAAAATGTTAGTATTTGAAAAAATTCAGTGAGTTCAATTTTAGCAATTATAATTTTAAATTTGATTTGTGTGTTTTGAATGCAAATGCCTCATAAGTTAAGACTTGAGGTAGTGGCCAAGTTTGAAGACCCTCAATGCTATGAATTTCCGTGAATTCTTGTAATTAAATTAAAGGTTCATTAGGGTTCTAATTCTCAAATTCAAAAAACGATTCCCTAGGAAAATATGAGTTATAAATTTCGGAGAAAAATATTAAATATTTATATCCGATAATGCATTCCTCGTATCTCTGTAGACTTGAGGTCCGTCTTCCGAATGTGAATAAAGCAAAATATTTTATGTGAAGCCTTAGTGCTGCGTAAGGGATAAAAAAAGCGACGAAAGATAAGGTTCTTTTCACAATAATCCCAGTTTTGGGGTACCTTTTTCGCCCAATAAGACGCTCCTCCAATACGTCGCCATAAATCGTCGCAGATGCCAGGAATGAAAATATCATAATGTGAGAGTGGAGAAGACAGGGCGACAGACGACTTTAATTTGGATCTCTTTCCCCTTACGCACCCTTTCACACACCCTAAAAGGAAGGATGATAAGACGGCTCCATCAATTCAACCAACTCGAAGAAATGCGTGTGAATTTTTCTGATTCTTGTCGTTTCACTGAGATGTGGATTCAGACGCGCGGTTTCAGTCGGAGACGGATTATAAATTTAAGAAGCCCGCAAATCCATTACGCTCTGCATTACGTGGATAAAATGACTGTACCGCCACAAATAGGAGAAACTTTAGTGGGATTTCGCGTATCACCTAGGGGGAAGGCACACGAAGATTTTTACAGGGCTTACGGTGAATAATAGTTAAATAATTATGAAATCGATGTGTGAAGCATTATGTCCGTTGTGGCAAAATCAGTCGATGAGATTTTTTAGTGATTTTTTGTGATCTTTCTTTTAGCCATACAGCAACGCGACGTGCAAGATGAAAGCGTGAGCCGGAGTATTTTCGTGCAGAAGTCACTATTCAGGATACACCTATTCCACGCTCATGAATCATACTTAATACTTAATAGTACCGTAAACAGTTTCTAGAGTAATACAGAGCTCATTTGCGATATTTTTGATGCCTTTCGTCGGGTAGCGTTAGCATGCGATTAACATTTCCACGGATTCCACTAATCACTGGTCTACCACCAGGAGGATCGTCTTCTGGAGATTCACGATTCTAAAAATAAAATACCGTTTGATCACTCTGCTTCAACATAGGAAATCATATCGCACATTTTTTGTATCATTTTCCTCGTGGTTTTGCGCCTCATGCTGTGAAAAAAAAAAACGATTCAATGACCATAAACCGACGTGGAACGCAGAGGCTCCTACACACCCTCTCAAAACCAAACAAAGAAAAGGAGAATACTTTGAGAAATAGTAATTTGACCTTCAGAATTTAGTAATGCGCTTCCCGAGTTGCAATTTCTTTATCTTTCAGTTAAATAAATTATTATGTATCACTTTTAGATTGCTTCTTATACGTAAAAATAGATTTATATTGTGATGTCTACATCTCTTGTAATGATCGCATTGCTTTTGAAAAATCTTTTGAAGAGAAATTAACTAAAATATTTAGATTAGTCAACTTATATATTAACTACAGAAGTTGAGAAAAGAGTACGAGACAACTTGGCAAGATGAGGAGTGAGATAACAGTTTTCTTCCCTTGCATTCTCCACTCAGTCAGAAATCTCTTATTGGAATGAGTACACGTATCTGTAGTGCAAAGTTATAAAATAATAGTAAATTCCTTTCTATTTTGCACAAAAAATTATATTCCATTTAACAACATATGGCAGCAAGAACAGAAAAATGACATTATGAGTGTGAATATTGCAGTAGGTCAACTTTAAGAACACGCTCGCAGATATTATTCATTTTGCCAGAGTGATGAATGCATCATCGTCAAAAGTTCGCCAATATCATTCCATCCGAAGACGCCACATATTCATCCTGTATCGGAGTCCTGATGATTTCCACACAATTCGAATGCCCCCAATCTTCTTCGGCCCATTAATCCCGGCGTTATTCCCACCTCGATTCCGCAGTGCACGACGTCACGCGTGAATTAAGAGTCCACACGCCTTCATTAACTCCTTCTCGACGCAACCCTTTCCAGGGCCTCCTGCAGCGTAAATTAATACGGTGAAGGAAGTTGCTTAATTAACCCCTTCTCCCCCAGCTCACCCCTCCCTCAGACACCCCCAGCGCTACCCTTCACTGCTCGTACTTCTGCGGGAGTTGAGCTAAGCTAATACTTTTAAGGGAGGGAAAAAGAAGTTGGGGACAAACACAAAGGGGCTTTAATATGAATGATCCCGAAGGAGAATTTCAAACAAAGCGAAGAAAGATTCGGTCCGTTTTATTTCAGGAGGCACTGGAAAGTGGCGCATTGCTGTCAAAAAAAAAGAGGGACAAAGAGAAAGTTTGGATTAGTTGGATTGATCTCTCAACTCTTGTATTTATGAATCGCTCCGGTCCGATCTCACTTTTCGAGACCTTTGGGGAAAGTTATCGAGGGATGACGTCTGCGAGTTCTACTGTGTACGTGTCGAAGGGGTTCTCGCCGCTGTTAAATTGACTGCGCTTTAATCTACTAAAAGGGACGGCTCCTCCAGAAAAATCCCAATCTCTGAGTTTTTAACCCATGTTTTATTCAGCGAACCCATTTGAATATCTTATTCTCGAGGTTTGTAATTAATCTCATCAAAAACACTCATTAAATGGATATCTCGATAAGAGGTGAGTTATGATTCGTTAGGGACTAATTGAGGTCAATTAAGAAACCTAAAATTAAATACATTGCACTAAAGTCTTTGGGTTGTCAAAAGATCGAAGAGCAAAGGTCACATCGGAGTCCATTAGGAATCATCCGAGTAGAAACCCATTTTGTTATAAATTACATAGAAGTCAATGCATACCTTTTAATATTTAGGAGCCTAACTGCGACAAGAAATGAAAAAGGTATTGAATTATAAGTAATTTATTTTAAAGGTTTTTGGTAAGAGGATAATAAGAATGAAAATTGCTTCTACTTTTCAACCCATCAACGATGATATAAATAAAATAAACAACGTAAAGGTAATAGTAATAAGTAGCATTTACCAGGAATAATGAATTATGTTAACATTGTATGTTGATTTAATCAGATATATAAAGATCTTATCGTAAGAAACAGAAAATTGAATAACCAAATATGAAAAGATTACCGAAGACGATCTTCCACCAATTAATTCGAATTCAATTTTTCTTCGATTTGATTCAATGATAGTTCTGAAAAAATCAACTCGGATGGAAATTTTTCTCGAACTTTGAAATAATAAAATTCTATATATTAGGCGCTCGCACACCTACAGTACATACAAAGATAATCTCTCAGAGATATTGATCACAAATAAGGACCGACTTCTGCTGCGAGGGAGAAGATATATGAAACGTGTGTACAAAATTATTCCATAGCATCGAAAAAGGTACGTTACGGTGATAAGTTCAGCTCCCAAAGAGGTAGGTGAAAGTGAAAGTATGGTGTATTCGAACCTTTTTCTGCGGTATCAGCACTTTCGCACCAAAAAAAGTAATAAAATAAATTTATAGGGACCTAAATTTGTTTCTTTCACTGAGGAGACTTTCTATTATAAAGTAATTTTTACTTCACTAAACATTTGAACTAGAGCCTTTAAGTTTTTGCGACAGTTCTGCATCTCCATGGCTTATTATATACTACCACTAGTAAACCACCCTTCAAAAACGACAGAGCATTATTTCAATTTAATGCATGCAATTGAAAAAACTCATTCATTCGATAAATTATTTTTAAGAGTAAATAATAATAGTTAAAGCTGAGAAGATTAGCAGAATACCAATGTGATTACTCAATCGATTCTTAGTGCACACTGAGTCGTTCGTAAGAATTGTATAAACGTATTTTTTTACGAAAAACCCGTTCTGTAGCTACTTTTTACTTTTTTTTCCTAGAATTTCCTATCTTGATGTTTCCTCACCTCGTCGATCGTGACAAAGCACGTTACAAATCCTCATGTTGAAAATCTTTGGAAGAAAAGGCCTGATAAGCCTTTTTGCGAATTCTATGAAATTAAGAATTGCTTTGAACTAAGAGGTAAGAGGGATTATGTGATCACTATTTCTGCCTATCCCACATTGACCGCAAAATTTGAGTCAGAAGAGAGAGGAAATCCATAATAAATTTCATTTTTTCCTCGTAGTGACAAACAAAAGATATAGGTCGATCGCTTGGCTTCCCCACGTTGTACCTCGATAGGCTTGTTTTAAAGTGCGATGTAGGTGTAATTGCATGTAGCCTTTATTCCTATATTTTTACATTTATACTAGTCTAAAATTAGAAACGCCTGGGGAACTTCAAACATTTGTCGTTTATAATATTTCCCTCAGTTTCATATTAAAGTGGGATATTAAATTTACATTATTGCATCTATTCTGTGTACGGCATGTTATTAAAATTGTCATTTCATAGACTCGACATCCTATTGGTAGAAGTTTTATCTACTAAAGATGTATTTTATTACTATTTCTCTAAATAACTGAATGTAGGCCAATCCCGGTGGTAATAATTTATAATCGGGGAAATAAAAATATACATATATAACTTGCAACGGACGAGAGAACCGAATACAAACAGCTGTAGAAAGGTTATTAATCCCATTTGGATAAAACAGGATAGGATTGATGTGAGAGAAATATAAAACGTGGGTGAGTGGAAGATTCGGCTGAAAGTATTTTGCTAAGGCAGAGAGAAGAGGATTTTTAAAATCCCCACAAACAGCTTCACCGTCTGAATCAGATATGATCAATCCACGTTCTAATCAGACATGTCCAAGCGAGTCCTACCTATCAAGATAAGGTATTTTTCTTTCGTTTGGCTCTTTGCATTAGCATAGAGTGAGCACTGTGAGAAGGACATCGAACCTTCGTTTCACCTCCGGTTTTAATCCGTCGGTCGTCGTATCTTTTCAGCGAAATTTAATTAAATTTTTAGCACATGACTTGCGATAAAAAAGAAGTTATTCTCACAATCTTAGATTAGATTTATTTAATAGTAATTTTATTTTTAGGATTTCTGAGCTGCTGTTATAGATATTTATAATACTTCTCTCCATTCACAGATAAGTAAAATGGTTTTACCAAGGAAAATGTAGATGAAAACAGTCTGACAGAATTGGAACTCTGACCGAAATTTGGAACGGAATGAAAAACAGTTCCTGGTTTCAGTTCGGATTCAAGGAATTCAATATTTCGATTCCGGTTCGATCTTAATTCCGGTAAAAATAGCATTTTTCAGAAGATAAGAATAAGGTTCTAGAATACCGCATCCTCTGCATTCCACTTTCCATCTATCTGAGAATTTCGTGTCGATTGCGATCTTTTTCGCAATCCCCGACTATTTCTCAAAATTTAGAAGGAAGATTAAAGGAAAAAGAGAGAAAAGAGGATTTTTCGAAGAGCTTTTATCTTTCGAAATTTTATCTTCGGTCGGCAGAAATTCATCCTAGTTCCACCTGTTCTTTCTCAGTACTCATTTCTTTCTTTGTTTGCAAACGAAATTCTTGTAGAGGACTAATTCGCATTTGCATAACATTTTCTCAGGATTACGCAAGAAATGCTATAGCTTCATGAGCAAAGCCTTCTCTCGGAGGAAATTATACAATGAGTTTCATCGTCAATGCTATTGTTTACTTAAGAACGATTTTCGGATCGGTATCAAGATGGTCTCTTATACTCTCTCATTTACAATAAATTTATCGCTACAATTTAATATTTATTCTAAACTGTATAAGTTTTGTCTCGAATAGCTTCAAAAGAGCACAGGGAGCAAGTAAAGTATGCGTGATGGCATGTGTGTTGGATAAAACATATTCCTCTATCTGATATTAAAATATTTGAAAGTCCTGGTCTAAGAGAAGGTTTGTGTACTCCAAGTGCAGGAGGCATAATATTTCGGAATATTTGACGTCATTCTGTTATAATTTGTCATGCTGCATCAAAGTACAGTGATGCGGTAGCCAGAGCTGTTACAAGGTACTTTTGAAAGATCGGGAACGATCCGAGAGGAATGATATTTATCTTTCGATATACCGCTGGCGGAATAGGTGTCAGGTGTTGCTTTCCCAACGAAAATGGACAATTCTATGAGTTAGAAAAGATTCGGGGCACGTCACATAGATTCGTCAACCTGTAGTTTGATTTGGAATGAATAGTTCAAACGCCGTTGAAATATTTAGTTCCAAAGGAGATACAGGATTGGTTCGATATAAAATGCCTTTTTACGCCTCTGAGCTGAAATTCTTTGGGCGATACACATATGAGTAGATGATCTATCTCCTATAACATATATAATATATTTACGATCAGGTTAATATTTAAGTTCTATTTCCAATTTTCCCTTTCATTGAGAGGATTCTCCATCGCTCACCCGAGGAATTTAATTGACCAACCATCCCGAAAATTCAGGAGCCAATCCTACGCTATTTAATTGCGTCACTGGCAAATGCAAGTTAAAAAGAGTATTTTTCTCCTAGTTGATTCAAATGAAGAATTCCAGTGATTCTATTCTGCATGAAAAAATAAACATACTAACTGGAAAATCAATTTCAGAAGTAAGTTTGATTCTCAGCTATATAATAATATCATATGTATCTTTATAATATGCATGCATTCATGCAAACACGGATCTTTGTCAATGCCATTACAATGAACTTATCGTCATACTTAAATTCCTGCTATTTAAACTATAACTATATTACATAAAATTGTTATAACAACATTGTTATAATAACTATAACATTTTTATTATTTATATATTTTAATATTTATATTATTACTAGTTCAATGATACCGTTAAATCTTATACAATAATCAATTAAAATTTCAATGATGCAATACAGATTTTATAATGACAAATATAACAGTTTTATATTGATATAAAATTACCTCACTCCTCAGCTCGAATAGTAAGCCTCATTCCTCTATTATAGATCTTGGTAGTTAATGAAAGGAAATCTCCAACCTGCCAATTAGGTGAATACTTTATTGATAAACATAAAAGTTGAACTTTGCATAGTTAAGATCCCCTTGATACTATTTTCTTAAATTCCCTTGCGTACGTCATGTGTGTATTTTAGGCTTCTTGATTGGTGGTCACGGCTTATCATAATGGTCCCAGGGTCTCATTGTATTTCACCTAACAGAAAATTGACAAATATTTTCACATCGTCAATGGAAAGCTTGCATATACAAAAAGCTTTTAAATTCTTTTTTAAAATTCTCAATTTTTTTAAGGAAAGAGCTAAAGTACTTCGATATCTATTTTTACTAATTTACGTACTCGTTGAGTCTTTACCCAAATGGCGACTTTTAGCAATCTCTCAGAAATCCCTGTTATGGTTTCCACAACAAGCAACAGTCATCTCCATTTATTTCAAGAGTCAACTACAATGATCACATCTCAAACCATTTTAAGAACATTTTAATGAAACAAAACACGTTCAAGTCACATAATTACAATCTTCAACCATTTTCTGTCCACCCGGTGACAAATTAGAAAAAATCACCTTTTCAAACCACCCGTAAAATAGGGCACCTAATGCTACACACGGGGTCAAATGCGTCCAATGCGAATGCGGCGGAAACATAAATTTCATCAAGCCAAAAAAACGAAGAATTCCGTCGCTTGTAGCAATGGCTTCCCAAAAATATTCGGCCTTAAAATTGGAGGAATTTGCATTTGAAATGGGGAAAGAGTGCAAGTGGCAGCTCTACAATGCCTACAGATAATAGCGATGCGGCAACGAAAGCTAACCGTAGGAGTGCAAATCGATAGCGCAAAGTTGAAACGAGTCAGATCCGTATGAAAGCCATTCGCTGAAATTTGCAACTCGACGGTAAAAACACCAATGAGCGACGTGCTGTCAATCCCACTCCCATAGATGTGTTCTGCGAAGGATTTGCTTCCTAACCGGTGTGTGCACTTGGGTGTGGTACGCTATATCCGGTGAGTAACATTTAGAGTGGAGGCCTGTTAACAAGACAACGGATAACACGAAATGTCGATTATCAACATGGTATTGAACCGGAACGGAACCGAAAACCGTTATTTGTTCCATTCCAATTTGCGTTTCCTAAAATTGTACATTTTCTGTTGCGTAGCTATGAGAGAGGTTGGGGCGAAGAAAACAAATTTGCTTATATATCTAGGGGAGAGATAAATTAAACCCAAATGTTATAAAATGTGAACAGATGAGTAATTTTATCATTATATTATTTTTATAAGGTTTGACAATAGTTATACGTTAATGCTTTAGAGAATTTATCATCTTTAATTTTACGGTAATAAATGCCAGTTATTCATAATCCATTTTTGTTGGTGCTTTTCTTCAATAAGTCGTACTTTCCGTTATACTGTCGTACTCATCAGTTCCCATGGGGTTGAACCTCATAAACCTTATTGGTACCTGGATATTTTACTTAAATTTTATTGAAGGACGGTAAACTAAACATTTGTAATTGCGGCTTTCAACCATTACTAAGCTTTACTCTAAAACTTACTTACATTAATACACTGAAAATTAAGAAGGCTAGAAATAATAAAACTAGGTATCAGAAGGATATAATATTACCAAGATTGGAGCCTTAAAAAAGGTTCGAACCAGTTTGAAGTAAATGAGTAGTATTTAGTTTAAGCGTTAGACAAAATATCAACATGTAAACGTCTTAGTTTTTCGTTATTATAGGGGAATAATTGGTTTAAAATTTCTAATTCCAGATGTATATCTGTAAATTACCTTAATTTGTAAGATATTTACTTAATGGGATTATCAAAATGCTTCATCAATACTTAGAGTAGACATCTTCAATTTGAAAAGAAACGGATAAACGTTGTGTTGTATTGTGAGGTTGAAATCAATACGCCAATGCATCGAGTAAGGGTAAAGGTAGTGAAGTACTGTCTTAATGGACCGAATCATGATAAGGGATGATTAAGGTACAATTTAGGGCAGAATATGACCCTTTTAAATCCAACAAAGGACTGAAGTTCATGAATATGACGTTTATCAGCTGAGTGGATAACGGACCTTATACCTGAGAGACGTTTTATCTAAACCCATGGGAGGCCTATCCTAGAAACGGTTCACCCAGGAGAGTTTTCACCCGTAGACATCACACCTGAGGACTTACCAAGCTCCCAAGAGATATTTCACGACACGATGTGTCAGAAACAACTTATAGTACTTGTTCATTGATGAGTAACATTGACGTAAGCAAGAAAATGGTCAGTGATAGTTAGTAAGGCAGATAGTTATTGGATATAAATTCTCCAAATAAATATCTAAGAAACGTTAAAGTCTCTTTAAGAGTTTTATAGTCGAGGAGACAATTTCTTCTACTGAATTTCTTTTAAATCTTCACAAATGGGAATTTCTATACTGTTATATTTTAGCAATGTGAATGAAGTAAGCAATTCTCTTTATATCTCTATCACCCTAACTCAACGAGCTCTTTAACTGACATCTTCAACTCAAATTCTCATTAAATTATCTTATGAAATTTTGTATCCATCTATTCTTCTTTATGTCTAATCAAACACAGAAAACAACTTTTTCCTTACATGTTACACAAGCATCCATCCCCGTCATCATCCTATAATTAATGATTTTGTCTCACCTTCTTTATTCACATATACTAAACGATGTTAGTTCATAAGAAAAAGATTATTTTATGATTAAGATACCGCAAAAATATTGATACAACGAATTTAAATTTTTTCGCGTTTTTTGAGCTATTATTGAGGTATTACTAACAATGAGGAGTTCTCAGGTAAAAACGCGGTTTTGAGACGAGATCTTCTCAGCGTAACAGAGAATTGAATGTGAAAATAACGGTTTTGTCTCAAGTGTTTCTCTGTACTGGTTCGCGAAATAGGGTTAATTAAAAATAATTTCAAAAGTAACCAATCAGATAACTCCCGCTGAGCTTAGCAGCTAATCAGTAACAGCGATGACGTCGCGAGGATTCGCCGTTTACTTTGGTTGCTCGGGTTACGCTACGATCGCGGCTTTCCAACGATTATTATTATTATTATTCTTTTATTATTAATATATTATTATTTTTCTATTCGATTAAGATATTTTAATGAATATATTTGCCTTATATAAATGCATGGCAAACTAATCGGAGTTTTATTAGCTTAAGCTGAAATGCAATCGCAGATCAATCAAAGTTTACAATCGAAACTGTCGAAATAAAATCGGTGTGTTAAGGTATTACCTATCGATTGTTCACATCCCCTGCTATACGCCATACGGCGGCTATCAATGTAATCCTTCATTATCTGGCGTGCGCAAACAGTAGCTTACTTAATCAGGCTCTATGTTTATTTACAAGCTACTTTTTTATATCCTCAAAATAACCGAGTGTAACCGAAATTACAAATATTCCAAATCACCCAAAAGTTTATCCTCGGTGG
This sequence comes from Pachydiplax longipennis, assembly GCA_036926295.1. Taxonomy (NCBI): domain Eukaryota; kingdom Metazoa; phylum Arthropoda; class Insecta; order Odonata; family Libellulidae; genus Pachydiplax; species Pachydiplax longipennis. The sequence goes on along the minus strand of JAVFKF010000030.1, from coordinate 2,026,368 downwards.
CTCAAACACTATCTGAAGCAATTTTATTTCCGGAAAATCAAGTATTCAGGCCTGTGACGTTGATAATCAAGATGGCTGCCACCCACCTCCGCTCTTATGGTTATTCAGTTTATTTTATCTAACCCCCGCCCCACTGGTGAATCAGTTAATCTAAGCATGTTTCTCTTGTTATTCTTGTTGTTTCCTAAGTTTAATAAGAGTGTTTTTCTGCTGTCATACACACGAATTCCTACTACTTCAGTTGAATTTGATTATTAAAGTTGTCATAGCAAGGAATTCAAGATTTATCTCCCCATCTGATTGAATTAGCTTAGCTTCAGCATTCAAATCCAAAGCAAGACATGGAAAGAGGAGAACTTCCGAAATCCGAAAAACATATCGGAAATCGATTTTTCATAATTCTCCATGTAGGTGAAGCAAAATCACGAGGGAAAATCTTTTTTAGATATTGGCAATGTCTCCTTTCTCGAGCTAGATTGGTATCCCAAGAGCTTTAGTGGAAAGGAAAAGTTTTATTTCGCCAGAAGATTCGGTTGGAGAGATTGAGAAGTGGAATCGTCATATTATGTGGCGAAAGCGTATCAGTCGAAGAAATAAAATATGACCGTGGAAAGGAGCAAGCGATAGGTGATAGAGAACCAAACTAAGGTAACTTCATTGACAACCGATCGGGCATCATTAAATGAGTCTTATTCGTTGTTTACATAACTCTCAAAAAGGGGGATATTTTAAAGTCCAAATGTTTCTATACATCTTTTGCATTGGCTAAACTTTACGTAAGAGAATTTTTATTTTACTCCCTGCATTGGGTAAACGTTTTCATTAATAATTTCAATTTACTTCCTGATTAGATTTCCGTTTTAAAATATTGAAATAAATACGTTAAGTAGCACCTTTAATCAACTTTTAACAAGGTATTTTTTATGTTACAGTCTGAAATTCGTTTATTAGGCTCCTGTTTTAGGTATTCTTTTATATGTAACATCTAACAGTTTGAAAAGATAAACTTGCCACACTCAGATTTTGATACGGTAACATGTTATTCGTCTTTTGTGCGAATTTCTGTCTGTAAAGGTTGTACCAAACGTTTTAGCTGTCAAATTCAACTTCAGAAAGCTTTATAAAGAGCATATTTATAATATCATGATGATATAATGCAACGCAAAAGTAATTTTCTAGGTTAACTACAAGCTTTCTTTATGGTCTTGCAGCTCTCAGGCTGTATGCGGCTTTTTCGAAAGTTAGTTAGTAGACCTTGCGTTTTTTTTTCGAAAGAAATGTTTGTATTTATAATAATAAATGTTCCTAGAATCTTTTATTACGTTAAGTAAAAATAAACGGCAATTAATTAACGGTAATTAATAAAATTTGTTTAGCTACTTAAATTATTTTCCATTGCGCGATTCTTCAACTTGTAGAGTAGAACAACATCACTTAAGCCTCTTGTCTAAAGTGTGATGATTTTTTTACGCGGATTGTACTGCATTCATAAGAGATTCCGAATAGAAAACTAACAGTCTATACATTTATTCTCAATTTAAAATATGGAAACTCAAAACATTAAAATATTTGCATACGGATTATTTACGAGTGTGAAAATAGTGCATCCTTCTCTGAAAATACAAAGAATATGAGGTTTCCACATGAAAATCCAGCTCCTACTCAGTGCTCAAATTCTCTTCAACTCTTGCATTAAGACCGCACTGAGATGCAGCATTTCATAGCACAGAGAAACGGAAAATTTACGGCAGACATTTAAGTCTATTTAAACTAAAGAACCTGCTTAAGAGAGTATGAAAAAACGAGAAATATGGGTGAACTACGAAACGTTTTATTTTAACGGAAAGACGAAGTCACTTAAAATTAAAGGCCGGGGCTTTTACGCGCTACGTAAGAAAGACTTTAGTGGGGCACTCCTTCGACGATGATGTTATCGTCTACACTTTATGAAGAAGCTACCTTAACTGCTTATGGAGTGGGAGTCAAAGTCCGTCGTTTAAAATCTTTAGAGGCCATAAAAGGAGTGCTGTTAAAATTAACGCAATATGCGTCTCAGACTCTGACAAGTACAAGATGTCCAACTGTGATTATTACGTCATACCCGGAACGTTTTCAATTGAAATCTAAAGAGCAGGAGGACGGTGTTTGAATTCATAACCGTATGAAGGCTAAAATAACTTTAATAATAACTTCAAGAGGTCACGTATTTGGAATAAGCCCTAGAGTAATTACTATTCCAATTAATCATTGAACTATACGGCAAAACAACCTAATGATAATGAAGAGGAGGGGTTAAAAAATCTCAAGAATACCATTAGCAAACGGAAATAAAATAATTGCGATGAAGGATTAAAGTTTTATGTCAAATCGGTCACTCCATTTACAAAACCAAATGATGCATCTAGTTAACGCTCAAATGATTTACGGATAATTAATTGCGATTCTAGTTTCAATTTACCTTTAAATCCTAAATAAATTACAGCATTAAGGAGATAATATGCATGAATACCATAATGCAGAAATAACAACTTGATCGGACCAGTTATAATGAACCAGTCTCTATTTACTTCCTGCACACCATTATGATTATTCTAGCGTATAACGCAGGATTGACAACTTGAGTGATGCTTCTGTAGTGGAAGCATTCCTAATGAGTTATCCTTCAATCCTAATTATTTTATCTTCGATCTATTAGTATTCTAGATCAAAACATACTAAAAATATACTAGTAACAACGGATTTCCACATCGACGTTATTTTAAAATTTGCAGAATAATTTTGAGATTGTTATGATTACAGTTAAACCTTGGGGATTCATCAACAATCTTTGAAAATGTGTGAAAATTTAAACAGAATATATAAAAAGTACTAGATGAAAAGACAGGGTCCAATTACAGTCCAAAGAGAGATTACCAATAATAGAAATACTATACTGCAAATAAGTCGATGTTTGAAAGGTTATGAAAATAGCAAAATGATTATAAAACAGGAATTTGTATGAAACTTGGAAGAAATCGGTTCGAATGACAACCACGTCCGATTAATTTTATTTTCACTCATTAATTGAGTCAAAATTATTTCATTCTCTTTCAGATTGGATTTACCATTATTGGGCGAAGTTAGACCCGTAGGAGACCCTATTCCGCCCAATCTCGAATGTCGCTTTCTTCAATTCATTTGCCAATTCACAAAATTAATGAAAAAAGAAACAGCAGGCTACGGAAAAAATCTTGACAACTTTTGTTACACGAAGGAAAAACAAAAACTGCAGTAAAACGTCATAAAGAGAAGGGGGTGAAAAAATTGCTACAACACAGAAAAAATGTGAAACCTAAATCCGGAGAGCAAATACAAAAAAAAAGAAAAAATTGAAATACAAAGTGAAAGATACAAAAATAGGAAAAAAATTAGAGAAAATAATTAAAAGCACGATATACGAGGGTGGTCTGAAAAGTTTTCGACATTTCCCCACATTTTTCAGAAATCTTCAGAAAATTTTCAGGAATTTTCAGAAAACATGTCGAAAAATGGCTAATTGTCGGAAACTTTTCAGACCACCCATGTATATGGAATAACCTCTGAATTAATTATTTGTACATTTAGGCAGAGATGAACGTTAGATCTACTAGGGTTGGCCTAGTAATGGGTATTGTTCAACTTGACATATTTTGGTGATACCTGGTGGAACTCCTTCATGATCAAACACAAGGAAAACTCACATTGTAGAGTCCACAAAACTTAATAATAATCAATGAAAAACTAAAAGTTCTAAAGAACTTTAACTGAATCTTAGTATGGACTACTGTCTGAAGAAAGGAAAAGAGGTAGTATACTATTATTAAGAAGAAGTAAGCGTTAAATGAAGGATACTTTAGTAATTACCAATGATTTGGCGCTTTAAGTGCTGAGCGTCTTTCACTAAAAGTAAGTTGTTTTGTAATGTGAACTTGAACTCTTTGTGGAAAAGAACTGGGAAGAATAGAAAAGTGATAGTAACTTTAAGGTTGAAAAATAGTTGATTGTACGAGTCAGCGTCTGACAATAGAAAGATTACTGAAGGAAATAAATTTAAGAATAAATTTTACGTCTCTAATTACTCAGTAAAAATGACCCATCATGATCTTAATTAGGAATATATTAAAAAGATATTAACTTGGAAAGAGAAAGGCATTAGAAGGATCTAAGTGAACTGCTGAAAGGGATGACACTGTGAATACATTTTGAAGAGAAAGTATTGAAAAGGAAGACCCAGAGGGGTGAAACAATGGAAGAAACGAAGGACTGATAAGGTTTCGGAAAAAGAGAGCCTAAAAATGTTTTATAGCGGAGGAAATAGGAAATAAGATACGACGACGGAACAGAATAATAAAATGTAATACGTTGGAATTGAAATCCACAGTAGAAAATTAACGCGGAGAAGCAGAAGTGAAAAAATGAACGAAAAAGAAATGAGAAAATGAGAAGTCATCTAGAAAAGGAGCGAAGATAATGACAGCAATAATGCTCTCTGGTGAAAATTAAGATGAAAATTAATGACAAGAAGACGTCCAATTAATTGACAGTGAAAAATTTTATAATGTAAGAGTTGGAAAAGATCTCTTTGTTTGAGATCTCAGGCAAAGAAAAGGAAAAATCAGGAGTGGGGATTTTGAGAAGGTAATTTCCAGAAATTTATTTTAGACTAATAAAAACTGAATAAGCATTAAAAGTATAAATCGTACATGGAGTGTAATCGAAATGTTTGGAAATTTGAATGAAGCGAGTAAATAGATGCATTAGTCATTTACCTCTAATTAGGCTATTATTATTTTTATATTTGCTTATTTACTATTTGCTGCAGTTGGAATCTCGCCAGATGGGAGCCCGAAACATTTGTCAAGTAGCCCTTAACAAATAAAAATCTCAAGCTCTTACAAAAGAAAGCTCATAGGTATTAACATTCCGAAATCACCTCCCTTTATTTACAAACAGTATTAGAAATCATGCAAAAACAATAACAAGACTTAAAATAGGGATCCATCCCCTTAGCATTTCCGCTAATGTTTTCACACTACACATGTCATTACAGTTATTACATAGTCACAGTTTACATAGCTCCTTGGATAAAAAAATCAGTTTCTCCATTATCAGACTCACTATTCTATCTAATAACAAAACTTTACACTATCATTCCTCTATTTCATAATAAACTCCAACGTATACCTCAAAGCTCATTTTGATCACTTTTTAACGGTAATATATACAAATTCAAAATCCTTTCGAATGTTGAGAAAGATTTGATGATGATGACGAAGGTAGATATTGCTAGTTTCTCCAATGTTTTATTGATATGTCTCTTTGAATAGATACACAACTCGAGGATGAAAATATAGAAGTATTCGAAATAGAATTTTGGTGTGATAAAAAATAATTTATTTAAAACCTTAAGTAAAACTCCTTAACTTTAAATAAAGCCACTCAGTAGGCTGCCGACTAATGAAGAGAAGGAATTTAAAGGAAATTGGACGTTTGGAATTTTTGAGATATTAAAGCACTACTCATACTTGTAAAATATTTGCTATTTTACCTTTGCGTATATATTTTTTTGAGATCCTGTAAACATAATGTAGAAGAAGATTGGCATCTTTATATCCGAAGATAAGTCAAAATTTACTATGCCCGGAAAATCATACAACATAAGTGTTTATTCAAATAATGGAAAAACGGCGACGGCGAAAATTTCCGTATGGAAAATGGTCCCAGACTCAAACTTAGATATAGAAACATCACAGAAATAATAGAGAATGCCAAGACAGCGGTGAAAATAAAGATTCCAACTTACTGTAAATATAAACAATAGGAATAAAGAGATTGTAAGTAATGCACAAGCAAATAAGTTCGTTGAGAGCGCATTTCTTCATTAAAGTGAAAGTCTGTGAGACACTCTATTTATAGTGGGAATGGCAGAAAATTAGAAGGACAAGTTCAGCGAAAAGGAAATCAAATGTTTTAAGGATGCTAAGGAGGGGTGGAAGAAGTTATTAAAACAAAAGGAAAAGAAGGAAATTAAAATTTGTTGGCCATGACACGGGGTCGGGTTGATTTCCGACATTCTTTCGAGGAAAGAATTTAAAGAGAAGAAAAGCGGAGAAGAAAAAATTCATTCGAAGGTAATGGGATGTGTTTTGGATATTAAAAGTTGAAGAGGGTGGAAAAGAGGGATGTTCGCTGTGGGTTGAATAAAGCTCAACCTTTTGGATTTGCTGATTATTTAATAAAAAACCTCCTTGGGTGAAATACGTATCTTATTTCCTAAAATACATTTGGTCAGAGAAAAGGAGAGCCTTTGGAAAAAGGAACTTGAGCATTAACTTTTCCTTGAAACATTTCAACTAAAACGACAAAGTGTTGTCATACTCAGATACGAACATTTACAAATAGGAAGAGATGTGCTATATATTGGTTACTTTGAAAAAATATTACAAAGATGCTCAGCTTATCCGTTGATTTCGATGCTAATCATTGACCACTAATCATTCGACCACCAGAGACTTAATTAGAGACCACGAAACATAATTTGCATGAGGCAGGTGTTACTACACACAATTATGCTAATCTCTAAATATCAATAAGCTATCGGTTTTTATAAGCGGAAAAATAAATCTTTGACACATTTAGTATTTATATTCTTAATTTTTTAGCAGGTTTCTGATCTAATGGAGTGGCATCATAACTAAAGATTCATCTCGATTTATTGAGTAAGTCTAATTTAAGGTTTAAAATACTCCATTAGTCGTTTGTCGGGGACACAGTCTTCCAGGTATTGAAGGATCGGGAAAAACCGGTATTACTGTCCTTCAGTACTTACAAGACGCTTAACAAACAACTAACGGAGTGTTTTAGACTTCTAATTCCTCAACAGTCTTATTCCGATTTTCTTTTCTAAGAGTGTTTTCTGACTAAAATTTAATCTTATATACTCAAGGAGACACATTCTTCTAATATAACATCGCCCACGGACGCTTCGACTATTCTCTTGAGGAAGTCTTTTAAGGGTCTTCCCACATACATTACGGATTTAGGCGATTCATTTCAAATTATTTGTTTGGATGATTCCAACACACTGAGTTTGCTGTTATTAAGTTTCTCCCACGTTGTCTACAAGAAAATTCATTTGACAGAAATTTATGTTGAAGAACAGAAATATCTCGTTGCTTGAGAACACAAATACACGGCTTTCAGTCGATATTTAACCATTGTAAGCATAGCATGTGGAATCAAAACCAATTTTCTCGTTTTGTAGTTGGAGAGTCACATTTAATTATTCCGAGGGATTAAAGCATCAACTCAGGATGTACATACAATGTGCTTTTGTTCTATCACACGCGTGGTAAGGTGGGTTACAAATTAAGCTTCATTCACAAAAGTAAGCTGAACATCACTTACATTGTGATCATGATACACATTCTGATTATGAATTTTTGACGCAAGTATAAACATAGCAAACCTGCGGTTGAACATTATTTTTCATTTTAAGTTTAGATCCCTATTTGTAACTTTTAGCTTATTATTGTTATAAATTCAAGAGCACAGGAAATAATTGATCATTACATGTTTTCTGATTTTCAACTTATAGAAATAAGCAGAAAAGTTTTAAGTCACGACCAGAATCAGGTGTTAATATAAGCAAAAAAAACTTTAATTGGATCATAATATTGCGTTTCACTTTTATTTCCATAACTTTTTTATTTTTATCACATTATACCACATATTATTTATTGATCGATTAGGATTCAACTATAAGAAATATGCTTTGTTTTCCGTTTGGCCACGTATTCAATAAGAAAAATGTCAGAAGATAACTTATACTAATATGATGATGTAATCATCAATTGCTGCATTCTCCGAGATACTTTTTATGTGATGATAATATTTCTATAACGGTATGTACACTGTATAAACGTTAAAAATCAACCCCCTAAATGTGATCAGAAAAGTAAGAATTTTTCACGTACTTCCAACAAAGGTCGTTCCCAGATTTTTCTGTTTTTTTATAATATATTTAGCTAAGTATACCATATTATTACTTGTGAAATTTGAGCTGCTTATTTTCTCCGACAAAGTTTACAGACATTTTTCTGTTGATAATTTCAGAGATATGGGGAAGGTGGACGTATGCTTAAATGTATAAAATCATACGTAAATCGCTATTAATCTTCGTATTTTTGTTCTGTAATGAATTCTATTAAAATTTCGATTCAAACGAGACATGAATTTGGCGCTGAAAGTAGTATTTGCTTAAAAATTGACCTCTAAAAATCAAAGATTAAAAATGAGCTGAATAACTTGCATATTATGTGAGAATAAAAAGTTTTATCTTTGCAATTTTGTCAATCTCTGTCAATATTTAAGTCTTCAATTTCAATTCATTCGTACATACATTTATCTCTAAAATTAGTTTTCAATAGTGATCATTTAAAACCTAATGGGACTTTTAAATTATTCTTATTCACATACCGTTTGCATTTGCGTTCTTTATCACGATTATTTAGAGACTGTGAATGAAACAGGGAATAAAAACGGCTGCACTAAGCATTACAAATACTTCGTTAATATGCATAAAGGGGATTACAGTGATGAGTACTGAAACAGAAACAAAAATTTAGTCGAAACGTCGAATATATTCTAAAAAAAACGTAAAACCATTTACATGGAGGGAATTTCATAAGCTTTAAAACTAACTCGAAATATACTATGTGGATGGAGTGACTTTAAAAAAAAAGTTAATTTAGTTCGGAAGTGAAGTTGAAAATCATTCTGTCGTAGACAAAGACTGCATCATTATACTCCCCTCACGAAATGGGAACAAACGAGTAACAAAGTTATTTCTGAGTTTAAGGTCAATAGAGCAACTGTGATCTTTTGGTAATTGGAAAGTGTCACAGTCTATCACGTCTTTGTTTGATTTCTGCAGTTACGATAGTTGTGCTCCTCCTTGACAAATGCTTGGTTTTCTCATTTTGGACATTCCGTGGACTATTCTGGCACACAGATAATGAAATAGAGAAATCACCATCGAATAAGTGGATTTATACGATATGGTTTACGCCACGAGAGTTGAGGTTGCAATTTTATTATGTGTCTACAATTTTCAGACAAGCTTGACAAATTGGCAAAACCATTTTGTACCACGTTAAGAACTTGTTTCTACTCAGCTTTCTGCTATGGGGCAGTAAAAAGGCGGTAAAACTTTGCATAGCTATTCTAGGGAAATATAAAATTTTACTACCCTTCAATAACTTTGGCGCTATAAATACATCGTGAGTCTGAACTCGTAGAGAATTTTATCGCTCCAAGAAAAGATTTTGATTAAAATTATCTCTACTCCGTGAGATGTTTCAAAAGGAAGGGGATTTGGAGTTGACGTTTCTACGAGAGAGTGCTTCTGAAAGGTAGACAAATTTCTCTCCAAATATAATCTCCAGGATTATCAATTTATTGATGATGGCAAGAAAGGTAAACCACAATTAATATGTTTTTTAACCTTCAGCATAATAGGATTAATATTCAAAGACGCAGGAAGTAACTGAAAAAAGTAAGTTTTAAGTGATTTATCACAAAATAAGGGATATAATGGCCATGTTATTCAGTCTGAAAGATCTCAGAGAAATTAAGATGAAATATATCTCATAAAAGCATCCTTTTCAAATGTTTTGTTTTTCTTCCATCATAAAGTATTGATTTTCAGAAATCATCGAAATTTTATTTAATATTTATATTGATTGAATGATATTAAATTCTGTTAATTGATACCGTTTAATATTGATAGATGGTATTCACTTTGAAAAATCGATATTAATAGAGATTTTCTGCTCCAAATTAAGATTATTACGGGTCCATTTCTTTATAAAACAGCGATGTTTCCAAAATTTCCATCAATTTTCTGTTTTCAGGTGATGAGCAAGAAAATTCACTATTTTTCCTAGCATATTTTATACAATTTTCCCACTCTCCTCTATTTTTATAGCAACTGATTCTCGATCTGTCTTTACTGCATAGTAATTAGATCTATCTTCTATTTTATTATAATTGATCTATGTCTATCTATTTCTTTATTACCAATCTCAATAGTCTTCACTTAAGTATTAATGTAATAATAGACGCAGGAGTTGGAAATACGAATGAATGCAACATATATAAATATGATGTTTCTATTCTAAGACCTGTATGCCAGCGTATCTTCAGTGTACTAGATGTCCTTTATCCATATTGTCAAATCTTCCGCTTCCTATGAGGTAATTCACTGGCGATTGTGCATTATCCATTATTAAATGAAGCATTTGTATGCTCTCTGTGAGATAAAACAACGCTACATAATTAATTCTTCATGAAAGATTCTTTTTTATCGATTCTCAGCATTAAAACCCAGAAAGTTTTCCGCCCAGACGAAGTTCGGAAATATCCGAGTAACTAAGCGACACACAACTGCAAACTTTGAAGCTTAACGCAATTGGCGAACAATCGCCATGTGAACGAGGGTATTAATTTAGCATATGCAGTCGACTCCTCATGCATCGGCGAGCAATTTCATCTGGATTTACTAATTCACGTTAGAAGTTACGGATTGACATTGCACGCACAAGCAGTAATTTGGGTTAATAATTTCCATGGTTACGCGAATGTTGAAAGCATTCATTCCTCGTCTAAAATCTCGTTTGCCGCTCTGCTAGCCTTGATGGATTGAAATGCGGTCGCCTCATGACACACATACACACGCACCCACCGCCCCAGAGATAACAAGATTGCAGCTCATAATTAATGTATTTTGGGATCACAAATTTCCGTCCTGCCCTTAATGACCTTTCAGCACGCCAATTATAACTAGTAATGCCCGGCACAAATGACCTATTCATTTTATGTAAAAGCGGCGAGTTTGAGAATGCGGAGTAAGTGAAAGGAAATTGCTCTTCCGATTTTTTACCCTCCGTAATTTTCCGTACGTTGTCAAATAGTAAAATTTGAGTAATAAAACTGGCGACTTAGTCCTCATTTATAACAGTGTCTCTATGATAGGTATTATTCTCATATTGTAGGAAGTTCTCACGCCACACGGTGAACTAAATTTATACATTTCCTCCACTGATTTTTATGGTAAAATAAGTATATCAAACTTACGATTTGGATATTATTATGATAATTTTTCTTATCGAGGATAAATCTTCAAGTAATCAAGAATTGTGATAAAAGAAACGATAATGTTCATATTTACAGTATGTAAGGTCCCCATGATGAACAATGTGATTGTTGAATCAGAGCTAATGCACATTTAGAATATACACAAAGAAAATTCCATGTTACATAGACTTAAATGATATAGTGAGTAAAGGGAAACTGATGCTAAAACGAGTTGGTTCTGGGATTAATTTTTTTTAATGTAATAACGAAATAGGATGCGTGCACCTCCTTCCATACGCCCAAAAGTTTTACATATGTTGGTACATGGATAATTAAATATCAAAAAATTACCCCCATTAATAAATTTAATAAGTAGGGGAAGGGAGATTGGTTTGATGAAATAAACAAGCCATGGCAACGCTTGATGCATGAAGAAATGAGAACTAAAGTAAACTTCATATGCCTTTTAGATTATGAAACATACGAAAATTAAAAAAATTCAAAGATTGCCTATACATCTATGTAATTGCGTGTCATTAAAATAAATAACTCCGTAGCCAAGTAAAGAATTGCTTCATTAAAAGAAGTATGCTGTGGAAGCTTCTTTGCTTCTTCTTCTTAGGAAGCTTGTTAGCAAACATTAAACTTCAAACATGAAACTTCACATGAAAGTCATTCATCACAACCTAATGATTTACGTTATGCTTTCTTTTTACAAACTATCTTACATTCTAATTTCGATTTGTTGATACAAATAAGACGATTTAGTTGTTCCACTTAGTAATGCAATCGATTTCTATTTTATTTTAAAATTATATTCATATTTCACTTCAATTTACCTTGAGTGAAAGGTGATCTTGTCATTCCAAGCTTGCGTACATTGAGAATGACATGCCTTTAATATTAAGAACTAAATTTATTATATACACGTACTTTATGTACTGCTTAAAATCATTGAACCATTTCAAAACTCGTAGAAAGCAGTTTAAGGTAATGCGAAAAGTCGTACTTTAGACCAGGTGAAATGCAATCTGGCAACTGCATGTTAATTAAAGTTTTATGTCGAATTAAAAATAAAGATACACTTCAAGGAGAAGGTACGTGAAAACATTCTTGATGGGGCAAACTAATAAAGATACACTTTCATATATATCAGATTAATAAAAACTATGTTTGCAAAAACATAGAAAAAATATAACAGGCAAATAAATTAGTAACAGAAAAGTAGACAAAATAAATACACATTCATACAAAATTTACAAATAAAAAATTATACAATAAAGGGCCATTTTATGGAATAGATGTAACCTCATTACAAAGATGCCCTTAAAAGCGCTCTTTCATTACTATTTTCCGATCAATAATGACGCCAAAATCAGGGGAATTCATAATTTGTAAGCGTATTCAATCTTCTCTCCATCCGCGAGTTTCGAAGGAACTCTTTCAAGACTCGAATACATTCGTTTCTTAAAGACCTCATTCCTTTGAATTCCGAATTAAAATTTAAGTAATGGCAATCTTTCCTTTCGCGCAGTTTTATGTAAGTGAAATTCTGAAGCCTGTCCGTGTGCTTATTTAAGACCTCTCCAAAGAAGCAATCTTTTATGCCTTGTGGCTGTCAGTTTATTTCCGTATAAAGTGGCCCCAAAAAGAACCCGCAAATTCTCCTCCTTCACTTCTGCACCGCTTATTTCCACCGCGGCTGTCGAGCAAAACTTGATTTTCTTGGACCTGCTTTTGACAATCTTTCCGGCCGTGAGTCGGAACGGAGGTTCTTTTCCACGGCTCAAACAGAACCAGAGACCGGGAACGCTTACATTCATAACCCTCCCGCGTGGTTGGGGCATTTTCCCTCGTTATTGCTCGGGTTGGATCCCGATAATCCGAAAGGAGCCACGTTTCACCATCTCGCATTCAAAATGGATGTTTGGCAATGATGAGCCCATGGATTTACAGAGACTTTGGGAATCATTTTACACATCTTCCTCTATATTAGTACAGAAGGGTAATTTGACTTGTAGGCATCTTTCAGGTGAAAAGCGGGGGAGATTAAAAAATAAATTAGAAGAACCGCATTGTATGACACTATGACACATCAAACGAAGTTAAAATTCAACCTAAGCATCACTAGCTAATATTTGAATTGTTTATGACGAAGGTCATAAACAATTCAAATAAAGGAATCATCTGTTCAGTGATATCTTTTAACTCCATTTTGTGGGTATCAACACTTTCCTTCCTAATCATGGAATAAAATGTAAGAAATGTCGCTGTAAATTACGAATGAACTGATACTGAAATATAGATGTGTAGTATTTTCTTTTTTGGAAATAACACGAAAATAAGAATGGGTTAATCGATTTTACATTACATCAAAAATGCCATATTTCTGCTGCATATAGATATTATGCTCCTTATAATATTCAGTGAATTAATAGATGCATACGCGACGATGATAAATCACAATGCATAAGATAGGATAACATTATAGTAACATTCAGTTTCATATACGGCCCAAAACCAGTTCTAATTATGTGGTAATTATTAAAAACATAGGAGCACGAAAAGTTTCACGAGAGTTAAGGCAAAATTGATCTTGTGGTTTAGTAAATTGTTTCCTTTGTTATTTCTTAAATTCCTCCTTGGAACCATTTTATTTTTGAGATTTCAAATGCTTAGAGATGGATTATCTTCATTGGTTTATTTTAGCGCTCCTCTACAATGTATGAGCAAATTGTCCTGTCAGCATTGTGCTGAGGTAAAGAATCTTTTAGACACTAAACTAGCAATTTCATAATGCAAAATTTCTCATTTCTTCAATTACTCCGATTTAATATTTCCATATCCCAGCGAAAATTATAAAATAGATATTGAAATTGAGGGCAATTCTTCCTTTAGCTTCAAGTGGGACACAGCCTTCGCGAGGAAAACTTTTTGGTTTTTTAAACGGAAAATCAAACGCAGAGGGAAAGATTTGCGGCTCGGAGGATTCAGAAAAGAAATCCCTATATTTCTTTGATATTTCACGAAGAATTGATGAATACGATTTGGAATTCCATTGAATATCGCCGATACGTATAAAACTGTATTTATTTTCTTCTCCCTGCGACTCGCTCCCGAATGGCGATGTTTTTCTGTCGGAAACCTTCCTCCTTGATTTCCTATAAAAGACCTTTTCTCCGCTCACGTTTTTTCTTCAAATTCCCCCTTCAAAGATTTCTCCTCTCACTTTATAAGCCTTCTTAACTCATCAATCAATATCCTCTCCTCTATCATCTTTAATATTGCGTTTATTCTCATATTTCTTGTTCTTATTTCCCTACTTTACATGCCATTGTATTCCAAATGAGGTTTTATTCAAATACTTTATTCAGTAAACACGAAACCGAAAGTAGTCACTAAGAATAACCGTCTGAAATCATCCAAGAATCTTGAGAGATATTGAGACTTCTACTTAACCAAATCTTTATGTCTGAGGATAAAGAGGCAGATGTAAAAATTAATTTAGGAGGTTGAAATGCACAGGTTTGTGTATGATAATCATTTTTATATTTTCTTCATAGATTTCTAAATACGTATCGAGATTTTACGACAAAATTTAATCACCAACTAAAACATTTTGTTCATTTATAAGATATGGAATTTGTTGTATGTGTGAAATGTATTAATAACTTGATATAGTAGAGAATTGCGGATAGTAATCACGTTGATGACGCAGGCAGTTAGTTTACTTATCATTTCCCCCGAAACATTACCAATATACTAAAGAATTTAAAAAATACTTTGCAGCTTCAACAAAATGTAGATCTTCAAGATTTGTAGATAAAGATAGACCTCTCTAATAAATTATATTCAGTGAAAAGTATTTTTTAATTCTTTAATATGGCTGCATTTTAGTTTTCGCATGAAATTGCATTGCTGCATTTCTTTCAATATCTTTCCTAAAATCGTATTGCATACATTTCGTCATAAGATTCCTTCTGTACCTTTACTAAATCCATCTGAAAGGTTCTTTAAAAACATTCCCTACGGTATTAAATCTCCAAAATTGCTTAGTTTAATATTTCGAATCATCCCAGATTTATAGGAAATCTCTTACATCACCAATCATCTAAAAAGTTAGAAAAGGAATACTGTAGCATGAGAAATATATGTTTAAAGGTTATGCTCTTAAATAAAATCATTTCCACCAATTTGTTTTTATACTTAATTTTTACGCACGATTACTCCCACTCCTCCCATAAATCTTCAATTATCAGTAGAGTAATTAGTTTTCGAGCGTTAATTGTCAAGTAATTACTGTCTTCTGCCATTCCATAAAATTACATGTGACTGATGTTGTTATATTAGATATTTCCCAATCGACAATGTATCTAGAGGCAAGGATGAGTATAGGACCTTTAAGGCTCCCAGACATGCTACCTACTTAGCAAATAATCAATAAAATCAATATTCAAACAAAATTCAACTAATAAAGAGAGAAATTTTATCGAAAAAATGATGGTAATGAGTAATCCGAAATTTATATCAATAATTTCGGCAGTAGTATTTTTAAAAGTGCTTCGACAGCTAAGATTATTTCGCACATGCAGGCCTCCACCGGTTGCACACGCTAGCCACTTGGATATTACGGACCCATCACTAATTTATCAATCACATGTCAGGGAATGAATATTTTTGCATACTTAAATCAGCGTTACATACATCTAATTATCGACTTCAATAAAATTTAACTCAGTATGCCTCCTAAATTTTATCCTATCGTCTCTTACTAAATCACTCCTCACTGTCACTTTACTCTTTTCAAATTTCCTCCTGAATATAATTCTTTTCCTTTCCATTTTCTCTATCCCAGAATATAGAAACCGTCTGTTATTCCCCTCAGAATCGCTTGAAAGCGCTTATGATATCGGCTTATACTTTTCATAAAAGGGAACGTGATAGCTTTAACCTTTGACATGGAGATGCTTTGAAAGGTTCATCTTCTCTTTCGGAAGTGTTATGAGATGAAATAAGAAAGAGCCTAACTGCCGCGAGCGGTAATACCGGTGGAATTTTACGGAAGTGGGAGCGGAATGAAGTGAAAGATATACTCTTTGATGCATGTAAGGGTTAATGTAAAACAATGGGGGCTTAAATTAGCGAGAGTAGTAAATTTCTCAACTGGTAATTACTTTCGCTAGAACAAGGCACGATCGATCCCAAGCTTCAGTCGATATTCCACATTCTGCCTCAGTTTTATAGATGGATGTTTACACATTTTGATCCATTTCAAGGATGATACGTATATATAATTTTATAATTATAATTTTTGTCTGTGATTCACTTCGTTTTGTGCAGAGGAAAGCTTAATAGTACTTTATATTTAATTTAATTATTTTTATACGTTGAATTTTGTATTTGTAATTGTATTTTATTTGTATTTTAATTTTTAAACTTGTATTTTATTATAGAGCTACTATATTATATTATAGACTATTTGGTGCTTTTCAACCTCTGTAATTAATTTTTATGAATTAAAAATGCTGAAAATGACCTAAATTAGCAATTATTAATATAATTGAACATTTTTCCTATTAAACTGGACATATGAGTGTCAATCTTCTATAGCACCTAGTAGAAGGTCCATTACTTGCCATTGCTTAATCTTCTGTACCAAAAATATCAGCGTCCATTATTGCTATGTGACGATATATCTTTTGAGACGAACAATTTTCAACCTATCGTTAATTAATTTTAATTTTTATATTACCGATAATACAGCATATACTTTTCTAAGCTAATTTCATTCAATGTGTAATCATTTTAAGTGCATTCAATCAAGATGTATGTTTTTGATTTTGGGCGTACGAGATCATAAATGTTTTCTTTGTTCATATATTGACGCCCCTAAGATGATTGCGCCCCGGGCATCTGCCCTGCTCATCTGCCAAACCGGCCCTGGACATGACATGCGTATTCCCCATCTAGATTGCTTCTTGTTTCGCAAAAGTTCTTACTTCTTGATAACTTACCCCTCGCCGTCAAACAGCTATAGATTTTCTTTTCCATCCTGTCCCTTCCCTTGTATTCTATCTTTAATTACTACTTTAGGCTTTCCATTCCCTCTCTGCCTTTGTCCCGCACAACTTCCGTTTCTTTTCTTCAATTAGAAATCCTTTCTAATCCACGGTCTCAAAATTTTCATTTATTTTATCATCTGGTGAACAGTGTTTCTCAGTCTTCGTCTGTTTGACAAGGATTCGTTTATAAATAGAAATGTCAAAGAATGGAGTATGCTGCCTGGAGAGGTCTCTAAACACTTAATGAAAAATAAAAAGGAGTTCAGAAGTAAACATCTGTTTTTTATGAAATAGATGAGTGATTGTGTAAAGTTTTATAATTATTTAGATATTGTAAAAGTGATGGTCGAGAAACTAATGAAGTGATACGTGACTATTCAAGGGGACGATGTAAACTGCGAATGTGTAGTAAATGTAAATAAATTATAAAAATATAATAGTAAGTATGGGATATGTATGGAGTTGTATTAGAAGGGACAGAGGGTTGTTCTATGAATTAAGTCTTGTTCTTTTAGTGTGTATCTTCTAATTCTGTTTGTAAATATTGTGATGTTATTTCGTAAAGTTTACTATTATGAGACTTCTAGTGTAAGAGATTGTGGAGTGTATTTGTGTTTATTTAGTGTTACATGATAATGTTTAGGAGCTTCCACTTTACATCAATCTAACTGCAGTAAATGATAAATAAGCAACATAATAGTATTTAAAACAGTATTAATCCAAATTAGGCATTACATTCCCAATGCGCATCGGATTAATCTAGAGGAGAGTTTGACGTGAGAGATTTTTTTCCATTGTCTATAATCATTCTTTTCATTGAATTTTACTGGATCCTAGAGTGCGATATGATTTCCGTTTAGTAATTCAGTGGATATTTTAACATTAATGCTTTTATTTTGCCTCATCATTTTTTGTTTTAGATTTTGTGTAGATAAATAACAGCTAGGGTGAGAATGTACAAAGGAACAAAAGGGGCAGTGACATGCAAAATTTGGGGAAACACTAGTCTAAAACTTTTTTTTTAATTTTTCCCGATCAAAAATCGTACTGAAAATTTCTCACATCAATTCCTTCTTTTGCACGTACTTATAATAGTTTTCACGGGACGATTAGTATGAATAAAGGTTTTAGGTTTAGGAAGTGCATATACAGACTATAGTCGATGTTTAATAGAGGTTGGAGGAAGGATAGTGTTGACCTGGTCTCAGCCAAATTGCATTAGCTAAGAAGCCTATGAAGTTATATTGAGGAAAATCTGTTGTATGGAGCACACTGCTAAACGGATGCGAAAACATACTTTTAAGAGAGCAAGGAAAGATCTGGTTTAAAAAACGATGAAATGTGGAAATGGTGGAGAGCTTTGAAAATAAATTGTACCAAAGGCAGACATTTTTAGGCATTCGGAAATAAGTGAACGAAGAGGAATTCTTGATTATATTAATATTAGTATATTCTCCCGTATAAAAGAAGACGAGACTAAATTAAACTTATGAAATATGCATAATTATCTGGTTCTTCTTGATTTTCAAAAATAAAAAATAACCCCTCTCAAACTTTAAATAATCATCGTCATAAAAACTGGAGCTATAAATATGAAAATTTTATTGAACCTAATATATGAGAATCACCTAAAAATCTAAAGTATCAAGTAACTAAGAAATTTTATTGCTGTTTAGTAAATTTAAAATCAAGTAATGCAAATTTAAACCACTTAGAACATAGGTTATACTATTTGTAAATATATATTGCTGAATTATGACTTTCAAAGTTTAATAATATTTAAGTGAATCTGTCATATTGTCTGTCATTATCTGGCATGCAGTTTAACTTAACTTAATCAGCCTTTTTGCTAAATTATAACCACCCGATAGTCACCATCAAAATGGCCGAGTGGTTAGAGCGTCTGGTTCAAGGTTCCAAATTCCTACACTTCCAAAGATTTATCCCAAATGTTGTCCTGTTTGGTTCGAGTCCTGCTCACAGAAATCTTTTTATCCGGAAAATTAAGTTTCAGGTTTGATTAGAAGTTTCATAAGACGACGCTGAGAGTTTTTTTTACAGCTTACTTGTTTTAAGTTGTTAAAAAGAATTAAGAGTGTATTTTACAATTAATTAGTTTTATACTTAAAAGTATATTATAGAGCTGGATAGTACTAGAATGTGATTTAAAAAAACCACTATTATATGGTCTAAATAGAATAGGGTGGCCAAACTTTCATACTTCATGCTTCTATCATTTAATTTACATAAGATGCATAATCTTTCATATAAACTATAATAATCCGACTTATTCTATGATATAATTAATGCATTTTCTAAAATTCAGCGGTAGCCTTACTTATGGGCGTAAGTATGAGTATTTGTGTTAATATATAGTAGAAACCTGTTAAGATGCTTTTCAGGGGACTGAGGCGGAAGATCGGCTGTAGCAGGTTGGAACACATCTGGAGACAGGAATAAACCTCCTTATAACCGGGTAACAGAGTTTCTTAAGCGGTACTTGTATTATGTATTCAATACTAAAGAGACTGGAGCCGAGAGAAAACCACGTGTTAAAGGGGGATAGCGTCACGCCTGGGAACGCGTTAACTGTATATAAAAACTTATTTTGCTCTATATTCAGCACATCATTTATATTCATTTAACGGGCCTTTTTTGGCGGGTTCGTTATAGATTGACCATTCCTTCTATAAAACTATTAAGCTTTGATGAATGTATAGTCAAATGTAGCGTAGTTACATTATCCCCAACAATAACCTGTCAAAAACCATAATAGAAGAGATCAAACTAGGATTTTCCCGGCGTAGACCATAAAACCGGTGTTACGAGTTGCTATGTTACTCAAACAACAAGCCGATCACTAATGGAAGAGTACATTGTCTATCAAAGAGGAGCGGACTGAATTTTTTCTTCTTTATGACACCTGTAGAAAAGGAAGGAGATTTAACCCGGTTGTAAGCGTCAAAAGTGACAGGTGTAGTGATGCACGAAGAAAAATTGGCGAAAGCCACGGATGCTGTTGTTTGTACGGAGAGAATTATGCCTCGTTCAACATTTTATCCTCAGCCAAGTTTGTTTCCTGGACTCCAATGCATCTTTTGTGAACTGTACCTTTGTTTATCGAGGGATATGTTAAGGGCAGTGGATTAACCGAATTTCGCATTTCCTTGTATGTACGTTTGTTAGTGAAGGATTAAATAGTTGAAGATTATCCGTAACAGTGAAAATTACAATGAACGTATGACCTCTATATAAAAGCAGTGTAATCATCCACTTAATTATTCTCCAACGGAAAACATGTAATATGATCTCAGCCAATGCATTGGGTTTGAATAGTGATTCCAGAGTTGTTTGTTTAAGCGTATATTTTCTGTTGAAATCTGCAAAGGTGAGTATTTATTTGCATTTTAATCGAACGTCTCTTTCATTTTGCAGAACCGCTTTTCCTGACACTGTGATTACGCACATTCCTATTTCCATATAAAATGGATATCTTTCCTACTTTTGCACAATGCTTGTTTTCAATTTTATTTCTGTTTGAGAGAAGAAACGAATTAAGTTACGGCCGAGAGTAATTTTGCTAAAGAGTTTTAAATGAACCCTTTTCAGTTTTTGATGAAAATGCAGATATCGGACATAAAAATCCCTGCACCTTGATTTCAACAGAGAAGGAACAACGGAAGCATATAAAGTTTAAAATTTACTGTTTTTATCTTACCATACAGCAAGTCTGTGAGCTCGTACTAGCATAGTATACAACAGGATTTGGAGCCAGATCCAGATTTTAAGAATTTGTAACAGCTAAACATATTCGAGGAATTTATACAAGTAAGTAAAGCGTTTTTATTGGATGAGCGAAGGCTGGAAACGCAACTGTAAAGCCAATAATCTGGTTCGTGTATATGGTAAGAATGAAGAAGAGCAGAATGACTGTTATTCTATGAAATGAGAAAATGAATCCCCACAAAGGGATAGGATGTTTAAAGGTAATACAGTATGAATGAACAATGAACAATCCCAAGGAAAGACGGACATGAGAAATATCTTGTAGGACCGGGATTCAAACCCAATCTTGCACTTTCCGGGTGAACGCTTTGCCATAATGGAAAGTGGATGATTTTGAGTGTAGGAGTTTCGTTTCTGTATTCCCTTGGGAATATTTCTACGTCAACGCCTTTCAGTTTAGTTACTTTCACCATGAATTGAATGTGGTGAATCTGAAGAAGATGAGGCAGCTTGTAGGAGGAACACAAGAGAAGTTATGCAATTTTAATCTTTTCTTGTTAATATTTACTGATAGATGTACGTGTTGGGTTGACAGAAAAACAAATACAAAGGTGCAAGGGAATATTAATTACTTCATTCAATTCCAATTAAGTTCTGCAGAAGAAATAAGCGCATCAAATATTGAGAGGAGAGCGAAATCTAAGGAAAATAATGGAAAGAAGAACAGAAGTACACAGGAGAAGAAAAGGAAAAGAATGATGGATGGCATACAGTAGGTAATGTCACCAGTAACGAAGTGAAGGGGAATGAATAGATAGTATTAGGGGGCGTTAAACTTTAGAAAAAAGAAGGGCTAACCCTACAGTACCAGCAAACCAAGCATTGCTTGGAGCGACAAAATTTTGGTGGCGATAATTTTTAATTGCAAGACAATATCTTCACTCTGTTACATTTACAAAACTCGGAAATCGAGAAATTAGGGAATGTATGAAAAACTTAAGGGCTACAAGTTTAAAGGAATATTGTCTAAAACGAGACAAAACGGGAAACACTTTAATCTTCGAATTCTCGCAAAAATTTCATAACGATCAACTGCCGCATTGTGGGCCAATCGCAGAACGAAGCTTTTCCCTTTTTTGATTCTGTATATTTGTTAATGATCCCCATAAAATATTTTTCTACCAAACAATTTTATTATTTCAATTTTATCGAACAATACTCTTTGAAATATATTATACTAATAAAATAGTTATTGCTACGATTGTTTGCTCCAGCCAGGTCGTTCAGATGACTTTGCTGGATAACTCAGCTGGATTTGATTCTAGGTAGATTTGCATATCATTAGCCTAAATGAGATATTTGCAGAATTTGTCTATGATCCTACAATATTAGTTTGTGGTCCCGGTCTACTTTCAATTATTCAGGTTTGAAGAAAACACCGATATGGAATATACACTAGATACAGAGATACCAGGGATAGAAATCATTGTAAAGCAACTATATTAGTTGCCATACCTCCATACCTGCTTAAATATGTTAATAAACCTTGTGATATTAACTTAGTCAATTTTTTGAGGTAACTTCACGGATTTTCCCGCTCCAAAAGTTAACAAGCCTCGCTTTTTGCTGTAGGAATATAATAAACATACTTAAATGTCTGGTAGCAATGTATCACTTATTAGAATGGTTGCAATTAAAAAAATTGACCGATGGTGTCTCAGGAAATATTTCTCCCTTAGTGCACCGAAATACCTTGGGCCGTTACATGGTAGAACACTAATGCATGTTAGGACGTGTAGAGCAGTTTTGTGTTTAACCATGGTTTCTAACATTCTAAAAGCGATAGAAAATGGCAAAACCGCTTTGTGAGTTGGTGAAATACACTCTGAAATAAGTGGATAAAAGTTTTAATCGTTGATCTTCCCCGAAAAGTAAACACACTCGCTTAATCTGTTTCCTACACGTTCTCAACGCCAACTAATTGCGGAATAAATGAAGAGCGGAATTTTTCCTTCCATAAATATTTTGCCTCATCGGTCCCAGCGTTGCGAAAGGTCCGCCTTAAAAAGACATCGGCCCAAATCCTTGAGAGTGTCATGTTCAGGGAGATAAGTCAGGATGTCAGGGGAAGGATATAAATTTTTAAAAATTCCCAGGATTCGGAGAGAGGGTAATGAAAAAGAGATTCCTCTCCTTTGGGATGCGTAATCCTGGAGAAAAGTGGAAATTACAAGCTGTTTAAAAACTTTTTGCTGATCCTCTTAGGAACAAAAAGATCTCCTTTCGGATACTGGGAACCTTACTTCTTTTTTTACACATCCTCCCAATGCTTTTTCCATTTCCTTCCTCTCCATCGAAGTTTCCTCTTTTTTAATCCTTCTATTATCTACTCCTCCGCTGCAATTCCACTCTTCCTTATCTCCGCCGCACTCGTATATCTTTCCCTTTTTTCTAATCCCTCTTCATCAGCTCCGGATTTTCCTCTCCCTTTTCATCAACTCCTTACGCCATCTTTCCTTTCCTTCACAGAGCGCCCTAATTATGGATTGTTAGCGGGGACTTAAGGGAACCCTTACTCTCTACGGCTTACAAAGATCCTTTCTACGCAATTTGTTATTTCGTTGGGTTTTTAGTTAACCTGGCCGATGGAAAGGAAAGAGAGATTCGTTGTGGACAACTGGAATAGGAAACAAACGCAACGAACAATACTCACATACAATGGAAACCGTTTAACTCGAAACGAGGAATACGAATGGCGCGAAAACTAATAACACGAAATATTGGTTAACTTAAAGTGTTTATGGTAAGGAACAACATTGACTACGATAGGGAATTCAGTTCGTTGTATTTAAAAGAGAAATAAATAACCAGCGTCTATTTTTGACAGACTGAAACTTTAAAGCCTTCTTTTCTCAAATCTTGCCTGTAATTTTCCGTAATTCTCCTATATTCAAATGTACATTATTTGTGTCTTCTCCATTTGTACTATTACTTTTCTTTCTTTCTTTTTATTTAATCCGATAATAATACTTAGTTTTTATTTATTTATGGTATGTGGAGGATCGAAGTCTCTCTTCGATAAAATTTGCTCGTAAATTTACATCATTGAAACCTTTTGTGATTCGGTAACTAATTTTTTGGGTTAATTAATCAAAGGTCTATTCATTTAATACATGTAAAATTATTAAGCATTTTTATTAAAAATATCAGTTGGTACCCTCACAAAAATCCACTTATGGATAATTACAGGAAGTGAGCAGTAGACGAACATATACGACAATTTCCTATCCATTAAGGCCTGGATTCAAGCCCAGGGACCGCTGACCACTTTCTAGCCGCAATAGGAGCCGATAAGGAGGTTATAAAGACGAATGTTATCTATGGAGCCGAAAGTAGCAGGTTGTGTTTACAAAGAATTCGGTCAGAATAAAATTCGGTAATCACGGAATGCTCCATTGTAATTTAGTAGCAAAGTAGCAGGGTATCACATAATCTCTCTTACATCTTCCGTAAACTTACTTTCTCTGAATTTATTTCTCAATCTTGGCTTAACTCCCATTTTTCCCAAAGACTCCCTGAGAGTCCTCATGTCATGGAAGTGTGAGTATGTAAGCTCATGAGAAGAAATTTAATTTTAGGTTTGCACTGAAGTTCTGCTGAAAAAGTCATCTCGCACTCTTGGAAATAGAATGACAAAAACTACAAGAGCTATTTAGTCGGCTATACAAAAGCCGTCTTAGGACGGATTTTACTTCGTAAAAAAAAGTACAAAATAACACGGAGTAGATTATAGACTTCCAAGACCTTGATAGTGTTCTTACGAGAAATGTCATATCTATGAGCAGTTACAGATAATAACAAACTACACTCTTTTATTATTAACAAAATAACGACTGTTTCCATTTACAATACTGGGATATGTTGCCTGAAGAGGTCATCAATCTCTTACCCAAAATGTTTTTATTTTTTTTTACATACAGCGGTATGTAACGTCAACTTATAGTGATAAGATATCAGATATGAATAACAGAATCAGCAAAAACAGAAAACAAAATAGTTTTAATAGAAATAAAAAAAGATTTTTACTCAGTAATATGACGACCTGACATGGGTTAAACCTAATTTCATAAATGTCCTTTTAGCTAAGGAAAAAGGATTAAAAGGACAGAGAGGGGAGAGAATTCTCCAAAGAAGGAAGAAAAGGGAACGTTTGATAAGGGAAAATCTTGGTGTAAATAGAGATGTGAAGAGTTTAGAGTAATGTTTAGGTTGTTGTGATTCTCTAAAGTAATATGACAAATATTGAATGACTATTTATCTTTAGTTATGATTTTGTGAAGTGATAAGAACTATTGACTTTGGATCTACACATATTTATGCATTAATGTCTTCTGTAGATAGTTTTATGCATGAGGTGTAGATATGTACACATTAAAACATTTGATTTATAATATTTATTTAATGAATTATATATCTTTTACGGATCGATACTATGGTCACACGCGAGCAATGTGATGGAACTAGTGATTCCAAAACGTATGTACCTAGTTTTGTCTTTGGACCTTAATCTTTCAATAAATAAATGAATACTTTTGCATCATTTCCTATCCTAGGATACTAGGATAGCTTTGCACACGTACTTTTTTTTACTTAAATTCCCTCTTTTTCGTCAACTACAACTACAAACCACATTCGTCCTTTCTCTTTATATCCACCAATATCCGGTATCACTCACATTCTCAATACTTTGAACACTATCCGATATCTCCACTCATCCTTTTACAACTGGTCACTTAGAATATTATTCATTCCAGATCTAGGCATTTCCACTTGTCTTTGACCCTCTCAACTGACTTTGTTTCCCCTTTTAACAAATCATTTTATGCTTGCCAAACAATGTGATACGACTGCGTCCAGTTTACTTACAGGGCCTTTGTGACTCACTTTAATCACTTAGTATTAAAAAATAGCCTTTACTCTGAGATTACAAAGGATCCATTAGAAAAATTAGCCACTTATCGCTTTAAAATAAATTATCGCTTTTAGCATCGATTTCTTCTCATTGCCATTTGAACCACCATCAAAATAATTTACGCGGCGTATTTTTAATTCGAAAACAATTCAAGTCTTTCTTACCGTGACTACACAAGGGAAAGCCCTCAACGCGGACCAATTTCAACAGACACACGAATCTGAATGCATAAGCCTTCATCGCGACTCATTCTCTCCCTTTAGGCATTGTTAACGTTAAATTTCCCTTTGAAAGCGCCAAAAAGATACGCGAATACGCTGGAGTAAATGCACTCCCTTTAATCACAGTGACATGAAGTATAAACGGAACAAGGAAGTTGCGGTGACCGCGTCCATCTAATTTATTAAAAACGTTCTCTAACTCCATAGACGTCAAGTTTGAGGGAATGTTTCCGAGAGTTCTGAGGATTCGGGATCTGTAACAGAAATGCCATCAAAATGGCGCATACATTATAAATATTATATGAGTTGTAATTTGTGAGACACGCGTGGAATTAAATGGTACAACACTAGAAAACTTACTCGTTATATATGACGGAAGTTAATTTAAATCGAACAGAGAGCTGTTATGGTTACAAACATGTTTTCATGCAACAAATTTTACATCATGATAGAGTTTCTAGTTGAAATATATCCAAAAGAGAAAGTCAAAAGATTTATATGAATATTATTCATTATATAAGAAGTGCATGAACTCATAGAGCTATTATTTCCTTTTCAAAGCTCTAAGGCAAACCGGTTAAACGTTTATTCGCTCCGATCATTTCACTATTTCACTCTTAAAAAAGATATATTTGTATTATGTCTAGCTTTATTATTTACATAAAATTGAATAAATTCTTATAATTTAACAAGAAAAAATAATGAAATAATTATTAAAACATTAGATAAGATAAAAACAAATGTAAGTAATTCATTTAAGTGGTTGCAAGTAGTAAAATTTGGAAAAAAAATCTTTACAACACAAGGTTGACAAAAATCTATCTAACATCCAAACATATTGGATGTGAAATAAAAGTGTAACACAGTAAAATGTAGAGAGAGACAGAAATATCAAAAGCCTAAGAATGATTTTTAAAAATGCACTAATACGCATGGAAAAAACCAAAATTTTATAATAAAAAAATTAAACCGAGTTAGTAAGTAAGGTATAAGATAGAATGCGATGGATTCATTACTAATCCTTTGGAGAGACACGGTTATAATATAAAATTCATGAAGGAAGGCGTCGTTTTGTGGAACTTTATAATTAAATAAAAAGAAGACAAGAGGTTTTACTTTTCTAACGTGTAAAGTACAACCTCTTGCATTCTTTTTAGCGATTATAATAAAACGTATTACTCTTCCATATGTTGTTTATTATGCATCACACAATGTCGCACAATAAATGCACTAAGGAAAAGCTGTCTTTCCACAAAGCCACGCCTACAAGTATCGATTTTACTGTGAAGATACCTTTTCAAACTAAAATGTATTATCTTACCGACTCCTATAATTTATGAATATATTTTTAAATCAAATTGATATCTTAGATCTTAAATTATTGTGTTCTAAAATATGTTCACTATTACTAACCATTTTTGCAATAATTATAAAATATAATTACTTAATCGTATTAACACGGAGTGATTTGTCATAATAACTATCCGATTTAAACTGTCGGATAGCTTTGGATGGGAATTCAAACGCACATCTCTCTTATCTTTCAACAGCTGTCCTACGTCATCTTATCGACCCTCCATCATTTCAACTGTCTGTACCAGAATTAATTGCTGCTCATTACATTGGCGGTGGTATCTTTGAGCATTAATGTTCCGGAACGATTCAAACCTAATGGTTCTTTGATTCCTAAAATAGCGGATGTTTAAGCGATCGGATCAGCACAAACTGTTCGGTGGAAGCATTCCAAATCAAACGAACTTAAAGATTCGATATCCATGTTTCCAAGGTTGTCTGTTTACTTTAAAGGTCATAGTTTATTGGGAAGATGTTTATTTCGTGTAATAATTCTATATAATATCTGACTTGGTGAACTTATGGCTGAAGAAAAGTTCTCAGACGGAGAAGTAAGAAGAAAATGAAAAATTGTGCGAAACTTCGGCAATAAATTAAGAGATAAAACCATCTTCGAAGACGTATCTTTTAGATGTAATTTACGTCCAATCTGCCACATAAGCCAGTGAGATACTTTGAGAAAAATATAGAAATAGATAGTATGATTAGTCACTTCAAAAATTAATTTTCCTTATAAGTGATATGTGACTATATTTTACTGACATTACCCGTAAAGAGCATGTAATCCTGTCACACTCTAAGTGGCAATCAGGATAAAATTATGTGTAAGCATATTATGTATGTATCCTGATTGTTGCTGATTGAAAGTATGAACCCTGATCGCATTAATTTTTAATATTTTTTTATCAACTAGCTCAAGTTCCCGTTGATTAACAATGGAGAAGCGTAATATAAACCATACTGATTGTAGCTTACTGGACTCTGGAATTATTTAATAGATAAAAACATTATCAGACGAAGCAATAGCTATACTATGTACTATATATACTATCAGAAATAACTGTCAGCTGAATCAAAAAGCATATTTTTCGATTCACATCTTTTATATCTCATTGCTGAGCAATCTGTCACTTCTGAAATTATGATGTGTATGGAATATGAAAATAAAGGAAATATACTAAAAAACGTAATTTTTTAGAACCAAAAGTACAATTGTTAGTTATGGAATAAGTACAATTTTTCGAGTTTCTTTCCATTATGCACTTCAATAACACATCGTGTGATTCTGTGATAAAAATGAATGATTCAAACTGAGAGTAGAAAACAAAGAAGTTGATTCAATGAAGTCTTTAAAAAGAATACAGGATTACATCCACATGGAAACCCTAGTTAGAGCAATACTTCATACATCAAACAAAAATACATGGATTAGAGAGAAGGAAAATAGCAGCTTGAACATCAACTCCTGACTACATCTGAAATGAGCCGAAGTCTATCAAGGACTCTGATGAAACGCTCTTCCAAATCGACCTCAATTTCATTTCCCTGATCTTTCTCTTCGCCTTCGACACGTCCAAATTCGCCCTTCGAGAGCCAATTTTTCCTCGATTTAAACTCAGGAATATTTATTTTTCGCCATGAAAATACAGCCGGCGATCCGGTCGAAGTTTCCCGGTGGATCGGAAGGAAGATCCCGCCGAAAAAATCACAGCGAAAGCTTTCCTGGGAAAAGTGGAGTTTGATCTGCTCAGTGAGCGCGTTGCCCCATTCCACTTCCGACATCAAATATTCACCGAAACCGCAGTGCGGGGGACAAGAATTTCCAGAGAGGGCTCATTATGAACCTACGTTTGCCATCTCTGCTTCCGCCTCCGGCTCAGTTTAGATCGCAAACAATTGGCCCTCATAAAAAGGACGGAAGTGAAACCTTTTTCGATATTCGGTTATTTTTTGCTACAGATTGGTTCTTTATTTATATTTCCCTTGATTGATTTACGCCGAAACGTAAAAAAAACTGGACGTCGTCTGCTATGTGGGTTACATATAGGAAGCTAAAATGATACACTGTAGAGGAAGCAGCCTTAATCAAGGAATATATCGAGAACAAATAATGTCTGGAAATTTAAGTGAAGTTAAAATTATCATTCAAACCCCCATGAAGTGCTAATAGATCTGTAATTGGTGTGAATCAACACCACCACCTTCTATAGTAGTTATAAAATGCCACCATAGCTGAGGTCATCTCACATATGTGCCCCGTGTGAATTAGTGGATAAAATTGTTTCACATGAAAAATGATGATCAAAATATTTAAATTCGGAAAATCATAAATTAACACTTTCACTTCTATTTTTCTAAGTTTTAGGCTTTTAGCGCCCTGAGGAGGATCAGAATTGTTTTAATTAGTTTTTCTAAATACGTAGATCACCCGTACCCCTGTGTCATGTGTTGAACTGAACCAATTACTAATAGAATATATTTTCCGGAGCAACTGAACAATTTTTTACCGAATAAACTCTATATAATAGTTTTTCCAATGGCCCTGCAGTTATAACGTTTCCAACCGTTTTTCTACATACATTTTTCACAAACTGATTCCTGTATACCACAACTTTAACGAAAAAAACAATTAAAAGCTGTTTGATACGCATGGGATTCCCGTCCTTTGACTCTGAATACAGGCAGGAATTTCCATATTTCCGATACACACCGTTTTATAAAACACGTCTCGTTATATACTTTGATTTGATCCGTTGCTATTTGGAAATTCTCCTTGGAGAGCGAATGACCGCACGTTTATGGATAGATCCCGAATCTTTTGACTTTCGTTTAAATTGTGAGAGTCAATCCCCTCGTCATTTTATTTGAAAATGCCTCGGCGATGCTCTTTTATTTTTACCTGACCGATCTCGTTTTCGATACGCTTCCCAAAAGCGCAGAGCTAACCGCGTTCCTTTCAAATATTTGGTTTTTTGTCCCAAGTTTTGGGAATCGTAATTCTATTCGCCCAAACGGAGCCTTTTGTTTATCCACAGGTCGGTTTCCGCTGAAACGGCGGCCCAAAATCCTAACGAAACTGCTTATAGATTACATTCGCATCTATGGATTTTTCGTTCTTTGTGACTCTGCGGGTTTTTGATGAAAAAGCGACTGAAGTTCATTGCAGCTGAACTCATTTCCGTTCCAAAGGACTTTTTATACACTCGTGAAGGCCATTGATGTCAGTGAGAAATATTTTATAGCGATAATCACCGTCTAGTATTTATATATTTATCTGATGTTAATTAATTCCATAAGAAGTCAACCTTAAGTCTAATCGTATAAACCAGAGTATTCCAGCCTCTATGCCACGAAATATGGAAGCTGTGCCGTTAAAATATTGATAAATGTTACCTTTTTTTCTCCGGAGATGGAATCCCACTGGAAAGTCGGGTGTCAAATAATGCTCATAGATTTATATTATTACTAAGGTATTTCTGTCTCAATGGCACTTTTGTCACCGGGCATTTCTTGTAAATGTATCTTGTTTCATCGCTTCCTACCCCCTTCCTCTCTGTATATTGGTGAAGACTTTTTTATTATTTGCTGCAGTTTGACTAACGTCAGGTGGCAGCCCAAACATTGTCAAGTGACACTTAAAACACCAATACACTCCACAATCTCTTATACTAGAAGTCTCTTACAGATCACTATTCCGAAATAACCTCACTACATTTAGGAACAGCATTAGAACGCACACAGAAACTGCAACGAGAATATTTGTAGAAAATCTCTGTGGTGTCCCTTTCAATACCCCAAATATATTCCATAATTACAGTTACCACATAGTTACAGTTTACATTGTTTAGCAGGAGACACGTCACTTCATCAGTATTTAATTTTTAAAATAATAAAAAATAGTATATATAAACAATACATGTGGTAACCTTTACTCTTAATAATATAAAAAGTTTTAATATCATTACATGTGCCGCCAAACGAATCTTATATTCCTCACGGGTGCCGTGAAGTATAGTCAGGCAGACACTGATAGAAGCTTGTTGGCCTGTACTGTGCAGGTAATGTTTTCAATCCTATGTGTTGTATATTTTTTTACCTAGAGGTGAATACCGATGTAGTTATTTTTTCATTTAAGCTATAATAGGAACTTGACTGGTGATTCTACATGCTACACTGGTACATATCATATGTATATTCAGGTTCGCAATACTTTAGTTGTTTAAGTTAATATCAATTCCGGCTTAATATGAAATTGACCACGTGCCTAAATATTGGAATCCTCGCTTTCAAATTTGTTAACTGGTGAATATATTTTAAAAATTAATCGTATATTCGTATGGAATCGCAAAAGCACGTGACAGAAATTATCTGTTGCGGTCAGTAAATGCCTTTCTCCAAGTTTAATGTGCAAATATGTATCTTTTTGTGCACTGTAAATTGCATATTCATTTTTATTCTTTAATTCCCATTCAGTGGTTCCTAAAAAGTCGAAAAATATTCATATATCATTCATGAAATGAAATTTTATTGCGTTATTTAATTAAAGCGACCGTGATGCGTAGATTAAAAGTAATCAACTCGGAAGATTGCGGCGATTTTTATTTCATGAAAATTCGGTTTCAATTTGCATTTAATAATCCTGATCTTTAATCAAATATTCTCAAGAAGGGATTTTCACCCTCTGCTGCATTATAATGGTTAGATTGGGGAGGCTATGCCCAATATTTTGCATGCGGTACGTCATATACGTAAATTACTGCGCGAAAATTATTTTTTAAATGAACACCAGCAAATTCAATGATAGCATTGAAGATAAATTCAATAGCTCTGATATTTCGCTGATTACAATCAGATTCCGAGCGAGAACAATTGTACATGTAAATGAGGGTGATATTTTTGCAATATTAAATTATCAATTAAGGCTGAGTAGTGTTTCGAAAACAAAAAAGCTTCCATAATCACAAACATTTACTTGAAAAATAGCATTCGCAAAATATCAGTTTACGCCACAAAATTTTTAATCACCTGCAAAAAAATTCAATTGCTTTAATGATCTAAAATTTTTATAATTAACTTATGGCTTTATAAAGATCCTGTTAAATTCTAAGAAAAATTAATTTATGCGTAGCTATTTAAGAAGGCATATCTTTACAGATATGATGGATAAATGACTGGTATATGTAGAATATATATTACCAACAAATAATTTCAATAATAATGATTTTATAATAATTTGGAAGTATTAAACGGGAACAAATTTTGCAATATCACATTATTTTGTAAATAAGGGTTTGTACATACAAACACGTAATGAGGAAGAATACATGATAAACGTGTACAAATAAAAATCAAATTACGATTTGTAAATCCGGCCCCCGCAATAGTTAATTATACGCATTTGAATAACCTTTTGAATCAGTGTCACGCCTCAAACTTCCAAGTGCGTAGCTGTTTCATAACCAAATTTTCAATTTCCGAATCGAAAATGTCTCTTTTAATTAACTTTCCCAAAAATACTGTCCCTCTCTCATATCCATCTGCTTGCCAGCGAAAAAACCGCTTCCTTATTTGACTGGTGGGAGAGATACAAAACAGACAATAATATTCCCAATTGCGGTCCTTTTCATGGCATTATTTGCAATATAAAGTAAAATAATGCAGCTTTCTCCAGCGAGAAAATTTTAAATTGGTTCGCGTCACATAATGATTAGCGGCATGTTCATAAATTTAGAAGAGAATACTTACTAATCAGTGTAACTGTAAAGGATATTAATTTCGAAACGGCCTCTACAACGTTTTATTGAAATGGAATCGAAATGCGCTGGCGATGCAAGAGTGTTAGTTTGCATGGTGACCTCCATGTGCGAAAGGAAATATCGGATCCATGGAAACATATTTTAGAGGATGAAAAGAAGGAAATTCAATTCCAAAATAAGAATATTTCCCGTCCATCCTTTGCGGGGCTTCTTTCTTTTGAAAGCCGTTTTTAAAATATCTTGACAGTTAAGTTTTGTTCCTTTTTGTAATACTTTTCAGAAGTTCAGGGGATTTAGAATGAAGAGAATCATGTATAATGTCATCAGAACAAAAAGGTTGTATCGAAATTATATGAGTACCATACGTCAGACAAGACAAGAGAAAACTTTAAAACCATTCAAGGATTCCTGTATTAAACTAATCTGATCACTGACTAGAGGTTGTGGTAACAACAACCTCGGTCAACAACGGGACGTGAGGACAAAAGTTTTAAATTTGTCAATGAGGAAAGTCATTACTTCGCAATCCAGCATCTCCAATTATTGCTTTTCTATACTTTCCTTAATTGCTTAGTGGCATTGCTGAATCTGCTTCGGGGTATCGGTGTTTGTCCTCCGAGTAAAGTTTTTATGAGTAATCGGAAACCTATGGACCGAGAATCGATAAGTAGCCTTGAACAGTAAGCAAGGTTCTACGTAATTAATCTGAGGGTAGTTTGTAAATTAATTCCTTGAAAGAGGAGATTGAATTCCTTACGGACTGAATCTCTGCTTTTACATCTTCATTTGAGGTCCGATACAGAACTTTTTTTCCATTCTAAATTCAACTTCTCAGGTCTGATTCAGCTATTTCACACTTTAAATTCCATTATCTCTTCTAAAATTCTGCCAGTCGTAATACATTTTAAAGAGGATGATCAAGGGAGACTTCCGATAAGTTTGTTAGATTAAAAATTTGAATATATTGTACTGTGAACAAATAATTATCCATGGCATAAGTAAGAGAGATGTGAGTTAAGAGAGTAAAAGCGTGTAGACAGGTAAATAAATGATAGTCAATATGAACATTTATTAATATAGTTTTTTTGTAAACATGCTTCTATTGTAAGAAACTTAAGTATACTGTTTATTTTTAGCCTTCATCGGCAAGAGGATATCAGTCCGTACGGAGAAAAACTTCGATGGCTGGACATCAAAACCAGACGAAAATAGCTGCCCTGTTCTTTCTTGTTTTCCTTATTCAGAAATGAGAAACTGAGGTATCTCCTTGATCTATTTTCGCATCCACCTTCAACTCAAAGCATGCAGACTAGGAATAACTCCTCCAAACTTTCACATCCCCTTGCATAAAACTCAAACATTCCATAAATCTTTCATCTTAAACTCCAGGATAAATTGGAAATCCCTGCCAGATAATTTTAAAAATAGCGGAAATCTTCAAAATTTTAAGGATAAATTCTTTAACTTAAAGTTTGAAAAATTAAAAGCTCTCCACAATAGCATTAATGTGTGTATATATATGTACATGACATTTTATATAACCTATAATCTCCTACTCCTTATATATCATTGAATCTTGTTTTCTATATCCATTTGTTTACAAAATTTTCTATGTTGTTTAAATTTAATTTCCAAACCTGATGTTACAACAATTTTTTGTCCACACCCAACTTGAATTAATCTTTGCTCTTGCTTTTAGGGGCTTTTGTACCCAGGGTACGGCAATAAGTATTATCATTACTATCTTATTGTATTGGATGAGATAATAGTAACTGTTTTGGAAATGTTTGGGAGGACAAGGAGATTTATCAAAATAGGTGAATATATCAAAAACAGAACGCAGTAGTAATGATTACATCTTCAGATAAATGAGGAAGACTATTTATCGAATGTGCACCAATTACATATGTTCTGATGCCATTGAGGATGCAATGAGAGTATGATAAGGTAGTAAGGAATTGGTGGAAGAGCTCATCCTCTTAATCGGTTGGGAAAGGGCCTTCACTTTGGATGCCGAAATTAACGTTTCCAGAGAGAGAGAGTTGAGGAAATGCGGCAGGTGTGGGGAAAGTCTTTCAGGAGCACTGTTAGTGAAGCGATCGTCGTAACTTATCTTTCTGGAGGAAGTTGCGTCAGCAGGAAGCCATAAATGCATAAAACCCGAAGAACCATAGTTAGCGGTCAGGATATTAAGCTTGATTGGGGAAGTGAAGACTTCGTGAATTTCCCTCACGGAAGGAACGATTTGCTAGCTCCGCCGCGAGGGTATTTTCATGAAATTTTAATCAAGTTTTTCTCCGCTTTTTTTTTGAGGCTCCGCTGCATGGAAAGAAGTTTCGGCAGTGAAAACTTTTACGGCGAAAACTCTTCCTTTGGTCAGGTCGTGTTTTCTTGACTGTGCGTCGGAGATTGGTCGTTAGTGTAAAAGTGTGACCTAGAAAAGAATACGTCGTTCGGATAAGGAGGCGTGTGTCGTGAGAAGATATGACACGATGTTGCTATTTTCAGTGAAGAGACACCTTTGATACGAACACCAAATGACTGCTTGGAAAATTGCTAATACACCGATCTTACAGACAGCTATAAATAGCTCTTCGCACTCCGACGTGTTTCGCAAAAGGATGATATGAGTGTATATTTCTGCGATGTATGTGTATTAACTGCAAAGAGGTAATTGAACTTTAAGTATCAATATATAATACCATACTATATTTTGTTAATTTTCGATATTATTTATCTCTGAAGCGTGCATATTGATGTAACGATCAAGAAGAAACAATGTATTGAAGTTATTGGATCGTGAAGTGAGTAGCGCGTTCGCCCATAATGAAAGCAGTCCTATCCCAGGTGGGAACCCATATGTCTGAAATAATACAAGCAGTCAAAGTATGTTTAAAAATATTACACATCTAGAAATACGATTGCTGTCATTTAAGAAACTGGGAATTGTATATTATCCCAACGATATTCTTCAAACGAGTTTTAACACGAAACATCTAATATCTTTCGTCTTTCTCTCCTCCTGTGTCTCTTTCCCTGCATTCTACTCTCAATTACTCTCCTTAGCAATTTTTCCTTTCAATATTTGACACATCCACCGTCACTGAATTACTTCAATTAAAAGCCTCTACTCCCAAACCATTTTCAACATATTCGTGTTTGTTTTGCTATGAACCCCGCTCAATTTTCTCATTTTGTTTCAAGATATTTGTGCATGGCATCTTATGCTCCATAAAAGCAAAAAAATAGAGCATTCCACAAGCAGCAGGATCATTGTGATTCAAATAATTACTCACTTATAGCATTGTTCTAAAGCCTTTTTTCCGAAAAATCTATGATGTTTTGTTCTTAAGTTTGTGGTATAAGTAAGTTGGAAATACAAGTCTTTCAGTGATATAAAAATAATAAATTTTTAATTAAAAATTAATATTCTGTAAATTCGTAACCACAATGTAGAATAATTAGATTAAGAACATGATGAATTAGCTCTATGGAGTTTATATGGAATTTCGTATTATAGTCACTATAGGAAGTACGAAATACGTGTCACTAAGTGGTATTACAGAAAAATAGTTTATTAAATATTATTACTCCATCATCACAATACAGACTAATGACGTTCTAAACATGATATCAAATTAAATCTCAGCTAGTTTTAAAATATTTTCATAGCCACTATTAAAAGGGGAATACACGAAAAGCATTTGCCCCAGTTTATTTCTCAAGCAGTAATGTTAACTATGTTTTGAGAATCAGGGCAATAAAATCTGGCTTTTTCTTTCGCTTGAGTAAATGTAGTCAAAATTGGCATCCAGCAGAGTATTCTGAGAGAAGAGGATCGTCTATATTAAACCTGGAAACTGCACGAGAAACTCTTCTACGACACTGGGGATGTCGGAATCCATCTTTTTTCGTCCTCTGACATATTCTCAGAATGCTACTCCCTGATTTTGGAATTACAACTCGTGCAGAAAAAATCGAGCCATGAGGTGGTATCATATGTCATGGAATTCCGAATGGATACCGACAGAGTCTCTTGACAAGAAGAGCAAGTCGTTTTTCCGCAAGGGGATTGAGTCGCCGGATTTTTGAACCGAAGAGGAATTGGAATGGAAAAGGAAAACACGCAGTAAGACGATCTCATACGATGCGGCTTTCTATTACATCTCAGTGGTATTTACTCCATACTCTTCCCTTCCGTAATTCACTTTTCTAGATTCGAGACTGGGATAAATAACTCGAAATCCACAAAGTATCCAATATCCAGCATCCAGGAATCATATAAGAATGAAACGTAAAGCCATTTAAAGAAATAGTTTATTCTTGGGCTTCAGGATAGCCATAAGGGCAACGCCCTCGTTCTCGGAGAGAGCGGTTCCGGGTTCAATCCCCGGTGGGAAATTACCTCAGCCGTCGAAGGATTTTTAATAATAATACTGCTGGTTTATTCTTACATTAAACCCCTTGCAGTAAGTATAGAGAAAAATCTATAAAATCTAGTAACGAAATGTTTTCCTTTATTTATATCTGTTGATTTTTAGGGCAAAGATAAATGT
This sequence comes from Pachydiplax longipennis, assembly GCA_036926295.1. Lineage (NCBI taxonomy): Eukaryota > Metazoa > Arthropoda > Insecta > Odonata > Libellulidae > Pachydiplax > Pachydiplax longipennis. The sequence goes on along the minus strand of JAVFKF010000030.1, from coordinate 1,988,568 downwards.
TTTGAGTCCCACACGTCGCGTCGTTCTTCTTGATACATCTATAGTGTACCATGTATCAAATTCTTTAATAAATAGTAAATATCCTGTATAATCTCGTATAACAAAGGCAAAAATACTCTAGTTACTTACAAAATGTATTTAAAGGATCTGATTTGAAATTATTAAACCGAGGAATGATATGTACTAATGTCATGAAATAGCCGTTCTTTGAAAGCTGAAGGTAAATACATACATACTTGCAGAAAGTGCAGAGTATGACTAAAATTGAATTAAATTGAACTTATTCATTAGCAATAATAATTTAACTGCATTCTTAGTTATACAGATTCGCGAGTAACTTCGTAGTATCGCATGACAAGAAATAAATCAGGAAATTTCTTCACAAAGAAATCATATCCTGTTTTGACAGTTATTAAATAGGATATAGTTTCCTCGTGAAAATTTTTCCTAATATATTTCCAATTGAATAATAGATAAATACAATCCTTGGTAATAGAAAAGATCGTAGATTAGGAAGCGACAGAAACTTCCTCAATTTCCAGTGGGCATCCACAAAGCGCACCCATATTTGTAACGAGAACTTGGAATTGAATTTTTTCTTGCGGTAGAAATGCAGCCGTTTGAACTAGCGCGGTATCCCTGTTAACTTGTGCTTCGAGATCCATTGTAACTGTCTACCTAACTTTGTATATTTATTCTCGAATAGAGCCGCGCGTACGAGTGCCTTATCTCATACAAATCCTTTGCAGCAAATCTGCGCAACTCCCCTCGGCACTGCCCGGGTACTATGGCAACCAGCTCTCTTTATTATTCCGCATACGCAGGCTCAGGAAATTCGATTTCATCTCCCACACCGATGTCCATGTGCGACTGTCACCTCTTCAACACTCCTTCCATTTCTTTCCTTTTTAACTCGAGAGGACTCTCGAGTAACCGTTCTATTGTGGCGTGATTAATACCTTTTGAGTTCGGCCGATCAAATCTATTGACACCATCTTCGAGACCATATGAATGTAAGTGGAGGAAGGTTCTTTCGCGAGTAATTTCGTTCCTTTTTTACCTTCTCTATTATGGGTACGAGGGAGAGATGATTTGGAAATCGAGTTGGAACATACTCATTTCCTTCGAAGATTAAGGATTCTTCAGGAAAAGCTGATATATTTGTATGTTTGTGGTATACAGAAAATCAGATTCCTCTTATAATCCGAAATTCTAATTCCTACACAAATATAGTGATAATTATGTAAATTTCATTTCAGAATTTCTGATTTACAAAAGATTGCTACATTTTGTTGTAAATTACAGCCATCATATAAAAATCTACATACATTACAATTCAATATTAATAATTTTACGATTATCTTTCGAAAAAAATTCAACCCGTATGCAAAATGTTAATGATTATAAGAAATTCATTGCAGAACTTACAATTTACCTATTATTGACGGAAACTGTTGGTATTAATATGAATTGAAAAATATATTGCGCTTCTCTTATGAATTCAAAATATCAGTAGTAGCAAAATTTCTGTCTCATCGAGCGGCATTTTGTGGAATCTTTATGTTTGGTGTATAAATTAATGGAGATTTGGTAAATTGTATAAATTAATGGAATATATTTTGTGGAAAAGTACAAAATGTCTCGCCTTAGTTCTATATAGAAAATCTGTAATTAAGATAAAGAAAGGGTGATAAAAGAAGGAGAATTATTCAAAAGCAGGATTTTGGAATTCATTTATCAACGGTTTCCGCATTTCAAAGTATCGTAAAAATTTACGGAAATTGTAAGATAATATTAGGATCATTACGCAACGAATTAAGGAACTCTATTGACAAGAATAAGGGCTGAAGGGATCGCAATCGGCGTGTTGAGGATGCAAATGGCTAAAGAAAACGTGCAATTTCACTATTCTTCCATACTCTCAGTTACGTTACCTAGCAGAGAATACCAATAACCCTCCTTAAGTTGTTCAAATTATGCCGAACTTTTACTCGAAAAAATAGCTCTCAAATATCCCTACTTTCAGAAATAAGGCGTCAAAGTTTATCATTTTTGACCGTTGTAAATTATAGAGCGAAAACTATAATTATATTCTTACTGACAATCACCTCCATCGAAGTCCGACCTACTGCCCTTTGTTGATCTATTTCCTCACCTTCGCTCCTAAATCTAGTTCCTTTCCTCTCAACTGGATTTGGAACTTTTTCTTTTATTGATTCACCGCTGGTTCTCTTCCTTACACGTGCTGTGGTATTCTCTACGTGGGCTGGGTTACTATTAAAATACTTCATGTGAAACTCTTCCAAACTCTTTTAATTCCTTGCTTCCAAGATCCTTGCTGCATTATATGGAATTTCCTATAATAGCCGTAAATAATCTGATGACCGCTCTACATTAAGAAATAATGCATTAATCTCTTGAGAGATCTTCAGACGAAGGAACGAGATAGTTTAAGTCCTTACCCACGGACGAGAGTAAGTGAATGCTTGGAGTTCCAAGAGAGAATTGAGAACGAAAGGGGAAAATTCCAGTGGATTCTACTCCGTCGCTTCGTTTCCCTCCCCAGTTGCAGAAACACGCCGCGAATTCAAGGGCGAATTAGTTGATTCCATCCAAGTCAACGAAATTAAGCCGTCAAAGTCACTGAACATTACTTCCATCCCCGGTAACTCATAGCGATTTCCTCAGAGTAAATGATGCAAGTGCAGAGTTATGGCGGACGTAATCTGTGCCTCTCATTCGCTAATCTCGTGCGGATGCATGTCTTCCTAATTAACGGATAAATTGCGATTTGATGGCCTGCATTTCAAAACTTAGTAAATGGGGAAATGATGGAAGAAATAGAGTCTCTTTATTCCGATCTTGATTTGCAACCATCGGGAGGAAATTTAATAAAATAAAGTAGAAAAGAAATGGCGTCAAATATATCATATATACATATATGCCACGAAGAAAAATTCTGCAAAGCTTAGTTCTGCTATTATCTCATGATTATCTTCTACTTTCTTTCCCATAATTTTTATCGTTTTGTTATCAAAATCCAGCTGCTTCTCTGAAAAAGCCCTACATATTCTTAAAATTAATCACAAAGCGCTTGACTCAAATTACATAAGTCAAACGTCTCGTATCGAATTGCAAAATTAGAACGTGGAAGTGTAAATTATTCTGACCTGAATGGGTTTTGTTATCAAACATTTTTGAACGTACTTCAATATTAGCGTAAGATATTCTTTAACTATTATTAAGTAAGTTAATATATAACTTGTAAATAATAACTTAGTATCTTAGGTATCTTAGTTATAGGATCAAATTAGTAACTTAGTATGAATAATAACTTAGTATCTCTTTTATTGTTGAATTATTTAAGTTTAGCAAGTATATTTAATAAAAGTTTGAAATACAAAATTGCTGAACGTTTAAGATTACAAAAAGATACTATTTATGCAAATATATTGTAATAATAAATTTTCTTTCGTGTCATTAGGTGTATAATCAGATTTGATTTACTCATCTCGCATTAGAGGATACTGTAAAATCAGAATTATAAACCCCATAACGATGCCCTGAGTATGGAGTAAGTGATAAACTATGACAGTACAACTGCTACCTCAAGAAATAACCTATATATCACCTTTCAGAGAAAACATATGCTTTTGATCTGTCTTCACTCACAAAAACTAGTCACAGAGTCACAAAAATTTGCTGCAAACGTGTTCGAAAGTTAGTTTTTACCCAAACGTGCTTTCATTGGGAGGGGAAGAGACTTTGCAGGAATGCTTCTCTCTTTTCCAAATTTAACAGCTGTTCCATTTCTTATAGGGCTTCACATTTCTAAAGAGATATATTTACTACATTAACTTGCTGACTTTCTGAAATAATTCTCGAATTATTTACAATCGTAACAATTAATGAACGTTACTACGCATCATTTTCTGCTTTGCGTATGCATTTTCCTTTGCCGAATATCGTTAAGGTATAATGCTTTTAAACTAGCATTAGAATTCCTGTATAGCTTGTTTAAATTGTAGTAAACAGAAATCAAAATGCAAGTCTCTCGAGTACAAGGAAACTAGGTAAGTGCTGCTAACTATTTCGGATCCCGGATAGCCAAGAGGGGTGCGTTTGTATTTGGTGAAAGTGGTCCCGGTTTCGATTCTTGGTGAGGCTTGATAAATGACCTCAGCTGTCATGCACTTTTACCAGTCCTACTACTACTACTGCTAACAAATATTCGATCCCGATATTGAAACTGATTTCTAAGGCACTACACCATGTATATACTCGCTTTATCATTTTCGTTAAAACAAAGCCCTTTTTTCTCAAATAAATGTAAGAAAAGAGAAAAATGAAATTCTCAACACAGATGTTTGTAAAGCATACACATGTACACGTTCAAAGCCGAAGGATAAACAGGTAAAAATTACGACGTGATTGGGGCTCAAACCCGGGTCACCAACTATCCGAGGAATATTCTAACAATACCTGCACGGAATATCTGTTTTATATTATCTACCCATGTTTTCACTTATATTTATCCTTCGGTCAAATACAAGTAATTTAATTTATCTAGAGAGTAGTTTATTTACAGATAGTCGTGGGGAATTATCACTGATTCTCATTCTCTTGGAAATTACATACAGCGTAATAAGTTATACATAGACTTTTTCAGTCGGTGGTGGCTAAATTTTTAATGTAGAGAAAAGTCAACGAAAATTTAAGAGCATCAAAGGGTTGAAATACTAGCGGAGTTGATGATATTGCACTTCGCCCAGTTTGTAAAGACAATTCTCATTCATTGATTGAATCCCTTTCCTAACTGTTACCCTAGAAAGATTTTCCCATCACACCACGGAATTTTTCTGAAAGAAATAATAATCGAAAGAATTTCCGGTTCAAAATAACGGCAGTTTCGGAATAAGGGCATAAAATTAGATTTTTTGTAGGATGGTCAGAAGCAACTTCTGTGGAGGTCTTAGGATAACTCTAATTAAATGTCAGGAGAAATGATTCATTGAGGATAACTGTAATAGCCGAGTTGGACCTTCCAACATGATATCTGCTTCATATAACATTGTTTCCCCTGGGGACACCTGTAGCCCAAACTGCCCCTTCTAAACGCCAATATTCCAACGTAACGAAATCGTAATATATGGGAAGAGGTTAGTGAAGCAGAACTGAGTATGGCATCTATTTCGAAAGCAATTAGTCCTGAATTCCTCAAAACTTCGCGACGGGGTCTATTTCGGAAGCAATCAGACCCATCTATCAAAATTTCCACAAAATTCTCCTGGACATTTACTACCGGACAAGTTTATGGTGGATAACTCAGTTATTGGGATATTGTGCCGTTTCCTATCAGGAGTTTAAAAACTTATGCTTTCACTCTTATGAAGAAAAAAAGACAAATATTGATGAACTGATGAAATTGATGAAATGAATGATTTCTAAACAGTTTTACAGTTCTCCTGGTAAAGCGTTCCATTACTTAATAGCCCTATTGACGAATGAGTATTTTGCTTATCGTTTTATGAGATTATTGGATTAAATGAAATAACATGCATCAATTTCTATTACAAATTTCATGTTTTTGAGGACTTATTGTAGATTAGGATCTATTTTGATATTGTAGCAATCATACCTCCTTTCATTTCAAATACAATTTATACCACAACAGCAAAAAATGACATTAGAAAAATAGCTTAAAATCACCGCGAATATTTCCTTTGACTATTTCAGAATATTAATTTAGCAAGTATATAATTTACAGTCTAAACAAAATTTTAAACTAAACCTTAGAGTATACTGGTTCGATTTATTAGTACGGCATTTAAATGCTTCGTTAGAGAATCAAATTTATTTCACATCGAAGTCAAGGATTGGCCGAGAAATTTTTATAGCTGGAAGGTAATGCAGGACGGAATTTGACTTTGAAGTAGAACTTCTGCCTCTATATTGACACATTTTTTGGATTGGATACACCGAGGCTCCAACATAATTGCAAGTAAATATTGATAGAGGATAGAAGCGCTAAAAAAATAGTATAGAAATGAGAGATGATTTTTCATGACTTTGAGCAGTCGCAAGTAGGTAATTCAGTTCTTCAAAAGGAGAAAAACATCATTAAGGTTTGGACTCTAGCAAACTTTAAAATTTACGCAAATCAAAGGGACCAGCGTTAGAATCGTAAATACGATAAGAAATGTGGCATGCACTAAGTTGAGTGAGCTGTCATCATTAGCGAAGGTTGCGCCTAATCTTTATAATAATAGTTGGTTCACAAACCATAAATTATATTATATTCAATAATTGTTCTATTTGAGAATTTTTGCTGCATAATGAAGCTAGGAACTTTTGAGCTTTTCTTCTCTAGAAAACGTCAACTTAATTACAGTAACGGACGACGTTTCAGAAGCTCTTAAATGCAATTTCTTCTCAAGAGACTGCATGTTTGGCTTGTGGAAATACTTGAGAAAGATATCAGTATGGATCAGTGTTGGTTCAGTGATAACTTTCGTCATTGGGCTCTACTTTGGAGATTTTCAAGATAATATGAATCCACGAAATGGAACCCTTCAACTTCAATTTTTACACTATCACATTCATGTACTATACAGACGGTGATATGAAAGTACTTGGTCACAGAAAGCCATATACAGTGGGAGTTGATGCGCTGACCACGTGAATGGCTGGCTAGACCTCAATGGAATGTCACCATGGATTTTAGTTTAATGTTAAAGTATTTAAGTTATACCATGGCATCGAATCGTGATTATTTCAACTCAGGTTTAGGCTCGTTCTCAAAGATATCGCTTTCATTTTTTCGGTTTAGTTCTGGTTACGCCACTGCAGCTGCTCTCTATAATTCAGTGGTCACCAACCTGGTTCTTACTGCCCACTTGGGGGCTTTCTCTGTTTTCAGCGGGGAGGTGTATCACAAAATCATGCCCACAACGAGTGAAAAATCTTGATTGAGGAAATTCAATTGCTCTTCTAAAGGACGACAACGAATTATTTTTCTCGTAGAAAAGTGTTATTGTACGATTCATGATTCGAATGAAAAATATAGAGACATTACAATAAAAGTTTACCGAATTTTCGTATATATATATTCATGTAATTATATTGTAGTTACGTTTGTATTGTACATTACATTGTAAAGGCACTGTTCCTTAAAATTTAATTTGTATTTCACATATTTTTTACGAAGACACCAATTCACAAAAGATGTTTAGCCGTATAATTCTAATGCATTTTGTCAATAAACAATATTATCATTATAAATCCCCTTTTGTAAGGTTACTTTTAAAGCGCAGTATTATGGTATTGGGACGACGACAGGCGACAAGGAAATTTGCTACACAAACGTGGGGTCGTTGGTTAAAAAAAGATTGGCTAACCGATTCGAAATGGTTTTTTGTCTTTGAAAATTAAATCTCTGAAACCTTCAGAATTTGTTTTAAGAACTTGAATATTTACATAACACTCAATAATATTTCAAAATGAACCATGATATTACTATATACTTATATATTACTATATAAAGAGTGAATTTAAGCGCATGTAAGCTCAATCATCTAAATATAGATGTTAATTGTATGGGACTCTTTAAGATTATACTTATGAAATAAATTTTTTACTCGCTCAGAGCCGAGAATTTCAGCAAAAGTTTAGAAAGTTTTAAATTGAAGATGTTGAAAACTTTAAAAATTAGAAAGAGGAATATTTCGTTATTAATTCTTCGAAATTTTATAACTTTCTCGTTAAGAAAGAAGACGATTATGTGAGGTAGTCAGCCTAGCAAACAATAGGATTGTACATACGTGCTCAGGATGAAAATTCTGGAAATTAACTAGAGGTCCATTTAGGAGAGAATCTCAACGTCTTTTGTCTTACATCGTGCAAACTTGTAGTGAAGCTGCATTTCAATAGAGGACTAGCATTACCTTCTCTCCTCCATACAAGCTAAAGGAGAGAGTACCATAGTCCCAATATAGCTAAGCATGAGAATAGCGGAGAGAAACTCGGTAGCTTATTCACAGGGGTCCTGTAACGTTGCTTCCAAAACATGTTCTCCCCTTCCAGGATACGCCACTTACTGTTTCACGAGGAAAGAAAGTCTCGATTGAGAACTTGTTTGATAAGAATGTTTGTTCAGAATCAAGACGTTAAGATCTGAATGGTTTTAAATGTCAATAAAGAACGATCTCGGAATTATATTAATTTTTGAGTAAATCAATCGAATTTGTTATGTGTGATGTTGTTATTCATATTTACGTATCATATAGATGCTTTATATTGGGGTTGGAGAGCATTTTGACTTTTCAAGTTGTTGTTTTTGGGAGTCTGGTTGACGTAGTCATACTTGTCAAGAATAAAATGCAAAACTAATTAGATTATTGAATATTTAGGTTCGAAGCGTTTAAGAAAAATTAGGATGTGGTAAAATAAAAAACGCGTTATTATCTTGTTCAATTTTACAGTTTTCAACGTCTGAAGAAAGATATCCGCGAATGCTTTACTGACGAAATTTATTAAATATATCTTTTCTTGAATATGGCTGATATAAGAACTTATTTCATAAAAACATATTTTCTAAAATATTGCCGTAAAAGATTCAACAATTCATTCTATAAAATAAATAAGGAAATGTGCGACTGCTTAAAATGAACAAATTATTCCAGCAATAATTAGCAATTTAAATTAAATTATATTCAGCAAATACCTGAGTTCCTATAAATGCAAAACTTTCCAATAAATTCTATATGTGCTATTGGGTTCATCTAAATAATAGTTGTCATCCTTCAATACATGATATTCGCTTCGTTATCCTTTGTAATTCTGTCATAAATATTATAGAATATATATACGAGGACTTGGATATAGAATTTCTGACTAACTGTGAAACGTGAATTCGTCTTTACATAGCATTTATAGGCAAGAAATTTTCTTAGAATAGCAACCTCTCTGAAACTGTTTAAAATATACGAAAAAGTGATGATGATGGAGGACAGCCATTATCTTAAATTTTTTGAGAGTAGCGGAATGAAGATGGGAAGTAAGTGACGCTTTGTTTACTCTGTTGAATGTTTTTTCCGCATTTTCCTTTGTGTTCCTTCTTGATGCTCTGCTTCACCAAAAATGGCCAAATCATGTTTAATTTGTAACCAACGACTAAAGGTTACATTTTAAAAAATGAGGTCAATTGCTTAAGGCAGCTCCTTTAGGAAAAGCTTTTCTGTTAGAAATCTAACGTGATGAAGGTTCCCGAGCAATTTATGTGCCAAAAACTAAAAACGGAATTTAGAATTTTTGGAACAAAAATAAAACATTACGTCTGGGAAATATGTGAACTCATCCTAAGTCATTTATTCTTTGTTCTCAATAAGAATAAGAATACAGTGATACTTGGGCTAACCATAGTAACCTGAAATTTTCGGCTAACGAAGATATTTTTCGCCGTTCTTAGGACTCGGGTAACGAAAGTTTTAGTGTATTCTCGTAGAGGTGAGAGTAATCGAATGGAAATAAAGGAATAATTCGATTGTTTCCTTTCATCGAATATTCGAATAAAAGGTTTCTATTTTTCCGTTCATTCTGAGGGAACCGAACAATCGAATTATTCTGTTCAGTTTTTCACTCTCTCTTTCCATCGAATGAATCATTTGATAGACTCGATATTTTACTCGCCCCTAAGTTAAGCCTCCTAACCATAGAGTAAACCATTCGATACTGCACTCGTTGAATTTATATCTTGAAATTGTGGGCAGTATCCAGAACGAACGATTTTCTGTAGAAACCTATGGTATATCACGTTTGGGATAACGATGATTTCGGCTAACGAATGTGATTCCGAATTATTTTCGTTTCCCGAGGTATCAACGAATTGGGAGTTGAAGAAAAATTGTATATAGTATCATTTCTCGCAAGCAATACGGCAGAATATAACTTCTACTCTAAGATATTTATTTTATTTATTTACCCCATCGTATTAGATGTCATAACAAGTGCTAAGATAATGCATTGATGAAAGAGTGGTGAAAGCATTAATAATCTCTGTTATTCTTAATAAAATGTCCATCAAAAGCATTGCGAAAACAATAGTAAAATAATAGCTCTGCTGTATCGCAATCAGGACAATCATTAATGAGGCAAATAATCCATACTAAGTAGGATACTCACCAAATTCTTTCAGAAATTTTCTCCTTTTGGTGCAAGATCCTATTCGCCCAAGGATGGCACCATTCTTCCAAACGTTTCTGAAAGTAAATCAAAATACTTTAGAAGACGAAGCACTTTTAACGATCACAATCTTAGGAGATAATCAAATGATAAATCAATCTGAAGTTGGCAGATTCATAAGCCTCTAAATAGGAAATATTGTTGATTGATGACCTTATTTTGATTGCTTAGAAAATAGTCTGCTTAAGCATAGAGATTGCCATCAGTGGGTTTTGAAGAGTATACTCGCCCTCATTTTGTGCATGTTTTCCTACGTATTTGAATTTAATCCACACAATACTTTCTTCTTCTTTTATATTGTCCAAGTGTTCATTTAATTCTTTAATTTTAATGTGACCAAGAGATAGAGATTAGGAAAGACTATGTAGTTTCAATTTCACCTTAAATAAAATCGCATTCTACCCGATTTATTGTGTATGTGTCCATATGCATATATCAGTGAAGTGCAGATCGTGTTTTTTTGATTCCAAATCTAATTGAAAAAATATTTCGATTACAAACACAATTTTTGTCCGTCTATTTCTCGTAATATTCCCAAACCGGAGCTTATATTTCCTTTTTATCCTGCTCATCGTCGTCATCCGCTAAAATAGATTTGAAAATTTACAACAAGGAATATTTTAATTACCTTTTGGTCGCTTAGAGAAAATAGAAAAAACCCCAGGTTAGAATCCCATAAGAATGTTTCAAGTACGTTTTTCCTCGGGATTTTCCGTGGATGCACGTCCTTATGTGAAAAATCGATCTAATCATATTTAATGTTTGGATAATTAACTAAGGACGATGATGAAGACAACTAATGTAAAATTAACTTCAGTTAACATCAATTATTATTTGTTAAAGGCCCCCCCGCCACAATGATCCGATTCTACATTTCGTAACTTCATTACACCAGGGTATTTACAAAGAAATGTGTCCTTGAAGAGAGCTAACATTAGTTGACATCTTTTCGAATGTATGGAATCCTTTGCCGTAACAAGCTACTAAGGGAGGCTTTGCTTCCAGATGCCTTTTTAATATTTGAATCAGCGAACGAGTTGCAAAGAATATTAGATGTTGTGCTGAGAGACACCTAGGAAATGGATCCGAATAAAACCGCTTGGAAGACAAAGATGTTTGACGGAAATAATGAATCATCCGACTGTATGCGGTGCATAAATGCTGAGACTGCAATTCGGCGAAATTGTGTGCTTTGGATGAACGTCGCCGGAGAATAGCTGTGCGGATACAATGAGAGAAGTTTCTCATCAAAAATGGAAAGACAAAACTGCGCCGCCGATCTGCGCAGAATACCACGAATAGGTTTCACAGAGACGTATAATGACTGAAATGACAAGATAGCTGGGAGGGAATGTCGAAAAACCCTCGCAATTTTCATTTTACGTGCAAATTTTTTGCCAAATCAAAATAAGTACCTTTAAAACAGTTTCTATGTAAGGTATATTGTTGTAAATTTAGTAATTTTATAACTTGTAATCATATATAAGATGTTCTGCCTTCGGGAGATTTTGGGGGATTTTTCTTTCGACTAGGATGAATACCAGGAATAGTATTTTTATTTTTCCTTCCCCCACAGGAATGACTACCGCCTGGCATATTTGTAACCCTTAAGAATAAATAAGTGACTTATATAAAGGAATACAGAAAAGTACGTAAGTAAGTAGTGAGTAGAAATACATCAAGTATATAAAGGCAATTAATGCATCAAGTTATGCAATTAATCGATTATTTCTGTCGATAATCGATATTTTCTTTATTATAATTATTAAAAGTAATTCAACATGCTCTTTCTTCAAAGGAAAGTATGCTTATATTTGCATGAATATCATAAAACTAATATCCCTCTTCAGAAGGAGAACAATCTTATGATGCAAAATGAACTCATTTCTAAAATGATAACATACCTACAATAAAACCCTGTATCAGAACTTCAATGCAACTGAAACGATCTCACTCTATTCCTAATATCCCAATTACTTCATCTGTGATGCGATTTCTCCCAGTGTAAGCAATAAACATACTCGTTCACTTAGCTGCAGCTTTAAGGGATTTCGACGAGATCCATCGTAATTTATTGATCAATTCCGTCGCTTCTAAACCTCTACTTTGAATAGAGTGCTACAATCATTTTCTCACCGTATATTCCTCCTCCAAATCGTCTTTATTAAAGCTATAATTTCATATCTTACAACTGCTTTCTAAGATTTCTCCAATTTCCATTGCTACTCTTTGGGATTAAGGTCTTAAGATTAAGTCTACATTTTAGATTCTAGGCCTCGTAAATGCAAGAATAAATCATTCTCCGTCGACAAAACACATTACTAATTTTTGTAGGGTGAATATACAGGTATTGTGTAGGCTGGCTGTCACGGATCTGTCACTATCACGGAACGCTGAGGAGATGGAGAAAAATATCAACTTCTGCCACAACACAAATGTGACTGGATATATATTACCCTCTTTCACCGTGAAAAATGGCCACATTTACAAACTCTGAACTAAGGGTCACGGAAAAAGTGTGGGTAAATTATCATCCATACGTAGAACAGCAGAAATATGGATAGACTTGCTTTAGCGCATTCTGAATCTTTCCCCGAGAATGGGAATGGGTCAAAATAGTACGTTTCCCCGCCTGAATATTTAGGTTTATCTTCCATATATTTGAATTTATTTATTTTCGTATCCTCCGGGGAAATATCTTTTGGGTGAAAAGTCTTGGGTTTAATGCCTTTGGGTGAGAATTCCTCTGGTTAAACCGTCCTTAGCGAACGTCTTTTGGATGAGTTGTCTTTGGGTGAAATGTCTCTCGGGCTTTGGGTGAAACGTACGGACACCCAGTAAGTGAGATGAAAGATCAGGGAAATGAAAGTGTTTCCCAGGTTTTCAAGTGGGTAACTTGATGGTAGAATGCTAACACTACCGCAGGTATTACTGTCATTCTCTAGGTCGAGTGCTGAGATTTTCAAGTTGCGTCTGAATACGTAGATTACGTATACATTTCATCTAATTTGATTCGTCGCATTAAAGTTCACTCAATCGAAATAATTGGATCCTATATCTAGGCTACCCTCAAAACGCTGAAGAACGGCACTGATATATGCTTAAAGGGCGGCAATCAGTAGCAAAGTTATGCGATTGGAAACACGTTAAATAGTATCTGTAGATGAAGCTTTTATTTTACGAATCTCCACAGTGAAATAATCTATTCGCGGTGAATCTTACTCAAAGATATGTAGGTACGAAAGGGGAAGGAGGGGAAATGGTACCTGATAATTGGGAAAGTTATCACAAGCAATCGTAGATGTACGGAATAGATAGAGAGTGGTGACTCAGAGGCCTTGGAATCGGTTAGAGAACACAAACGCTAATGCGGAGAAGGTTAACAGCTGGTAAAATTAATGTAAATTCCATCAAATTAAAAAAAAAACTAGAGGATTCTCATGTAAAAAAATGACGGGTGTAGAATTACCTATAAAAAATGCACTTAAGGGTATGGGATAATAGAAAGAAAGATAAGGGCCTATCTTCCCTAATATTCGTATGAGAGTCGAGTCAAACAGTCGTCTCATTCGCCAAGGGGACTGGATGTTTATAACCTCTAAGTTGCACAATCTTCTTATCATAATCGTTGCAACTTTGAATTCACAACTAAATTCCTAAATTCACATTTCAATCTTGCCGAGAAATGCGTGAAATTAGTGGTAAAGATATCTCCCATGTAATTATTTGCAGGAAGTACTGATATTAGATGAATAAATAGAAAAAGCTATAAATTTATACAGAACGGGGATTACTATATAACTTAGTATTGTTGTAGTGAATCAACCTCGATGGCAAAATATTAAGAGGAGAAAAATTTTGAAGATATTTGGATTCCGCTCTGAAGAGTAGAAAAGGTAGTAATGGAATACTGAATTAATTAAAGGAAAGTATTGAGGTGAAAAGATGAAAGAGTAATATTAATGGGAGCTATAATAATGGAAAGCAAACAGGATACGGCGAATTCTAAGAAATGACAGCAAACATTAAAAAGAAGGAAAGTTTGAAGAGAAGAGAGGAAATGAAGGTACAATTGATTAGATGGAGAGCTCATGAAAAGCTAAAAATGGTCGTTTGGGATCAGGTATCTTTGAGAGAATAGATAAAAAGGAATCTCCTTGGATAGCAAGAATAGGCAATCATTCTCCTCAGTTACTGAGATTCATCTCAATGATATTTAATCATACTATTCTTGCATTGTAATACACTGAAATCATCCGTTATACAGTTATATAACTCTTCCCATGCGGGTGTTGAATCTCCCAGGAGATAGACAATTGAGATAACTTTCTATAAAAAGAAGTTTTAGTAAATTAATTTTTAATGCGAAAGGAAAATCTCTGGGGAGGAATCAGAATTCCTTTATTCGTATATTTTGCGGCAGTAAAAGGTCAAAAAGGTCATTTTACCCTTATTTCCTGGAGAAAAAGGTCAGGTCTCGTGAGAATACCAAACCATCCGTGTTCTGAAACCACGGGGACATCTCCGTCTTCCATTATGATCGAGTAACGAGATACTTTCCTGAGTACGCTAATGCTATTCAGAAAAATTATACGACAAATTTAAGCTAAGAAAGGCTAAATAGCCTTATTTCATATATTCCATAGAGAGAAAAAACGTCGTAGAACTGGCCACCGTAGAGTCTAAGTATCTTGGAATTCCTATTGAAATTTAAAACATACTGTTTAATGAAATATGTTGTAATGAAGGGCGTTGAAATTTAAAAGTGCAGGAGACTTAGCTAAAGCAATACCCTTACTGCTCTTGTGATTCATATATTCTGATTTGGTAATTTGATATTGCAACTGTCTAAGTTTTCCTCCCAGATAGGATGAATAGAGTATATTAACTTCTATCCCTTAACTTGTTGTAAAATAGTGGAGTGAATGTGCAAGGTTTTGTAATTGTTCGTATATTTGTAAATGTTATGATTGGGAAACAGATGAAGTGA
Organism: Pachydiplax longipennis; assembly: GCA_036926295.1. Classification (NCBI taxonomy): domain Eukaryota; kingdom Metazoa; phylum Arthropoda; class Insecta; order Odonata; family Libellulidae; genus Pachydiplax; species Pachydiplax longipennis. The sequence continues at coordinate 1,973,339 of JAVFKF010000030.1, read as the reverse complement.
CGTAGCCTGGCATGGAAGCCATTTAAATTGTGAATATTTAGTAACTGTAATTATATATGTGTAATGTAAATGCATTAGAAGGAGTACAAGGATTTTCCACTAATTATGTCTCATTGCTGTTTTTGTATGATTTCTAATTCTGTTCATAAACATAGTGAGCTTATTTCAGAATTTAATCTGTATGAGACTTCTAATGTAAGAGATGGTGAGTGTATTTATGATTTAAGCGTAACTTGACAATACTTGGGGCTGCCATCGGATGACATTCAAACTGCAGCAAATAATGAACAGGTTCCAAGAAAGCTAAACGGACAAAATAGGTCAAGTTTGTCTTTGATGAAAGTGGCTCCGGGTTCGATTCCAAGTGGGGGCTCATATGTACGAATTATCCTCAACTTTCGAAGCAATACTGCGAATAAGATAATGTTAATTACAATTATCCTATGGAATGATAGTTATCACCGAGTGGATCAATCTGTTACTTTTTCCCCTCTTCACTTTACCCCTCCTCAAAACTCTTTGAAATGCAATGAATCCCTTATCTCTCCCAGAAGAACCCTTTAGAAACTTGGTGGAAAAATTTCAGCCGAGTTTCAACATGGAAATGTTTTCTGGGAAATACTGAAATCCTCTCGAGTTTGCAGCATAACGTCAACTTAGTTGATTCTAAATGGAAAGTGCTGTAGCTGAGGGTTTGAAAACTGATTTCGAGTAAGAAGTTGTTCATTTGTATTTCTGTAATCACCCTGCAGGCTGTAAGAGGGCCTTTGGTTGGGACTGTAACTTACAACGACCAAACTGCTAGTTTCCTTTATTGCTGTCTTAAAATCTAGGAAAAAGAAACGAGGAACGGAAGAGATAGTTACTGTTCGAATATTACTTCACTGCTTAGGCTTATCTTCGAGGGAACGAGTGCGTATAAATTTTCTACTTATTTCGGGAAACTTATCCAGTTATAAAACGCAGCTACCTTTATTTCATGTGGTAAAGTTGGTCGACTTTTTTCCAATGCACCTTGGTGACGCTAGTACTTTGTGTCATTAATTTTTGACAATGTAAGACATTTTTCAACCTGCGCATAATCAAAACAATTGAAACAATTGAGACAAACGAAATAAACTGAGTACGCCGATGCTCTCCATGAGCTTATAAAAGTATTCGACTTTTTCCCTGCCCTTCAGTTTAATACGAAGTATGAGAGCGTCGTCAATGGAGTAACAAAACTTTGGGTGAAGGTAATTGGCGTGAAACTGCATTAGAAATATCTTAGAGGGATTAGGTCTTACTTCTACGAATTTGAAGTAAACTCATAAAACAGTCGAGACCCATAATTTTGTATTGTAATGAACATATAATAAAGTAAGACCTTGGTTTCGTTATTTAGAAAAAAACAACTATAAAATCTATGAATGAAGGTTTCACTTGGTGGAATTCCATAATTGGGAAAATAAAATTCACAGCGTAAAATTCAACTTGAAAACTTTATTTATGACTAGTTTCAAACTGTAGTGGTTCATCATCATTATCAAAATCTGATTATTAACTGAGGTAGTTTGATACCGGTCATGAAACAAAGTTATCAAGCGGAATTTTACATAGTGAATTTCATTTTTCCGTAACTATTTTGAAAAATGCCAACACATCTCTGTCAATTGAAATAGTTACTTTACTAAAGCGCATAATCAAACGGCAAATGATTACTTTTTTTTCTTTTATAAAAATGGAGTTTGATATGCATCTTGGCTTAATATATGATCATATTACATGCATTTAAAATAAAGTCCACATTGTGCCTAGCTAGGCGGTCTCCACAATGGGTGATACGTGGTCAGCGCATTGGCTCCCGTATTCGGTTCTCATACAGGTAAACCGCTTGGGTCCGCCACCTATGAATACAGGTGATTTCTCAATTTTTGATGATGTTTGGGATACACCATGGTCCTTGCCCGAATTCAATTCGGAACCGCTTATACCTCAGGCAAACACGCTCTCCTCATGGTTATTGGAGATCCTCTTATGTAATATCTGTGTGTTTTGTATCATTTATGATGAATTATATTAATTTTATTCATAATATTCAATTAGCCACTTATTGAAGCCAGAAGAGAAAGTCAAAGATTAACAACGAGTATAAAATTAATAAGATAAATTGAAATGGGATTTATCTTGTGAAGAGAATAATACCTATAGTTTTACTCATAAAATATCGATATTTGATGCTTCCGTCTACATTTCACGTAGTAATTGGTGATTATCTTGAGATTTAAAATATAAATAACGTTGGTTTGAGTATAGATCCTCACTTTGAGGAACTCTAAGTCAAAATTCAGCCAGTACAGCTAATCATAGGATTCAACATAATAAATCACCGACGTCCATTTGTGTAGGAAACGTAAACAAATCTCCCATCTCTAATATAGGTCAGCTCGATGTCTTAAATATGTTGAAGGAACGTTAAAGGGAATTGGGAGAGTGGCAGAAAGGGAAGACTCAAAGAGCGTTTGGGATCTAAATCACCGAATCGAGAGTTTGCAGGCCAAGCAAAAGCATTTTCAGCATTCCGAGGGCATTAGATATGCTCTCATAAGACCACTCGGAGAAATCTAAAGACGAATCTAAACGGAATCACCGACGACTGATGGCCATGTTCTTGAAACACTCTCCGAAGTTTGCACACGTATAAGGACAAGATTCAACATTGATTAAGATCGAAGTAACTCTTTAAGTGTGAGTCTAAACAAACTTGTATCATGCACACACTGTTTTTTCTTTTCTTCTTTACATGTACCTGATTTAAAATCACTGCATATCACTTAATTTATTTATCAAATTATATTTATCTATACATTTTCCTAGTTATATTTTTAAATGGTTGTTATGGTGTGAATTTATTGCTTATATGTTATTATTATTTATATTTATTGTTAATAATTATTGATATTTTTACAGGAACATATAATTTTTCATACTTATTCTAGACAGATTGAACAGGGTGATGGGAATGAGGTGATTTGCCTCTATTTTTCTCACCGATGCATAATATTACGAGTGATAAATTCCACGTTATTTTAGCGCAGCGACTAAATTGTTAGCTTATAATGAGCACCTATTATTTTAGATAACATAAATGCTGTAATCGATGTAAAATATTAATTTTCTGAGTTACTTTATTTTCAGTTTACCCCTCTTTAAAGCACAGCATATTAAAAACGACATCCTCTATGCTGATTAAGAAGTTCTTATATGGGTAATCCTATCTGAATACACCATGAAAAATCGATTGATTAATCCTAAGACGACGATATCTATTACACTTTTCCATTAGTAGCGACCAGGATGAATGACGTTAACCAGCATAATTTATGCCTCAGAATTTTTCATATCATTATGCTATGAGCAAGATATAGGGGAAAGTAAAAGACAGAAAAATTTTCCTCTATACTGTGCCAAAAGGAAAATAAAAATTCTCTATCCCTCGGTTAGCAGGAGATACTTGTTATGAGGAAGCGAAAAAAGAATAAGATCTTTTATACTATATAGGGATACATGATTAAAGTTCATCATCAAAGGACATTTCAGTGGCAAAAAGAGCAACGAAAAGGAAAATGTTTAATTTCGGAGATGGGTTACGAGGAATTGAAGCAGCAATTAAAGCTGAAACGAGTAGCAAAAAAGAGGAATTTTCCTTTTTTAAAAACCAAAAAACACGTAGGCCTGTAAAAACATAGGAAACAAGAGATAATTAGGAATTCATATCTTAAATAAAGGAAAGGTGCTTCTCATCTTTCTTACACCCATTTTTGTCATAATGGCAATCATATCATTACAAACCGTTTAACCACATTAAATATGAAGATCTCTAAGGATATTTTGAAGATGGTTATCAAATTTACACTGTAACTCAGCCAAATTAGCCGATATTCGGCATATGGCAGGGAATGTACAACAAGAGATATAGATATAAATACTTTTAATTTAAATAGCTTTTAATTACTCTAATTAATGTGAGATAAATAATTCATGGCCAGATAATTAATTATTACTGACTTTATCGACGATATGAATCGTGACCACTCAGGCAAAAATCGAAACATCTTACGTAACTATGCTCATTTCAAGTAAAATTCGAATGCAAAATAAAATACGAAGGAGTGGTTATATATAACATTAAAAATGATTCGTAGGTAATGTTAATCAGCGTATCCTGATATCTTCATTTTATCCTTTGACATTAGAGCCGCCATCATTCAGCAATTGTCCAGTCCGGTTAATTAAGCATAATTTTCGATAAAATAAATGAATAAATTTAATAAATGATCTTGTTTTATAGCACAATGATAAACTTTCCTGATTTTGACGTTGTATAATCGATTTTATTTAGTCTAACTTGGCGGAATGCCACAGAGAGAGATATAAAATTTCTTAGTTGTCTTCACAATGCAAAATTTTTAATAATTCGACCGGTTTGGACTTGAGTCATCCTCAAGTAACGAACGGCATAAATAAACAATAAATTATAATAAGTAAAATATTATTTCTGGTTTTCTTTTGCTGAAGATAACTTGAGTCAAAACCGGTCGAATTGAAAAAAATGCTAAGTTGCATTTACTGAGTAATTTTATTTATTTCTCTTTGGTATACATACTGATTGGATTGGGTAGCAATAAGAACTCGTGATATTCATATACATTACCTTCATAGGCTTTATGCTTTTTATGTCTGTATTATGTAGAAAGCTAAATCTCAGGTTTAATTCCCTTATTAAAAGTCATTAAAGTGCATGAGGAAAATTTTGTAAATGAGAAATAGGTAATTAAAGACCGAGGGCTGAGAGGAAGTCCTTAATATGAAATGGTGTAATACATTGCAAATAAGGAGAGAACGAGTGTATTTCGGATGACCAAAATTGCATTTAATGAGTATGTGAGTGAAGTAGAGAGCAAACACTAGAGGAGTCGGAATGGGTGTAGAATATTAGATCCTCAAGAGGGAATTAGAATAAAAGGCTATGCATGAAACGTTGCATAACGTATTACTCTGTTGTGAATCGAGAGAACTTTGCAAGAAAGAGAAGGGGATTGTATGGAGAACGAGTCGAGGAAGAGGTTCTGCTTGCTCATTTAGGGAATAGTAATTGTAGTTTGAAATAACTCAACGCCGTCAAAGCTAACCAACCATGTCATTCGAGGGAAGAAAGGCAGAAGAGTGGATTTCGGAATGATAATGGGGTAGATCCATGTTACCATACATATTGCATGACTGCAGCTTTTGAATTCATTCTTACCGTACTTGCGGCGGAATGAATATTGCTGTACTGACCATTGTTATCTTTTCACATATGAACATAGACTCCCATCTCTTTCCTCGGGAATGTTTGCCTTGCTTATTTTGGTTGGAAATTCTCACCAACTAACTTAGAATTAGCAGGGCATTGTGGCACTGCATGGTAGTAGTAATCAATCAAAAGCAAGATAGCCTAATATCCACATCAGGAAGTGAAGTACTAAGTTAGATATGCTTCCTTGGATAAATTACGGACATAGAGGTATAAAATTAATAAGATCAATCGTGATTACGTGGAATCACAGAGACCATCTAGAAAAGAAAAACAAGCCGCAACTTCCACAGGTATGTCCTGAAGATATCCTGAGGATACACTTACGAAAATGTTTTTCTTTTCAAGATAGCTATTATGGAAACATTATCAAAAGATTTACAGCAAAATTTTAAAGTACAGGAGTCAAATTTCAATCAAGGAAATTATACTTCTAAATTTATTGAGATTACGAAATTTATGGAAAAATGTTTCTCGGTAGATTTCGTTGCATCTCAAGGCATATGGAATCCAGACCACGGTGTTTATGCTAACAGTAAGGAAGGATGGGGAAAGAGTAAATGAATGGCCTGGAAATGGCTTAGTGAAAGGTAAGGGAAATATTTCAAGAAAAAGAACAAACGCTTGAAGAATATTTAAGAAGGAGCGGAGTTAGACATTGAGGAGTAGGGTTGAGCACAGGAAACATCAATGGGTACGAAAATTCATTCCGGAGGAAGAATTGTTGGTAAAGTTTCTGTTTGGAGAATTCCAAGATATGGATGCGGAAAAGTACGCGGAAAGTTAAGTGGCTAGGAAATAAAATAGAAATAAGGAAGTATTAAAAAAAATTGGAAATAAAATGGAAGAAAACCGATGGGGAAGATATGGAAGAGGAAATTGGATAGATTACCCTCTGCAGTGAGAATGTTTATTCATTGAATCGCTAGAGGGATTCCACATTAGAAAAGCATAAATTTTCATGAGAAAGAAAGATGCAACTTAGCGTGAATGACCTTCTCTTCGGCGCAATAGAATTCGGTTGTAATTTTGAGTTATATCTCACGTGTTGGCTATATAGTGCTGCCTGGAGGATTGCGTCTCTTCATCATTTGCGTAATGTTTACCATAGGCACAAGATCAGCTTTTCAACCGAATCGTCCATTCTTCCTATTCTGACCATATCTCACCCTGTAGGAAGCGGAACATTCCCTATCTGTTATAGAAAACAGAACTATATTTTCGCTCGATTTTTGGCTGTTTTTACATTAATTATAATAAATAAATAATAATAATTGATAAAACAATAATAATTGATACAATGATAATAATTATTGTCGATATTTTTTAAAATTTAAGTATGAAAAAGTTAAAGGTTTGAATACGCTCCGATAACCGCCTGCCAATACATCGTACTGTATAACGTCGACCAGGGTCTAAAAGCAACGGGAAGTCCAGTATTCTCAAAGATTTTTTGAATATTAATTTCATAATTATAAATAGCAATATATGCCTTAGTATATAGAATATGCTAGTAATTTATAAGATGTACTATAATAGCAATTATTTGAAATCCATCTTGTACAAATGAGTAAAGTTTTAATGTGAGATTAATAAATTAGAAATCTTTAAAATTTTGTTCGACTAAGAATCCATGCATTCTGACTCCGAAGGATAAGATGCATATTATCGTTCATATAATTTTAATAAACATATATTAAATAGAGATAACATTTATAAAGAATTATTTGGTAAGTTGGATAATAATAATTAATTTACCAATAGATAACACTAATGATTCACTAAATAATAATTTCTAGTATTAATAAAGCAATAAAAATAACAATAATTGATAAAATAGGTAACAATAAATAAGATAATAAAAGTAATAACGATTAGTAAAATATAAAATAATAATTGCCAAAATAATGAGAATATTAAAATTGTTATCAATATAGTAATACTTCGCGAGCTCCTGGCAGCGGTAACATCTCCACAAAATGTGAACTGCAAACAGAATATTTCAAAACAACCGTTTCAAATTTAGTCTGGAGGGTTGCCAAAATTCGTAATTGTGAGCGTGGAGTTGTTCTAAAGAAAAAGCCTATGAATATTTCGATGTTCTCCCAAATGAATTCAAAGGTCTTACGGGGATATTTAAAAATGGGGCGAATAGAAGTGAAAAACGGCTGATGTTTATCTTTCATGGTACTGTTCATCCGCCACAAAAATGCATTGTCGTTGCGTCCCCTGAAATAGATATGAACAGCTAAAAAACGTCCGTACTTCTATTCGAGGCATGCGGACTGAAAATTTGAATTTAGACTCCGCGCGAATAAAAAGTCCAACTTTATGCATGCATACAGGTACGAGTATTTTGGAAAAATCTTCCAGCGGAGGTCTAAGTGGCCGTGATAGCATGTGCTATTTTCGTATTTTGAATGCAAAAGTAGGAAAAAAGAGTGCAGCTCATCCAATCTATCTGCATTTACGGTGGTTGTAACCAAGTAGTCAAATATGCGCGACTATTTTTAGTAAAATCTTCTCATCCGCAGAGTATTTTTTCTCTCCACATTGCAACTCCGTTTTCCTCCTGGTTTGCCGGAATCCATTTTGAGTTCACCACACCTGTGGCCATATCGAAAGTAAGTTTCTCACCTCCGGTGCGGTCTATGAATTTGATATTCGATCGCATTTGAATAGGGAAACCAATATTCTTGGAAGATTTACTTCTGTCTCTCGTATGAGAAACGGATGGAAAGAGTGCCACTATATCTTGAATTATTTGCTGTTTGCGGATATTAATTGACTAAAATAATTGAGATATTTTTGGATTATACAATCATGATTATTATAGCCAGTTCTGAATTCAATAAAATAAAAATTAGCATAAGTTGATTGACCAATATTTTTCCACAATCAAACATACCAGTTTTTTGTTACAGCATAATTCCATTTCCGGATTAAACACGAAAATCAAACTTTATTGAAATATGAAGTAAAATATTACTACCTAGGTATGGTGACTTCCATATCTGCGCATTTTTTAGTTAGAAAGGTCACCCTCTTTTATGAGCAAGTTCTCATTTTTCAGTTCTTAAAGAGAATGGCTTACAGGTAGGAAATCGACATCCTAATTATGCATACCTATCAGAGAGACTTGAAAAATTGTTGGCCATGCAAATTAGGTAAGAATGCTTAAAAAAATGAAAATGTAGTTGAATACCATGAAATTTTGAAAACTTCAAAAATGAAGAATTGAATGGAGATGGAAGACTTGAGTGTCGCAACAAACTTGACTTGGATATATTATCTTAGTTACACTAATCAATTCCTAGGCTTAATTGCTTTATCGCAAGTAGTTGCAATTTACTGTTGTAGGAAAGCATTGGTAGATGAACTGTTTAATTTCATGATTTATATTAATAAAAGTTATAATATTCTGAAATAGAATGATTGCACACATCTTCCGAAAATCAAAACGGAATGCATCCGTTCGTACTACCGTACTAACCGTATTATACTAACTATTTAAAAATCAAGATGCGATCGTTTGCTTGGAGGAAATTGTTCCTGGGACCGCTACGGTAACCTTTGAGGCCTGCCCTGATAAACTCCTAAATATATACGTTATAGAAAACAGGGTAGAGTAAGGAACAATATTTAATATATGTAAATTTCTAACATTTATGTAAGAAAAGGCATTATTTGTGTCTCTATTGATGAATCTCTAGTAATTAAATACTGCGGAGTTGGTGTAATGAAATATACAATTTAGCAATAACGCTAGCACCGGACTACCAGTTCATTTGCAACAAATAAATAAGCAATAAAAATAAAACCATGGTAATAACGAAGGTAAAATTAAACTATCCAGTCTCATGAGAATAAAGAAAGAACGTAACTGCTAATTTTACATAGCGATCTCATAAATCCTCTCAAACAGTTGATGAAATATTGAATAATATTTATTTTCGATGCCAAATAGAAGGTTATGTATCTTGATAAAGAGCTAAAATGGTTTTAATCGATGCCGTAATTGTATAATGGCCAAGTGAAAGCGGGTAAATATTTAATGAGGGATGAGCTATGCGTTAATGCAATGAAAATTGAATAAATTTGACATTCAAATTCTTTGTACAATATAATCCGATAAGGTATGAAATAGAATAATCGAATATATTTTTGCAATGTGTAGTTAGCATCGCCTTAATGTGATTTCAAAAACAAATTTTCCTTGTTTGAATTCCCACCTCTAATGCTCCACCTAAACCTGTTATTTCTCACTTCGTATTTTACTTTATTTATTTATAATTGCAAATATACAGCTAAAAATATACGAGTAGAGTATTGATGCAAATGTAACTTTATCTGTTATGTAGCAGTAGCCCTTAACCAGCCTATTTGTTGAATTATCACCAATTTATTTTCACCAAAAATTGTCTTCCAAATGGCCGAGTGGTTAGAGTGTCTGGTCCAACTTCCAAATAATTCCAACGAATTCCAAAGATCATCCTCAGTGGTTCAAATCCTGTTCAAGTCAAAATTTTTTCCGGAAAATTAAATTTTCAGATCCTATTACGTCGATAGCCAAGATGTCCGCCACCCATCTCCGCTCTCAGTTTATTCTTAGTCAATTTAACTTAACGTGCTTCTCTTTAATAATTGTTGCCTTCTATGTTTTTAATAGAGATATTACAATAGTTTTTGTTTTTCTGTTAATTATACGGATTACGACTTGCCATAGCACGATAAGTAAGGGTCCAAATTGGTTCACTCACTACAAATTTTGGATAGTCTTTAGATATTTAGGAAACTGGAACTGCGTACAATTTCCAGTTAACTACAGATAATATGACAGATACAGTTCCATTTACAATAAGACCCCACTCTTATATTTTAAGCCGTACATTTGCGATTACAAGTAAATAAGTTAAATACGAAGTGAGAAATAATATATTTAGGTAAATATTAGATGTGGTGTAAAATAGTTAGTCAGACTCTGGTTTAAAGGAATTCCACACCTAGGGTTTTTAAACTGAGATGCGGCACACAAACAACGTTAAATTTCGTTGGTATGTCGAAAAAAAATTCTCAATCCACAGTATGCCATGAGGTAAAATAGATTGTCAGACTCTGTTTTAAAAGAATTTACAGCAGGGATTTTTCGCGGCAGCCTGATTTTTGAAATAGGTTCCCCAATATCCTGATGAACCGCATGGCCTATTAATATTGCATTTCCTGTAGTGGAATATGGGTAAAGAGAGGGCAGGGATTGATTCTTCCGCGCGAGCGAAGCAGGTATATGGCCACAAAGGCAAGCGATCGAGTGCATTAGAGTAGGCGGGGCCATTTGATCGTGAAATATGTTGACGGTTCTCGCCCTTGTTATTGAAGCTTGCTTATGAAAAGGATGATAAACTGCGGATGCGGTTACGTGAGGAGAACAAATCAATCCTCTCTCTTTTTCACGGCTTTTTTTCACAGCTCACCTGCTCTTTACACCCTTTGCTTTCTCCGCCTCTCCTTGCTTTTCACGAACAGCTTTCAGAGCGTTCTCCGCTCGGTTCAAAATTACTCTATGAATAGTCGCTTCACATTGATGTATTCTCTTTGTCAAAGACTACGCTCTTTTATAGTGATAGAGGTGATTTAAAACGATGATGAAACGGATGGGTATAATGATGTCAAAGATAAAATATAAAATATTAACGGAGGTTAAAAAGGAAGTCGGAGTGAAATCCGCAATCGGTTGTATGGATGCTTCACTGTATAGCCACTCACTACAGTATTTCTTTACTCTCTAATCGCTCCTCCATATATTTTACCTCAAATTTTCTTTCGATGTGCAGTAAAATCCGTTTAAAATGCTCGTGCTTAAGGGAACTATCCCTCTCAATAAGCGGTTTTCTCTCAGTCGCAATCCCTTTCATTCTAAACACACTGTAAAAGTACGCTTAAGACACTCAGTTATACTTTTATGAGGCGAACTTTTCCCTTCCATATATAATTCGCTACCCGCTATAGCAAATCCTCTGCCTATAGACTGAAAATAGTTTACATTATTCAACCCTACTTGTCTGGTAAAAATAATCTGGTTATCTGTTAAAAATTCCTTCATTCATTTATAAGCAAAAATGAAGTAATATAGGAAGCATTTATACGAAAAACAGACCGTTCTAAATAAATATGTAACCAGTACTACAGAACAATAGTTGGCGGACTCTATTGATTTTGTAAAAAATAAAGATTTGTAATACCCAGTCATTTGTCATACCAATATCCCATTTATAACGCGGTTTTCACTTTAACAGCGTCTTCTTCGAGATTTACTGTATCTATATTGAAATACACCTCACGACATGAATTTTAGTGGCGGGATTCAAACATTTTAAGAGCAGGTTCTTCATGTATGTACCCCTGCAGAGTGGGCAACACACATTTCCGTCCTCTTATCATTTTAATTTAAAAATTTGTATACGCCGCGTTTATAGTGGTTTATAGCGCGATAGATACTCTAACCCTAAGGTTCTGCATTCCAATCCCTGCTAAATATTTTTTTCTGATTAGGGACGTGTTCTCAAAAAGCCAAGTGGGCAGCGCGTTTGACTTTGGTGCCAGCGGTCCCGGATTCAATTCCCGGTGGGAGCCCATGTGTGTAAAATCACCTCAGCTGCATCATCTCTTTAACAGCATTGTTACTACTGGTTAGGGAATGGATGAATTTGCGTTCGATTTTCCCGACAAGGGTTGGCCGTAGAACGGGTATCCGGCCATAAAAGTCAGCGCCAAAACAAAATTCATCATCAATCATTAAAAATCATCAGCCGACCTCATACGTGATGGGATTAATGCTAACAAGGAAGAATTGTGCGAAACTTTAAGATGAAGCAAGAATGGGATATTCCTTGACCACATATCTAAATTATATTCTTATTGTAAGAATGGAGTAGGTACTTACTCATCTATACATTGCTATCTAGAGATTTAGGAACCGATTCCGCGAACTCAGGAATTTCCAGGAATCTCTTCGAGGGAACCGGTTTAATCCCTGCACTGGATAAAGTCTAATGATAAAGGTATTTTCTTTAGAGTCTGGTCCCTAGAAAGCTATGTGGGTAACTCGTTTGCCTTTGACAAACCTATACCTTTGATCGTTTCTAACACTATATCTTGATGAGTGGAAAGCGATTCATTCGTATTCTGGTACAAAATAGTGGAAAATGTATCTCTCATTTACTTTAGTCCAATTTTGCTCAGACGAGACCAAGAAATTAAGATGAATTAATGGAATATGCTACTCATGAATGATGTTAGTTAATAGCATTGAGTTTTATCACTCATTATCGAATGGAATGTAATGCAAGTATTAGTGGTATTTTGAATGCGCTTTGACGTTTGATGATTTCACATAAATGGACCTACAACGGGAAGTGTACCCTCTCGAACTATTTTCACCAAAGACGAGTGCGCTAACCACTTTGCTATCTAAGAACCCGAATGCATGAAAAGAGATGTTCATAATGATGCCAACGAACTCCCGTTTGCGTGGACATTTTCCTCTTATTTTGGTAACATTCTGGGTCAGTAAGGGTGGGTGCTCACGTGCAAAATAATCTCATCTGTCGAAGCACTTACGATACTACTACTACTGAGACAATAAGTGAAGCAGGAGCAAGCTACAGCACCCCACGTATTGCCTACATAACCTCACAAAAGTTTTTGACTGTTAGTGGTGTAAGGTTTGAGTTTTCAATCATCCAAAACATTTAAATACATAAGAGAAATTCGAAGGAAGGAGATACGAATATCCCAAATATGAAAAAATGTAATATCTAGGTTGGAAATCTTCTTCAAACATGGAAGGGGCCACAGAAAAAATCCACTGAATGATTCCCAGTGAAAAGTTGAATCTTTTACTTGATTCTGCATTTCTTGTAATCGGACTTCGTAAATTTAAAGTCATTTGGGATGTAGAACTGGGAAAGGAAACGACCAGTTTATTAACTCCCTTTGAGTGACCCGCATGGATTCTAATTCCATTTTAAATTTCCTTTCTTTGAATTCTCGCGGTAATTATCACCGTTGAAATACCAAATAACGGAAGAAAGAAAACGTTAAACAGATTTAGGGATCGTTAGCTCATCTACATCTACAGAAATGCTCTGCAAGTCGGTTTCTTATGGTTGAATCGTGAAAACCTGTAAATTGGCCTTCACTACGAGGTCTGTTCAAAAAGTTCCCGAACTTTATTTATTACAATACAAATAATTCACTTACAAATTATTGCCTCGGGTCTCCTTCAAAGTACTCCCCACCCCAACGTATACACTTATCCCAACGATGTTTCCACTATTTAGAACAGTCTTGGGACGCTTCTTTCGGATTGTTCATAAGCTCCTCCGTCGAATTTTTCTTTATTTCTCGAATGGTGGCAAATCTTTTTCCTTTGATCGGGGTATTTAGCTTTGGGAATAGGAAAATGTCACATGGAGCCAGGCCTAGTGAATAGGGTGGTTGGAGAAGCACAGTGGTCTTGTATTTGGCTAAAAAATCAGGAGTTGCTCGTGTTGCTCCTGGTCTGCTGTCATCAGGCGAGGCATGAATTTGTCCTCGACTCGATCCTCAATTTTTTTTAGTTAGGATTTCGTAGCAGAACCAATCGGGATGCCACACTCTTCTGCAAGCTCCCTGACAGTCAAACGTCGATTTGCACGAACGAGATCGTTCACGTTTTCGATGTGGGGGTCATCTGTGGACGTTGATGGTCTTCCGGAACGCTCGTCGTCTTCCACTGATTGCCGCCCGTCTTTGAAACGTATAAACCACTCATTACACGCGGTACGTTTCATAGTATGCTCACCAATAGCCTTGGTAATCAACTCAAAAGTTTCCGTGAAAGATGTGCCCATTTTCACGAAGAATTTTACAGAAGAACGCTGCTCCTTCAAAGAGCTCATTTCCGCGGATCCGAGTTTTCGCCGCACTCTACGATCACCCGTTCACATAAACATCCGTAACTAATGAACAAAGCAAGATATCGACAAAGTGATTGAATGTGGTTGTTTGGGAAGCTTTCGCGGATACAACGCCTACAGGCAGATCAAAAAATAACCAACTGGAGGCACACTGTGAAAAAAGTTCGGGAACTTTTTGAACAGACCTCGTATCCTTCGTTAATTACTGCAAATTTCATTTAAATTCCATTTTAAATTAACTCATATTATTTTATGCTTAACTTGGTGAATTACGGATAAGGTGTAAACTCTCAACGTGATTTTCTAGAAAATAATAATAATTTGAACAAATACAGTCTAATTAATTTTAAATGACTTTATGAATTTCTTCTGAATTATCCTTTTATTAAGATGCATAGAATATTAATAAGAACACCTCCGATAAATGAGTCATAGTGTCGAATCTATCATTCATCGGCTGTGACCTAGATTTTTGCACATCATCTGCCAAGTCGTGAGACAAATTAGAATATATGCCAAATTACCGGTCTTACATGTAGTTATTTATCATAATCAAAATCTGTTATCTAAGTTCAAATTAGAAAATAGGTTTCACGACGGGATTAAATTATTATACAAATAATTATTTTCGTTCTTTTGCTTATCGTTTGGATGACTTAGTTACTTGGAATTTATGTGTTCTTCATTCTAGAAAACATATGTACTCCCATTATTTACTTAACATATTATCTAACATATTTAACTGAAGACTTAGATCAGTTTGTTCATTAAATAAAGGATGTTAAATTAGATTATTTTGAGATGAGAACCATAAATTGACAACAAGAAAGTATGAATCAGGTACTTTTGCTATAAGCATTGCTCCTAGGTCCAAACTTCTATAACTACCATTATCTGAGATTTAATATAATATCTATCGAGACATCTCGCGTAGATCATTCTTTTCGTCGACCATGTTCTACAAGAATAGTCGGCCTTCGATAGATATTCGACAAAAGACAAAACTCTCTCCCTTAATAAAGTCTCCCTTTCAAGTGGTCCCAATAAGCTTCCCCTATAGGTTCGATTATCTCACTCCCCCTCCTTCGTCTACCTTTCCCTTTGCACTCAAAAGAATCCGAACTCCACTTGTCTGGCTTTCATCCTTTTCTAAATTTGGCCCAAGGGGATAACAGATCATTGAACCGTATAAACAGATCGTGCCAACAAGTTGTATCATATAGCTGGACGAGACAGCAAATTTGCTCAAAAAGAATAGAATGATGCATTGCCTGGAAGAGGGAGAAATATTTCCTCGTCCAATCCCTGGGAATCAATGTTTTGAAATGCACCCGAAGAGGTGTTTTCCTTATCTTTCAGGAAGAACATCCCGATATTGCCGATAAATCGTTCTTAATTTACAAAAGATTTATGACTATGTGATGAGAGTGAAGCTCATGAACGCATACCGATCATGTGTATGTGTACAAATACTATGAGTGTTGACTGATACGGAGTACTTACTGAACTGAAACAATACCTCTTGGTTGATAAAAGATTGAAAATTTTGAAATAAAATTCCTCATCATTGCAACGGAGAACCGTATAAAATAAAAATATCACAGAATATTTCACTATAAAACCTATACGTTGCACAGTTTTCCTTATATTTAGGATGGCAATATCCTAATTATAAAGCGAACAATAACCAGTTCCAATCTGAAAATATCTAGACAAATTTTGAAGCTAATTGTCTTCTTTACTTTGCTTGGATGCCAAATTGTCACCTCATTCCGCTATCACAAAAGCAAAATAGTTCTATATAACAAAATATAATTATACACAACCAATAAACACTTTATCGCCTTTCAGGTTAAGCCTCAAATAATCTCATATTTTCTCGTTATCCTTTGAGATATTAACTGAAAACTTAATTTTTCACAACTATATTTAGCGAAAAATCAAGGGAAAATTAACGCATCACAATTAAAAGTGGGAAGTGTCAATGTTTACTTTCGAACAAACTTTAATAGCTATCTGGTTACAGAAGTCAGGAGATCGACACCCGTTTCTCATTATCGGCATCCTAATAAAAGAAATAGTATTTCATCTTTTTATCTTCAATAGGATTCAATTGCATTCAATATATTGCTTCAACATATTTCTGTGGAATTTACAAAGTGCGTTTTTTATTGTGAATGATGGCACCGTTCCACTAAGTTAGGCTTGGCCATGTCAGTTATATCAAATAGTATGAATAAATTCACTTCAAATTATGCTTTTTATATAAAACACTGATTAATTTTGAATTTTTAACTAATGATTCTTGGCGATCTAAATTCCTCGGAATAAACGTCCGTAATAAAGCCTGACATCGTTTTTTGAGTATCAGTCTCTTGCAGAACTCTTCAGCGAGCAGAGGAAAGAATTAATAGTGAAGTGGACAATTTAAACATTGAAGTAAATTATAGCTCAAAGATATATCCCTAATTCAAGAAAATCAACAGAAATGTTTGCTTATACGTGTACAATACAATCTTTACTTATAAGTGTACTAGTTTCAGCTAAATTCATAAAACATGTGAATAACATTGGGTTTGAATTATTAGCTTTAAAAACAGTATAGGAATATTATTTCAAATAAATAAAAAATCATGAATTATATGAAAGAGGAATTCAAATACTTCGCATTCTTTCATTTTTATAAATTGAATGCCTTCGTAAGATCCCGAGCTTTGAATACACCTTATAACTAAACATTCTCTCTGTATACAAGCCCGTTGGGTATTTCGCATTCTGAAGTCCGGCATTCCAGGGCTTGAGGGCCCTTCAAACTATCCAAAGGGATGCCCACAGACCCTTCTGTAGTTGCTGCACTAGTGGAATCAACTGCGGCATAAGATTTAATTGCATGAAATGAAGGGCTATTTTGTATTTACCGACTGCGTAATTTAATTTTGGAGAGAAGTAGGCTTGTAATTTATAGCTGCTTCAACTTGCTACTGTTGCAAATGCGTAATTAGGATGCTAAACGTCAAAATTGAGCCGAATTCAAAGAATGGTAGAAAGATTATTCCTCTGGCATGTTAATCGAGCCAAAATTGTGGTTAAAAGATAAAAGGATGCGCTATGTACCAAGTTGATATTTAGGTTTCTTATTCAAGGTATTTCCAAGTAGACGTTCCATGAATTTCAATACTTGAGAGTCATTGTTTCGCCAGAAATTTATAAATATTCTGATGATTGCTTTCCCCGTCATAATGAATCTCATATAATAATCACTGCCATTTAAACATGTAGAGTCTTAGATATTTATACATTAGATGTCAGCGGCTACTATAAGGAATGTAAAGCTTATTATTCCTTTAAAATTATAGGTGAACTAAATAAGTAGACGAAATTTAGAAATTATTTGAATTACTAGCCAAAATTTCAACTTTACTCAGAGTATCACCTATTACTATGAAAAATTTTATAAGAACGTACAGTTCATGCGGTAAGTCTCTTTGCTACAGCATTGCACACAAATTCAACTGGCCGTCTATAGTATAAAATGCTATTTGTAAGCACGTAGAGAAGACTGTAATCTTAATTTTTTTTACGATCGTTACTTATAGTAAAACCCGGTTAAGATGCTTTTCAGGGGATTGCGTTTAAACTGAAATATTTGAATACATCAATACGGATGGAAAATAAAAGAAAGTTTTTTTCACTCTACAATTTTAAATAGGTATTTTATAACTTAAAAAACGAAAATAAGTATTCTTTAGTAAGAATTACTGGCCACAGCTATAGATATACTGGATACCTTTCCGTCATATTTTTAGGGAGTGGTCAGTTTTTCGAAAAAAGAGAGTGTCTTTCTCTGCTTCACAATTTTGTTCATTTTTCACTCTACAATGAAACAATTGTTCCATTAAAGACAATTAAGGCATAATAGCGTATACAATTTTCGATCTATGGAATGAAGTGTACAATAGGCTATATCTAGTTTCAATGCATTTGGTAACGGGAATAATCCGCTTTTTAGGTGGGTAGCAGAGCGCCTTAAGTGGTATTAGTCCCATGTTTTAGTGTCACCGGGACTGAAAGAAAACCGCGTATTAAGCGGGATGGTGTGTTAAAAGGGAGCGTTTTAGATGGATTTTACGGTATTAAAAATAAAATACACCCATTTATTTCTATTTAATTATTTACTTGCTTCTTTTCCTTTTTACGACGATTTCGTCCATTTCAACAGGCTTTCTATCAAGTCTCTATATAATTTCCTTTTTGTTAGCGATTTTGATTTCACAACCCTCAATAGCTGAGCAATTGAATCTTGATTAGAAGTAAAAGCATTAGTTCTTTCCATGTAGTAATAAGGCGGGTAAACACCGAAATTCAAGTATTCACGAACCAATTACCAACGCAATTCTTTCCCGCTCTTTGCTCTCAGATGAAAGCCTTCTATTACGGGAAACGCAATTTTCAGAACGCTCCAAATTCGTATCCACCCTCTGGCAACACTCGTATTCGTCAATTCACTTCTTTGCCACAAGATGGCCGCTCCACATGCATAGAAAATAGACGAAAAGCGTAGCGAAATAGACTGCAGCAGCGGAGCATCTAGCCGGAAAGGATTCCGCCCATTGTTTCAAATGGATCCATTCGCGCGGCCGTCCAATCTAATCCAATTGAAGATTTTTCCCCGCAGTGTTACCCAGGGAAGATTTTGAATACAGCACTAGTTAAGGGAACGGTCTGCGGAAATCGCAAACAAGTGAGAAACACACTCGCTAAAGAGAATCTGAATTCGGTCCCCGGAGAGAAAAAGAAGTTATGAGATTTTTGTTTGCTCATCGGAGTTTGCTCTCGTCTCCTCAGGGGATACTCCAAATGGATGTTGTCTATGAATGCGTACGGCTTTGCGTATCCCAAACCAACTTCGGGAACCGTCATAAATATTTATACGGGATGACATTAATTAATAAAATTCGGTCTCGTCGGAAAGTGTCGGGAAAGAATCGTCCGCTCGCTAAATTTTCCAGAATTTGCGTAACGTTGTTTCGGATGTGTTTTTCCGTCTTATTTCGTTATTATATAAAGCGGCATATGGCCAATTTGAGAGCTAAAAGGATGAAAAGTGATTAACGTGGTATTTCCATGACTTGAATTTACAAAGCGTGTGTGAACTATCAAATTAAACGATCGCGTATAAAGAAAACTGTAGAGGGTTAGAATTATACAGATAGGTTTTATAGACTGTTTATTGATGGATAGATGGATAAATAATTTATAGATATGCAGACCCGTTAGTGGTGAGGTTAAGCCCATATGGGTATTATCATAGTACTTACTCTATTCTAGTATAGAAAAGATTTGATTTTCAGGCCACAATATATCTCTGAATTCTAGATATTCTACCATCGCATCTTGTACACATGGTCTGATTAGTTTATCCCTGATCCTAAATTACCTTTATTTTTACTTGAATGTACGAGAGTACTTCTTTATATGAAAATCTTTTTCCTGTCCCCATCAAATATAAGATTAAGGTATGAAAATGGAAATAAGACAAAAAGGAAAAATAATAAGTGCATCCTACGTCATCAAAGTGTTTAAAAATACTGGAAACATTTTAAGAGCCTTTGTTCTTGAGATTAAGGAAAAACGTCTACGCTAATCAGTAAACAAACATCTTCGCACTTTAAAAGGCGCGCCTTCTGAGATTTACGACGAAGTGCTCGAAAACTAAATAAAAGGAAAAGAAAGAGTGCTTTTAAACTTTAGAACATGGCACTGTAATTAGCTCACTCACGTTGTAGGACAAACAGTTTCTGGAAATTAATTCAAACTCATGGAGTAAACGCATCGGTTTTTAGTTCAAGGGTGTTAACATGTTTAGTAACTTCATGAGGTAGTCCGTATCATCGTAGTGTAATTTAATTTTAACGAAGTTTATTTAGCCATGGCCTAACAAACATGACAGATTGAACATCCGATTATCTATGGGCAGATTTTCGAGCCTGCAGATTATCCTTCTATGATGATTTTACTCTTAGTAGATATTTTCCATGATCATTTGAAAATTTTCAAATAAAAATACATCAGTATTTACGCGTTATAAAATAAGCAGGACTTAGTAAGAACTAGGCTATGCGAATATGACTCTATTGACCTCGTCACTGATGAAAAGATCCGTGGTTGGGCGAAGAAAACTATTCATGATCCCATAAAGGAATATGTGCGCAAATAATAATAAACTCTTTGTTATATTATGAGCGTCATAAGTAATGAAATAGCTTCCATATTTCTTTTGTCATGCATCCTCTCCTCATTACTAGCCCGGATAATCTATTGTTGAGTATATTGGTGACGCAGTTATAACATCTCACTCATTACATGGACATGTATGACTCTATTCATGTAAGATTCTATTAAGTATGACTCATGATAGTGAAACATGGGACTTCGAAGCAGCTCCTTTAACAGCAATCCGTAATGATTTCAGGCAGTAAATGTTTGGCATTTAAAGTCGTTTAATGAATTGAGAGTCGATACGAAGCCGAGAGACGTAGTAGATATTTCACGTCCATTTGCAACGAAGGAAGATCAGCGAGAAAAATCAGGAAAATAAAAAAAGGACGTGCCGCTTCAAAAATGCATTATTTTCCGCGAAGGATACGCAAGAGCAACCGAATGGGAAAACAGGTTGATTGCACCCGCTGTCACCCGAACACAGGTGCCTTGCAGAATACATGTGTACGTGTTATTACGATGCAATTCTGGCCAGGGGGCAACGCTCGAGGGGTCTTACATACTTAATTTTTAACATTGACTGGTATTGGGCCAAAGACGGTAAGGAAACTCCCTACATAAAAGCTCTCGCTGGCAGTACATCATGCATAGAAAAGCTGTAAATTAATGATTATATAAAATGTTTGCATCAATCACATTGTCTTATAAGACAAGATTCAGTGAGTTTATACATAAATCATCCTATAGATCAACATAGAAAATGAGATCAAATTTAGTATATATTTTACACAGCAGAAATGTGTCAAAAGAAAGAAAAAAGCTATAATACATGGTAAATAGTCCATCTAGTCACATGCATAATGGTTATATTTCACTATGGACAAAAATTTAAACTGAGACAAGTATAATAATGTGATACCTATATATTAAATGTGAAAACCGTTCGTAGTACATAATATAATGATTAAGAATAAAATGTAATACTTGCAATCAGAGAGAGATTGTAAGAAGGTGGATAGACGGCCATGAGGTCATTCAAAATATTACACATAGTAGATATGTTGAACAGAAGATAACAAAGCTACAGTTTCACATCGTAGAATAACGAAATAAAAGCTTAAGTATGTCGAAGTAGTAAATGGTACAGAAATATAGTGGTGAACATTGATATATTTAAGGAAACCGTAAGGTGTTCTTTCTAAAATATTCTATTTGGATTCCAAAAATGTTACATTTCATCTCGCAACACAGCGGTAACGATGAAGAGTATACAGAATGCGAATTTCTGGTGAAATTTTCACTTATGAGAGAGGGAATATAAGCAAAGTTGCAGCTCTAAGTATGGCTGTTGAAAATAATTTCTGGAAGGGAAGATCTAAGTCGCCCAAGAATGAAACCGGATAATGCTTAGTAATGCACTTAAAAACGTGTTCCTTCTTCGCAAATGAGTTTATAATGATACTTTGAACGCCCTGAATTTCTAATGGTCGGTGTTTTTTGGTTATTCTTGGGGTCATTCCCGCCCTCTGCTCAACCGTTAAGGGATGAAATATAATGTCGGTGGTTATGCAATAACCTCTCAGCTGCCCAACCATATCGTCGGGAAAAAGGCGAGAACATTAAATATTCACAAAAATGCCCAGCATCAAATAAGCATGGCCTCTTTTCAGCACACCGCTGAATTTTGCGGAGAATTGGAGAATGGAATAATGATGAAGCGTAAATAAAAGCAACTGGAATTGAAATAAAATAATCATGAGGATTACAGATTAACATGGCGGGCATATAGATACCGAATGTGATGTTGAATTCGACCAAATATTAATATTAAACAAAAGTTGACATTAGATAAAAGTCAGGTTATGAAGTATTCAATTTATTTCACGTGGTTCGGCAAGTAAGTAGAAATGGATGCTGACAGAATACCATTCATTGTATATTAGTGAATATTTCGACTAGCACCGTCCTCACAGAAGTTATACCCAATATATTTCTCGATTAGGTGCAGAGCCATTCCAAAAATAAAAGCAAAGTAAGAACTGCTTAGGACGGAAAAATTTTGCGGGGGAATATATATAACCGACCGAATAAGATAACCGACACATGAAGTTTTTACTATTACGTCCGCAGTTGACAAATTCAGGAATTATATCCACCTAAGGAGACTTAGGACTATGTAAGTTTTGAATATTTGATGGCCTAAAATTAGGAAATATCCAGGTTAGAGCGTTATCTCGCTTATAACGGAGTTTTCGCTTGGTCTTGGCTGTTAGGTATATTAACCAAGTTTAACTGTATATTGTAGATAATCATTGGAGAGTACATAAATAGTTATTGGTGTATTTTATAATAAAGCATTAGATATTGAGGGAAAAGGTTTTCACTTTTCTCATGAAGTACTTTAACACCAACGCTAGAGAGAAAAGTGTTTGATCATTGAGCCGTCCTCTCTTTGGTTAGCGCTTGATTCATAATTTGATTTCATCACTAAACGCAAACAAAGTGCTCCGTCAGAATTACACACTCCTGAAATTCCGTCAGGAATCACTTAATTAAAACACGAAAGGGGAAAAAATTAAAACGGAGAGAAAATCAGCGCAATAAAGCATGGGGAATACGAAAGATAAAAAATGAGAAACGTATGACGAAAAGGGGTTTGCTCTGAAAAATGGGTCCCAAAAGAGGGATGAAGCGAATGGATTCCTCACGCACGAGTGGACTTCTTGATGGTGGAAAAACTACGGCCCTCATTTAACTCTTGAAAAAAAGTGACCAGAATTGAAACTCCTTTCACTCTAGCGCATTACTTTTTGGATTCCATCCGTTTTTAAAAAGGCACCGGGGGAACTGATGCGAAAAATCAACTAATTCGTCGAATTTGAAGCTGGGAAAATAGACTTCCATGGAATTGGAAATCGATGTCTTTTACTACCCGAAAAGTCGTACAATTATTTCTACATGTGATGACTTATGAAGGAATAGTTCACAAGAAATCCGTTCACTATTATAATATTTTTGAATCGAAGCTGACGAAACAGGAGAAAGTATAATACTAAGTCAATTAGATAAATTTTAGGTCTAAGTTAGACGAAAAAGATTTTTTTCGTATTGATGAACAAAACTAATAATAAATCCATAGTATTCAATGAACGTTATGGATTTTTACAACCCCAAGGGCATTCAGATGTTGAAAGTTTTCCTGGCATAAACAATTCGAGAAGTAGTAAAAAAAGCACGAAAAGCGAATCAAACTTGTTATTATCAAGCAATAAATTTTTGAATGCATATCATATTGTTATTATAGATTATATATTTCATTAAAGTTTTCTATTTCTGCAAAAAGATTTAATTCTATTTCATTAAAAAGTACAAGATAGGCCAGGCCATAAATAATTTTAAATACTAACTATGAGAGGTTCCCACGTGGAATAGCGATTTAGAGACGAGATCTGTTTAGAGTAACAGAGAATTGAAAAAAGCCGTTTCTGTCCTAAGTCCTACTCTCAACTGGTTTACAACATGTGGTTTTTTCATATCTTCAAAAGTAACAAATTAGATATCTGCTGCTAAGCTTCTTAGAGGCATCTCAGCGGGTTATTTTTCTCTTCTTTTAAGATATTCTTAGTAAATAGATTTTATAAATGCACTCTATGTATAACCCACCACATAACTTGTAAGACGACGTATGTAGGCGAACCAATTTGTAGAAATGTGTCACAATGGGTGACGAAAGACAAGCCTATTAGTTTGGCCTTCAAAGTAGTCAGACATTCCCGGATTGCTGGGGGTTTAGACTGTTTCATAGGCCGTGACCGAATTTTCCGGCCTCTGAGGCGGTATGGTTATCGAGCTAGCGCAAGTAATAAGCCGTGTTTATAAAAGCAAAACAAACACTCTTATCTTATCTTTAATTAAACATACCTTACTACAAGTATAACGAAAGAAACATGATTAAATTAAATTAATCAACTAATTCAATTACAGACCAGTGGGGGATTAGATTAGATAAACTGACTAAGCATGAGTACGGAGGTGAGCGGCAACCATCTTGATCATCGACGTCACAGGACTTGAAAACTTAATTCCGGAAAAAAATTGCTTTAAGCAGGATTTGAACCACTGAGGATAAGTTTTGGATAATCTTTGGAAACATTTGGAATTTGGAGCAGACACTCTAACCACTCGGCTATTTGGATGATACAGCTACATCAAAACAAGTAGGATATAATTGAACAAGGAGGGTGTAACTAGCCTAATTAGACTAGTTTCAGTATGTGTCCCCGAGATGATAATATCGAAGAAGAAAAGGGTGGAACAATGTACAATGAGATTGAGGAAAGTAGTTAAAAGGGTAATATACTGTAATGAATTTTAAGTAAGGTATGCCGAGAATATAAGAGTAGCACAGGTAGACAAGAATAAGGAGGTAGTAATAAACAAATAATAATAAGGTATGCTTGGTTGTATACATAAGCATATGTAAACTTTTTTCAATGATTTAAGGCTTCCGTCTGAAATTAAACCCTTCCAAATCTGAGCGAAAGTTTAGTGGTGGAAAAGCTGTGATATACGATATCAGACAAAAATGTGAGTTCCAACTAAATGAATAATTGAGAAATGAAAATTAATGAAGAATGATTTCGGCGCTCCTAAATCAAACTGCCTAAAGATCTCAAAGGAATTGAAAATGTTCAAACTTAAAAGAGACGGGTGAAATAAAGGTTATTCAATTAAAAATTGATGTTGCTCCCTCGGTGACTTTATACAAATAATAGCAACTAATATTAGAGAGAAAGTTGATCAATGTTTAAAGATGGATTATTAATTACAATTCATCTTTTACCTCTCCACATTGTTTCTTAAATATTTTCTACATTTTCCCTATAATATGCTCTTATGATTTTTCCATGTATTAAATTATTATTCAGACCATAATATTATTATTCTATGATTTTCTATGAATTAAACTTGCATAATTTCGGTGATATTCAAAAGTTATACCTTAATATAGTTATGTTATGATTAAATAGTCTGTAAATTGTATTTTATTATACATAGTTGATAGTTTTATATAAATGAGTAACGTATTACCTTAATAGTTGTACTTAAATATTTTATATTTATATGACTTTGATGCTGTAACCTTACTATTACATCGTTAACTTAGCATTCTCTCTGTAACTACTATTGATAATTTTTCTTGTGGTTGCTTTAGGCATGATCAGACAGATGATTAATTATGGCTTGAAAGGATCATAGTTCCTTCTAAAGTGTTTCGCACATCTTCAAAAAGCTATAACAAAATGCAGGATTTTAATCTTGATTTATTAAATGTGATAAATTCATTGAGTGGGTTTTGCGTCTTTGGTGATTATTACGGAATCTAGATGTCGGCCACAATAAATTTAACCTGATGGAAAAACCGCAAAGAATTCACTAGGCTTTAAAATATCTGAGAGGAGAGGAATTGTTAAAGAAAGCAATTAAAGGAAGAATTTTAGAGAAAGATAAAGGAGAAGACAAGGACAGAATATGTTAAATGATTGAAATGATGGTACTTATTGGTACTAATTGAAAATGTTACCTGAGAGGATTGGAGAATTAAGGAGTACTAAGCTTAGTAAAATGAAGGAGTAATGAAAAAATTTTAAGTGAAGAAATAGGTGTAGAAGATTCGCAGTACTCAGAGTTAAGAGAAATGTAAAAGAAGAAAACACGTATTCAATATACACGATCATTTCATCGGGTATTCATTGTACATACAATAAGGAAGGAAACGCCATTCAATTTTCCTTAGGCTACGTTTATGAATATCCATCGAAATCCCCGCAAAAAAGAGATACACTAAGGAGCGGAGATATCCACAATTTTTCGTTTGCAGCCTAAATATTCTTCTAATATCTAGTTTCGTCATTTTTTCGTACGTGACTCCACTTGGTTTTTCGAAGGGCCTCGCTCTCCACGTAGTTATTCCAGATCACCTATCCCAATTCATAGCGCCGAGATTTCCTCGCCGTGCTCATCCGATACCCTATCCGTCTACCTCAGCATTCATCCGCTTACGAAGCACAACTTGCGGAAAAAACAGACCTTTTTTTCATAACTCGGCTTGATAAATGTGCGCCTGTTCTCCAAATATGGGCTTATGAAACTTGTCGTTTAAAAGAATACGCACGTGACTGGAATTCGGTGGCTGTGATCGCTCCCATCCAAAGTTTGAGCTCTCGACAAACACTTTACAGATTAGTGGTTCCTTTACCCATCTCTGTCACGCCTATTTCATGACGATGGGAAGCGTTTGAGGCTAATGAAGCAAATGGGTTTGAAGGAAAGAGAAGGGGAAAGTACAGATGGGGAATAGGGCAAGCGGACAGAGGAATTAATAAGAACGGAGAGAAAACTTATGCTCTAGAACACATCTGAAAATAATATAACCCGTGTATCTTACCTCGATGGATTGCTTACCAAACATTGAGGGAAGAGTGGGGTGTGAATAACTAGCAATAACTGCGCAATATACTCACACATTTTAATTCATCACATTCCCAATCCAAAGCTTGGAATCAATAAAGAATATCTTATGCATATTTTCCAATGTACATACAATAGCCATTAACCGATAAGTTTTTACCGTTTCTACCAAAGAAATGTTTTAAATTTTTTTAAACAACATAAATTCCTTCTACTATGTTTATCTTTGACGTTTTGTTTAAGCGTATGTTTGATGCATATTGATTGGGGTGGAAAACTGGCGCCGCCCCACAAAGTGTAGCTATCCTGTCGTTTGAAAATTTTGATTCTTTTGTATATGCATGTCTTATAATAATACTAACTAAAATTTCAGAGAGGAAAGCGTGGCATAAAATGCAAATGCTATTCATTAAAATGAGGAAAGGAAAAACAAGAAAAGAAATGTTATGCGAAATAAATTTCTTAAGAAGGGAATCATTACAATAAATAACACCACGAAAACCTATCAAATAAATTCAAAGATAATATTCCTAGTTTAGTCGGTATATAGTTGTATAGGCCTATTAGCTATATTCCGCGAGATATTTTATGATATTAGACCCAGATACTGCTCTGACTGACTGTTTTGTAAAATTACTATTTTGCGAAACATAAATAGCATTAATCAACTAAGAGATTGAAGGAACGGTTTACACAGAATAGAAAGAAAACAGTTATAACCCATTATATAACTTTGAAAGGCGTAAAAAATTAAATTTTAGTACTTGCTATCGACGAAATATTTATTAATGAGCGTAAGAATATTTATTACTTACATCATTTTAGATATGAAGTAATTAATTATTTCTTAAACTATACGCACCATTTACTTCTTATATCTATGCTGTGAATAAACAAAATATCTATAACTCATCTGTAGACATTTAGACTCTTTAGTAAACAATCGAGTTTCAGTTTACGAATATCATTTCAAAATATTGTTAATATTCAATTCAAAGTCGAAAGATAACTCAAATATCAATGCTAATGAATTCATATCATTCCTAATCTGTAGCGTATTAATAATTTCGCTCGATCGGAGTGTCGTATATACGAGCTGATTTGTGATATTCAGTCGAGTAAGAGGATCCAGTGGAGAAAAGGGTGAATCGAAGGTGAAATGAAGAAAATGTGGGACAAGGTTAAGGGAAAGGGTAGGATAAAAGCAAGGGAAGTGGAACCACCAGTGGAAGGATTTGCAATCTGGGAATACGTAGGAACAACTGCTCAGAATAATCTTCTATGACGACATATCCATTCCTGATTCAAACTACTCAAATCTCCGGAATTGACGAACTCATTTCCTGAGAATCATCTCTGGAAAATCTCTTTTAATCGCTATCTTACAAACACTTCACCATCTGGC
The DNA here is from genome assembly GCA_036926295.1 of Pachydiplax longipennis. Lineage (NCBI taxonomy): Eukaryota > Metazoa > Arthropoda > Insecta > Odonata > Libellulidae > Pachydiplax > Pachydiplax longipennis. Next base: position 1,944,952 of record JAVFKF010000030.1, on the reverse strand, counting down.
ACCTGATGGTAGACTGCGTTGTATTCGCGCTAATCTGCGCAAAAATATCCATCCACCTCTCTCTAACAAAGCAATACTTGCCATACATCGATGAATTATCCTCTCAAACTGAGTTCTCTCTTTTCTGTTTCATCACACATCTTAAACGTTCATATTTTTCTTTAATATTTTATAATACCTCTTTGATTCTAGCCATCTACATCTAAGTTTTATTTTTTAAGTTCCGCCTGGTCAACCATTCAAGGTATTCAACATATTCTACACATTTTATCTGCCTACTGGGCTTTCTCATCCAATAGGCTACTTAACATTAGTTATTACGCTTGCGTCATAATAGGAAACTCGTTGAATATTTAATGAGATCGGCGACGCAAAATTCCAAACCGCGGAAAATTTTCCGGGGACAGGTAAAGTTCTAAAATTTTAACGCATGACACATTGAAACAATTTTAGGAAAACCACATATTCAAGCATCAAAGTCAATTAAAGATGATAATGCGTTTTGGATACAGATACATTTAAAATTAACAAACTTGCGCGTGAGTATATAATAACCCACGGAATAAATTTGAATAACGAGAATTTGTTATTTATGCCCTTAAATCCCAAATTCCTCGGAATTCGATAGATTTTTCAGTTAAATACAAATTATTTTCTGTAATGCCGGACACCTACGCACGATTTCCGGAAATTTTACTCACTCAAAAGCCATTTTGTCAAAAGATATATAATTCAAGGGATAGTAAGGTCACGGATGATAATTTCCACCAAGAGACATCACGCTCAAGACTTTCCACCCAAGAGTCTGTTTATTCAAATACATTATCAAAAAATATCAAACCTAATGAATTTTTCCTAATGTTTTTCGAATAAAAAATTGGACTGGTTTCCGTTGGATAGTCATTGTTTATAATTTATTTCAGTATGATAGATAAACTCTAAACGGAACGTCATTTTACATGTAGAGTACCCCAAGTGATTACTCAATAAAACGATTAGCTGAGAGAAGAATAGATTGGGAGTCCGTGAGGAAAACTGCCCGTTGAGGCAGATATACATTAATGAAATTAATTTGAAAGATTTCTTGGAAAAAAATGTATTGAATGAAATATCTTTTGGGTGAACCGACTATTGGGTGAGAATTCTTGGCCGTAAGCCTCTGCATGAACTTCCTCTTCAGTGAAACATCTCTAAAGAGAAAAACTTTGTGTATAAAACTATGAGCCTTTCATCTGGATAAGTAGAGATACTACTAGATTTAAAATTATTTCTCCCTGTTCTTAGCAAATATGTTGTAGGCTTTCTGTAAAACGTATTTTTGCTGTTTTTACATCAACTTAAGGATAATTCTATTTTCCCTCAGTGGCAATTTTCCCGCTTGAAATGCTCATCTACTTCTTACATACCGAAAAATTATTTTAGCCAAGTTACTCAACAATCGGCACTTTTTTAAGAGGAGTTTTGCGCGATGATCACAGAATGTAATGAAGAGACAGAGACCTTTATATCGATGACATTTCAACCCTATTTGCATATTTACTGTGTAATGAAATTGTTACAATTTTCAAACATTCTTAACATAACCGTTAATCGACATAAATGATTAAAAAAGTAAGGCTGAGATGAAAGAGAAGCGAAAAATGACAATATGACTGGGACTCGAAACAAAATATCCCTCTTTCTGGGAGGCATTCTAATCAATAAACTACAATATAAAGTCAAGTGCGCTGTTAGTAGAGTACTTAGTGATTAGTTTATGGTTAGAATACCTGTCCAGAAAGTGGATGACCTGGGTTAGAGTTATTTCGATATTTTTCGCTTGTTTCTCCTTGAGTTTCAAGCCTCGCCGCTGTATGTGCAAAGATATTAATTATTAGATTATCCATCTTGCTAAAGTAAAGCAGATGTTTATGAGTGTTTGTTTCTCGCTATTTATACAAATTATAAAGTTCGTTTTCTAAGGTACGTATTAGGAACAGGTAAATCAGAAACCCTCCATTGATATTCGAGTTTTCATTATAGATTCATAGAATTATTCATTTAATTAATCCTCTCAGGGAGAAAAATACAGGAAATTTTTTGATGGCACTTTTCCGATCTTCCGCGGGGAGTTGGAAAAAATTTCGGATCCAAACAGATGGATGATTTTAGCTTCCCTTTCTCCACTCCCTTTGTAATATTTGTTTCTCCACAAGGGATTTCATGAATAATATCTCCGAAATCAAATAACGGATGGAATCAATATTGATGCGAATCATTGAAGGACAAATATCTCAATGGCGGATTCAAAGTTTAATCGAATTCCATACGCTCTTAAAAACCTTATCCATAATAAATTTCGAATTGAGGTAATTTAATCAAATATCATGTCGAATATTATTGGGAATGGAGGTCGGATATTAAAGGCTATGTTGCTCAAAATATACTGGAATAATTTCCAAGGAAGGAGAAGGGGCGTGTGCGATAGCTAAAGGAATTGAATTTGAAATTTGCCATAGTTATCTTTGGCAATATCCGTCTGTAGTTATCTGGCGGTTCCTGGTATTACTTAAGCTTTTCCTTCATCCTATCATCTTTTTATATCTTCTGATCCTCCATTTTTATGTGATTGCAATCATTATTTCGAAAAAAAGAGGAAAAATTAAAATATCTATATTAAAAATTACTCGTTTTTCATATTTAAAGATTTATCAGCCAGCATTGGCTGATAGGTTGATATAGAATATATATATTGAGAGTTAGAACTCAATTTGGAGAAAAAAAGATTGAAAATTGATTGAATATTCATGAGGTACAGTAAGGATCCCTTGTATTAGGAAAAAATATTAGGAAAATGTAATATGAGGACATCTAGTTTTCCTCCCAACAGAGAGCAGTACCGATAGAAAATACTAATTTTGATCGCTTGCCGTTTACAACATTATAATCAATCAGTGCAGAGTATGAAGTAGAGGAACTAGGTAAATGTTTTGTAATTTTAGGATGGAAAACTTTGTAGTGTTAAAAAAGGAAAACATTAATAAATTCAGACATTCCTAATTCGGGAAAGAGTAGGAATTTTCCCTTCCTATATAACCCATCGTTAATAATGATCAATTCTTTGAAATAGAGATAAAGTGGAAAAATTGGAAGAGTGGGTGAGAATGAAAACTGGAGCTGAGATTCAGAAAATATATTCACTTTTGGAGTATATTCACAAATTTAGAGCAAAACTAACATATGGTAGTAATTTAAATGTATATTTTGCATAAAATTGGTCGCACACGAACGCATGAGGCCTTTTACTCTAGTTGTGCATGATTTGCATATTGCCTACTTTTAAACACTTAAACAACGATCTCATGCGACCTATCTTATACATCCGAATGGTAAATGAGGTCTTCCAATGGAAAGAGATTCCCCACCCCTGGTCTGAGACCTACCTCGCCCTATCTTTTATTCTTCCTCTCGTTCTTTATAGTTTTATTCAGCTTGAGTTTCGAATCGCCTTCTTGTAAATAGCTAAACATCAAAATCATATGTGTGAATTCATTTGCTGAGTGAGCAAAACCGGAATACCGTACATACCCACATGTAAGACCCATTTTCTCACGATATATTTAGATAATAATGCAGGGTGATTGAGTGAGGAGGGTATGGATTTTCTTTGATATTTATTAGAATAGATCAAGAATGCAGTTTCAAAGACCTCAATACGTCTAATACGCGGGTGTGTTTCACAGGTGAGTAAATACGGTAGTATTTTTTTAAACTTGGCGTCATTGGCAAGTTTTGGAGACAATATACATTAAATTCAGACTCCGCTGATATCCCAAAAAAATTCCCAATCTCTTTCTCAAAACTTATTTTCATTAGCAAACATTTCACCTTCTTGCTCTGTGGTTTTGGAAATACTTGTTCTTTTAATCCGATAAATCAAAATTACATCAAACTAAAATCCCCTCAACGTGAAATGCAATGTATATAAACACGGAAATGCAATGTACATAATAAAAGTAAATACGTTGTACAAACCACTAGCAAAGGCAACAAAGCACATAAAAATTTAAATATAGGGTGAAATTTTTTGCGAAAATTGAAAGTATTCCAGTAATGATCGGTGAAACAATAGCACAGTACATTTACTATTTCACAGTTTGATTCATCAAAGTAAAACACAATCTTGTAAGACAAATTATGAGAATGTGATCTCGAAATCGACCATGTTTTACGTTCGAGCATCAAATTGTAAAATAGTTATTGTTTTTCTTCGTGCTATATATTTTGAGACCTATAATGCAAGGGAATGCAAGGAAGATCAGTTTGGTGAATGGCAAAGAGTGAACACCTAATAGGTGAGGAAATGAATCACTGTTGACTCGCAAAAGGTAAAGCCGAGGGGTGTAAACTGGGACAAGTTCATTTGCAGCGATAATAACGAAGGGAATCAAGGTAAGGCTCTCCCCTATATACACATCACATTTCGACACACCCTGCTTTACCAAAGCTGAGCTGCGCACGTACATTGATTGCCATCAACAAATGTACGTAGTTCCCTATTTTCGTGACCAGTAGGCTAGAAAACAAGTTGCTACGCGACCCGAGCGGAACAATGAGCACGTCAAAATGGTGACGAAGAGGCATCTGACATCGGTACTAAACATTTCGATCGGTATCTCATACGTACCTAATTCACTCCGTCGCCAGACCTTTTGTTTGGAATAGCATTCCAGTGCGTCAAATGGGAACTCCTAGCAAAACAACCCCTTCCTCCGGCGTTAATCAAGTTGCCTGGTGCAGACAAAGGATGTCGTGGAATCGTCCCTTCCCTCAGATTCAAAAGCATTATAATACGGAAAACGACAGATTTAATATCGCATAAATCGCGAGGTTAATCCTCGTAATGTTGGCGACCTGTTCCCTGCAGAATTTTTATGACGTGCGTAATGGGAAACGCGTGTTATGACTCGAATAGAAATGGTGCTCCGGAACGAATTTAGACAACTAGAATTCTAAATACGTACGGAATGAGTCTCTGGCGGCGTACCTGCAGAGTTGAATTAAAAATTTAACCATCTCATTTTCCTGCAATTCCTAAACGAGGGAATTACCAAAGAGTACCGTATACGAGAATCATTTTCATTCAGGAAAAGTACGTTTTATTACTTGAAGATTGGATGTAAATATCAAATGATAACTTAGATTGCAATTATAATATGAATTTTTGTGTTGTCTCAAATTCGATTTTTATCCTCTACTAACTACGTGATGCGTGGAAATTTATGAAAGGAGCTGAAAATTAATGAATGAAGAAACTCTTTATTCAAGCGAGCTCAAGTTCAAGCTGGCCTATCTTCTACCTAATGTCATTTGCTAATGCATACTTGAATTTAATGTTAACATTAGAAGAGGAAAAAATGCCATAACAAGAAGAATTGATTTGAGTTTGTGAGGTAAAATCTCCTCAACTAAAGGTTAGAGGTTAAAAAATTTCACAGCACTACTAACAAATAAGGAGGGATGAAAAACCATGAAAATCAGATAATGTAATGCAAGAAGCGATGTGAAACTAATACATTTTAAAATTAGATTATGAGATAACTTGGACTGTATAAATTTATGTATAATAAAATTCAAAAGCTAAAATATTTTTCGAAATGAATCTGTAGTTTGATATTCCAATATTGGAATACATTTTATGTTAGTAAATAGGACAATCGACGATCCTACTGGAAGTCACATATATGTTAAATTTAATAAATTTAATATCATATGTATTACGTACATGGTCATATTAAATAATGAGTCTCATTTATCGATTACTCTAAAAAATTTAAAAATGCAATACAGATATGATAAACCCATATCCAATTCTTTGATAGCACTAATCCCTCCAGACTAATTCAAAACACAGAAGTGACAAAATATGCCCAATTTTAGGCAACAGATTTAATATCCCTAAGATTAACGAAACATAGGTTTACTTTTTTGATATCGGCTTTTGTTAATGCAGTGTATTTTTACGCTTCTTAATTCGTAAACTGAATAATGGAAATTCGCATATCTTAACCCCTGGTAAGGGTAATAAGAGATTTTCAAAATAGGCTGACTGAAAATGCTGAAAGCAAAAGTTTACTGGACAGCCCTCATTGGTCTGAAGCATTCGAGGGTCAGGAAGACTTCTTCCCGCAGGAATTTCAGTGTGACGTCGTCTATGGGCTTTCCAGATTGTCGGATGCGCCGTGCAAGAGCAGTACTTTCATCTCGAACATGAAAAAAAGGTCACAAAGGACGAGGTCATGCGGATGAGGAACGCCTTTTTGAGGTCAAAAATCTCGATAAGTGACAATGCGATTCACTGAAAAGGATGCACGGCGATTTTGCAAAAAACGTACTTAACTCTCGCTAAGGCGCTCTGTTCCCTTAACACCGATAAGAATTTCGGCTGTCTCTATTTGATCTTCCGGCACAGTGCCAATGTGATGTAAGTACAAGCATAGTGACTTTTATAAAATGTCTTCTCCACATTAATTTCAAGGAAAAACCTTTATAATGTGTCGATGATATAATATTCCAAAATAGGGACCTTTCTGTCAATACTGATTTAGTCCGTTGGCATACGTATCAGATAAAACGAATTAAAAAATAGATTTTAGTGCATCAGAAATCTATATTAAAATCGATTTTGTATTTTGCGTGGAAGGATCCTTTACTTTCCTATCAAATATGTGATCAGATATGCCAACTTATTGTAAAAAATGTCTCGAAATGCACTCTGAAAAGTAGTCGAAAAGTTACGTAACTGGAGATAAATAATGCAAAAAAAGTAGTTAAAAATAAGTTCTCTCCTAAAATGAAATTTCAGTTCAGAAATCACCAAGTCAAGGTATGATGTGAACATTATATTTTTATCAACCAAATTTAATGGTTTTTTTAATCTTATATAATAAATCAAATATGTTAGGTTTAGAGTAGTTAGTAGTGTTATGCTTAGATACGCAGTTGCAAGTATTCGGCATTTCGTTGCTTCATTTACCACATAAACAATTTCATAAGGACCACGGAAACGGTTACCTTATACCTGATGATGAAATGGGATTTTTTGAAACCTACTGCAATTTATTAGATAAAGATTCTGCTCAACTCAATCAACTTTCATTCATTTTCACCAATAAAAGGTTTGTATAAATATTTTAATTTTATCATTTGTTAATTATCGTGTAGGTATAGAGAAAGAGAAACTCGTTAATCTATTTTAGGTTCTATATTAAAATGGACTACCACGTTTTCTTCCATAATCTATACACATATAACACAGCTAAATATATCCTAAGATACTAGGGCATATTATGATACGAACCTTCCTCTATTATCTTTTGCGCTTCCTAAGGAGAGCAGAAACTGTAAAAAGTAGAACGTTAAACTCAATATATGGACCTCATAATATTTATCTTAGTTCCGTAATAATTTTAATAATATGGGTTCGAACCCAGGACTATAAAACTCATTTACTTAAAATTTACGCGATCAAAAGTCACTTTAATTAAATTCACTGCGGAAATTAATTAAGTTCAGAAAACTTTGTAAAAGTGCCTTTCTTAATGCTTAAGTACTTAGCAACTCTTTGTGGCAAGTTCCTTTGAAAAGAATTCCTCTAAATCTTGGCCATCTCGGTAGAGTTTAATTGAATTAAATTTGATGGTTGTAACACTTCGTCTCTTTTGTGAAGGAGACGAATAACACTATACTTCGATGATTAAATTCCTCCAAATCCGCAAATAACCCAGCTTAAGAGCGCCATGAAAAGTATAAGCCGGAATTTTACCCTAAAATTGTACGCTGGAATTGTAGATAATCCTCTGAATTACTGTGCCCTATTTTATCTACATACTCTTCTTATCCCACATCGTTATCAGCTGCTACCAACTTGCGTAACCAACTGTTCCATTCGCCGATCTCAAAAGCCTTTGTATATAGTTTTTTTTGCAGTGAAAAATTTAAGGCCTCTTTATGAATTGAGTAATGAATGCTGAATATTTAGAGGTGAGTTTTTCACTGTGGATGTAAGTATGATGGTTAATTCAACTATTGAACTTTTTATTCATAAAAATTCTAAATTTTGCAAAAGCTCATTTTTTGAACATCCAATGGGTTACTTTTTGCTGTCTCCAGTCATCTTTCTTCAGTTTATATTAGATATCTTTATTATTAGTTACTTAATATAAATAGTTATCTAATATAAATTATCTAAGAAAAGATGAATATTCATCGATTTGATAGCTGTTTTCTACGGATATAGAAGTTTATTTGAAGTAAATAGATTTGCTTACAGTCTAATTGTTTTCACAATAAAATTTGTATGTTCACTTTATGGTTTTGGTGCAATTATCACTATACTTCTCTAATATGTAACTGCTAGTATATAGGGGGTTATGTAAATGCCTTCAAACACGTATATTTGCTTTACCCAAGTGGTGGCAATCCCTCTATATATACATTTCTTCTCTGACTCCTACATTTCACTCATCGTAAAATGTTTAATTTCTCCATGTAATTTTTCCTTTTCTATGAAGTGAAATTAATTCGTTATCATATTTCATTCACAAAATCTAAATTTACTGATTTTTCTAGAGCGAAATCTGGAATTTCTGCCACATATTATTGCTGGCGCACAGGCTAAGTAACTTTAAACGTATATAAAGACGTAAGATAAGAGAACACACTTTTCCAAGCATGCAAAAACACATCCTTAAATCATTAAAAATACTTATCTCTCAAGGAAAACGCTTGTATCCGCTGGATGAACTCGTGAGCACTGGGGAGGAAATTTAAGAGACTGGGAATACTCCTTTGATACATTATTTTTTGGTAGATAAGAAGTCCGAATTGTGAAATCGTGAAGGGGAAGGAAACTATTACTGGAGGCCCTTTATACGGTCCTCGTGACCTCAAAGTCCTTGAGTCTTCCTCTAGCGATCGAAGCTAAGAAGTTTTGAGTTCTTCCCGACAAAACAGCGAGGAATATGGGGCAAGAGAAGAGCGTAAAATGGGGCGGTGGGAGCCGACGCGGAGCACTAATTAAAAACCTCTTGAAAAGGCCTTTTTCGCTGCACTTCTTATTACTTTAGTAGGAATTTACCCGTCAAGAATGAGGAGCAAAAATAAGAACGAGGCAAGTTCTCGCGAAAAATTTTATCCTTTGCGATCCAACAGTTCTTGAATAACGGCATTCTAAGCGGCGCGATATTATCACTTGGGGGAGGCACTCGCAGCGTTTAACGTTTTTTCGTCGAATCCAGACTAAAGTTGGAAATAGAAGTAAATCTCTTTTTGAACACGAGAGTTCCTGCGAAAGGAATTAAAGCTTCCACTCTTAGAAATGTTTCCTGATTAACAAAAGTTGAATTGGAGGTTCAGCTGAACATATTTACTCGTTAATGGTTTTCAAGAGAAATACCGGAGAAGAATGGATTCGGTAATTTCCTTAAAAGTGTCGATACCGTAAGGTGCGGAGTTATTATATGAAGTTACCTGAATGAAATAATTGATGTGCAAGCTGTATCGATCCATACTGAAACATTTCCATCAAATTCATCCTCTAAACTCTCATTCTAGCTAAAACGATTAGTACCAAGTATAAACGGGTAGAAGTTAACAAGTGATGTTAAAATTTTCCTTCGACACTGAAATACAGTTTCCAGAAGTCGAAATTTCAGCCAAATCTTTCTCAGTGATATCTTTCCCTTCCCAAGATCAAACTGATAAGATCAATAAAGCATTTGAACTTAATATTTCGCCGTGGTCTTTCGGGGTATATATTGTGGAAGCCTTGTGTATTTTAAAACTTTTTTTTATAACTTTATCTTTATCTAGAGACACATCTACACATCATCTTTTCCATATAATTCAGAAATTTCCTTTTATACTTCAAACTACAAACTTCCCTTCTCTTTGGAATACTCTTACAAATTAAGGGAACTTTTCACTCGGTCTCACATTCTCATCATATATCTTTATCAGTCTACATTCTCCCATTTCCTCTAACCTGAGTACGTACATTCACGTCCATACCTAATATAAACTCGTATATGAATATTTTAATAGCATTGTTTTGAAGACGATTTTTCTGTGTTAGCCTTATGGCTCGCGCATATCAAGTGCGTTTCGCATTTCGTTTTGCATGTAGCTCTACGCGATGTGTTGTTTACAGCGCAGACGTTACATACAAAAGTTTTGCACCTGGCGTAAAGCCATGCGTTATGCTATGCAAAGCGTCATGGAAAGAATAGACTTGGTTATTTGCTTGGCGTGACTGGACCTGTTGTGAAAAAATGGAGGAACTTTATCATCGATATTAAATTTACATGGGAAAAAATGTGGAATCCCAAACAAAAAATCACAAAGACCTAAACGCGTTGCAGAATAAATGGACGGTAATCGCATGGGAATTTGGACAAGATGGTGTTTTTTATGTTTATATTCACTACACGAAAACAGCACAAACGACGATTTACAACAATAAAAATGATAAATAGATGTCAGAAACATGGAAATAAGTGACTAAATAGCGTGTTTAATGATTTAATGACGCTTTTGCAGTTAACAGTATTCGCTGTTGCATCATTAAAACAACAGAAATAACTCAACCCGGGCAGCCATTGACTGTCATTTAACTACTCACTTTCAATGAAGAAATAAACTGAGCAAATTGAAATGTGAATATCTAGTAAGCCATGGGCTTCACGTAAAGCGAAACATAGAACGCGAATCGAGCTCAGTGTGAGCAAGAACCCATCAATTATAAGGTCGACTCATGATTTATGATGATTGGTGACGAGGATGGTGAGAACAGTTTTTGGCGTTGATTTTTGGGGTCGATGTCAACCCTTATCGGGGAAATCAGACACTTATGTACCACCACTCCCTAATCCACTCGGAATTTGAGCCCAGTATCTTGGGGTTGTAGTGTGTTCCGCATAGCTCAAATTGAATGTGATAAAAACCCTGTTATATGCACGCTATAAGTCATTCTGCGTATTAAATCCCAATTCTCTCCCTTAACTATGAGGGTAAGATATGCACTATAATCATGACTATCGGTTAGTCTTCAGTTATGAGCTTTTAATAGCTCGATTTTACGTCGTGCTTTTATAGGACCCCCTTCTCTTCCAGCTTAAAGTTGCTCTTTGGCCTTGCAGATCACTTGAATTTGCTTCACGGTATCTATGGTAGCAATTTCAGCTTAAAGTTAATTTCTATTTACCATCAGGGAGCTCAATAAAGAGAAAATGATTTTTGGGTATTCTGGTATTGCGATTGCTCGTTCTGGTCTCCCATGGGCTTTGAAATTTTGCGAGTTTGGGAACCCTTGTGCAAACTTTTCAGGGTAACTTGGCGCGTTAAACTCTGGCGTAAACCGAGATATTTCAGCGAGACCTCCTAAGTGTCGCGTGGAATTGACCCTGACCGAACACTGGGTCACAGAGATAAACGCCCGTTTCGTCAAATGATTGCCTCGTCATTGCAAAGCCAATTTTACTGCAAATTGGATGCGACGCATTAGAGATGGAAGAGTGCTTTTATTTGACTTCAAATTCATCAGATAGGCGAGTTTTCAGAGGGAAAAGTCCTTTCTGACGACGATGACCCCTTCGGTGTGAAATATGCGTGAATTAGACGACTGTATTCAATTTTAACTGATATTGCGCTTTCAGTCAAAATTTTGTGATACTTTCTATCTTAGTTCTCATAATACTTATATCATGTGTTAATGTAGCCTTTTTAAACGCTATAATTAAATTTACATGTATACAGCATAATAAACAGATACAAGAAAACAAACGAAATTGGTATTGCATATTCGAGAATCCTCGAGACATATATTCATACTTTTTGAATTCTTTGGAAGACAATACTTAATATTCAGAATAATAAACCTATTTATATTCTTTTTAGCGTTATTTTGATTGAAACTTTCTGAACTCTCTTGCGTCCTAGATAAAACTAAGTTTTCATAGATGAATAAACAAAGCTAATATAGAACTCAAAATTATCTATGCATCATTTTATTCCATTTATTCTCCTTCCTGTACTCTTTATGAAGGATTTTTACGGTGTGAATTATGAAAAATAAGTTTTAAATTAGCTTCTCAAATGAATAATGAGCAGAAGTTCCTCGTAGGAGAGGATCCTAGCTTAAGAAGTAAATGAATTATTCTCCATTGTTTTGAAATTATGTCACAAGAAAGAGATGCTTTAATTTTAAGTTGAATACACCATCTCGGATGTAATAAATCAAGTTTCGCCTTGTTTCGAAATAAAATCGGCATCATTCGTTTAGAACCCTATTGGGTTTATCTTATGAGGTACCTCTAGGTCATAGGGCTAATGAAAAATATTATCTCACAGTTTTTCAGCTGGGTATATCCTGTTTGTCTGAGAGTGGCGGATGTAGTAAAGAAGTCCTTGCATAGAATAGCTAAGAAAGAGCTTAAATAAGTCGTCTCGAGTCAAATGAGAAATGAGCTATAAAAGCAAAGTAGCACGACTTCTTATGTTTTGCATTTCATCCCTAAATTCTGTCATGTTTAATTTAACCTAGAAAAATACCGGAGTTGGAGTAAAGTAATCGGCAACTTTAAGGAAGAAATACCGTCTCTTTAATACACTCTCATTTTGACTCGGAAATAAGGCTTAAAATCTCGTCAGCGTCGCATAAACAACATCTAATTAAATTCGACGTTGATAATGAATGGCGTAAGTTGAGGATCTAAAGAATAAGCTAATATTCCGCAGTTCCAATTATAAAATATATAAAGGATATTGTGGAAGGTATTAAAAAACCCAGAATGTAGAACTCATGTCAAAACTCGGTCAAAAATCGTGAGAGAAATGATGAAGCCATTTGGGATACTTAGGGATAATTTACTACTTATCTTGGAAGCAGTGTAGTGCTTCTCCTAAGCTTAAAGAGCATTTTCATTAAGAAAATTAGACGAAAATGAAGAAAGAGAGACAAGTTTCTTTGGTTTGAGACCAGAAACATTAAATTAACTAGAAATCTTTAAAATAATATCCCTGTATCTTTAATGCATCGTTACCTAACAAATTTATAATAACTAATAATTAATAATGATCTTAATTTTAATCGTAGTTTATAAGAATATTGAAAATTATTGGAGCTAAAGAAAAAATATGGGCATTATTCTCTCTGTGGATAGATATCATCTAAATTTAAGTCACAAACTTTAATAAATACATGTCTTTACTTAATTGTTCCTTCATATAAGAAAACAATTTCATGGAGAATCAATTACGATCAAAGGTTTGATTTATATCAAATGAAGATACAAATCTTGACTAATTCCACAAGTAGACAAGTTTCGTTCCTTCATTTAATTTAAATATGGATTGGTTCCAACACCTATATCTGGAATATATCCTATATAATGTTTTGCAATCTCCTGGATAGTCAAGTTTGCTGCGCGTTGGGTCCATGTATGCGAAATAACCTCAGATGTCGAAGAACTTTAATTGTGATACTATCACTACTGATCTAGAATGTTTTCACACAAATTTCGGATAACTATCACAGATAGGAACTAAGTAAACATATATATTTTTACTACTGCAAATGAACTTCTGGCCCCTAACATTGAGAATCTTGCATTTTATTTCTAAATAAGAGAGGCACATCCTGGCGTCGATCTTCTTTCCACGTTGAAAAAAGTCAGGATATATCGGATCGTAAAAGTCTGAGAACTTTGAGGGAAAACGTGGTGGTGACCTTCGAAACTTTGGGTGGTTTGCTCCAACACACAAACTCACTTTGAATGCCTTACCGGATTACTATGAAACTTGGAAGAAAACTAGGCTTAAAGGTCATTCATGTTAAATGGAAACATGTTAACGTGATTAATACTGGGCTCTGTCATCATTACAAAATATAATAGAGAAGGTGGGAAGGAAACTGTTAGGATCAATAATCACTTTACATTAGTCATTTCATTGTACAAACTCTCAGTTTGTTCAATGAACTAGTAAGTAAGTGAGTATCTCACCGTAACCTAGTATCACTTACCGTAACTGAGAGATAAATTTTCTCAATCGTGCTCAAGCTTCACTCGATGGGCAATATAACGCATTGAATGAGTTTTGGTGAGCTGCACATTACTTATTATGTATTCATGTTAAGAGTCTATAAAATGATAAATTTTCGTATTTTCCTGTACTCAATTAGGCTTAATCTGACTGAATTATCAATTCAAATGAAACTAAAAGATGGATAGCAAAGCACTATTGGATCAAAGAGTAGAGCAGCTCAGCTCATATTATCCCTGATCAGGAAATGATGATTTATTACAAAAGGCATATAACATCCTTGAAGTTTGACTGATTGTGAGAGTATATGGCGGATTGAATAAGGAGAGCGGAGCGATCATTTTGCATAATGGATTTAATTACTCAAAAATGCTCACGCACTACAACCTTTTCCCTAATATTTACCTTGCTTATAATTAAGCATGGTTGATAAAATCAAGGTTAATAAAATACTCATTTTGGGTTAAACTAACCAACTAGATGGCTAAAACAGGCCAATTTTACGATAACATTTTGCTAAAGAGAACACGAAAATGGCAACCAGCAAACTTTGTTTACTGTGGAATGTTTGAAGTCCGCACTTGATAAGATGCAAATATTCATGCTTGCAGGAATGGATATCATGTACCCTTGACCAACTAACTTAACTAGCCAACAAACTTACCTAATTAACTAACCAACTCAACTAACAACTTGCAAACATATACTTCTTATCCAAGCTTCGAGTCCAGTATGTTTAGCGAAAGGAAAATATTACTAGAATAATAAAGTTTATTTCAACTTCAGTCGGGGATTTTCAACCGAGGAACTACGGGTACATTAGCAAAATTTTATTCCTGTTAAATGACAGCTAGTGCTTAAACTAGAGATAAGTTTACCTTTAACTCACCAAAACAGCGGAAATCGGTTAATAGGAAATGTTGGGGGCCAATATGTACATTGCACGACAGCCAAATTCCTCGCCATTGCAACCCTCTGATTTGAAATTCATAGAAAGGAGTATATAGACTCTGTCATACTGAAACATCATAATTTGCATTTAAAAAATGAAGAACATCTTCTCATTTAAACTGAAACAATTTAGTATTTATAGTAAACTTTTCTGTTTACGAAATAATATTGAAATTAAATTACTAAATTCAAACACAAGATGATTATTTTAATTTTGAGTGAATTCCTATGATTAATGCCGTTTTGTGTTATCTGAAGGGAATTCTGTGGGGATATTTCCCTGCGGAGTACAAAATGTTTTCGTGTATATCTTTACTCTGTGCGAACCGTTATCTGTTTAACAAATTAATCCACATTGAAAATTAAAGGAGATGAAATGGACCAATGCTGCACTTCGTGATATCCAAAATTTGGGTTAATCGTTGTGTGATATTGAAATTACCTTTCATTGAACCTCATTACCTCATCCTATTTATGCAGAATGAGGAGAGGAACTGACCAAAGCTGCACTATGTTACAACCAATATTTCATATCCCTGTGTTTTTCATATCTTTGTTTACCGGTTTCCTCTGTTCTCCTAATATCAGCACCAATAGTAAAGGTGGCAATGTCCAAACAAGTGATCTGTAAATTATTAGTAATATTGATATGATCAATAAGAATAAGTGGAATTTCACCTTGAAGAGAAAAACCCTTCATAACTCTTATAAAAGTTTTTAAATGGACATAATTTGTCAACGTGTTAACATCTTCAGGTCCTGGATCGTGACTATAACAACATGTTGATGAAACATGTCGAATTAAAAATCTGCATTAGAAGTTATGAAGCGTTTTTCTTTTCAAGATGTGTGTGTGTGTGTAGTGTGTTATTCAAAAGGCCATTGTGCAGCACTTATTTCAGTTTTCTATTCCTGAGTATTTTGGTTAAGAAAGTAAATCATAGGTAAGCCACCGCAATCTACATCTTGTATATTAAGGTTCATTGCCCTCAAGTTTTTCGTAGCTAACGGTAGAGGATTTGAGGTCCAAACCGTCCTGAGTGCTTTACAGACAGACCACTTCGTACAATTTTCTATGGACATAAAGATATATGTCCTCCGAAATGAACTCTGGAAACACATTAGGAGACGGAATCAAAAACATATCTCTGTTTTGCAATCCGGAAATATCCACACCGATACCGCAGCTCTTAACTCAAAATACGGTCTCCAAGTTTACCCTGGCGACCATCCGAAAAATACGGTCCGTAAAATATACATTCTTCCATATCAAGTTTCACCACGTACAATATCCATTGGGATCGAAATTGAGCGAACTCGCGGAGCACTTGGGCGACTTCGTTGATTCGTAAAAAAAGGGAAAGGCAATTTTGCATTTGGTACGGGATATACGTCGCCAACGGATTCGACCGTTCCGATAAATCTTCTCCAAAGAATAAAACTGTCATTTTATTGCGGCCTTCCGCAATGTCGCACTTTCGCACGTGGATTACATTCGGATACTCCATTTGCGAAACGAATTGACACGTTTCAAATTCACGAGCGATATTGATGCGAGTGACGTCGATTCGAAACGAATAACTTATCAGAGGACTAAAAGGGAGTCGCGGAAAGGTGCGCAAACAGAACTAGATAACGCTCTACGGTTAATCGTTTACTCGGGGACTCCGTGTTATCAGCGAGTTTTCATACCTTCGTGCAGAAACAGCGTAACTAGGGCGGATCTAACGCAGAGGATCTTCTCAAACGAGGTTGCGAAACCTGCCGGAATTCGCAACAGACTCAAAGGTGATAAAAACATGCAAATAGATGAATATCGTGCATGTGAATACATGCGATCTCGAATCACTACCTATTGACAGGCTGTGTACCTATTGACAGGTCGATCTTGACGTTAAGTTAAGTTGTTCTAAAATGAACTACTGAAATAAAATGTATAAGCATATTTATTTA
The DNA here is from genome assembly GCA_036926295.1 of Pachydiplax longipennis. Lineage (NCBI taxonomy): Eukaryota > Metazoa > Arthropoda > Insecta > Odonata > Libellulidae > Pachydiplax > Pachydiplax longipennis. Next base: position 1,927,969 of record JAVFKF010000030.1, on the reverse strand, counting down.
TTTTTTCTACTTTACAGGCGTAATGAAAGAAAATGTTGAAATCGCATAAAAATGTAACGAAAAGAGGTTTTAAAGTTGTTGCGATAATGGTTTCTGAATCTTGAAAACTTCGACTTACAAATAGTATAATACATATTATTATGCATACTTTATTATTTCTTAGTGACGTTTTAGTCATTTTATTGCATGCTTGCATTTTATCGTATTCTATCTATGGGTTTTTCAGCATATTTCTAAGTATTTATAAGATATTCTATAATGTATTCATCATAATGAAGGCTATATCGTTATCTTCAACCATTATTGGATAATTTGGGATGTATTGTAGCATATTTTCTTTTTCTTTAAAAAAAATATTATATATGTTCTCACATTCTGTGTCAACGCGGATATTTATGACGATGTGTGTACTATTTATGTATCAATTTAATTATTTTACTTATATTTTAATTTAATTTAGACTTTTTACTATAATTTAATTAATTTACCGTTTTATGTATGTATATAACTACTAATGTAACTTATAAGGAGAGGTTCTCAGGTAGAAACGCGATTTTGAGACGAGAACTGCTTAGCGTGAAAGAAAATAGAATATTAAAAATTGATCGTTTTCACCTAAATGTTTCTCTCCACAGGTTCACGAGGTATTATTGTTTAAATACACCTTCGAAAGTAGATACCTGCTGCAACTAGTCAGTGACGGCGATGAAATCGCAGGAACTCCCTGTTCATTTTGTTTGCTCGGGTTACGCAGCGATCATAGCCTATCAACGTACTCGTATTATTTTCTCTTCGTTTGAAGTACTATAATAAACATATTTGCCTTTTATAAATGAACCGCATAGCAAGTGGTGTTTTATCAGTTCACGCATGAATGCAATCGCAGATCAAATTTCACAATCGAACATGGCTAAATACAATCGGTGCATTAAGGTATTATTTGTCGGTGTTCACAACCCCTACCGTAAATTATACGGTGGTTCGCGGGGTTTTAATTACATGTGAAAGTATATGTAATGTTAACTTTTAATTATCGAACGTATGCAGGAGTATACCTAGCAAGTCTTCTTGCTGAATTATAACCTAATTGTTTTACTGAAGCGATATCATCAAAATGGCCGAGTGGTTAGAGTATCAGGTCTAATTTCCAAAGATTTCCAAAAATCTCCGAAGATTATCCTCAGTGGTTCGAATCCTGTTTCAAGCAAATTTTTTTTCCTGAAAATTATGTTTTCAGCACCTGTGACGTCGATGATCAAGATGGCTCCACCCACCCCCGTTCTTATGGTTATTCAGTTTATCTTATCTAACTCCCACCCCACTGGTGAATCAGTTCATATAATCATGTTCATCTTCTTATGCTTGTTTTCTCGTATTTTAAATGAGAGATATGATAAGTGTCTTTTTTTAAGTGTTGTTATTATATACTGCTTACTACTTGCGATAGCATGACAACCACACCGACACAACCGCCGACAATTCGGCCACAGTCGAGAAATAGTCTAAACTCCCTAACACGGTTTTTAGCGAATGCTATGTTATATTACTGTTGAGTTTCCACTCGACCAGAAGGGCAAATTGTAACGTACGAAAGAAATTAAATTGATTCCTCTTCAATGTACGCCTGTGTCTTTGTACGACGCAATATGTGTAAGCGTAATTTCATCTGGATTGTCTACTTCAGGTATGTCTCAAGAAGGAATTACCAAAGCGCTATTCGTGCAGACAGAGGAATCTTCCAATGTATGCAAAATAGACGTGCAGACGGGCGCTATAGCGCGTTTAATATGTACGACTGCAGACGTACTTACGCGTGGCCTTCGAACACGAATCCAATGTACGATTAGGTCGTAAGAGGGCCTCAGGACCTTTTCTCAGTATTACATCTCATCTGTTCGTATTTGAGGTCATTGCTGGCTGCATGCATTCAAATCGCCCAATTGACAGTCCAACATAATGAGATAAAGCATAGGCTATCGAATTTATTGGAAAGTTCAGAACGCTTATAAGGGGCCTAGAGGGAAATTATTCACAAGTATCCAAGGACGTTTAAGGCCATAGGCGATCTGTTGCTGATATGTAAAGATCCGCAACGGTCCAATAATGCTCAAATCCCATTTTTGAGATGATATTTTCAAAAAGAGAAAACTTCGCAAGACTTCGTAAAATATGGCGTTTGAAAATAGAGTATTTCAGTCGACAATATAAACGGTATTATATGAATAATATATAGGATCCATAGAAAAGTGAGAAAATGAGTTATTAGATTTAAAGCGATAATTCATAAGTAAACAAAAAAGGCATTGCATAGTAAATGACATACTTGTAAGTAACAATGTATATTGCTCTTATATTCTTTCCTCTTTTTCTTATTCCATCTTGTAACTTATTTTTCTCGCTATACTTCTTTTGTATATATATTTAGATAGTGTGAGCATTTTGTATAAATTTTTTTTTGATACTTATTCCGAAATAAACATCAATTTTTATTTAAAATTATGGCGATCCCGGTAAAAGATTTTCCTCTACGATGCCTGAATTTCACTACTTTTGTTACGTTTTCTTAAGCATCTTTTATAAAGGTGAAAAATATTTTATTACTATTAATTTTAGAACACATGAACACTTGAAAATTCCAGAATAAGTTGCTTTCCACTCTCATGATGAAGATTTCCTGTACAAAAACATCCATCAAGTGATTTGGTCGAAATTGTTTTAAAAGATATAAATTGATTTAGTTCAGCAGGGGAGAGGGAAAGAGCTTTCGCTAATATAAAAATATGCAGTTAAATTTGATGTGTTAGTTTCTCATTCTTTTGTTCTATAAAATACCAAATTATCTTTTAACTTCGCCATCGTAACCAAAACAGAAAGTTTGTTTCTTAACGACGACAATTCAGATACATGATCCAGATACATAATACATGAGCTAGAAGTGGTTTAACAAGAATCACAAGTATTTCAGCTTGACTAACCAATCTAAGGATTTTTTGTAACTTCGAATTGAAATCTAATCATGTCAAAACTAACTGCGAGTGGCTTATGACCACATCTCACTAATTAATTACATTATTTAACATCATTTTATAATTTAATACTCTACTATTATTGAAAAGCTTAAAAGTGTGTTATAAACCAAGTTTTGTTGTAGGTTTTACTGATATAAGTTCTCCAACAACTGTCATTTCACACGCGGGTTCCCATTGGGAATCGAACCCCGAACCGTTTTCAACAAAGTCAGCGCGTTGCCCGAATGGCTATTCGGAAGCCCCAGTTTTGTTGCAATTTTAGATTTTTTCAGTTTTTTACTTTGACTGTATGATTGAAATTTTATTTTATAATGATTCTCTACGTTGTGATTGAAATTTGATATTTTATTTCATCTGTATATAATTAATTTATTTGGTTATCAACTGAGCAAATCTATTGCTCGTGTGAAGATGCACATAGCCTACATCTTCCACATAGCATAAAATACAATACAAAAGGAACATCAGGGAAATAAAAACAGCTCGAATAGCGTCGGCTAAGCCCAATGCGAGCATTTCACGAGAAGAAACATTCATAACGATCCTTTTCCTATTAAAGGATTTTTGCACTTTCGGCGAAGGCGGTACACGAGCTGCAAAATCTCGCCACATAGAGGAAGGCGTTAAAACGACGAAATATGTAAACGCGAAGAACCCAAAAAAATAAACAGCGCACAAAATGGCGGATATTTTCAGCAGCGTAATCTGGATGAAGGTTCTATTTCTGGAGCTCTTTTCCGCATTCCCTTTGCCTAGCGTTTAAGGGTCGCTCGAGGGTATTTCCCGGCGCCTCATCCTCACACACAGCCGGAGTGCGATGCGCGGGTTTTTGAGCGAACATTATTGCTTCCTCACGGCCATCTGTTCTTAGCCACGCTGAATGGAGTGCTGACGCCGGAGAATGCCTTATTTAAATTTCCGGTTAAAAGCGTAAAAGGAGATACAAGATGAAAAGGCGGCCGAGAGAGAGGGAAATTAAAGAGGGAGGCTTAGCGAGTAACAAGAGAGAACGGTTCTCTGATAGGGGAATTTTCGGGAAAAGGGTTATAAGGAATAATGGGTTTATGTGAAGCGGGGATTACAGCTGGGAGACTTTCTGGGCGAAGCTGAGAGATTTAATGTTTTCTTCGCAGCCGTTACGGCTTGAATACGCGACTCGCTTTGTCATGAATTCATTCTGAGGGACTCTGGAAAGTGATATTTTCTTCGCACCTATGCGGCTCAGAGAGGAAAATGGAATTGGGCTTTTCGACGTTTCCAAATCGAGGAATTCTCGAGAATTTTCGCGGTACTATTTCATTATAACTCGGCTGACCCGATTACAGATCAGTATAAGGGAACTATATGAAAGTCCCTGGGGCAGTGGCAACTTGAACTTGCAGCTCATTAAATGGCGGTTCGAGTCTGGGTATACGAAAAGGTGCTCTTCCAATGTGTGATCGACCGACCACTGTGTGATTTTTCTTACCCTTACAATTAGCAATATTTAGTCCATATATTAGAAAGGCGATGGAAATGGAGAATAAAATGGGTGTTTAACTAGTTAGGGGATGCCCATCGATAGTCAAGGATGTTGCTTTTTTTCATCTTATTCGACCCAGTCTCGAATACTGCATTGCGATTTGAGTTACAGATGAAGCAGGATTCGTCTCAGAATTAGAGATGGTCCAATGTTGTGATGATCATTTTCTGGAGATCTCGGATTCGACAGTAGCGTTATGGTTTAAATCCGGAAGGAACTCGCTCCAGTAAATGACATTGTAATCTCAGTAAACAAAGAGTAAATCTCCAAAAGGCATCAAAGCGTTGCAAAGCTTCCAGACAGTTACCAGTTTTTTCGTTTTCAGAGCATTATAGAAGCTAACTGACTAGGTTAGGTAGGAATGTTGGTGCAAATTCACTCCCTATCATACGCCAAAGATGGCTTTCGAGGTAGAAAAGTATATATTCTACAATCGTGATTTTATTCACATCTCGAGACCAATATAAGAGCTATCATGATTTAATTTAGGATGGGCTGTCTAGGTTAATAAAATAGCCTTGCTCTTTGTTAAGCAAACCAAATTAAAAAGCAAAAAAACAAGATCATATTTATTATTAGCATATTTCAAGAAAGAGTAAAAATGAGAAAATGGCTATTATAGTATGTCACTGTATACATTGGTTTGAAAAGACAAAAGAATTGTAGGACTGATATCAGTGTTGAATCGAATGCAGCAAACAAGATACATGAGAATGCAACAAACAAGAAATTTTCATGAGTATATAATCTTAAAAATACATTCACTCAATAAAATTTTAGAAGACAACCGAAGTCATTTAAAACTGACTAAAAATTGTAGTTCATTGCCACTGAAAAAGCTAACATTAATAAAATTTTTATATCAAGATTTCATTAACAATTTTCAGCCTTAATTATCACATTGCTTATGAGGTCCGCTGATGGTGGTATGTATATTGGTTACGTGCTTGCAGATGAATTCCGGTGATAGCAAAAGTTGCCTGTAACTTTTACTATAACCAAAATATCACTGTAAGTGTCGAAGTGATAGTAGCAAGAAAGTACCAAATTATATTATAAGTTAAGTGTACAGAGATACATTTTTCCTTACGTTGTTTCTATGTTACATTGAAATGATTTGGTGTTATTCTCATTATAGGCATACGTGGATGGAAGGAGAATTTTCCCAATTTTCCGACCAAATCCATTTGTATCTTTGAACGAGAAGGGTATGGATATCCTCCCGGCAATCCTAAATGGAACCCAGAAGGTGAGTTTAACTGATTCCGCCAGTATTCCGTTTTTTACTCCTCTCCTAATGCATATTCTGTTTTGTAGCCACTTTCTCCTCACTCTCTTTTATAAGGGTTCGGATTTCTTATGTATCGCCGCCAGCAAGTCATTCTTCCAGCTTTCTGAAATGGCGGTGAATTCCATCCGGATAATTTGGGTGAGTGCTGCGCTAAACCTCCTCTCTGGAGTTTAACGCCAGGAAATACGTCCGCAATGACCGAGGGTTTTCAATTCCCTCGCCGCGAAATTCGGCCCCGAAATCTACTTCGTCCCTTTTTTCCCGAAATCATGATATAGGTGTTCGAACGATATTACTTCCGCTCCGTTTTATCCTTCATAACTGAAGTACTATTCGCTTCCCTGGCTTTCAATCTTAACTGAATACGGCCAAAGACTTTAGGGCAATCTTTGTTCGATATTTCTATATCCTTTAATACATATGCCCATGTCCATTACACTCATGTATGTCTCTATGTCTATTACATATATTGACCTATCTCCGCTACATAACATTTATACGGTAAAACCTTTTTAAAACGCTCCCACTTCAGACGCTCTCCGAGGGTTTTTCTCGGTCCCTATCATATGAGACTCATGGAAAAAATAGTGCTTAAGACGCTATGCTATCTGCACTTAAGGCAGATTTTTTTCTCGGCTTCAGATGCAACCCGCTATAGCCATTCGTCCTCCTCATTGATAGGCCAAAAATGGTATATTATATATCGTATATATTCGAGGGTATATGAATTGGTGGTCTGGTTGAATGTTTTTATAGTTTGTTATGAAGAGTGATATGACTAGTTTAATTTCAATTTAATGGCTTGAACCAATTATTAAAATAATGTAAGGCACGAACGAATGTAATGACGACATATAAATCATTTAAAGATCTCGTGTTTTCTTGTCTTATTCTACACATAAATATGGGTCCTCTTGGGTTTTCCATTGGAGTCATTGCCGGCGTTTCGATTAATTACCATTGCCCTCAAGATGTTGAGATGATGTCAGAGTCATCTCAATGTCAGTTATTCAACGCCCTGAGATAGAGTTAACCACTGAAAGCTAAGATATTCTAATGAGAACTCGAGATGACTTTATTTACTAAAACTTGATTGCCTGAAATTTTTGCTGTCATGAAAAGAATTTTGTTGCGGCAAACCAGCAAGTGAATACCCAAACCTTCGACATTTTTTCCATCACGTTTAATAGCAGAGGCAACGGGTAGTAAATTAAAGCAGTTATTGATACAGTCAACCATGAATTTATAAATATTAGATTAGATTGGGATCCTTGAATTTTAAAATGAAAAACCTCACCTTTACACAAAAAATATAATTACCTTTTAATAAAGTTATGGTTACATTTTATTGTAATATTTGGGATTATTTCTTTATTCTCGACAAATTTGACTGCACTTTTGTAGCATATTGTAATTTATATAAGTGGAATCTACTATTACATTCATCTGTCACTGGCACCTCTGGATAAGCAAAACTCTGCAGTGGGGAAACAATATGCTCCCACTCTTTGAATGGAACTGAATTAAACATGTCCTAAGGGTAAAATTGTATGTTTGTAAAGTTTATCCCATAATTTTAAATTGGACTTACTTAAAACGGAATTACTTAGATGTTGATAAATAAGTTTTCATAATCGAGTAACGGTACCCTATCTTTAATTGTTCACCGGCAAAGAGAGTTTGAAGAGCTTTAAATATGTAATACTCTTCTATGCGATAATCAACATTATAACGTTGAATGTGGAAAAAAAACGTCTATGTAAATCAATCTAATTATCCGAACGTATGAGACAGCGGATGTAACTAAAATCCATTTTGGTCACATTTAGTACTCTGGAACCTATTCCATAAAATTAGGATGCAATTGATAGCTTGAAATCTGCCGGAAAAAAATTAGTAAATGGACTTCAAGTGAGTCAATTTGGGAGAATAATTGAAGTGCCTGAAAGATATTTTTTATTTCAAATGAGGAGAAATCCTCCGTAAATCTCTTTCGACAAAGGTTAATCTAACGTAAAATTAAAGCCTCGAAGAGGATAAATGGTACATTACGCTTGTCTTCATTAGGAAGATTAAACCTTCGTCATATTTGCTTTGGAAGGGAATTGACAGAGTGTAATAGCTACGGACAGGAGATGGAAATGATGAGTTAACGAATAAAAAACATAGCGCACAACGTGTCAACAGAGCTAAATGGCGCTTAATCAAAGGACTAAAGCAGAAAGCGCTTTTCGGACTGCTGGGCAGATTAACTAGACATTTACAATTCCGTTTCCCCTCCAGGACCATTAAATTGTACTAAAAAATGAAAGGATTTCGGGAAATTGAGTTAGAAAACAAGAAATAAATTTATTTAAACTAGGAAAATTGAACTGTAATTTCTTTCTTCCGGTTTACGTTAAGGCTTAATGGGAAGGAAAACTTTGGATTTACTTGCTGTCGTTCCCCATCGGTCACCGTTGAATTCGTTAAAACTTCCTTTCGACAATAAAGTTACAATTTGGAAAATTGTCTAACGGGAAATTATTTTTTATTTCCAAGTATTTATGCTCACTTTGCTGCAGTGTTGCTAATTAATTTGGAACATGAAATTTGATGTGAAATTTACAATCGATAAAATATCAAATAATTATTGAAACGTAAATACAAAAGGAAAGCTTAACTCCGTAATTTTATTTAGCAGTTGTTCTCGACTCCACATCTTCTCCTTAAACCAATCGTACTTCAGTAAATTTAAGACCTTTCACAAACTTATAGTAAATTGTTTTAGTTATGGATTTTGCGTATCAAAGGCTCCCATAATCGAATTAAGTATGCGATGTAAATGTTAAACAATGCGCTGTATTTATCGAAAATTACTTCTACACCTTATTACCGAATTTTTTATTTCCTCTAAACTATAGTTGAATTTGTGTCAGAAAAAAGTAAAATAATGATATTTATATAATGATTGAAAGTATTCTTAAATTCCTTTTTTCTCTCATTTATAAACTAATAGGAGAAGGACACATTTTCTAGCCGGATAGCCAAGCGCATTTCCCTTCGGTGAAGGCTGTCCTGGGTTCGAATCCCAGTGAAACGTGAGAAATGACCCACTGCGCTCTTATATGTTTCATTTATAAAGTATTCATACAAAATTAACATTCACGAAGGTTTTCTAAATATCAGTAGTACTATCTGGTATTTAGTGATCAACAAGCGATAGAATATTTAGAAATGAAATGATGTGACTAAAACGGAATAGATGTTTTAAGATGTGCTGAAAATCGTTATCGAGGATGTGAAGAAACGGTCAAATTGCCCATATTTCGTCTCCTCCAAACCTTATTACGGAAATGTCTGAGTAGATTCAGTTTATGACCCGTGATTATGATGTCGCTGACAAAGGATTACAGGAGATAATAAATGCACGTTTTTACAGCCGTTTCATTACGTGGGATCAGAATTCATGGCTTTAACTCGATGAGCGTAAATCCAAATCATTTATCAGTAGACTTGGGCAGAGAATTCTTCAGGGCCTCACTAAATAGCGCGGAAGCTATAAAATCAAATGCAAATGTTTTTAAGATATTTAAAAATGGATGCATACATGTTCCTGACTGAGGTTGTTATAAACATCCGGCGGAGTTTTATTTGTCACCGAATTAAAAAAACCCCGCACGAGTTTCAATGTCCAATAAAATAAAATGCTTTTCGTTCTTTTGTCTGCAATGGAATATCACCAGGTCAAGGCCGATGGAATGGACCTTTTGTTAATGATTTTTTATTTCCTTTGTTTTCCAATTTAAATATATAATGATTAAAGATATACATAAGCATTCCCAGGAAGATATATAAATTGAACATATAGTAGGATTCATTGTAATTCTATCGGATATCCATAATCAATAATAAAGTATGCTTGCGCAAGGGTTATTACTGATATCAAATGTAACACTACGTAGTGAATATAAAATATTTCCGAGTTAAATTTAGTTAAATAGAAACAAAAGCTGCATCCGGACTTAGTTCTTTCGCAATCACGTTTGAAATAAATTGAAGCAGGATTAATGAACCGTGGTATTGTTGCGTGAACCATAGATTAAATGCTGCAAATAATGTAAAATACGTTATATTTTTCCTTTATCATTCGATAGTATTAATAATATTTCCTTTAATCCAACGGTACAAAAATGTATCTGTAGGACACCTCATATTCATTAATAAAATTGTAATTAATTATAAATAAAAGAATTACTAAATACGTTATTAATTATATCTCTAACTAAATCTAATTAAAATTGCTAAATTTCTATTTTAGAGACATTATTCATTAATTAATATTACAATTCTTCATTAATACTATTAAAATAAAATTATACGTTTATTATTGATTTTTCTATTACACTGTATTCAATTCACCCTTTAAAAGAGAGTTTGTTTATTTTCCATGGTAAAATTCAATTTTTCAAATTTAGTTATTTCAGCTAATAATATGCTCATTTTTACATTAGCGATTTGTAAATAGCAATAAAACGCGTATTTACCAATAACAATCATTCTTGATCATAAAACTTGGGCACATCTTCCAAAAATTTAACCTTAAAGGAGAGGGACGTCGATCAACCGAATGTTTGCGCAATTCTCCGAAGAAGACAAACAAGATTTCATTAGCTTCAGTTTGCCATTTGCAATGAAACAGGCATTTGCTTACGTCAGTGGCGTTCATAATTGCAAGCGTAATTGGCGTAAAAAGATCAATAAAGATTTGCAATTTCGGCGGAGGTCATTTTGGAATGGAATCTTGCGTTCGCTCGTGAAACAGTCGATGCGAAAACAAATGTTACAGGTCACGTACCCAGGAAACCAATTGTTTATTTACCTTAGAACATAAATTTGGGCTAAAGTGAAGCAGAAAGTGGAACGGCTGGAATGATAATGGACATCCTACTCTGCAGAAGAGAAAAATCTTAGGATGCGTGAAGCACATAATTCTGTTTTCAAATGAGCCTTCTTTTCGCGGATTAGCATTAAAACAGTGTGAGGCGAACGCCCCAGAAATTTCAACATAAACATGTAATTTCGTTAAGTCCATAAGCAACACACACAGGATTCCAATAGAGGATTGCAATGTTGATACTATTTTAACAACCGCATGCGATGAGAGAGTCTTACCACTGCATTGGAGATGATGAGCTAAATTAGGGATGGTCAATATATGGAGCAGCCACTAAAAGTGACGCATTACATGAGTAGCGCAATGAGGCCAGAGAAAAATTAAGAGCTAATATATTACTCAGTTATGTATGATAACACGCATGCAAACATAATTAACTATATAGTAATATTTTTTCCTTTGTGATTGTTACAGCAGGAATGTCATTCCTGTTGATATTCCTTTCAGGGGAAAATGGAGACACACGCCACTATTCCATTACCGGAAAAATAGGGTCATCCGGGATTCGAACTCGAAATCTTAGGTGTGAAGCCCTATTAATGGTTACCACTCCGTATACGTGGAAGCTATCATTGAACTCTATATTTATATACTGATATGTAAGGTAAATACAGTATTAATTGTACGTGCTCCTACGTTATATATGCTTATTTTCATAATTTACAAATAGTCAAAACATTTACTGCTTTCGAATAAATTAAAAGTAAGACTGAAAATAATGAATGGGAATAAGAAAATACAAATTATAATATTAACCATTAATTTTTTAGCGAGTAATTAAATCAGATTAGCTTTCTTATTTAGTGCTTTCTTATTGCTAATAATACGAGTGTAATTTTCCAATAGTTATTGAATAAGAATTTGTGAAACTCATACATTTTAACTTCATAAGTTGAGATATTATCATAATTTACTCAATTTTGCTAATAACATAAAAATACACAAATAAGTCAGGCTCTTCGTAGTTTAATAGACATAGATAATATGCATTTTAAAGCTCACAATCTTATAACTAATAATTCCTTCCATATTTTAATTTATATGAAAATTTTAATCCCTTTTTTATTTCTCTTCGTTTAAATTCATGTTAAAATTATTTTTTATAGTATAAATGGTCTGATAAAGTAACTCTTTAGGTAAAAGCTAATCAAAGATTAGCTGAATCGATCCCATTTTGACAAAACCTTACGTTTCCCACAGTATTTACTGACTTTTGCACTGATTTTCAACATTACTATCTTAAATGTACTGATTTGTAGGCTTCAGTTTAAATAAACGTTGACAAAACAAAAACTGAGTTAATACCAAGGAGAATTCAATCTTCCATAGAAAGAAAAGATAATATATCCAATCAATACTTCGCAGGCCACGTCCAATTTCTATCGAAGATTACCCGTCAAAGAAAGAAATAGAGATTTAAAACACTCTTTGAGCCGATAGAGGCTGTCCCTGAGCTGGCGTGGTAACCATATCAAGGTATCTTCGAAAGACCACTGTTCTCGAGAAGAACTCAATACGTATTTCAAAAACTTGGCTATCATCTTCAGGCGTATGGAAAGTAAAGTAAACAGTAGTAAACATGTCGAACAGGCGGATAGTTCACAGTATTATTCTACCCCTGAAGATGATGGTTTGGCAATTAAATTACGTATTAGGTGTTATCCTCAGAACAGCGTTTTCTACCCAGAGTGGTATAGGTGGTGTGAGCTCTCAGACAGCCGCTTAACGGCTTAAGAATTATTCTAAATCTTTATTTCAATAACAGCTGTGTACAGTTTCCACTCGTACAGTAAAGACAGAAAATTTTACAGACTCTCGAATGAAGAGAGATAAAGCAATTCATTTTGAACGAAGGAGTTAGAATCAATCAAATGCATAATACAATGAGGTACTTAATTATACGTTCATCCTTGGATTACCTATTCAGTGAATTGTTAGCGATGTTTCTAATGAAAAAGTCTGTGCCCTCACTATGCAATTAAGTTAATTAATGTTCGTAATTAATTAAGGGTTTAGTTGTGATTCACTAAATTATTCAGTGAAGGAAATACATACTGCACTATGAAATGAATATTTTAGTTCCCATTTGGGTTTAATTTATTCATCCTGAATTTGAAATATATTATCAATTTCCGGAAAATATTACAAACTATGTAAATAATTTATGTATAAAAAATGGTTTTATGAAATTATTTCTTACTATTAACTATGTTTCCATCGCAGTTGGACACAAGTCTAGTGATGACGAAATGGCATGTTTTATAATAAATACGAAAAGAATTCAAAAGTTATTTACAATACAATATTATATTATATTATAAATGCAGAACAATCCATTTAACAGAACACAATATGATGAATTGATCAATATAATAACTGGAAAACACTGCCAAGACCATTTTCAATTTTATCATTATAAATACATGATAGATCATGAAAGACTTTTCAGATCACCGTAAGGGCCTTCACATCTAACGTGGTGGTCCAAGGGCACACGCATACTTTATTTTGTATTTAAATTTTTCCTTGAATTTTTATTTATTAAAAAATGTACGTAAAATTGCTCTTTGATTTTATAGGAAACTCTTTGATCTAGTCAATTCTAAAAACCCTGGATCAGAAACCGTATTTTTCCTATTTTCATTATGAGTTTAATTTCATATAAAACTACAGCGATTTCCACAACTGTCGATGTTATCTGGATTCGCCTCTGATGAGTCTATCCTTTCCTAAAGTTGAAAATAAAATAACAGCTGCATCGGAAATTGCTACAGATTTGAAATGTAGATTGATTCCACAAATACGTACCACACTTTTAACTTTACTTAATTCTTTCTCACGAGTCTTCATTTAAAAAAATCAAAATGTGTACTTAGCTGTGACGTACTATATCTGTAATTTATTCTTTAGGCATATTTGCATGTGTATGAAAGGGTGCAGGTTGCAGCGGAAAATGATGAAATTCCTACATAGTTCTTATTTGGAACTGTAATAAAAGTCTCATTAAGGGAACATGCACACGAGCTCACCTATTGCACGCAGATACGGCAAAGATTTCTAAATCGAAATTCCAATGTTCGGAGAATTTTTCTAGTGAACGAAATTCACCTTTGCGATATGAAATTCTTAAGAAAACTAGAGCAACTACTAGTATGAGCCAAGCATCAGGATATACACTGATACAAAGTTGCTCTCATAAATGATAACCTCGTCTTTGACTAAGTGAGACACGATCCAAACGACTTTACAACGCAATTACGAACGATTATGTTATGGGAAGATTTTTAAATCATCAGATGAGCATTAAAAACATCGTTAAGGAAAAATGCTCGTTAATGTCATGTTTTATTCTATTCAAAAAAGCCTTCCTTTGTATGAATTAGAAAAATATCCCATACGTACAAACAGCCGATGTCTAAAAGAATATTTCAGAAGAATAGTTTTTTAATTTCAATTAAGCATCCGTTGTAAGCTCGGAAACGCATGGAAATTTGCCCTCTTTTTCGAACAGGAACTCATATCGTTTCCTCTATCGGAATGAGTCCGCTGAAATGTCGAAACGGCTGAAGCAGATACGACCAGCGCAAAATCCTTCCGTTACGGAAACGTTACCATTCTGTGCATATTACAGATTCCATATTTCAGATTTACCTTAATTTACAGCGAAATCGTAGTTGGATAATTGTAAATTTGAATCTTAAATTGCATTGACTCTATGTGAGAGAGGACATTTGTTCTATCACGCTCGAACTAATATCGTTAGTCGATTTAAATCGGATTATAGACTTTAATACACTCTTCCACGATATTTAAATAGCAAGTACAACCTTTTCGATCTTACTACTTCATTTCTTCTTTGGAAATAAAACACCCTCATAACAATAAAGAATGGTACTATATATGTTTCGAAATGTATTAATGAAGTTTGTAATTAGCTAAAAACAGGATGGATAACTTTAAATTGCTTAGGTATTGGAAAAACTGAGAAAACGTTGACATTCCAAGTTTTCCTGATTTCTTTTTTTCATAATCTGAGTACGGAAAGATTTTCAATCGCAGGAAAAATTTATCCATCGCTATTCCATACATTTCTGTTGTAAGATAAGTCTTATAACTATGAAATATAAATCTTTTCGGCTATCATATCATGATGGATGGATTTTCTTTCATTTGTCTTTTGGTGCGGAATAGAGAAAAACGTATCCTTCATTTATATTTGTCTCTGTGTTGTTCATGGTTGTGATGATATGAGAGCTACCGAGGTATAAGTAATGCTGAATAATGGCATTCATCTTCGTCACATCATACTGAACGCTGTGAAAACCATTATTCATGTGGTCAACGGGCTGCACTTACATTGACTTTTTTCCACTCATAGCCTTCTAACTCTGGGAAAATCAATCCTCGCTTCTAACTATTATCTAGTGAGTATCATCCTCCTCTAGGAATTTCAGTAGCCAATAGAGTAAAGCATAATGGTCCAACCAGCCTGTTGGTTAATTACGTAAAAGGCAGAAAAGTTTTCAGTAGTATGTGAAGCCAAAAATTATCCTTTTCTAAAATGCCAAAACCAACAATATACGTAATTCAGTTATCTCAACTTACAAAATTTTAGGCTCACGAAATTTTTTCGTACCGCATTATGACTCCCAGATATGAACATAATTTCGACCTACGGACCGAGGTGCTTCTATAATCCTGAATATTGTAGTTTATATTCTTATGTAGATGACCACGCAATAAATCTCTCCATTCTAAAACTATTTGTTTGAATTGACTAACTTAACTTAAACGAACAGTTTACACTATTTGGCAATATATCATCGTATTTATATTTCTCTAGTGGAAAACTATGATAATATGATCTACATGAGATTTTCCTTGATCAAGATGAACTTACTACGGATACAGTTCTTACCATTAAAGACACAGCTCACTGATGGGCTTTGCTACTCGTACTAGACTTAACTCGTGTTCATTTTATATTAAGTATTTAAGCCGAATATTACACTCATGTGTGGTAAATCTGGTAAAAAAGATTTCCATCTTAGGTAAAGGTAAGTAATACTAAGAATCTAACTAAACTAACACATAAATACGCATTTTTCTATTCAAAATTACCAAGGTAAATCGGATTAATTAATTTCACATAATCTGCGATGCAAAACTAGGTTTATAGATACGAACTTCCTGAGATTAGAATTACTGTCTGGAAAGAATTAAGTTCGTAAGTCGAGGTACTTCTGTATTGGAAGTTGTATGTAAAATAACCTGCACTACTATGTCGTGCACAATAACCCCTTTTCATAATCTGCAACTATCAATATCTACCACAATTGTCAACTACATAAGCAAAACAAACTGAGGGAAAATTTTAATTTTGTTCTTTAAAATTGAGGTCTTACAAATAGGTTTCTATTTAGGCAGCTATAGTCCAGCATCAAGCTGACTTTTTGGTGGCATTTCTTCTATTTTACGCCTCCGTCTTTATTTAGGATCATAAATCCTGGACACCTAAGCCTCTCGGTCAATTTCCCCGAAAAGATCTCTCCGTAGTAATGTCGCAATTCATTCCCTTGTAATATTTCCGTCGGCAATTCCACTGATCTGAACTCTTTCAGATGGAACGGCAATTTTCATTCTGAGGCGAAGAGCTGCACTACATCCTCAATTCCACGCTTGTTGAAGGAATCTAGCTGCATTGGGATAGACTGTTTCTATTTCCCAAGTGGCCGATTCGAATTCCAGCAGAAGCTTAAGGAGAGAGAAATAGCGGGTTTACCGTACTTTTTCGCCGTTTTTCGCTCGCAGTTCTTCCGATGAAAACTCGCCTCTGAAAATCCCGCACTCAAAGGATATGTGCATCCCAGAATAGGCGACTCTTTAGTTCTACTCTGCTCCGACAGCTGTCACAGTTATGTGGAATTTATTAATTGAATGTTTTTGCAAAGTTCGTTTTCGTCACAGTTTCAGCTAAATCCACAAACTGATGGAAAATATATCCCGTTCGGTGCAGGTGAAGTCCTGAAGTCTTTAAAGCGAAGATTTGTTCCAGATATTTACGAATGCGATCTTGACGTCAATAATGGTAGACTGGCCCGTGAAAGATCATACAAAATCACGAAATCATTTGAAAAATTATTTATTTGTTTAATAAAACTCATAAGCAGCACGAGAACTTTACAATGGATTACCAACAGTAACAAATTAAATATTAAACAGTGAGTAAACAATAAAAGTAACAAATCAAAATATAGATAAAGTAATAAAAATAACTAAGAGAAACACACATGCAATGTTTAGTATCAAAATAGTTAGAAAAGGGATATTAATAAAAAATGAAACAATAAAGAACTGAGATAAAGTTGAACCTTAATGTGCTACAGTATCTGAAGAAGAAGAAAAAGGAAGAATTCCATTGTAGAGATGAAGTAAGTGGTAAATGAAGGATCGCTTATTTCTTTTGTCTACATTAGAATCATTTTTATTTTCTAATACTAGTATATAGTTTAATTATATACTTATTGGAGCTCTCAAAAACATCAATGAATTGAATTTAATCTACGTGGTTCAGCCTTACTTGTCAGAAACAGGAATAAAAAATACTTTGTAGTTTCCACAATTTAAAAGTTAATCCAATCCGTTCGATACGAATTATGATCTGAGGATGACTAGAGTCTACAACGGTCGTATTACATAAAATATACAGCGGAAACTACAAAATATTTTAATCTTATCAATTTATTGAAAATTAGAACATCGTTGTGAACAATAGAGGAAGACGTAGAATGATGTCCCACCCTGCAGAGAATCGGGGAGACGGAACTCGAACCGGGGACCACTGTGTTGACAGGTTAGCTTGCTAATATCACTATCAACTGGGTTGGATTTTAACCGCCAATTATTTTTGTTTTCTGATGTTATATAAATACATTACTCGCATCAAATAGAGAAATTTTCTGTAAATTAAAGGACTATTATTCTTTATTCCAAAAATACGTTGCTCTCACAATCTCAGCTGATTAGATCATCCTGATAGATTACCTGGCTTTGACTTAATTCCAAGTACAAACAGATCGCAGTCTATCTCATGAATTTTAGAATTCGCTTCATTTCATGATCTCATTTCACCACACTTGCACCTCAATCAACTCTACAAATGGGGTATTTGAGGAGCAAATGTTTTGTGAATGTCATGTTTGCATACATTGATGGAGGATGGCGAACGTGAAGTTTGCAAAGGAGAAGTATTTACAATAGTCTTATCAAGAGAAAGAATGCTATTGTTTGAATTCGGACCGGTAGCTTCCCGTTCGGACACGTATTATCTCTAACTAAATTGATTTTGATCGAGGAATACTGTAGAATTGCTTAATGGATTAATGGAAATTTCCAATCAAAACACATGAAATAGAATGTATACATTAAAACTTTAAATGGAGTTCAATAACAGAAGATTTAGGCAGCTATCTTATTAAAGGAGAGTTCGAAGTTTATATCATGCGATTTACAGGAGAATTTGTTATCTAAGCGTTTCCATTCATATATGGAAGAAAAACTTGCTGTGGAAAATAAGTATGCATAACATGGACCATGGAATGCATAGGTTGTGGAAAATGTATTATTGTATTATACTATACCATACTATACAAAGTCTTTCTAAAAGAATTAACCGATTTATAAGCTCAATGAAACATCCTTCCAAGTGTTAGTAAAATTTATCTTCATAAAATCGGTTCTTTTTTATGAAAGACTCTGTAATACACTATATTATGCTATGTCATAATTTTAGGCTATGCTAACTATCTGTTGAAATCTTTACTACCTAGTATGAACCTTACTTATATATACACAAGTCGGTCAGATTACGGCTTGTATCACACTAGTGTGTCGGAAGAAAATCTGAAATAATGAGAAAGGTAAATCATGCATATTCTTTTTGATTTAGATTAAAACAATGTAAAGTTCTAATACAAGAGACAATAGTGTCATTCAATCCTCATATTCAATTCTAGATTTAGTCAAGAAAACTGTTTCGATTCGAAAGAAAAATGAATATTTTCAGTAATACATTCATATATGTACATAAAAATGTCTAGATTTGCATGTTTTATCCGGATAAATTTACTTGAATAATCAAACAAAGAAAGAAAAGCTTTTTTACCCTCACATTCATAAGGGGATCTTAGCGTTGAATTCTCAGAGATTTTCGAAGATACGATTAATTACCGAGGAAACATATCATTTCTCTAGACATGAATTTAAATGGCCAGTTACAAATGACTGCCACACTATCCATTATCCGTAACTGAAAGAACCTGGTGATCCTAAGAATTTTTCATCCCTTCCTGAAAATTTGAGTTCCAAATATGTCATATCTTCACTCTGAGAATGGATTTTCTTTTCACGTGTGCTTTTTCCAGGGGAAATTTTCGTATGGCGCTCTTTTTTATGAATGGTGGAACGATAAGGCGGACCTGAAGGACAACAATGCGCCGCGTCTACGTCATAGGATGCAATTCATGGCCCCTTGGGTCGAAAGAGGTCATAGACATTGTGGGTTCGATATATATGCCTTTCCATTACGCCCATTATTTTTTCTTGCTTCCTATTTTGATATTTATTCGATATATTTCACTATTCCAATCGCAGTATACATCTGCTCCTCATTGTATACATGTCATTTCGTAAGAATTAACGAATATAAAAGAAGATATCAAGCTCACTAAAATTTGAAAGAAATGCATAATTTACGGGAAGATGTTATTAAATACTGAGACATTATTAACTGTTGAGTTATTAACTGCTTGTCTTGTACTTAAAAATAATTTTAAGGATCATACCTTTCGCAAGACAAAATATGACATGGATTATTAGAATGAAAACAATTTCAAAATATAGTCCTTAAAATAATATATTTATAAATAATACTTCGGACATATGCTATTTATCACGTTTTATGTTTTATTATATAATTTACGATAATAATTTATATAAATAAATATGTTTGGTAATAAAACAAACAGAATGATGGAGCATGGAGAGTAGAAATGTAATTAATAAAATTAATTTAATAAAAATATTATTAAAGAACGCTTTTATGTTAAGATAAATTTGCGTTATCTTTTCCAATAATGTCTATAAGACGAAAATAGAGATTAGGCGTCAAATTTCACAATGATTTTCTATATATTCAAACTAGAAAACGTAGACCAGAGATCTTATTCCATAAGATGAATATCCTAAGGAACTCAGTTCTGGGAAAAGTTCACTCGGAAAATATCTCTGTGTGAATTAATTGAGATTCTCTCAGTTACTGTGAGCAGAGGTTTTGCAGCATCATTTCGTTTCCTTGGAAAGGCTTTTCTTCGCGATGTTATATTCAAATGCTTTGAATTTTTCATGTCTATCTCGAATCCGCGTATATGACACCTCCTTTCTGGGATTTCTGGACCCAGACTGCGTGAAAACCGTCATCACTCTGAATTTCCCTCTTCCATTGCTGCGTAACCGAGTGCGTACAAGAATCACAATATAAAACCGGTTTTATGATGAAAGGGCATTAATATCTTACATAAAATATAAAATGTGGTTTACGTATCATTCATTTTTCGCTCTGAACCGAATTAATCATATATTCTATTCGATTCGTCTGGAGACTGTTTCTTTCTCGTATGTACACTAAACTGGAGTTTACGTTTTCTCGTCTCCTACTCATTATCGTCATTTACTAAAATAGGATTACCGATTTATGACAAGGAAAGTTTTAGTTTAGATATAATTTCGCGATTATAGTCAATTTGATTAGTAAATTAGTTTTGTTCAGAGGCTTACTAAATGTATTGTTCTACATTTTCTATGTAAGAAATGTAAAAAAGAAACTAAGAAAGAAATAGTTCGACTTGAAACATCGTATTTTCGTACCTAACCAGAAAAATTATGCTTAAAAAATCATAATTTCAAATACATTGTGGAATTTTTTATGAAATGAAGAGAAATTCTACACAGAATAAAGAGGTAAGTTAAAATAATTCCTTAAATTTTTAAGGCGTGGCACAATGACTAAAATCCCTTCGTTCATAACAGAAATGTGAGAACCGACTTCCATTTGAATATATGCCCTTTGATTCGACAAATTATGAAGTTAGGCGTTGTTACTAGCATTATTCAAAAGTTAAAACGCTTTTTGTTACGAATTTTGAAGTATACACCGAAATCCGATTACTTTACAACTCATATGGCTTAAAATTAAATCTTTCGTGTGCGAAATAAAATAGTTTGCCCTATAACAATGACTCAACCCTTATACTAATTTTATTTTTAATGGAATTCAATAAATACGATTCTCTTGGTCAATCTTATACTCCGTTTACTCTTCACCTTAATTATGTTTTTTATGAAAAAGAAGAGAAGGAAATGTTTTACTTTCAACATAGAAAATTAATCATAAAGTCCTGAGTTTGCATTAGTAATTAGCAATTTATTTTAAAAGGAAAATTTGTCTCTAAGAAGTGATTAATAGGCAGTATTGAGAGTCTAAAAATGTAAATGCATGTTGACTGAAATCCTCAGGTTCTTCACCAATGGTTTAGAGCATCGGAGTGGAGCACCGACTTTGTTGTTAATAAATTGAGAGAGAAATGATGATGAATATATTACGGTATGTAAATTATAATGCAATATTCTGCCAGTTGTAGGTAAACTGTGGGTGGGTAATAAGAAAATTTCCATGTTCTAATGAGATGCGTAAGATAATTCTCATTCTACATTTTGTAAGATATATGCTCGTGGAATATCATCCTAAATTGGGATAATTGTGACAAATATATGAAAGTTATGTAAAAACGCAGGGTTTTAGACAACCCCTTGCCCTGACGGCCGAGGGTATTGTTGTATCCGAGCTCATGCGTTAACCCATGAGGAGAACTTATACAAAGGAATTTAAGAGCATATAGAATGAATGGCAAGAATATGAATCAATTGCTTCAGATACTACTTCATGATTGGACTCCATAACATAAAGAAATGAAAAAATATAATAAGAAAATTGAATGACAAGAAAATTATAAAGATAATGGTATTTTTTAGAAGAGGCTATTCTTGTTGATCTTTTTTACAACTACGATAAAAAATTGAAGTGACAAACAAGACCAAGTAGAATAGTTTATTTATTAGTAGTGTAGTCTAAAAGACACTTATTTTTTGGTCTGTAATGATAAAGGAGATTAAGATACATAAAGTTTTTATCAATTCTTATGAAGTTATACTTTCATATGTGCGATAAATTTGCAACGTTACTGAAAGTTTTTCCAGTGTCTGTCGAATCAGTAATGTCATCTTAACATTATAAATAAAAATATATTAAATTTTTGCAGAAAATTAACGCATTTTGGCTTCGAAAGATCTGATGTTAACAATTGTAAATAAAAATTAAAAAATAAGTTTAATTAAATTCCGTTATTTTGACGAGAGAGCTCACTAGGATGTAATAGAAAATGAGGGGACGTACCGAGAGAAAACGCAGTGCTCTACTTTTTCGTCCGCAATCACTTCCTTTATTCACTTTCGTGGATCTAGTTAGAGCGCATTTGTGCGTTTTTTGATTCCAATGACGTGAATTCGGACTAACTGCTTTTAGGGCGAATTCGGCGGCTTTAAGAGCTTAAGTACGCGCGGATCTCACGCGTGGAAATTGGGTCATCCGTGCTGTGAAAAAAAGGCGTTCATTGTGAAATATTCTTGAAAGGAGTGTGTGCACGCGGAGAAGATAAGGAACGAGTTTAGCGCCGCGTTGACTCAGAAAAGAACCGGTCTCAGCCGCCGAGGAGACGCTATTTTTTTAATGGATTCCTTGAGAGAGTTCCATCTCGGAAATTTTATCACTTTTATTGAAAATAAAGGGGAAATCAAGGTGATGGATCCATCCAATTCCCGTAAGTGGATGCTTCTCTACAATTAGAAAAAGGGTGAGTAATAAAATGCGTAGATTTTTGCGAAATTACATTTAAAGAGAAAACTCGTTATAAAAGGGAAGCGGAATGAGTTTAATAAATATCTTCTGAGATATGAGCGCTTTTATTAGAGGTGAATTTTCGCACCGTTTGGTCCTCCTAGAGGAGGAATTATTAATACTAGGTTACGCGGAAATGTATTCTTTTGTTTCCTTAGTTGCGAAATTAAACAGGAGGAGGGTGAATAAAGAAGTGGAAATTGCCCTGGATTGGGTAAATCATCAACAAAACGCTTCATAAATTAAGCAACTAATCCTTCTCGCCTTTTCGTCCTTGTTTAATTAACAGTTATTAAGGAGATAGTGTGTGGTTTAAGATTTGTGAGATGAAGAGCTGTACAATTTTCGCTGAGGAATTCGTGGATTAATTTCGTAATGTTTTTAAGATATAAAAAGCACCGGTTCTGAGCCATGGAAGTCCATAGAGAAAATGGCCACTGAATTAACCTCTTGGATTTTATATCATGATGATAATTTCAAGTTCATTGCGCCTAATCAACTCTTTGAATATGAGGTTATATTTTCATAGAATACAATAGATGCTAGGTTAGAATCTAGAAATTAGCTAAGGTGAGGCGGTACTTCCCTGGGGGCGAATTAAGACAGTTTCCAAATAAAATTATATAAAATCGCCTTTTTAAATGACACTTGTTTGTCATAAATGAACATACTAGATACATAGTGAACGTAGAATTTATATTCTTATTTTTATTCAAGCCTTATGTCATATCTTGGGCAAATATCTAGCACTAAAAGTCCCAAAGGGAGAAATCGTATGCACCTCCCTGAATCGCCTAATGATAGATGAGTATTCGCGTGGAAACTTAACCATCTATTGTTCGCACGTAGTAGATTTCTACCACAGGCAGCCGAGTTTATGGTGGATTTACTGTCCTTATTGCCGTCTGCTGTTCGGTAGCTGCAGGGATACGTGTGAACAAGATTTTTACACAGAAATTTCTAGTTAACTCCAATCCCTGTTGGTTTGCATGATATTTCATGTACGTTACCACGTAAGAGCACTAAATGGAGTCGACATTCATACATTATTATTTAACGTAGCTTGTTTTATTTTAAATCATTCTAAGTATTACCTAATTTACTGAATGTTTCACGCGCATACATAATAGAATAATTAAAGGTCAATGCCTACACCGTTAACTGGTCTTAGATTCCCTGTAAATAAATTTTCTCCTTTACTCCAAAGGGACATCTTTACGTAGAATTATGAAATATCTTACAAAGAAAAATGAGAGTGTAAAGTAAATCATCTGACTGAATAAATTAAACCTATTTCGATGAATTTCGGCGTACTTAAGGTGAAAACCCGGAAAACTAGCAAAGAAGATAAATTAATCAGAATTAATAGAATCTACTGCTTGAGTCGTGAATTCTTGGTATGTGAATGCCATGACAATCAAAGTAAGAAGCAAACTTATACTTTCCATACGGTTAGTAAATGTTTGCTGTTCACTTTGCTCGTGATGCTAATCAGAATTATTCCAGAGATGTCTTCATAGCTAAATACTTACAAATTAGTATAAGTAACATTAAATTTACTCACTCTCGCCTATTTCGCTATACAAAGAGAATTTTTAATTATATAAGAATGTTTTAGTTAGAAAGGAAGCTTGTCTTTTACTTCGAATGTCCCTCAATCTCGAGGAATGTGACGGTAACTTAATGTTTACCAGTTTACTCGTCTCATAAATTTTCTCTTATGATAACTCTTTTAAAGAATGATTTATTTTATACTCGCAAATTTGCCTTTTCCTTTGGTGACTAAATTAATCAAGAATATTAGACAAATCTTACCTTGATCTGAAGTCCAAAATCTTACGTCCCAAAGCCGAAACGTTAATAATCCTTCAGCATCAACAGCATTACCTAGCGAACGGATATCTGAAATTAATAAAATATGAACAATTATAAGTATATCTTCTAATAGAGGTAAGCTTCAACATATTACGTTCTTATTTCCTATGTTTATTATTTTTCCATGTAAACCGTTTGGCGTTTAACGAGTTGATGTTCATGGGAAGTAACAGGAGATGGAACGGCTGAATGCTGCACTTTGTGATAACCATTTTTCGTGCTGTTCGCCTCCGTTTTAAGCAATTTCTACTGTTTATACAAAACATGGGCTTTACCTTATTATTGCTCTTCAAGAATACTATCTCAAAGGCCGGAAAATCCTTTGTAGGAAGCAGCTTCTCTCTTCTTGCAGTGGTGCTGATGGGGCAGTAATTCTTTCTGGTACGTACTTTGAAATGGAAATGTGTCTCACATTCGAGGTTTTTCTCTCTTTGTAAATGGACTAGTAACTGATAGCGAGTTCTAAAGGGCCCTCTGAGTGCTCTGAACCAGATTCACCCAATTTAATCAATGAGATACCCATTTCATAATAGGCGTGAACAATTTAGAAGAAGAGGAGGGCTATTTAAATAGATACGAATGGATATAACAAGAGATGCTCAGGAGTACAAAATGGAGTTTCGAAAAATGGTCAACCCTTCATATTCCTTATGGATATTAATATGATTAAAAGAAACGCAAAAGTACGGTTGAAGCAAATCGTTAAAATGTTAAGCAATAAGCATTAATAAATTCTTATCAATGACAAACCGATATTTTTCAAGTGTCTTCGAAAGGCCGGTGATATTGAAACCTCAGAAAAATTCAACATTCTGGTTCAAAGTCAATGTTCATAACATCGTAATATGGTTCATGAAACTGTTTACTGCCCCTCATTTCGAACCGCTCATTTATATCCCATTTGAAAGTTTGAATTATTATACGGTCATGCCTTTGACAAAATGTCGTTCGGATCAACTTCGTTAGCTGACATTTTCTATAGCAGAAATGTGATTTCCCGTAGAGTATGTAATCATAAAATACCCGTCAACACCGCCGAAAAATATTACAATCTTTCACCATTAGGCAGAAAGCAAATTGACTGCATCAATATAATGGAAAATATTCTCAGATCATTCTAAATTTCTGCCCATGTGCAAGCACAAGAAAATTTGTAAGCCGAGCTCAATAAACAGCAAATAATTACTGAAAACTTTACCAACATAATAATATGTTTGCAAAAGTATCATTATAATTCAAAACATCATTTTGGCCCAAAGTAAATCTTATGAAGCCGCATG
Organism: Pachydiplax longipennis; assembly: GCA_036926295.1. Taxonomy (NCBI): domain Eukaryota; kingdom Metazoa; phylum Arthropoda; class Insecta; order Odonata; family Libellulidae; genus Pachydiplax; species Pachydiplax longipennis. The sequence continues at coordinate 1,902,026 of JAVFKF010000030.1, read as the reverse complement.
TTACCCGCAGATGATGGGCAGGCGTAGTTCATTTTTCTACTGTTCAGCCAGCATATACACCAATATTTATTTTATCTAAATTTCTTCAGCAATGGCCTTCTAGCCAGGTGTTAACGCTGTTATTGAACTGTAAGTAGAAGTCTAATCAAAGGTATGAAATATTCTGATATTAATACTGATAAATAACACTGCAATAGATCATTATTATAGAGTCAGATCTGAATTATCTGTATTTTCTTTTGTATTTTCATGTTTAACGTTGCCTTGAGATCAATCATAGTTGCTTCGCTTAGCTTAACACTGCATTGTTTTTCATACTTTTAAGCTTTAATGGTACGTTTGGGAAAATATTTAAACTAGATAAACGTCTGAGCCTCTTTTTTGGAAATTATTCGGTAAAAAAATTTTGAAAACATAATTATGCATCCTATTTAGATTTTAATTCTATTTGCAAGAGTATTTACAATGCAACTTTATGTTGATATATGTATATTTTATATTTTGCAAATTTATCTTACGCAAATATTTTTTGAGGAAGCAAAGTATCTAAATATTAATCGTTATGAATACACACAAAATTATTATCTAAATGGCACATTGAAATCTTTGCTCTAAAACAATTTATAAATAAATTATCTGCAAATAAATTGTATAATCCATCATTAATGACTGAAAGCTTTTGCCGCTCAAAGGTTTAACCTTCGCAGATGAGGAAAATCTGTTCGAATTCAAAAGCCACGGCTAAGTATCAACCCCTGTCACTTCTAAAACTCGAATAAACATGATTGTTTATATACGTAATAAAGGTAATTGGGAGAAGTTAATTAACCAACGTACTTTCCTCATTGTGGCCAATTATATAAAGAAATCTTGTTTTGTCGAGAAGTCCCGGCTGGATTATTTGGGAGAGATAATTAGAACCAAACGAAATTGGAGCTGAAAACCGATTAGTGATTTTTTAATGGTGCTTCGACAGCTGAGATATTTCGCACGTAAGCCTTCGCCGGGATTTGAATCAGGGATCGTTTTCACCTAAGTCCTAACAGCGTGTCCCTCTTGGCTATCCGAAAGACATTCGAAAACCATTTCGTTGGAAATGAATGGAGAACGGTTGAAATTTCTCACGAAACTCAACAAACCTCCTATTTTCAAGTCATTGAGTCCTCCGTGTCTATAACCTTCATCAGTTATTGTAAACGATCCCTATTTAATACTGTTTGAAACACAGCATCCATCAAAATACATAGTATTTCAATGAAAAAGCAAATGTAAAATTAAATGGTTGTGATCAAGACTAAAATTCATCCATTTTGCCAGTCGCAAATTCCATAAAAAATTATAGCAATGATGATTTCATTGGAGGAATTTTAGTCAGAATGATCGCTATTACAAATTTCCTTTGAATTTTCGAAACTAATATGCATGTCCTAACTAGTACTCGAACCTGGAACCTCGGCGTTGCTGCTAAAATAGTACACAGTGCGCTACTTAAGCCAAAAATTGATAAATGTAGTTAAGATATAAGGACGCGATTTTGGATAAAAATAATGTCGTGCTAAGTAAAATGCGTGTGTAATAGAATTAGGATAGTTATGAAAACAGAGGCTCCCGTACAGCCAAGTGAGAAGTGCGCCCGCATTTGTCCCAGAAAAAGAAATAAAAAATAATACAGGCAAAAGAAATGACTGCGAACATTTAGCATTGATGATTGACATAGACAGATGAAGTGCATGTCAAAGAATCTCATCTAGTTGATTACAAGTAATTTAGAAGAGAGACAGAGAATTACAAGAGCAGCTCCTTGAATCACCGCACTCATATTTGAAAGCGTTACAATGAACAGACTTTACCTTGGCTTACTTTTGTTTGATTAATTTTGGCTGCTCTCGTTGCTAAGCAACGTTTCTCTCATCGCATTTACTTTGAAGAGATTCACTCGTGAATTGGAGATTAATAGTTTAAGCCTTCTATAAAACACTGTTTATGAAACCTTATTAAGCACGTGCACGCTTGGTGTGAAGAGATTTCCTTGGCGTTACAATCAAGTGCGATTCCTTTGATAGCTTTTTGGTTTAACGCGTTGCGACACTTGCCTTGTTTTCTTTCTGCCTTAGATGTGCCTGCGGAACTGAGTTTTCCTCAATATCCCTGAATTTTAAGCATCCTACGTAGTTTGGCGTTAAGATCTGCTTCGTTTAAGAACGCTTCACACAGTTTCATAGAGATATCTTGATCGATGTGTTTACCAACCTTTGCCTATTTTTTCTTTGCTTATTTTTTTAAATTTGTGAGATTTTTTAACGGGTTTTTGTAGCATCTAAGTGAACCCAGTACTTTCAAGTCCTATTTATTTCAACAACACTCCCTAGAGTGCGATTCCCTTTAAGACATGAAGCCGCACTCAAATTTTATGTTTCTTCACTGAAATCCTTCAAGCACGTTTGCTTGAGTTTGTTTTAGGAATAAAAAGAGCTACGTTCATCTATCCCCTCTCATGACAAAATATTCACCCCAATTGAATAAAGATATCCCAATTGTGTAAAAACACATCGTAAAGTATGACCAACAAAAAAATAATCGACAAAGCTGTGTTAATCAGGTTAATCATCTTTTATTTCGCCTATCATCTTTAATAATTTCTATTTTGACATAATTTAAACACTCAAGCTGTAAATAAAGCTCGTTTTTCACCACATGGCGTCATTTTAAATCCAAACAGTGCTCAAATTCTATCTATTCATAAGAGCTTAGTTAACTACGATATTTACGAAATATAAAATCACGTAATCACTAAGTGATATTATTTATGCATATAATTTGTTCTTAATTACTTATTCATAAAAATAAAATGTATAAGCATGCTTTAGAAGCAGGAATAAATGGTAGTAATTGTATAATTTCTAATTATTCCGGTCTCGAAAATATGGAATTTCACAAAATACCTATAGATTATATCATACAATTATGTTTAAATATCATAATTTTATATCAGAAAGTGTCACCACGAGATCTAAAATCTAATTTCGACATTAATAAATAAGAATAGTAAGAACAGAACGAAATTCGAGAAGTGTATGTGCGTCCTTTTTGTGTCTTGCTATTCTAATATACATATCTTTTAGATTGTTATAAAGTATTTTGAAATTAACGGCTCTCATCACGTAGTCATGAAAAATCGATATTTATTTCAAATATTCATAACCAATGAAAATGGAGTAGCTATAATCGTAATGTGGGCTTCAAAATGGAATATATATTGTTTTAAAAAGTAGGTCAGATTTAAATCTTAGTGTTGAATTCGGGATGCAAATCCTGTATGCAGAAAGCCGAGTTTACGATACCAATATAGAAGCCGAGATTCTTTTCTTACGTCAGTGAGCGATATACGATTTCGGCCGCCGTGTAATTCAACGCTTCACTTCGCGCTTTCGAGGATAAAAGCTTTAAAAAATCGCTTTGGCCTGTATTTTCTTATCCCGTCTTCGTTTGGCTCCATCTCCTTTCTCCCACGAGTCTCATCAGTCCTCAAAGCATCGCTCTGGGAAAAGTCCTTCGCTTATCTCTCGACTTCATAAGCTGCGCGTTGATTCAAAGGAGTCCCCCCAGCACTAATTCTCCCCCACGATCACTTCCTACGCCTACTGAATCGCATCCTCTCCAATTATGTCGCCTGAATACCAATTAACTCGCTGATGGAAGATAATTCAGGACGACAGTTAAATATGCCGCAGCCTCCTTATGAGCACATTGGGCGGTAATTGGACGTATTGATCTCTTTTCACGTGTCACGTTTGGTCGCTTCAAAAGGGAGTTTATTATTATTCTCCCGGCGACTGCAAGATGAACTTAAGATTGATGATTGTTATTAATTCCCATCACGGCGGGAGAGAGGAGGGAATTATTTAAGGAGCCCTGGGAGATGAAGGAAAGTTTGCCAAAATGATTTCCTTAATGGCGTCGCAGTTTTTTGAGGATTTTTTTAATTGGGCGGTGGGGTGATGTAACGAAAATCTCGGCTGGTTACGTGAATATATCGATTCGAAACTACAGGATATTTGGGTTGATCTGATGTTTTAAATCTGAGAAATATCGTAATTTATAGCTTGGAAGTAATACATATATCAAAAAAATTAATTTGGTATTTTCAAAAGGCTCCTTCTTCACCTTGTTCCTTCCACCATATTAATATATGTTTGTCAACTGTTTTTCAGTACTTGATACAGGGAAATGAATATATTATTGATTTTGAGACAGCTTAGTCGGAAGGGAGCCAGATTACAGGCTGTGTGATAACATGAAAGATTCGAAATTAGGAGTGATACTGAATAATAGCATTCTTCATGTACAATCCCTATAGCATTCTAAGAAACTGCTATAATTTATTTATTGATATCACGGGTTATAGTTTTACCACTTAATCGATATTTCCTAAAATGATGGATTTTTCTTTCTTAAGCTTAAGTGGAAATTTTTTCTCTCTATGCTCTAATCTTGCTATATTGTTCATAGTTAAACGTTGTAGATGCAATAAAGTCATACGAAGTTAAAAAGAGAGGAGGCCCAAATTGGCCTCACTTCTCCAATTAATTATCAATCTAATTATGTAGAACTTAAGTTTGATGAAGAATGCAAGAAAAATACTCCCAAATCCTCAGCTTATCATGTAAGACTCATTCCCTCTCCAAAGTATCAGACAGGTAGCTTCGAAAGGGTATGTTGATCTGAACAGTCTTCAAGATGGCGTAATTAAAATGCGGAAGGCAGTAAGAAAAAAAAAGCCGGTAGAGGACTGTTAATGAATAAGTGGTTGTAAAACTCCATTAGCCGTTTAGCGGGGCAGTATGTTGCACCTTCCAAGTACCGAACGAACCGAAAAAGGACGGGATTACCGACTTCTATTTAATAGATACCACCCATTTATATTACATATTTACCACGCAAGAGTTATAAAATCTAGCATACATTTACATAAATAATTATAGTTAAAGGAACAAATAACCTAGTTCCAAACAAAGTCTTTAATGTGACCGGAATCTAGTAGAAACCTGCCGCATTAAAGATTCCGCAAGGAACTCAGTTATAATTGACAGAGAGTTTCACAGTGACGGCATCGTCTACAGATTATGCAAGAGTTAGCGTCTTCAATTTGTAGCCTAATTTCCACGCAGTTCGTTGAGCAGACATTCAAATTAAGCCTTCTGATCATCACTAGTACTTAATATGAGAGAGCTACGTTCAATTCAGCCTGTACTTCTACCACACTGTCAAGGAAATAGGACCGACTATTTGTTGAAAGTACGGATGCTATGATAGCTATTATTGAACATATCTGTAAATATTTTGTCATTTTTTCCGTCTTATAGACTTTTAGAAATATTATGTATTCCAAAGTATTTATAAGACGGTATTCTTTAGAATGTATTATATCTTTTTGGACTATATCATATTCTTCTTTGGAATATATTATCTTGTAAAAATATTCTCCAATGGTTATTTGTCATTACTTAATCAACAGGAAGAACTTTGACAGTATTTGAGAAAAAGAACAACATAATAACGAAAACTATATTGGGATACATAATTTAGTGCGTGTGCATACATCAGTGTTCGCGTAAAACTTAATAACTACAGATTCTACGACATAAATTATATTAAATTAAATCTGATAGCATGCAGATTTTATTTACGTCTTCAAAATTATCTAACATCATTTAGAGGCTTCGGAAGGTACTTTATAATTCCAACTAACTTCTTCTTGTATATTTACGTCTACCGTTATTTAACACTTTAAACCTTACATTTCTGTTATCGAAAACAAAACTTCTTTGTAGTAATGTTAAAAAAATTGTAGAGTTACATCTTTGACAAAAAATATCAAGCCTTAGGCCTGTTCTGGGAGGCCTCAATATTTTTCAATTTGAATAAATCTTTTCGTTAAATATATAACCACATTGAAAGTTTTTTTTCGACTTGACATTTTGAATTTCGAAAAGAAGTTTTTCGCGATGCACCCTAATGTTTAACGCTTCGTTAAATATGTCAGATTCCTCTCGAATAAGAATCCGTAGGCCGCATACGTTTGACTATTTCACGATGAATAATCCCCGTAATCTCGGTCTGACCGCCGTCCAATATTCGAAAGTGAAGTCGTTCGGGGCTGTTAAGCACGTTTGCCGATCCGCGGTTCTGCACCATTCACAAGTCGGCATGCTTTGGGGACCACCTCCAGACACGTCGAGTGCTTTAATCCTTGTCAAAAGGGTTTTTTCTCCTAATGATGACCTTTGTGACCGAGTTAGCCGCCTCAGTATGCACAGGACCGAAATGCCTTCCGCAAACTCCCAAAAGAGAAGATGACCGCGGAGCACGGATGATATGAATTCCTGAGCAGAGGAAGGGACAACCGTGACCGGTCTTCCCTCCGCTCTGCTGCCGATAGACGTTCTCTCAAAGAGTCCGCCAGCAATATTCACCCGCTGACCCTCTTTTGGAGAATTTTTCGACGCATGAACGAGCGGCCATTCAGATCTCCGGCAGTATGACAAAATGATGGGCTGCGATGGAATGAAAGGGCGTCCTTGAAAGGGATGTACGCACGGCTTGGTAACGCGTTTAAGTGCCCAAATCAGCCGTAAACGCCCGAGCAATTAGTTTCTCCGTGTGCGTGCGAGTGGAGACTGATAATTCGGTTCTGCATGCCTCAGTACAGACGCTTCGGTTACTGCAGTACGGTGACAGCCGCCTTAAGGGAGTACTCGGAAGGGTCTATCATACTTTGATAGCTCATTTTAAGGAACATGAGATCGAATTCAGCTATATTATCAACTTTTTTAGGATGGAGAAAATGAGTTTATGGAGAGACGGATGTGAACATTACCGAGACTCATTTAAACTTCCCCCAATTCCCACGCTGGTGTTCTACCCAATAAAATGCTATGCTGAATCGATTTCACTCTGTTAATACGAACTACTTTCATGTTTTAGTCATGCCAATAATTTTTCACATAAATTTCGCCTTAGGTTTTCTACCCACACTGCTATCGTGTTAAGTCAACAACCTTTTCCCTCATCCCTTTGAAAATGAGAAGGCGTCCACCTCAAAGCAAAGGAATAAAAGGAATGAAAAAGATCGCCAGGGCTGAACTTCACTCTTCCATCCTTCGAGCAGGTTATCTAACCCCTAAACTACCATGCTCTTTCCCGAATCGACGTGTCATCGTTGTTTGGTGGTTAGAATACCTACCCGGAAGATGGGAGATCGGGGTTCGAGTCCACGTTATGTCTCTATTTTTATTTGGGTTATTTCTTAATTTAAAACAATCGATATTGTCCTTTAAGGATATCTATTCGAAGGAAAGATAAAATGACATCTACTAGGGCGAGGGGAGGGAGAAGAATCAAAGATGATTAGACTAAATCGACTGATCTGTAAATTTGGAGAATCTCACTTTCTCCCCTGTATTCCATGATAAATCAATCTCTTTCAACGGCCACATGTAATATACTCCTTTATTCTTCATTAGTAATGCATAAATTAATTTTTATTTATAATTTACTTTCGGCCTCTAGTCGACTCCCGATCTCGAATCGCCCCATTTGGCTATCCAAGAGCCCCTCTGATAACTATAATTAAAATAATAAGCAATTATAGAATATAGCTATATTTTCAATAAGTTATATACTTAAATCATAAATTCTCCTCGGAATATTCCCATCCTCTATCTCCATAAGGTATTTCAAATACTGTTCAACTTTTAAGGTGAAACCTGGATACACTCCGCGATTGCGGCGGACGCTTGGTACACCAACTGCACCGCGGCACAAGGAAACGTAAGAGGGAGTAAATCAGATTTCCCTTGGGATGGCATTATGGTTTGAGCGGAGGTTGGGCACGCTAAGGTTCACTCATTAGTGAGGTTGACCTCTTTCTTGCGAAAAGCTGATAATCTCCACTTGTTCTGGACATAGCGGTCCTCTTTTGGTCGAGAGATCCCAGGGATTAAATCAGCGCTGTGGTCCTTATTTTGGAGAACCGTTTCGGTACGGAAGCGCCCGTGAATTTCTCTCCTCCTTAATCCGTCTGAAATTTGTATTGTGCACTCGGACCAAAGACATGTGCCGTCCCGAGTATTCTGGGTTAGCGGCGAGTAACGAATGTTCCCACGGAGAGGTGCGCTTGAATTATATATTCGCTTCCGAAGATCAAAGGACGCATTGCTATATTCAGATGTGCCGAACTAGAGTATGCGAATCTATTCGTATGCACCGTGACAAATATATTTTCCCGCGACCGACTCACTTCTGGGCAGGTGTTGAATTTATGATATCGGTTCGAAGTTTGACCTGTTTACGTTTCGTTGCGTTTGATTCCTGTGTTTTATGAGGGGCTGAAGTGAATGGTGTACTATATTCATGAAGATCTTTCTTATACCAATTTACGGTGCCATAAGAATTCTCATAAACAAAGTGATTGAAGATCACAAATTTTTGGATGCTATCAGGAATTATCAAGGCGAAGAATTATAGCTCTCCTAAATCAAAGTTTAAAATATTTAATATAAGAAGATGAACTCGTGACTCACGAGCAATACCAAGTACAGAGTGTCCTTCTAAGTACCTACCAATTTTTGTGAAATTGGATACTAAAAAACAAAAAGCCGTCTATTACTAATTATCATGCTCAATGTGCTAACATTTTACTGAATTTATATCTGTAAATGCAATCTTTTCAAAATTGTGATTTATTTTTTATTCTTTTCGGAGATCTTAAATAATGAATACAGAGGAATAGATGCTTGTTGTGAAAATCCATTTCAGTGGAGTAAAATTTAAAGACGCAAGAGAAAGTTTTTTTCAAAGGAGATTTAACCAACACGGGCCTAGTGATGAAGCGGTTCGTATGCCTTAGAATTAATTTTTAAGAAATTGGATCCGTTCAAGAAAAGAACGATTAATCATGGACTCAAAAATCGAATCTTAAATTCAAATCAGTGTACAGTTTACCAAGGGAATTTCAGTGCCGTCGAGATATTTTATTCTTGTATAGAAAGATCCTGAAGACTATGATTCATCGAAAGTATTTAGAGGTACGGTAGACTTATCGTCAAGCTGGTTATTCCGTAACTCTTATTGAGTAGATTTAGAAACGCTTTTATTTTCATCGAGTAAGTTTTTAATTTTTCTTACAAATTGGAATGAACAAAGAAAGGAAACGTGTACAGCTATTACTAATACTCCCTAAAATCACTTTGTGAACTAACAATCTCGTTGACTCTTCTCCGAGCTGAAGGCTTGCACCCAGTTTGGAGTTTTCTTATGCTAGTACTAATAGATTAATTTAAGTCGTATTTTACATAGAACTTTTTCCTATATACTTAAGAAGTAAATAAAGTATCGCAAGTACCATTCCCCCATTTATTCCATCTTTAGGCGAAATGAAAATTACTCTTGGCGCTTACTTTACAGAACTGCCTCAATCAATATGAAATAAAACAATTTGTCTTCGTCCACAAATTTTATTTGAAAAAACACGACCGGTTTCGAGGTTAACTCATCTTCAGGTGACCGGAATACATTTAGAAGCAGAGTAATATACAAAGTAAAGGCCCTTCCCCTCAATCGCCTTTACTTTGTATATTACTCTGCTTCTAAATGTATTCCGGTCACCTGAAGATGAGTTAACCTCGAAACCGGTCGTGTTTTTTCAAATAAAATTTGTGGACGAAGACAAATTGTTTTATTTCATATTGATTATGGAAATGTTCCACCAAGTATCGTCAGAAAGCATCAACTATATATGAACTGCCTCAAAGCTGTCAAGAACGATTGGAAGCAATTGCGTCAGAATTATCCGTGCATAATATATAAAATAAATTTATATATATATATATATATATATATATATATATATATATATATATATATATATATATATATAAAATAAATAAATTATTTAGTCAAATCAGTTGAATATCTCGGGATCACTCTTAAAAATAACTTAAATTTGAACACACGCGTCCGGAAAATCTGCAGGAAAGAAAGCAAAAATCATGGCTTTGTAAAGTCAAATGTATGGAGATGCGATGAAATTTTTTAAAAGCGATGTTATTTCACCTTTTTCAGGCCCCATCTTAAATATGAGGCAAGTATGTGGGATTTGGCGGATGAAACGAGTACCCGTTAACTCAAAAAAGTTCAGCGCAAAGCGATACGTTTCTTTTAATGCTATGATAAAAAGGCAAGTTTACTGCTGCCATGCTATCAGATGCAGGACACTTGAAAGTAAGGAGACTAGAAGCTAGGTTGCTAATGCTTGATAAATACAGAAGAAGCACATTTGCAGATGACGTAATTGGCATTATGCAATCCCCCTGCTACTTCGGTCGATCTGACAATGAGCATAAAATAAAAGAAACATATGCCAGAACAAGTCGTTCTTATTCCTTTCGATGCGCGATAACAAGCTATAAAATTCGTTCGAACGTTTGGTGTATACATCCCCTGCCACACACCGAAAGGCGGTTTGCTGGTTATTAAAATAGATGTAGATTTATAAAAAGTTTTAAGTTTCAATTCTTCTGATTTCCTTCACGTTTCTGACGAAATGAGCTATATTATCCCCTATAAATTATATATTAATATTAATAATGCGCAAAAATGTTTGCAAAGTGAAAATTAATGCTAAAAGCTTTCAACATTTTTAATAAATAAAGGAGGCTAGACAAATTAGTTGCTAGGAATTTAATAAAGTATTGCGCGTCCGGCCAGATGCAAAGCTTACATGGAAGCTTTGTTGTACACAATATTTTTAATTAATTTTACATAAAATATCGACCGAATTTTAATTGTATATTAAGCACGTCATTTTGAAAATCCATCTCCACTAAATACAATCACACTTTCAATGAATATTTTGTTTCATATACTAACAAAATAAATAAAAGTTAATCTTTTGGCCAATTCACTTATTCACCAGATCACTTTAACACAGCTAAAATGGGCTGCATCGATTATTTAAGATTTATGAAATTTGTAAAGAAAAAATTGCAGTAGTTCCTGGTTAAACTATTCTACTTTCATACCTTTCGAATACCGTTTTAACTGATTTGAATAGCCACTCCTTCATGGAGAAAAGCCCGCAAATACGGTTACTCATACTGCACCAGAGATAATCATATGCATGTAATCAGGAACTATGAATAGTTAAAACTGTCTTTGATGATCCACTGGATGATTTACACTCCCAAAATGTTCGCTTCTCTCTCCTTCCACAGTAACTCTTAAAGCAGCACCGTCGCACTGAAGGACCGCCAAAGCCTTTGAGGTCTCCCATTCTATAAGGTATGGACACTGCGTGAACTACGCAATGATGATTCTGGGATGGTTTACCTTCTAGGATCAAAGCTTCCGCTTCCCAGAGATGAGGAATGCACGAACCACTAAGCAAGGGAATCTAATCTATCTATACATCAGCTCGAGGAATTTGAAACTCGCAGAGGGCATAATAGCAAGCCGATGCCTCTTCTTTGGGATGTCCTAATACTGATGGATTGTTCAGCCATTTTCAACAAAAAATTCCCTAGTATTTTCAACTGTTGCTTCCGTCACTGGCTTACCTGACACGTTGTATGACGTACCACGTGACATTTGTTGATAAGGCCCTGGATTATTGAACAATTCTGTCGCTAGTATTAGTATATCCTCTGAGCCAGATCCCTGACAGTTTATATTCTTTTTCCATCCTTGATTGTTTTTCATACTATTCGGACATGTATGCTCCAATTGAAGTTATTCACGAGATAAACCCAGAGTTATTGAGCTGAATCGACTAATCTATGTTTTCTCAGTTTATTTTCACGGGTGACACTGACACTTGCTTCCTTTCAAAGATATAAACTATGCAGCAAGGGATATCTATCTACAAATGATCAGCACTAACGTTAGGAATTTGAAACATGCAGAGGGCGCAATGGATCGCTGGTTATTGCACTAAAGGGATGACCTGATACTAATTGCTTATTCTGCCAGTAATAATAAAATTCTTGTAGCAAGTCTAACGTTTTTCCTGGATAAATAATTTGGTACCTGGACTTATCCTTTAATATTTAAGCTTTTTAGACAATGCTATTTTTAAAAAAATTGATGATGCTACCGTAAAAGAATACAGACTTGTAAAAATATCTGCCTCGGATGTTACCTTGATATGTAAATTGTCCGCGGGCGACACTAATGACATCTTTTTTACATAAAATTATTTTTACAAACCTAAAGATGTACTCTTCCTTAACCCTTAAGCGGTCGTACTGGGTCTCTAGGATCCGACTGAATTTTCTACGTAAAAAATTTATATTCGGAGGTTTAGCACGAAAAAAAGATTTTTAATTTATCTTTTTATTTACTCCTATCTTCTATTCTGTGACATCAAAGTTGACGACAGTACGTTCAGCTTGTCCAAGAATTTGTTTAGATCTGACCAGAATATGCACATCTATTGGAATTTAACGTACTGAATTAGATATTTTTGCGGAAAATCGCCATTCATTACATACTCGTTTCCATTTTGTTTTTATTATTCACTATTCTTCAAGTAGTTTTGATAACTATAAAACACTTATTAATCCATTTTAAGGGCATATGCACTGCATCATATTATTGCAATCGTGCAAAAGAATTTAACTACATGTTGTTTAAGATACATTTTGCTCTAAAACTTATCAATTTTTATATTTCATATATTATTTACGCTGATCATAATGACTTCATGATGACTTTTTGGTTACACACGTCACCCGTAGATAGCCAACAATGAAGTCCTGTTCTTTAGAAACGCTTTTCTAGCTGAGATATTCTTATTTTAATTTCAGTCAAACATTTTCTATCATTAGTTACATAATCTCCCAAATAGCAATTCTCCTTTACTTGCTTCATCTTTGCGCCTCCGCCATTAACTACCTAAATACCTCGAGAGGAAATGAGCTGCTATAGGAAGGAAGAAGATTGAGGTAGTTTGTACTTGCTTCTCTCACCGAGCAAAAATACTTAAGAGGGAAAACATCATCGTTTACCCATGAACATAACTTTAGGACTTAATAAGAAGGTACCAAGATGAATCCCATTATTCAGCGTCGTTCATGCCTCATAACCTTTCATTTCATCACAGCTATGAACAAGACTGGTGGAAATGGAAATGAAAGATACATTCTGATCTATCCTGAGTCGAAAGAGAACTGAGAAATTTTCCCTTTAACTTAATAATACTATGACTGTCTGTCAAATTAGGATTATCAATGAATTTTGTTTCCTTTGTAAAGGTACCCATTTACTTACTCCTCCTTTTCCTTGCAAGTTCTGCAGACGTTAAAAAGATAATGGGTGATTTTTATGTAATGCCCTGAAACTAACAAAATATATGATTTAGAATTACAAGGAAGAAAAAAGTTTTCTTCTATGCTATAAAACTACAGCTAAAACTTGTATGTTTATCTGAAAGATGTCATAATGCAGCATTGTGCCTGATTCTATCCTCTATGACTTCTAATTTTTCTTTAGTTTAAGGCGGAGATTCGTCCAAACCCTTTCGCAAACCATTTTATGCTCAAAACATGACATTAATTACATATACCATAATTTTCTAGCTAAATATTATGTAGTAGTTGGAAAATGCATTGGTTTACTAAGTAAAGGGGTGATATGATTCCAAAAATGATAAGAAAACAAGAGGAATTTTAATAAACATGTTTGCCTTTTATAAATGCACCGCATAGAAATGAGAGTTTGATCAGCTTAAGCTGGAATCTAATCGCAGATCAATCAAAGTTCACAATCAAAAATGTCTAAATAAAATCAGTGCATTAAGATCTTATTTGTAGGTGATCACATTTGCTATTCCATAGGGCGGCTCAAGGAATATTTATGTAAATGAAAATATAGCTGTCATATTTCTTTGGTTATCTGGTGGGAGCATTCAGTAGTCAGTAGTAGCCAGCCTATTTGCTCTTAACCTCCTTTTTATCAACGACGCTTGATCATCAAAATGGCGGAGTGGTTAGAGCGTCTGGTCCAAATTCCGAAGATTTCCAAAAATTATCGTCAGTGGTTCGAATCCTGTTTCAAGCAACTTTTTTCAGAAAATTAAGTTTTTTAGGTCCCATGACGTCGATGACCAAGATGACTGCCATCTACTTCCGCTCTTATGTTTAATCAGTTTATCTTACTCCCACCTTATTGGTGAATTTGCTACTCATATTCTCTTATTGAACTTTTGTTTCTATGTTTAGTTTGAAATATGGTTATTTTTTCTTTGCTGTCATATGTATGGCTTATTACTTGCACAAACTAATAGGCCTACTCATATTCTCTTATTGAACTTTTGTTTCTATGTTTAGTTTGAAATATGGTTATTTTTTCTTTGCTGTCATATGTATGGCTTATTACTTGCACAAACTAATAGGCCTGCCTTTCTCCACCCATTAAGGCCCCTTTTTTTCAAATTCTGGGTCCAAATTAGTTCGCCCATGCATTTATAAAAGGCAAATATATTTACTAAAAGATCTTAAAGGAAGAGAACAATAAAAGGCAGCGTAACCCGAGCAGCCAAAATGAACGGCTAGTTACCGCGACATTATCGCTGCCACTGATTTGCAGTTAGTATCTATTCTGCTACTTTTGAAGGTATATTTAAACAACCATATCCTGCAAAGTAGTGGATAGAAACCTCTAGGACAAAAAAACGGTTATTTTCCTATTCAATTCTAAATTGCGCTAAACAGATTTCATCTTAAAATCGCGATGCCACCTAGGAACCTCTCCTTGTGAGTAAGATATGCAGACGACATAAAAGTTATGCACGATTCTGTAAAGTGGCTTCCACTTCCCAATCAACGCACTACATTATTAAGTACGAGTTAACGGAATGAAGAAAATGTTATCGAAATTATAGTATTTATGATACACATACTGAGAAAATCTCGGAGTGGGCGGAACTATTTCTGTATATTTTCCTTTTGAGGTGCAGTAAAGAAGAATAGTAATAACATAGGAAGCTTTAAAAAGTAAGGGAAAAGGATAACGAAAGGTCAAGGTAAAAGAATCTGGAAAAGACTGCTGAGACCAAAACTGTGGAATGTTTTGTTGGCTGTTTGCAAACGTGGGCGATGATGAAAGAGAATGTCAAAAGGTTTACAGAGGAAAGTGATGTGTGTTGAATGGAAAAAGTAAGCCGTATAGAAATGGAGATGAACGAGGAAGATAGTGGGGGAAGATAGGGTATTAATTGAAGGGATGAAATGGGAACGAAGAAATGAGCGGATTAAAATTGAGAGATGGATTGTTAAAAAAGAATTTCAAAGTGGGCTGCAAAGAAAAAGATAGAGGGGAAGTTAAGGGTTTCTTATTGTATGAAGGACTGAATATGGTATCCAGAAGTGGAAGAATAGACATTAAGTAGGGAATCTTAACACACGTAAAGCTACAAAGAAGATTCATATTTGTTCACCAATATTATTATTTATCATTTATTTATTATTGAAATTCGTAGCAGCTGTCTAATGGAAACGTCACTGATGTAAAAACAAACATTTGTATACATCCATTCTAAATTTTAAAAATCCACTACTCTGATCACAATTAAAAAACCATAACTGTTACGTTTCAAAGAAATGATTCACACATTAATATAAAGATAAGAAATATTCAACATTCAAAAGTATACACTGATTACAGGATTAATTTAATGTGTAAATGGCAATGTAAAAAAACGATACAATATTTAAGAAAATGTAAAGTAATACCTTTACGAAATACAATGAATTACGCCATAAGTATTACAAAAATCAATATAATAGTCAATAGTATAACTAATAGAATGATTAATAATTGTTGCAAAGCTTTAAAATACCATCATTATTAGAATTTGAACTGACATATTGACTGAATATATGGTAAATATACAATGAATCATGCAGGATTTTTCACGGTTTCTGATAGGTCATCACGGCTACAGAAGAGGTCCTTCGGCACACTTAGTCCTCACCGTACATCACCTTACCAGGCTAACCCTCCACATCTCATCTTTCACATCGAAATTTTTCGACAATCATTCCAGAAATCACAATTTCTTTTCTCATGTATCATAAAAGCATCTTTTAAATCAAACAAATATTATTAATAACATGTTTATTTTATGTAAGAAACAAGATTAGAAACAGCTCCGCAGATCGACTGTCCATTCAAAAAAGACTTGATCCGTGGAAACTAAATCAATGCCTTCAATCAAAATTTTTAATATTTGCGCTGAATATTCGGGTGGACTCTTTTTAGAAAGCAGTAAAGAGAACGCCAATCCGTTACCAAAATATTTCGACGGCTTTCTACGAAATTTTAGGATTTTCCATCCTAATCCATCGCTTGACGATTCCTGTGAAGTAGTCTCCATTTTCTTTAATACCATTCCTTTTTCATGCAAAGTAGTTAAAAAGTCGACAGCGGAGGGGAAAAAACCCCACACGCTTAGTTGAAAACCTTTGAAATGCAAATGAAATGCGGTTAAAAGATAAACGCCATTATAAATTGATTTTCCCGTCCGTTGCATCGAGGAATGCAAAAAGAAGGCGGTGCTTCCTGCTTATTTACATTTAATAAACGAGGTTTTTCCTGTGAGCGAGTTCATGATTGACTTTGGTGCCGAATGAGGACAAACAAAACGAGAAACGTCTGCGGCTCTTTCATGATTTAGGATATTTCAATACACGATGCAATTTATTCGAACTTGAAACAGAGCTTGTGATGGAAGTTACCGGAAGTATTTGCTTCGGAAGACCGACTGATGACGGTTAACTTAACTGCAGACAACCTTTTGAAACTGACATGAAATTGATTTCATATTCCACATATTATTTTACATTTTATTTCTCGAGTCTTTTAATCGCGTATTTATATACATATATAGATATACACATTTGTATGCGTCTATTGATATGTATGTACGAGTAAATCTTGCTTACATACTGCAGACTTCAACAAAACATGTTTTGACGTTAGTAAAATAAAAGAGCATTACATTTTAATTACCCTAATTATTTTCTTACCAGAAGCAAAACTCAAAAGAAGAGAGTGCCCAAAAGAGGGGATTTTTGCAGTACACATCTGGGCCTATCCTTCGTGGTCCCCAGATCTTCCGAGCGAGATTTCTGTGTTGGAAATAGAAACAGGTACAAAGGGACCTAACAAAGAGGAATTGGTGCTTGAATCACAGTTTATTTTCCCAAACTTTCCATTGTTAGCCCTCCTAAAAAGGGCCTCACCACTTGTCCACTGAGGATCTCGAATTTCATACAAGAACGTAAGCCTACCTAAAGGGGTCCCAAACTCCCGTGGACCCGTTTTGGTTTTGTGGTGGCTTATGCGGATTCAGAAACTAAACGCACATCAATTTCTCAGTTCCGAGATCCTCATACATTTCTTATGAGAGAATATAATGCCATAGCATGATATCCAGGATCATTTGGGAAATGTCGAGCAAGTATACATAAATAACAAATCCACGTCTTCTACCTTTATGACGGGTGAGAGCAAGCCATCTCTCCGGAAAGTGCTCCAAAATTTGAGAAAATCGCCGCAATGTATTTCTTACAGCCGGAGTTTCCATATACTTCTGATGGAGGAATATTTAGTTGATTCTGGCCTCGTATCCAGGATCAATTTGATATATATACACTGTATCTTACTTACATACTGTCCCTTCATTGGTGAGATTAGACCCATGTATGAATTTCTTTCGCCTTAACTCAAATTTGGAAAAGTTTCACTGTGTTTGTAAAACATGATCACGACTTCTATTCATTCCGGAAAGGGTTCCAAAATATGTTGACATTGTCTTCGAAGAATTTCTTATTTGTGATATTTTTACTGTCCAGGCGTCGAACCTATTCTGGGATAACTTTGCACTTTCATTTAGAAATTAGCATCTCATCTATAGCTTTTTCATTTAAGTTTTGCTGTATTTTGAAAATAAGCTACTCATAGACACACATCGATTTCGTGCAGATACTTCGATTTCAAATATATATTATTTTAAATGGTGATATTTTAGAACTTTAAACGGATAAATGGTACTGCTAGAGTAACGTTAAACAAAATTTTCCGGTATATTTCCGAGCTCTGAATCTCAACATACTGCCTCAGATATTACAGAAGTTTCAATCTAGAGGACATTAACTTTTAGGTTTGCATACGTTAGGTAATGAATTTATAGACCAATTTTAAATGCGATATGATGATATCTGTAGCAATTCTGACGCAAAATTTAAACGATTCGCTAAATTGGCCGCTCAAACGTCGCGATGATTTAGGTTTGGGAAGAGAGAATCATATTCTCTTCCGGCGAATTTATTTCGCTGCGGAAAACCGCACTATCAGAGGCCAAACAAAAGAGGAAGATGTGTCACATGTTCATGACGTTCGATGTTATCGTACTTCCGAGATGTTCCGCAGTTCGCTTGTTTTCATGTCACGTGTTTTATCTTTTCCATTTATAGAGAGAGAGCTGAAACAGAATAATCCTGGATATTTAGCAGGGCCAATTATGTCCGTTTCAAAGTTTTGCGAAGCATGTCCTACTCTGACTTTGTCGCAAAATTGGTTATCATTGTACAGAACATTTGCCCGTAACTGGTCTCCACGGAAACAATTCTGCGCCTCATTTAAAGAATGGCTTGGGATTACAGCACTGCCAAAATACTTTATTTCAAGGCTTACGGTCTTTTATGATAGTCGCGATGATAAAAGCTTATCAAGCGTTCGTCAACATTGTGGTAAACTTGATAGATAAGAGCATTGAGTATAAACTCCAGGACACAACACATACATAGTTTTCTTCCTTTCAGACCATATTTTGTCTGAGGATAAATGCTATGATCGAAACCAGTGGTTTAAATAAAATTTGTGTAAAATAGTAAGTATAAGTTATATATATATATATATATATATATATATATATATATATATATATATATATATATATATACACACACACACACACACACATATACATATATGTACACAAACAGCTTTTAATTGTTTCAAGCTGATTATTTATTTTTATATCCTGTTTCATTTTTGTGTAGAAGGAATAACATATTAACGTCTATCAAAACAACAAGCAGTGTTACCGATATCTATTTTTTAAGATGTGTATATATATATATATATATATATATATATATATATATATATATATATATATATATATATATATATATAAGGAAAAGAGGTTAAATATGTCCTTCCCCAATCTTTAGAACAGTTAACGCGGAGTATATCGAAAGTAGGATGTATAGCCTTAGCTTGTTGGATCACGAAGGGATATCTGTTGACTGAAGAGGGTATTCTATTATCTTTCCAGCCCATCGCGTATGGCATTGATAACGACGAGGATAAACATTGCCGAGGTCTCGCCTAACTTATACGTAACTTGCTCATATATTGTTTCTTTCCATAAATAAGAGTGGAAAACAGACCGATCGATAGTTTTCTACTGATACTTTAATTCATTTCGTACTGAAAATTAAAATACCTCAAATTATGGGGGTATGGGTATCAGAGAGTATATATTTTTTACGAAAAATTGTTAACAGCTTTATAATTACAAATATCTTTATATATTTCGAACGATTCAGTAGATGAACCTAAAAAGTGAAATTATTACAAAACCACAAAACTTCATTAAAATAGAAAAGTCTGAAGCTTATAATCAACCTATCGCATTGATAAATAAACTGTTTGTGAGTTGTTTTAATTATATTTCTTTAGCATAGTTTGTAAGGATTATTCAAGGATTTGATAAGAGAAAAATTAATTATTGCTAATTGTGAGTTGTAAGGAACGCCTTCGAATCTATGACTATGTAACTTTAGAATATCATAATATAGTAAGGATTTCGCTATTCTGGTATTTTCCTACAGACCTACCTCAAAGACTGGAAGATTTAATAGATTTCATCGAAAATAAAATAAAAACTTTTAAGTTAATCTGTTTGGAAATATGAGGATCAAAATAGGAAAACTTAATTGAGGAACGAAATATCGAAATACTTGTATAGCCGACGGATTCCAAATTTAATTAAAATAATGTTAGAAAGTTGCTGCCAAGTGAGAATCAGGAGGAAAAGTTGAAGGAAGTGGATTTAAGAGAGAATCCTTTAGTTTCAGGAGCAAGCGGAAGTTTCAGCCTTAATCTTTCACGTTGTTCAAAGGTTTACTGAAACAGGCTCAAGACGTGTCAACACTAAGATGTTCTCTGTCTCACATTAATCCAATGGAGTTAACCTTATCGATAAGGTGAAATTAAATTAGAGACAGCTGGGGACTATGAGCAGCTTAGTTGATCCTTAACTACTCTTCACCTACTCAAAGATCATGGCTCATTAACATCATTAATCCTTCTCCAGGAGACGATTCTCTTCAATGTCTCCATGAATACTCTTCCAAATCCTCGTTGATTCGATATTAGATACTTTGAGATATCCTCCAATCCGAAATGATCCATGTCATTGGATTTTGTTACGTGCCAATCACATGATATTTGGGCACACGAACAGATGAGTCACAAAGATCCAAATGACGAATGCTTAATCGAGTAAGTGATTCTATAAGAACATAGTCCTTTAACGAAGCCTCCGAGTGCTAGATGATTTATATGCTGCGTTATTTTCGTGGCTTTTCAGATTTTTTGAAACGGTTAATGTGAAGAAATAGAAAAAGATGGCTTTTTTGAATAATAATGTGAGTGCAGCTTTGACTGAAAGGAATTCACAGCCGCTGAATTCCGAAAATAATGATGTCTCATATTAAAATGATATAATGAGTTAGTACTTGGTAAGAGACTGATATGCGGACCACTGATTGCTCACACTTAAAAACCAAACATAATTACAAAATGGAATTTCTGCCAGTTTCTGAATTTTCTTTCTTTTAAGACTTTCATAGGGATTTGAGGGATAAACTAAACTGAAAAATTAAACTTGACCATTTAAGTTACCACGATTGGTCTCTTAGGAATTTGCAAGTTGGAAATTGCATAAATGGGACACTTTTACTTCTTCAATGACTCAAACAGCAAGTGATTGGATTTTTTATTTATTATACTTATTTATATAAATCCATGAAGACCTCAAGGCCTGTACGATGGACTAATAACAATAACAACTGACGAACACATACGACCATTCCCTAACCAGAAAATCTGATTATCTGGGATTCGAACCCGGACTACGGTGTTGGAGCGTTGGCATCGTAGCACGCTAAGGATTAGTAGCGCAAGAATTTGGTAGATTTTTTAGAAAATATGAAATCCTAATCAATAATAGGAATGTGATCTCTCAAGATCTTTTTACGATGGATGTAACAACTCTCTATTGAAATTGTTATCGTACTCATACAGCAATAAGGCAAACACATCAACGAATATATTTCGAGTAAAATTAAGTGAAATTGGTTCACGTGTCTTTGAAAATTTTTTTTCGATACTGTAAGGTTATCTATATTTAGTAGTAGTGAACCCTTTCAACTTTATCGCAAACTACGAGATGTATACGTCAGAAAAAATACAATTTTCCAAACAACGGGTGACTTCCGAATCATTCTTCCGCATACGAATTACTGAAGGGGAAAATGCATATTACATTTCTGCTGTCTAAAATGAGTTATAAATGCAAAGTGATTATTCTGACACGAGGTAGTCAAGTTGATGTAAAATATTTTAGTTACGATTCTACGAAGCTCGAACTTTCTTATCGTTCATTTTCCGGCAAACAAAAATTTTCAGCTGAGCACATAAAACAAAACTTCAGTGCTCTCAGTAGAACATTAATTTTCGCAGTAATGCTTATCTTAATTTTAAATGGTATAATGAGAAAAAGAATTCAGACGTGGATCCCTGCAGGTAACTCTCTGTATATATTAGGACGGTCCTCCCAAGTGGATGTTGAATGTCAAGAGAGTGGGGTGAACACAAGGGAATAGAACGACTGCGCGCGATGTCTGCATTGCTGCCTCAACGTTTTAACAAGGCATTGAATTAACCCATAAATTTTCCGAGTCTCAACGAGCATAGAAAGATGAAACTATTCGAACAATTCAACCTTAATGCTATGCCCAAGTATAATTGAATTCCATCATCCTTTCCTATTTCTTTCATTGTGAAATTTCGTTTTTATGTCCAAAACTTCGCGATGTAAAATTAGGTCTTGGATCAGAAGATATGTACTTTCCAAACTTGCTAAATATTTTCCGTCTCCAAATTAGACTCCTTAATTTAAAATAATCCCAATGTGAATTGAATATGGACGAGAAGTTTAAGTCCTATTTTATGCTAGTAGATTCTTCGACTGCTATGTTTACGCTGCAAAAACTCGGATAAAATTTATTCCTAACGAAGATTTTCACTGTTTTCCTGGCTCTGCTGACGATTATTTTATCGGGTCCTCAAGCATGAAATTTTTACAGATGCGTAAAAGGAAATAGATTTACTACATAAATGAGCGTGGCAGCTTTTTTCATAGCAAAAATGTTTCAAATATATTAAATTTATAATTTAGTTTCTTATCAATTCCTAGCAAGATTATAAGTTCACGATGGATGTGTTAGAGTTATATCGTAAATAATTCAGCTATTAGACCGCTGAAATAAATATATAATAATTGTAATGCATCCTTACGCTGTAATATAAAGTATCCTTTTGATTTTTATTTACTGAATATCCTTCTTATCATTGAATAATTTTAAGATATACCTGGTGAAATATCTATGTTTAAACTTAGTAAAACAAAACTCGTAAAGAAATTATATTTTTGTGGACAGTCAATTTTTTTTATTCCGTTTAAATATTCATTTTCTACTATAATATTACGTTATTTTCGATTCTAACTCTTAGAGGAGAAATACCTCTTGATTACAGGACGTGACACAGTTTTGCTAGGATAATCTTCATCTTATTTTCATTTTCTTTTGCTACTTTTCCTTGTTAGTTACTGATTGATTTGACAATAACAATAAATGATAGGCTTGCTTAATATTCCAATTAAGTAACCTTCTTAACCATATATTTTCATTTACGGTAGTTAAGGACTATTCTACGAACGGAAAGTAACTTTTATTTGAATGACCACAAAAAGTTTCATCAAAATCCCTGGAAAAAGTGAGAGTGTCAGTGTAGATAGCCCAAGAGGAACTTGGCGAGGTCCTTCCTCATGTACCGCCATATTTTTCGAACAATGCGGCATGACAAACAAGAGGCTCTAAAGTAGTAACAATCTCAGCCGTGGTCATGGTGATATATGGAGCTGTCTAGTTTGAACGCATTAACACAGTGCGGACGCTGGCCATCTTTCTTCTTCACCACGTGACCAATCTTCGCCATGCGAGATATCGTGAGACAGATCTTCATTATCACGGCCTTGCTTAGGTCACCGTTGAGAAGCCTTGAATGGATAGCTTAGGAGATCCTGACTGTGCTCAAAGGACGGATTTTGGAGAAATTGAATCTGTGCACGAAGATGATCATCAGAGGTAACGCTTCGTCTCTGGTATTATTAGCAGAAGGAATAGCTCACTAAGGATGAAACCGGATCAATTCATCAATTCGAGGAATGCCCGTTCGCGGAACGTACACGCGGGTTGTATCGCAGTTGAGGAAGTGTTCATAAGCGACGTAATAGACATTTGAATATGTGGGCAAGTTGCGAAATGGAACAACGGACACTGAAATCTCTGGGCAGTCGAAAAAGTAAGAAACTTATAAATAAGAATAATTCATAAAATCCAAATTTACTTATAGAAACAGTAACCTATTCTATATCGTTTCCCATTAAAAATAAGCTTTTTAATATTTGATTGAAACATATAATTTACTTGAAAAGTTGAAACGCTTTCATTTTGAACACTGCACTATACAATGTGGTTACTTGTGGAGAATAATATCGGATAAATGTTCGCCAAAACTTTGTAAACAAGCTTTTCATTTGACTCAGACTCAACGTGAATCGTGAATTTTAACTGAGACACCCTATATTAAAATCAGTTCGTACGAATAATTCAGAAATATGTTTAGTCAATTATTTCTTAATAATTGATGTTAAGGAAAAAACATTATAATGAATTATCGATCAAAGATTGATCAAAAGATTAATGAAAAGTAAAATGAGCTTGCACTTTATTTCCACGGCCTAGAAAGTCTTTACAACCTGATGTTGCATTTTATTCTTAGAAATTATCCCATCGTCAAAAAAATAAGCCAAAAAATCCTACGACAAACTGGATACAATTTAAAATTCTGACGTATAGATATATACATATCGGAATATAGATATATATTCGGAATAACGACCAAATAGGCACCTCATGCTCTATCACACTCTGGTTATTGTAATACGTCATAGAAGTGCTACAAATTAAGTGCAATCTACCGATTGTGAAATATGGTTAAATAGCACTATCGTTTCGAGACAACAATTTTCAGAATATTGTGTATGGTAATTTACGAAAGACAGTGAGTGATTTCTCTAAAGGATATAAGACGCGTTAAAGCTTCCTAGAAAAATACGCACACTTATAAAAGACCAATGAAAAGAAGAAAGACGTAGACCCAAATTGAAATTTATTTTCCATTCTCGCGACCTGGAGACCCAGAGAAAAATCACCAAAAAGGGGAAGGGTTGCTTGTCCGATAAAAACATAAGAAAAATTATAAAAACTCTTATCTGGATTTCCTTATTGTACGGATGTGAAAAATGAACTTTGAAGGAAAGAGACGTGAGAAAAATCGAGGTTTTTAAAACGTGGGTATGGCATAGATTAGGGAAAGTAAGTTGTGTGGCTAGGAGAGGTATTAAAAATGACAGGGGTGGAAAGATTTCGATTGAAAAAAGGGAAAGAAAAGAAACCTCGGGAGAGGGAATAAATTGCTAAGAGAAGTAATAGAGGAAAGTATCTGAGGACAGAGACAAAGAGGCAGACGGAGAAAAAGGTTAAAAAGGAACTTACGGGAATGGCCATTTATCAAGAGGGAAAAGCAATGGGCTCAGTAGATTTTAGAGGGACAAATCTGAATAACCACGAACAGCTTAAAAGAATAATGAATGAAGAAACTGATAAGTTTACGGATAATAGCAAGACTTACTATTTATGGGTAGATTTTTATGTCTATCATAAATTAATTTTTATATATAATGAAAGTGAAGATTTGATAAGGTAAATAGTTTGATATTATTATAATAAAGACAAATTTTTTTAACATTACAGCATTTCATGTTCGAATTGTTGTCTCTCTTTGTATTATATAGTAGGTTTCTTTTCTCATTAGCTAAAGTAAGATCGAATACGACACGCAGTATACATTAATATTTAAATCATTATGATTTAAATATTACGCTCAAAATATTTTTTGCGGATCCGAAAGTATTGCATGTACTGATTTTGTTTTGATATTCAACCGAATTATAAGTTCATTGAAGCTCATACCGTCATCCTCAGGGGAGGAAAATGCATTTACCTCCTTAGATTTGCGGTATACTCGCCGAAATGCGCATTGGGTGTTTCCTAGAAGGTCGGCAATCTGCAATCCTTTCTCCTTTCGAGGAATTGGCCCCATGCTCACCGACATATTCGGCAATTAAAGAGCTATTCGAACCTCATGTTCATTAACAGCCGAATTCTGATTCTTTTCTTTCACATTGCTCGGTGTTTTGAAGGATGGTGCTGGTACACTTTTCTTTAAGAAACCAAGAAATCAAATTCCTTGTAAAACATATCATAATGAAGACAAATTCATTTGTGAAAACATCTTTAGCTTTTTATCTCTGTCTGTAAGTCTTCTAATATTTTTCTGAATGCTTCTTGTAATTCAACGTAATAAAACGTATTTCAAATTATTTTGAATTTATGATTTAATGTGCAATGGATAATTTGCAGCCATGCTTATGGCTAGCCCTTTACCTTCGTTCTTTTATGAAGATCGATTAAATAATTATTATTATAAACTAGAAAGAACGCAAAAATCAAGGAAGATGGAGATAAATAAGAACAATTCTCCCATCCTTCTCCTTGAGTAATGTTCTTTCTTGGGATGAAAGTGCAAAGTGGAAGATAAAGAAAGAATAGCGGTAATGAAGGAAACTTTCATGAAGCAAAGAAAGCTGATGACGAAGGCCCTTCCCCGAAGAGGGACGAAATCGAGTGCAATGAAAAAAGTTACTTAATTTAGGGAAAAGGAATTGCTAATTACGAAAAGATTTCTTAAGCCCTGGGTCTGGAGTTTTTTGCTGTATGCGCGTGAATCGTAAGACAAGGGGACATAAGAAATAGTTTTGACGTAGAGCGGAAAGGTTGGGCTGCGTTGATGAAAAGATAAACGAGGGAATTGGATGAGGAAAAGGTGATAAACTTTGCACGTACAGCTGTGAGCCTGAAAACGTAAGTTTAAGCATTTTTTTCTATTTTTCCTTTCTTTTTTACTTGTAGTTGACACGTGTCTCCAGCTAATTCTTTTTGAACTAGAGATGGGACTATGGAGACGAATGCTAATTTTCATAAGGGTATCGTATGTATACTTCAAGTCCCACATATGGTCTAGAAAGTACAGCTTTTGTCAGAATTATCTTAGTTCCCTCACATGTAGAAAAACTATCAAAAATTCATCACTAATTAGAAGTTTTTATTTCGTTGGAAATTCTGAATGCTTTTAAAATTTGACGCCTCAAAAATTTTCGTGTATATGAAAGCATTTATCGTCGCATCAAAAAACAATCGAACATAACATATAAGAATTATTTCTTACTATGGAGGCTATTGCTTAAATAATTACAATTTATTGGTAGACATTGGCCTCCTATTTTATATGAGCTTCTTTGAGATTATTTGGCTTCTTTTCGGGGAATATAAACATTGACAATTGGAGCGGAAACAGAAGTGAATAATATCAAAATGAAATGGACTCGAACCCAGGCCTCCCACTTTTGGGGCCAGTATTCTAAATACTAAGATTCTTGTGTCGATTTCTCTTTGATAACGGTGTGCTCCTTGATCAAGGCAGGTGATACCCCATAAAATGGCAGCAACCACTGCCAGAAGTCCTGAAGAACGATGTTTGAGGTATTCCCCATTCAAGATGTAAAGTTGTCATACTTTGCATATAGAAGGATAAGCAAAAGTAAAAAATAGACTCGAGACATGTTGTGGTGGAGAAAGGAGGGAAAGCGGACTTTGAAGAAAGTATTGGAGATGGTATATATGGGTTTTGATGGAATAAAGTTAGGGTACGTACATTTAAAGGTAGAGTCATTAAGCCTTTTCTCTCGGGAAGCTACTATTGAAATTCCTTGTACCACACGGGATCGTAAGGAATCATTAATTTATGCTACCATTCTCTCGTACAAGTATTTCGTATATTTGCATAACTTTTATGATGCAAACTTTTAACTCTCAAAAGAACGTAAAAAATATCCAATCATATATTTAAAACTACGAGCGCAAAAATTGATCTAAAAATTCAATCAATAACTTTTCGGTCTAACTAAGAAAAATTACAGCAATTTGTTTTCAACATGGTGCGCTTGTATGATCAAACGGTGCAACTTTCTGAGATAGAAATTTATTTAGTGAACTTCGAGAAAATATGTATCCAACCTTCAGCGGGCCACGTCTGGTCCGCGGGCAACATGTTGGACAATCCTGGGTTTGATGGAAATAAAAAGTCAGAAGAAATGGAGAGGCTATATAAAATGGAGAAAAATTTCAAATGAGTAACTTAGGATGAGAAGGAAAAGAGAAATGGGGAGACATAAAAAGAATTTATTGAATGAATTGAAGGGCTAAATTAGTTAGGAAGATACAAAAGAGACGATGATAAGCGGAAAATTCTAGGTTATATTATGCTATAGAAGTATATCGTAATTCTGTCGTAAAAATGCAGCAAAATTATTCCATTTTTTTCTAAATGGGTATTTATCTAGTGGAATACATACCAGCCAGCGTTCTCATTAAAGCTAATGAAAACTTATTACGTCCTAAACTAAAATATCGAATGCTATGCGCTGAAGCATTTCAAAGTATACATTCTTTCAAATCTTTTTTAATTGACTGAAATCTAGAGTATTTAATCTAGTACTTAAAAGGGTGGATACAAAATACAAAAACCTTCAACTATAATCATCAGCGTTTCCATAAAAAGAAAAATATCTCCCCAATAACTGGAAATATTTTACTCAATCAAAAGAAGAGGAATTGTTTATTTAAGCGTGAAATGTTTGGATCCGCTTATCGTTCCAGCGCTTCTATTTTGTTTTTCAAAAATAATAGTAATTTTTACTTAAACAAATACGCTCCGAAACCCTATTGAGGTCCACTCGTTTCTCTTCTCCTCCGATACATCCGAAGAATTTTTATTTTTGATGTAATTAAATTAATGCATTTTAGATTCAAAAATTAAAAATACTCATTTTTCGGAATACTTTGTTCTGTGAGGAAAACTACTGAGGTGAGTGAAGAGATTAGACAATCTATAAGACCAATCTATAATCTATAGTACCACTTCAATCTTCAGCAGAGCCAAACCTCTCGCTCGCAAAACAAACTACGAAATATTTCTTTTACGTAATTCTTAAGTTAAAAAACATTAAAAAATCGGCCCAATCCCGCCTGATTTGCTTAGATTTATTACTAATTACAAAGGTTGTATGTCAAAGATAATTCAATACGAGAATGATCATTTAGTTATTATCATAGATTACTCTAAACAATCTTAATATCTGATCCGCATCAGTGATTAAGTTATTTCTTAAATCATATATAAAAAACAACTAATTAGCCACAAAAGAATGTCTGTCATTTCATATTTTTCAGATTCAATCGTTTTAAACCACCTCACCCTTATACTATATCCATTATTTCTTGACAAGAGTGAATTAGTTGTTTATGTGATACTATGTTTACTCTAGCTAAGATTGCTAGCGCATGTATGACGTATGAAACGACTGCGTTGGAGAGCATAATTACACGAATCTGTACGTAGTGGTATTGGGTCGTATCGAACCATTCTTCCGCCTGAGGCGATATGTCATACGCCGCCTTTCATTTCATATTCAAGTCATTTCGTTTGATTTCAGTCGTAATAATTGGGAAAAGAGAGCCATTATTTAGCGTTCCCAAACTCATGTCATTCATGTTCAATGCAGGATGTGTTTTTCAACTCTTATTCGTTAACACCTAACTTCCATTTCCTTTTCTTACAACAGACAATAAATTAAAACAACTGATGGCTCACATATGAAAAATTATACTTGATAAAAGTGCTTCTCTGTAAACACAAAAAAGCGAAAATAAGCGAAAAATAATAAGACGGAAAGAAATTATAACACGAAAGACGATAAAGGAATCCATATTAGCTTTAACAAGTGAATAAAAATGGCAAACAGTAAAACACCGACCCGGAATCTTGAAAATTGACCTCCTGATTAGAAATTCGTAGTTAAAACCACTTCCAATTGTATAAGCAGAGCGATACACACGAGGTTCGAAAAACTCTCCGATAGCCGAATATGCCGGTGAACGTCGGGACTATTCCTCGAAAGGTGAAAAGAAGCCGCGGATTATCGACTTTCTGTGTAACATCCAATGCGCATTTCGGCTACTATGCCTCCATCTTCAGAGGGTAAATTGTTAATTGGGGATCCTCAATTTACCCCACAAGAATGGCGGTATAGCCATCGAAATACCCATTGGATGTTACCTAGAAGGTCGGTAATCTCTCTCCTTTCGAGAAATTTGGCAGATATTCTGCGATTGGAAAGTTTTACGAATCCTTTTTTTCATTAGCAGTCGAGTGCCAATTTCATAGTGATACATAATTATCTATATATTCCACAAATTATAAAAAATATAACCCAATCTGTGTTTACCTTGCAAATTTAAAACTTTGTAACAATATTTTTAATCGCTTCTTATCCTGTAATTTTTGTTTGGTGAAATACAGTAACAACTATTCATATCAAATTCGTTTAGAGAATATCGATTGATGGATTCTTAACGTTCTCGAAAGTACGATAGGATTTTATTGTATCAATCATCTCCCTCCAATATTTGATGACTTATCACATAGGCAAATCATCGCGCTTCGAGAAGTCGTCAAGGGTTAGAAGTCATGCGACCCTTAGGTTTTCTAAAAATTCTCAGAATCTCTCGCATATCTTGAAGAAATTATTAATTTCACTATGCCTTGGAGCCCACAGAAACATGGATTTCCTATGGGGATCTGGATAAGGAAGCATTCTCGCCACCCATCTCCTTTGTTTTACAAAGAGGCAGACACGGACGATGATAGGAAATTGGAGTTTTAATGACGTCTCGGCGGATGGCCCATTGTTAGATCCTTCGTCGCTTGGAGCCTAATGATCTCTAAGAAAAGGGAAGGGACCATGTCGAAGTCATTAGGAGAAGACTTTGATCTACTCTTATTCGGAAGATGCGGTAGGCATCCGAAGACGCCTGCGGTTGCGGCGACGCATAAATATGCATCCCTTCTCCCGACCTTTAACTTTTAATTGATCGAATTCTGTTCCGCTTCGATTGCGTCGAACGCGGAAATGATATGCGTTTGTTGTCGACGTCATTCATCATTAACAAAATATATTCATCGATGCGAACTCGATCACAAAGGCGAATCTCAGGAGAAGTTGGTTTCGCTGAAGACAGTCTTCCATTTCATCCCTACTGAAAATGTGCTCTTTCATCGAAAGCATGTATTGTGCATGTGTATACTATCTGTTCATTCTTTATCAACATGAAAGATATGATATCGTTATTATCGGAGCTTAATTTATTGGTACATACAAGTTAGCCTCAAACTCCAGGAGACCCGATTTCCTATTATTCCTAAACGAAATCAGTCAAATGATACAATAATATAAATGACACAATGATAAATAACGATATCTAAGATTTCATGGTAATGCGACATAAGCAAACGGTGCAAAAAACCCGAAATCAGTAATGATTATATTTTCATACATAATAGGGAGTGAATATCATGAGTATACTATCTATTCCACTCATCAAATTGACTATCCTCTTAGACTCATCGAGTCAATCTCCCCCAGTAACGGACGGGGAGGAGATTATACAATTGATTCAATATCTAGAAAGAGATCATAAATTTGATACTCATGATTTTGATGATGATCATTTGATAATCATCGAAACAGAACTCGAGATAAAACCAAAGACGTGGAAATCGATAAACAGCTCTTTATAAGGCTTCACTCATCGCCGTAAATTAAATTCTCGGTCTAAATGTAATATATATCATCCTAAGAATTTAAGTGAATTTGAAGTGTAATGTCATGGAAATATCTCACAATTAGGTATGCAAATGAAATCAAATGGAAAAAATTCTTCTATTAATGGAAACCGGATCCTCTTATTTAATAACGTTGAATTAGGAACGAGATTTAAATTAATTAACCGCCTCACTTTTCTTGGAATTTGGAATTAATTACTGAAATATTTCGATTGTAAAAGTAGAATCAACGTTACATCGTTAATACCTGTGTATAAGAGGAGATTATGAATTCCAAATCATATCAATTATCTTCGAATAGATTACCTGGCTTAAACAACAATTAATTAATTTGGCAAAAAGTTACCTTTTCAAAACTAGAAGACAATACGGATTGCAGATTTTCTATATTTATATTGTCCAACCACAATAATGGTGTAGGAAAACATTTTGGAACAAAATTTAAATATTAAATACTACAGCAGTTTTGTTATAACTCAAGAAAGGCACCATATAGACAAGGGTATTTTATAGGTCAAATTCCACGGCCAGGTGGAGTTAATGTACGTCGCATTATGATTCCCTTGTCATAGCAGTTCCCAGGAGATGGCCGCTTTGCTATCCTTACGAGACACTCGATGTTTTATTCAGAAGGGAGTATCTGGACCAAGTGATTATCATATAGTTTATAAGCCTACTATTTTCATCATTCCTCAAGACATTTTCAAGAAGGTATGCTGCGTTTATTGCTCTATGCATAGGAAGAGTATTATTAATTTTGATAAGTTCCCCATATCTTTCCCAACTTTAGTTATTTCTTACTTTATATATCAGTTACATTATTAAGGATGAGGTATTTTAGAAAATTCGTGAATGTCTCCAAGGATTATACAATCCCTTTATTTCTGAGCACTGCTCGAAATTATATACTCACTCCGTGGAGCAGACATCGTTGCAATATACGAAAGGTTCTCAACTTAACATATTGGAATGTATTTGGCCGGGATGAGGCTGATTCCAGTTGGGTAGCAGCAGGGGTATTCTGAACAATATTTAAATAAATAAACGCAAGTCATTATTTGACTCTGCCGTATTCATAATATTATTAGCTATTTCAATCATAGTTCGCGTTAGTTTATTTTAAATATAACTCAAAATACAATACTCCACTTTCAATCGAGCTCAGCACAACCCAGCCAAGTCCATTATTCCAAGTCGCTATTTCGAAAACTATTATTTTTTCGCGATTTCACGCATGGCTCAAATGAAAGCTTCCGTCGGGCACTGTGAAAATAGGAACATCCACTCCACGGAGTGAGTACTTCATTTCGGGTAATTCTCGAATACGGCATTTAAGAATAACATGCACTCACATGTATATTTGCAATCTTAGCACAGAGAAGAAAGCTCATAATTGGATCGATATGGCCTTTTACGCAATTCAGTTCAAATGTTAACACATAGGCGTGTATATGCAAGTTTGCTGTAACGTGTGTGACAGCCAATGCGTGAACAGCTAAGTAGGCGATGTCATCGAACAGAAAATACAGGTTCGATTGTTTTAATCAATGAAGTAATTGGTAGTTTTGGAAGGAAGATCGTATTTTGGTTTCCCTTACCCCACTCAAATGACTACTATAGCAAATATGCACAGGGAAAGCTTCAAATGACCCAAACCTTGCAAATTACTAATAATTATGCGCAGTTGACCGTGAAGCAATTACTACAAATGGAACAACGGCGACCAAATTGAATGTCTTCCATCTAGATGGTAAATCAACATCCTACGCTATACTATTTTCAATTCAACGTAACATTTTTCATTGCGTATTTAAATTTTTAATCTACTGTGGGCAACGTAGCCTTGAGCTCTAAGAATAAATTCAGAGAGTTGAAGGATATCGTCATGGCTGCCCGTTTTTAAAAAACTGCTTCTTATTATTCTACTCAACTAATTCCTATAAACTGGAGACCTTATTCATTAAATAAACACATAAAAATACATTTTCCTTTATATTCAAAGTAACTGTGGCTCCGGGGAGTTCCACTGAGATATTTTACCCTTAGTCGTTTTACTCAAGAGATGTTCCGCACATGAACACTGGGGAAATTTTCACTCAGAGATTTTACACTAAAGACTTATAACCGTAGGATTTTCTCAATATATTTTTAGCCCGATAAATATATTCCGAATCTTATTTCAAGAAGAAATTTTAATCTCCCTTTTTATATCTGATTTGGAAATACAAAAATATTGATATGGAGTTCCACTGAGATATTTTACCCTTAGTCGTTTTACTCAAGAGATGTTCCGCACATGAACACTGGGGAAATTTTCACTCAGAGATTTTACACTAAAGACTTATAACCGTAGGATTTTCTCAATATATTTTTAGCCCGATAAATATATTCCGAATCTTATTTCAAGAAGAAATTTTAATCTCCCTTTTTATATCTGATTTGGAAATACAAAAATATTGATATGGAGTTCCACTGAGATATTTTACCCTTAGTCGTTTTACTCAAGAGATGTTCCGCACATGAACACTGGGGAAATTTTCACTCAGAGATTTTACACTAAAGACTTATAACCGTAGGATTTTCTCAATATATTTTTAGCCCGATAAATATATTCCGAATCTTATTTCAAGAAGAAATTTTAATCTCCCTTTTTATATCTGATTTGGAAATACAAAAATATTCGCGCATTTTCATTTCTAAACCTCAAAATAATTTAGATAATGATCCTCATACTACCTTTAAGCTTTCTCAACTTCACATCATTTAGAGGGCTCTACGTGTGGAATTGACTTAATTTACATTTTTATCTTCCATACAGATTATTTATCTTGTAGAAAGGGTATATAAACAATGAGCTGAAACTCGAACACATTTGGAAATCAAATTTCAAAAAGCGTTCATACGCTAATAAGTAGCATTTGGTTTAAATCTTTTGCACGAATTGATTCTTGGTATGAATATCTTTGGGTGAAAATTCTCTGGGAGAATCGTCTATAGCCGACCCGTTTCTTGAGGGAAAAAGTCTCCCGGATGAAACGTCTGTACGCCGCCATTACTTAATTTTACCCCACTTCCTATGGATTAGTACAAACATGATCGGACTGATTGCAATTCTCATCACACAGCTGTTTGTGGGGATTTCAGTGACAATTACAAGAGAAAAGTTCGCTCAACATCCACAAAATATCTCTGTGGCGCTTTTCGAAATCTTCCTCTCAACGTTGATGTCTTACGGTTGGGATACAGCACAACTTAGCTTCCAAGTTCTTTCTGCTCTGTCTACTCTTCATATTGGAACTAAACGCTACTTTTTCCGTTTTTCGTTCAAGTCCAAAAAAGTAGAGTAGCGTGGGAGTACTCATCTTATGTTTGAAGAACGTAAAAGATCGGAGTTGTCCCTTATGAACTTTGTGGTTGAACTGCCAATTATGTACATAAAGAAACTCTACAATTAAAAATAAATAAAAGCCGATTCTGACTTTAATTTTAACAAGAATAAAGAACTAAAGGAGAATAGAAGTTCACTGTCACGTAAAGGAGGCAATTACTACTAAGTACCATAAAACCCTTCAGCTATTTTTACTTATGCAAAAGTTTTGCTATTCGTTGATCTCACTAGATCTTTCAGCTTAGCTTATAAAGAAACAAATATCAAAATTAATGCGAGTGTTTTGTCAAGTAGTTTATGTTGAAGAAGAAAAGAGCAATGCAGAGAAATACAAATGTAAATGTGTCTCTCATATTATCTGTCACTATCCGAAGTGCTGATGCAGTACTAGTTCCCAGTAACCTGTTAACCGTATAACCAGCCTTTTGTTAAATTACAACCTACTTCTTTCTGTGTTATATCCTCAGAATAGCCGAGTGGTTAGTGCGTCTGATCAAGGTCCGATCAAAAGGTCCGATCAAAAATATTCAAAGTTTATCCCCAGCGGTTCAAATCCTGTTTACGAGAATTTTCATTCCGAAAAATTAAGTTTACAAGTCCTATGACGTCGACTTATATCCTGCTAACTAATGGAGAAGAACACCTAGGACCAAAAAAGGATATTTTTGCTATTAAATTATTTATTACGCTAAACAGACGCCTCAAAATCGTGATATCATCCGGGAACCTCTCCTCGTGAGATAAAGGAATTTCAGTTAATCAATAACAGTGAAAAGATAAAAATTAGAAAAGTTATATCAATCCCAATACTCTGATATTTGCTTAGGTTATGCCAATAATTTTCGGGATAAGGCTCATATAGGAAGTTCAAAAAGAATGGCAGTAACCAAAAAAGCTTTACGAGCAAAAGAATCTAATACAGTAGCAGTATTGCTGATGGTTCCTCGCAGCTAAGGTCATTTCGCACGACAGCCTCCACTGGGAATTGAACCTGGGAGCGCTTTCAGCGAAGTTGAACGCGCAGCTCACATGGCTATCTGGTAGCACAAAGGAACAAATGACGTTAAGCCTTGAAAGGAAAAAAAAACAGAATCAGATTGGTAAAAAAAACTGTTTATGAATTGTGGTGTTGCATGGATATGAAACGTGAGCCTGAAAGAGAGAACCCTGGATATTGGAGACCATTTAGATGTGGCAGGGGCGTAGGATATTAAGTTCGATTCATAAAAGTAAACGGGGGAGTGTTTAAAATAGTCGAATAGGACTTCGATTGTGCTAAACGAATACAAGGAAAACGGGTGAAATATTGAGATGGAGTGATTTGTTAAAGGGAGAAATTCAACGTAGGATGCAAAGAAGATACGGAGGAGAAGACAAATAAAAATGCCGCAAGGTGATAAAAAGGGACGCGTTGTTTATGAGGAGGTAACGGGAGGGCAGAAAATTTCTGGGTCCATGAACCTACCGAGAGACAGAATACAAATGTATACAGAAAAAATACATACGGAAAAGATATGCAATAAAAACAAAGATGTACAGCGTTTTTTATAACGAAAAGATAATAGAGATTGCTAAACGAATCCGCTCATTTTCTCAAGAGAAGAAGAAACAGTCGAGTGCTTGAATATAAATAGAGTGAATATGAAATGTAAGAATGATTACATTTATGAGAGCTATGAACGCCTGGACAAGTGAAAATGTTTCAAAAATCGTTTCTAATTTTTAAAAATATCTAGCTGTGCCATAGAAAAAAATTGTATTTGCTTGTACATACAATGTCAAAGGAGGCTCGGTGATAATTGGACGACGGTCAACTCAATGGATAGGCAACTTCAGTACTTCAAGTATATGGTAATTAAAATGTATGTTATTGACGAACAAATTCCTTCTGCAGATAGATAAAATATAGTGAAATAAAATAGTACCGGTCACCCTTTTTAAGAGTAAAGGAATCATTAGATCAAAGTTATGTAATTGGTAGACTTAGAAAATAATTGAATTCATACAATAAATAAAATAAGATATGATATATGACTACTGTCGATCTTACAGTAAGCTATCAAGAAAGGATAATGCTGAAATTATATCTCGTTTTGAATACAAAGGTATGTTATATTATATGAAAAATTGTCCAGATGATATAACATACTTCTGTTTTCCAACTTTCATAATTTAGACATGATTTTAGGACAGTTGCCGAAATTCTTCAAAGAAGAGTCAAAACATGTATGAAAAATACAGCCTCCCGGGATATTATGATAATAAAATGTATAGTAATAATATAAAGCACCTTTCTAACAGATCTATGATATATGAAGTTAAATATTATGATGCAGGATACGACACTATTTTGTTTAGTGAGAACAGAATATTGGTCATACTGAAATCTAGATGCCTAATAATCAATTTACCAATTAAATAATGATCTGTCTATACTAATACGAAGAATCGTAGGTAGGAATAAGCTGATATTTACCTTAGATTAAAGTACAAGAGGTAAGATCCCAAAGCTAGAAAGTTAGTAATCCCTCCGAACCAACAGGTTCCCTTAGAGTTCCTGCAATGAAAAGTATTAAAAATTAGACAAAAATATAAGAAAAACGTGTTTTAAAAATACGTGAGTTTCAAGTTAACGTGAGAAGACAAAAATTTACGTCACATACTTGCACCATACCATACTTAGTATGAATTTTAGAGAATGATTAACGTTTGCAATCTTAAACGACGAAAGTATTTTCTCGGTTAACCGGTTAATTTTATCACTAGCACAATAATAATTGAAACCCCATTTCTTCCAATCACTGTTTTATTGGATAATCTACATGCCCCATACCTGGACCGTCGATTTTCAAACGTTTATTTAGTCCTTTGATTTGAATGAAGTAGAATTCATACAATTTTACTAACGATACATTTCCTATAATTATGAAATCTTAAGTTTATTTAGAAGTGGTGTTCGTTGTGGTGGTGTTTCATTGTGTAATGTTATGAGATTCACTCCCATCACATTGTACAACAATACCATGCATTTGGAGCTGAGAATAGGCTATTCAAACTGAAATATTGAATTTTCTTTTCTTCTTTACAGTAAAAAATAATGGAATATACACGTTTAGCTAGTGAAATAATTCCTTAAATTGGTAATTAAGTGAATATCTCAACTTAAAGAATTAAAAAATTACAAAAGAAGGTTGCATTTGAAAGAATAAATGTTACCTTAATTGGGAATATCTCTTATTCGTAACTGATCAAAGAGAAGTCTCAAAATACATCACATTCATTTCCCTTTCTTTAAATCTTGTATAACAACAGGTTGTTATCCATGAATACCAATTAGAGAATAATTTCCGTGGAAGGAATAGGAAGACAGCTTAATCATGTTCCCTTAACGAGGCAGTCCCTAACAAAATCAGCAAGAATTTGTCTTAATTGGGAGTTAAAACTGAATAATATAATTTTGAGAGCTGGATATTTTTCCTCGTGCTTTCCTTTAGCTTTTACGTCAGCAATCTCAACAATAAATTAAGTTTAAATTCTTTTATCGAAGCAATTTAATTTCCAAGCTCGAAAAAGTTTTGATTTGGTGAAGAAGTCCCTTAAAAATGCGGCTCTTGCGGAGATAACTGGCAGTCTTTTGTTGAACTCTTCCTCTTTTTTCCTGGAGCCAAGATATATAGACAGAAAAGTTATATTTAGAGACACTTCAAACATCTTTAAATAATTCCTCATGTCAATGAATTATAATAGTTTATAGAGTAGTATTTATTCGCCTAAAATTTAGTACCATAATCAATGTTACTCAAATATAGTATTAAGATGCTAAAATGTTGAGGAACATTCAGTATTAATGTTGTTGAGAACGAGGATGTCACAATAAACACAAAAATTCTTATCTTTTATTTAGTCAATGTTCGAAGTCCCTAGCAATCACTCAGGTTCCTTGTACAGCAGAAATCGGTGAACCATTTCAGCAGTAAACCAACGCTACCTCCAAGACCCTTCCAGTTGGACGAGGCTCTTCTCTATTTGATTCGAGTACCCTCAGATTATAATACGATTCCTTCTTTCCCCTCACTCGCTTGAATTTCCAAAACATTTACCCTAACCATTATTTACCAACTAACCTGAAAATCACACAGTGCCAACAGAAATTTTACGTATACTTAAATATTATTTAAGATTTTCCGATAGAGCAACGACAGAATATTTTCACAGAGTTTTGCAAGTGACTGTACATACATTCTTACTTAATAACAATTATTATAGAAGAATACATATTACAGTAAGTTGTAATTTATTCTTGTTGACGAGTAAGAATAAAACTTTTTGATAAACTTTAGCAGTTTTCCATATAAATGTATTTCGTTAATAAACCTTCTTAATCTCGCTAGTAAGATAAATAACAATGCAGTGTGTGCTTTTTAAAATAAACGTCAATAAATTCTTTCAAATAAAGAGTCAACGAACTTGGAAATTTACATAGTTTAACTCGCATACCTTTTAAAAAGTACGTACATTCACGATGCAGCCGACCTAAATTTAATTTCTCCGGGAAATTCCGCTTCCATATTTGACGGCGGGTGCACCCAGTTAAAGAATAATAACTTCGAAAAAAGCTTCCATTCTGCCTCCCGAATCTTCCGCCTGGCGGAGTGCTACCGCATGAAAAACGGTAAATATATTCAAGGAGCGATATAGCTTCCTTCAGCTTCCCTTTTCATACAACTTCCGCCTCTCACAGATTTCATTGTATTTGACTTCATCACAATTTATACACAGCCTATTCTCCGGATAAAATCTACACCGATAAGGATGCATAGCCTCTATAAAAACCCGTCTTCCGCATTCATCATGTATGTTTTCGGCTCCTGCCCTAAGGAAGAATAATGGAGAATAATCTGCATGCAGGCATTGCTGCGTGAAAGCGTTTATTTATCCCGCTAGGCAAAACAAATTTCCCTCGCTGAAATGCTTTGTATCGTTTTATTGGCGAGACATTTTCGCAATACCACCTGACACTTGCGAAATGGCAGCGCGAACTATTCCGGAGGCTGAGTTCACTTCGCAGGAAAAATGTCTCGGAAAAGGAAAACAGACCTTACATGTGGGAACATTTTCAAGTGCCATTTAGCAGGCGAAAGAAAATACGTCCGGATGTTTGAATATGCTCTGCCCAAGTATGACTTTCTCCATAACTGGGATACGCTTATCAGAGTACACATATTACGTTTCCGCAACGTTTGTCTTTGCCGGAGGAGCACATATTTCATTCTTTTCGTCTCGGTTTTCTAGTATATTCAGAGTGATATTCACTTTCAACATTCACCGTGTTTCTGAAATTCCACTCTTTGAAACGTAATTTTTAAATTGGAATTGCAAAGAGATATTATCTTTTGCGATTTATATTTATCTTATTTGCGATCATAAGGTGATTGATACAGATGTGGTAGTGGTTTCAGACAGAACAGAAGGATACAACTGATAAACCGTTTTAGATTCTGTTATTGGCTCTGGTATAAAAATTTTCCCGATTCCGGTTTTGCTCCTGAAGTCAAAACGGTTCGAGCAGTTCTATTATTCCTTCCGGGAATTGTAATCAAAATAATCATTGTAATACAAAGCCTTTCAAAAAGAAGAAACCAATATCATGAAGCTATGAATTAATATCAATTCGAAAGCTATATTTTATTAACACTTAAAATTCCAAAAAACTATATTTTCTTAGCTTAAAAATCGGTTTATTCTCTATGAGATACCCCGTGGTATATCCTTGCTAAAAATCTCAAAATTTTTCACACATAGTATTTTACACAAAATTTTAGAATGGTACCTAGCAAAAATTTTGCTGCAAGTCACAGTTACATATTTTTAGTAACCCTTCCTCCAATTGATCTTAAGTAGAATGAGCATTGTCGAGAATCGAAAATCGAAAAGATAAATAACGAAACGATAAACGAAAAGATATATTTTAGATTCGGCTCGGGTTCGGCTTTTACGTGGCAAAAATAACGTTTTTTATTTCTTCGTTTCTCGTGCTTGACCAAGAATATGGTAACACCAGTGTAAGATAAAATATTTCATTAGAAAAGGTAATAATTAACACACATATACCGAAGAAAACAATCGAACGGTTATTTGATATCAAGGTTTTTGGAATGTCATTGAATTGGTAGTAAGATTTAACTTCAATTTTCTGAGCTTCCTTAAAATACAGTACTAGATAACATATAAATAACGTGATATTCTGTATCTTATATTACGATATGATATTTTGCGGATGACGTCAGTAATATCTCGCTGTTTATACCATTGAGTAAATACAATGAACATGTATGCATGAGATTTACCGAGGTTTCCTTTCCAGAGTTGGGCAAATATGGCATATTTGTTCCCTTCTCTTACGCTTAAATATTTGAATTTTAATTCATTTGCACTTTTTATTACAGAATGCTCACTTATAAAAGCTAAATGAACGAACTTAAAGAAAATTTCCCAGCCAACGTTTTACGGAAAGGATGACAATCGCTAAAACGTTTGCGCTAAATTAAAAAGAAATACTTGGGAAGATATTCATTTGCCTCAACAACAGGAAGATACTTGATCAACATTCGCGGGAAAAGCATTTTCTAATTGAATGTAGAGATATGAAGAAACTAAAACATTTTTAGTCTACTGCTCTTCTTCTGGGTGAATTTTAAAGGTGGTGTTCTTTATATTCTTTTCTACATCTTTTAGGGCTCATAATTTTTGTATTTCATTTATATTTCATTGTAAATACATATACTTAGTGTATTATTGTGTACACTTCCAACGCATCTTTCATCTATCTGCAGTGTTTTTTAATGATTATGTTACTGATTTTAGAAATTTTATAGAATGGATAAATAATATCATACGTCTATATGTGTCTGTAAAGATATGTGTTTATCATGTACTGGTTTGTTTTTTGTAATTTTATTTATATGCGTATGTTATATGTATTAATTATTGTTTTTTCTTTACGCAGTTCCCACGGCAATTTCAGCTATTTTACATACATACATTGTCTAGTAAATTTATCAAAGGTGACTTAGCACAGAATATTAAAGAATTGTTATTAAAATCATTACTATCACTAAAATTTTCTTTCTGTTTATGTGTATCATTTTCCTCATTTTACAATGACCCATACTTTCCCGTTATTGCATGCATCTTTTGCGTCGGTCACATATCTTCATAAATTCTCTTTCATTCTTAAAGCTACGTACATCTCTTTCGCACAGAATCTCATTCGTCACGTCCAGCATTCTTCCCTTCACTTTATTCGCGTTCTCCTCACACACCATTTGAGTCATCCATCCATCCTCTCTATGCGTCAAAAACAACCAAAGCCACCACTTTCATTCAAGTCACGCACTCTTATTTTACTTCCCATTCATTCATTACCAAGTCATTAACATGTCGCTCTTGCAATCGCTCCATCCAATATACTCTGTAATGCGGTGGAATATTGTCAATGAACGAGGCAAACAAGGAACTTCATCAAAGCGTGAATAATGTTCCCGAGTGAGAAATTTAACATAAGCTTTTGTTAATCTTAGATTAGTATTTAGCTATACATTCGTTCCGTCCTGTCTGTAATTATATAGCCAAAGCA
The DNA here is from genome assembly GCA_036926295.1 of Pachydiplax longipennis. Classification (NCBI taxonomy): domain Eukaryota; kingdom Metazoa; phylum Arthropoda; class Insecta; order Odonata; family Libellulidae; genus Pachydiplax; species Pachydiplax longipennis. The sequence goes on along the minus strand of JAVFKF010000030.1, from coordinate 1,859,661 downwards.
ACACCTATGCAGTGCCCCAGGATTACAACCACTGCAAATTATGACTTTCTTGTACACTTGATTTTCTACAGAACAGTAATAAATTTATGTCCGATTTTAACACGATTTTTTCTTTCTCAAACCATTCTATCATGCATTACACTATGGTAATATCAACATAATTTTATGTCGTATTCAATTGATAGCAAAATTTATTTATGTAATTTGAGTAGGATGCAAATTATTTGTCAAAATTTGTAAGAATATTTTGTAGTCATTTCCAATTCGATCTATTTTTACTATTTTTACTCCTAGCACAAAATTATGAGCAACTCTTTGACTTTGGGGAATTCTATTGTCCTGAAATCTTATGAATAATAGGAATTTACGTGTTTTATATTTGTGATGAAAAACAATCAAACTGGATTAATAGGCACGGGACTGACCGCAGAACGAATCTACAGTAAAAGACAATGAAAAAATGATGAAGGATTAGTTATCTTGATGATGAAATCCAAATAAATATTTCTTAAATAATATGTAATTAAACTCTTCCATAGCAGTAATTATCCTACTACACCTTTGCTTTAGTAAACCCACATCCACTCACTTCCCTCTATAAACATCCTTTGCAAGATAAACCTCAAAAGATGTTTATCGTTGAAATACATGAGTAAACTGAGTCTTTACAATAATCTTCTCTAGGCCTTTGTAGGAAGCTAAAAGAAAAGCTTTGTGTTGAAGGCATTCAACTCAGTAAGCCTTGGGGCCTTGTTTAGACAAGTTCAACGAACACAAAGTAGGATAAAAGAGCTGAGAATTCCGGCAAAGCTTTCTATGCGAAGCGGAAACGCATTGAAGAGATATGAAAAATGGCAGTTATTCTGTCTACGGTGAAAAATGGCGTGAACATTAATCTTTAACCACCAACCTAATCCAACCTCATCTATGAGTAACGACTTCACGACCGATTTAATCGATCATGGTGTAATCGTGAAGTTTATGCGAACTCTTTACACTTTCTTGTAAATATTGATGTTTCAAGAGGCAAATATATAATAAATATGTATTTCTGTTGAGATAAAAATTTCTGGAATTACTTACTCTACTGCACCTGGAAAGTTGCGTAATTAACTAAGCATTGCTCCAATGTGAGATCATGGGATTGCTAATTTCTATGATTTACAATCATAGTATTATCTTCGTTTAGAGGTGAATGGATTATTACATAACTGCGAAAATGATATTACTTAAGTAACCACGGGCCTTAAAACAATGATCAATCTAAATCGTATAATATCATACGGACAGACTGCGTAGTTACAGAATTTAACTCGTACTACATTTAATTCTCTCTCTTGTAAAGAATTTTAATTAAACTGCCGCAATGGATTGGCAAAGCTTCGTTAGTGTCATTATGCATCTTTAAAGCTGTGAACCAACCATAAAAGGTTGGAAGCAGATCAGGTACTAGCGTCATAATCGTCGTATTAATGTATTATTTTTCTATTCAACATTATACTCACATAATTTGGATTTCTGAGCGATAAATGCGCCGAACAAAGATGTTTGTTGACTGTTCGATTTAATCAACGAATATATACATTGTAGACAGTACAATTAAAAACTGTTATAATAGTTTCTTGTTCTTGGCGAATTGTTTCCGAAGTAAACGAAAGTTTCTTGAATTAGATGAATTAAGAAAGAATGAGATAGAAATCACGGAAACGGAAATTAGAATAAATTCTTAAAAATCTACCCCAAGAATGCCCCTTTTCCTAAAACTCCTTCTCTCACGAAGTAAAAGTATTTATCAGATTCTTCCGGAATCTTTTTTCTCGGAGAAGCCGAGCAAAAAACTGGGCCAACGGCTAAGGGAGCTCGTAGGAAATTGTTCGTCCTGAGGAAGTGCCCTTATGGAAATTTATTTTCCTGAAAGATTGCATTCGGAAAACCATTTTTTTATTAATCGGATCTCCAGGAAAGTGGTTTTGGGGGAATGTGGTTTTTGGGAAGGTGGCATCATTCCAGAAAGTCTCACTCGTAGAAGAATTCCAAGAGATCATTTTCCGCTCACCTTCCTCCCTTAAAATAACTCTTTTTCAGGATAATCGAGATTCCTTTTTGTGCGGCCGAAGAGCCCGAAATTGCGGATGTGCAAAATGATTCCCACGAACATATTCTTCCATAAACGTTAGCCGAACGTATGTGTGACGTCCTTTTGAAAAATGTAAAAGAGTCGTTCTTTGCATGCACGTGTACGCTTGAGTCTTTTGAACTAGGATTTTATGCCGCTGACTGTTATGCTACATTTCTGCACCCTTTCTTGGGTTTTTACAGTGAATAAGATCTAATTTATATCTACTGACATTTGAGTAGTACTTTACTATCATTTTAGTCATTGATATATTGCTTGAAAACCTTAGATTTAAGAGGCATAGAATACTATTTCAATACTAAAGTTATATAATATTAGAAAAAAATATATCACATACAGAGAATAAACAGGCATACAGTAAGATATATTATCAAAAATTGACAAAAATAAAATAAATCAATATAAACAAACCTATGACAATGTCTAAATTACACATAAACATTGGCAATATGAACATTTCAATAATCTAGTAACTATACGATTACAATTAAGCAATGAATATAAAACATTATCAATAATGTAGTGAACATTTCATAAAAATCCGTTTTTTATTGTTATATATTGACTGTTTTGTGACACATTTTCCTCAAGAAGCTATAATCCGTGATCGGTGAATATTTGAATTCAAGTATCTTTTTCAGTACAGCTAAACTTAAACTTTTCATTCATATAACAAAATGTAAGCCATATTTACTACCGATAAGTTTTCATTCTCAGAAAAAAGAAGAATATGAGCATATATTATACATGTATTACATACACATATGCATTAACAAGCTATAGGCTATAGTACTGATTCATGAGCTATATTTTCCGATTAATAAATTATCTACATTAATACAACTGATATTGAATTTTATTATAATGAAGATAGAGAAGAAACATATACGTAGTTTCCCTTTGGAAAGAAAATCACATTGGTTCCCTTACACGTGAAGTTGAATTGTCGTAGGGTTTTTAATTAAGCGAATTCATACTTATGACATACACTATCATTCTTCAAAAGTTTATAAGAAGTGGCCTATATTTGATGTTTATGCTCTACTTTTTCCAATGCAAAAATAAAGGTATCATTGATGAAACGCGAATGTGTTTAATTTACATTAGGTTTGATCAAACATTTGAGATCTTTAAAGTTTCACGCTGTATTGTTCATATGTTGCATTCGTGAATATTTCGCTTTTAAATAAACGAAGACATTAACTAGACTTTTGTTTCAAAAACAGGTTGAAAATGAATGGTGGAATCAACTATCAAAGCTCTCTCATCTTCTATTTCAGCTATTCTTTCCATCTGGAAAAGTGGATATAATAAATAATGTAAAAAGGTAATAAATGACATGCTACAGAAATTACTAAAAATATACCATGAAGTAGTGTCCTCCAATGTATGGAACTGAATTCCAATTTACAAAGGAAAAGAAAAATATTTCGAATTTATTTCCTCAATTTTTCGAAAAATGACGATGCTGTGGCGATGACGTACAATGCGCAGCGTAATGAAACCAGAGGAAGGTAAACTATTAAAGTGTAAAACGCTATTTCCACGAATATACTGCAGAATAATAGAAAATCCATTCTTTTGGGGAGGTTAGATAAAAGACACAAAAACTCCCGTGGTGTAGAGAAAGCGTATTTCATCTGATACCCCTTTAGGGCGTAACGAAAGAGTCCAGAAGCCGCTTTTGGAAGAAAAGGAAAGAGGTGGAAGTTGTAAAATGGCAGAGAGAGAAAGCCACGCTACAATGGCATCCCCTCGCTTCAATGATTCCCATTTCATCGACAATCACTTCACCGAAAATCAATTGACCGACTCTCATGTGATCGATACCGACAATGATTTCACTGCTATTAATTTGACCGAAAGAAACTTCATCGAAAGTCTTTTTACCGACTCCCGTGTGATCTACACCCACATCACCGACAAACATTTTACCGACACCGACACTTCCCTCGAATGAACTCGTTAGGCCGATAAGTCTTCCTTAATATGTATTTTAATACTTTAAAATTCAACATTCAGTGAAAAATATCAGTAACTTACACTGCAGTGAATAAGTGTTCCGTAGTTTCCATATAATTTTATAATACTTTGTAATGGTAGAAGAGACTTGAAATGTTAAGTCAAATAAGGTTTCGCCCTCTTTTGACACCCATTTTAAAAGGATTCATACGTTAACTAGTGAAAACATAGATAAGATATATTTATTGAGATTCATTTTTTAAGAAATAGAAATTTCTTTCGATTTTTACGGATAAATAGCAGCAATTTATATAACAGTATTATGTATTCAAAAGGGAGTATAATATCTAAAATCAGATCTTTGTTCTACGTAACAATACTTTCCATGCGTTAAGCGAAAATTGAACTTTCAGTGGCCGAGTGATGAAAAGCATTAAGCCATTCCCTATTGGAAAAGTACTTTCATAATGCAAAGGAGGTTAATTAGAGCCATGGCAAAAGTTTGCAGGAAAGACTCTAGCAAACTAATATTCAGAGAATGGGCAATATTAAGTATGCTCTCAGCATATATTTATGCATTTGCTGTCTACATTCATCAGAATGAGGACAGATACATGAAACAGGAGGATCAAGATGAACATTTAACGCGAGAATGAGGTAGCTTGAGGACCCCACTCCATAGACTTCGTTTAACAGGGAGCTTTGAGGCGATGAAATAAAAAGTTTATAAAAACTACCTAGTACTGAAAGGTAGTAATAATTTATACTTTGATAAAATATTTTAAAACATATTTAGTGACATAATATACAGCGGGGATGAGATTTTCAATGTAAGACATGCTCTATTAAATTAAAATATAAAATATCATGTTGAATAGTAATTTTTAATTATAATAAAATGTTATTTGTTGAAAGTAGCGCGATTTAATGTAATGCAGTGTACACTTGAAATTACAAAATGATCTATATTTGTCATAAAACATAGAATGATGTAATTGTAATTAAATTTAATGTAGACTTTTCATTACTAGTTATGGTATGATTTCATTAGCTATTCAAGATAATGACTTGCCCTATACACGCTGGTGAAATGTCTGGATAAATAAATTTTTTACTATTGTGGCAGTGTTATTTAAACTGTTCTCCTAAATACAAAAACAACATCGGTGCTTGCTGATGAATTAGGCGTCGATAAATCCTAATCGGTCAAGTATAATAACGTAAAATTCAGCGTCTGTTCATAAGGTAGACCACAATAGAACGTGAAATCCAATAGTGGAAGTGTAGGGTAAAAAGAAGATGTGATTCTGTAGAGAAGGGGTTAAATCGGAGGAAAGAGGACAAAGGAATGAGAAATAGTGCGTGAAGAGTAGAAGCTGTTGTAAAGAAACCGGGAAAGGAAGATAGAAGGCTTCGGCAGGAAGAAAATGACTGTGAGTCGATCTCCAAGTCTTCTTTCTCTCACCCAAGGAGAAACGGGCTTGGAGAAAGGATGATAGGAAGGGGAATCGAACCAGGAATCTTCTTCCATCCGGGAGATCGCTTTAGCAAACTAAGCTATCCGGCCAAAGTAATGTCTCAAACCGTTCCCTCAAATCCAAAGAAAAACGGATTTGAGAAAAATCTTACGGGAGCAGAAAACTACAGATCTTGCTCTATACAGGAGGTTGCTCTCGCTAACTAAGCTTTCCTCTCAGAACAATAGCAAAAATAAAACAAAAATTGGGAAGATTCCGTCAATTTCTGTGGGACGTATGGAGAAAATATGTAATGATTGAATCTTAGAGAATGTAAATTCAAGTAAATAAAGACTGAAATATGTGCGCTGTAACGTGTAAACTATTTGAGAATCCCTTACATATATATTTTCAATAAAAATATTTGAATATTTGAACGCTAATGCATCTAGTTTCAGTATTGTGTCATGAAAATCTTCGAAATAAAATAGAACATATAGTTCAGGTGAAGAAAAAATTTCCATTAAAGTCGCCGATAAAGAGATATGATTCAGTAATTAAATCGTACAAAATCTTCGATTGCTTATGAGAGTAACTAAAAGACTAAAACATAACTTATTTTGAACATTCTAAACAGGCAGTCTATTTGTTTTGTATACACTGCTGCTTTATATTTAAAAATATAGATATTTCTTGGAAATAAAAATACAAAAACGTGAGCATTATAGAATGAGAAAGCAAATAGAAAGATGCTTTAAAAGTACAATTTTAATACCGTATTCTTAGTAGGAGATAAATTAATACTGGGGACATTGTGGAGCAAGAAACAGAATTTCGCGATGGAGTAAAAATGAAAGAAAAAGCTTTCGCTTGGAGGCGAGTTAGAATAAGAGTTCTGATATCGAGACGAGTATAGCCATAACTGCAAGTACAAGGCGACCGTGGAGTAGAATAACATCAAGGAAACCATTTAAGAAGGCATGAAAGGGACCATCTCAATTGATATCACCGAATCTCTGACCGAAAATTACTTGCAAACAGAGGATGCGATTCCGTTGTGCAAGGGAATACCGCGATCTTGTTTCAGGTACTTGGAAGGATTTAGCCCACATTTCTTGAATTTATGAGTTGATCACCCGAATGAATTCCTGGGCCTTCCGCATTTGAAAGCTGGTTCGGCGGATGCAATAGAGGGAAGGAATTGGTACAAGGGATGCGGAAGGATATTGGCGGCGGATGGGTGTGGACGTGAAGCTAAGAATGGAGTAAATGGGAATTTCAGTGCGTGGGAGGAGTGGAGTTTCGATCCGGTTGGATAGGGGTGGCCTCTGGCGGGAGAATTTACAGATGGGCCCTCATGGATTGAGTGTCACACGAGTGTGGGAAGGTATTTTCTTTCGCATGTGGAAAGGATGACTTCTTTTCCTCCCAAATGAAAAGACTTTAAATCGGCCGCCGAGGGTTTCGGATTACTCCGCTTAACGAAGGGGTTTCCCTTCCTAAAGAGAACGGCCCTTACGATAACGATCCTCAAACGGTGTATGTTTATCTTCGTTTTGCGAGGACTTATTTATAATTGAGGCGAAAAAGTTTCGTTATCTCGTAGCAAATCCAACTAGAACATCCTTCCATTCCTTCCATGAGATGTGCAAATTAAATTTAAAATAGTCACTTCGGCTTTTTTCGATCTACTGATCGCATATGGCCATTTTTCGCGAATTTATGGTAATATGAAGATATCGCTATATTCGAGGCTATTTTATGTTTATGCAAATGGCATTTTTTCCCTTTCTTATACGAAAGAGTTTAACGCTTAACATTCCTTATTTATTGGGATATAACACCCAAATTTTTTGGGTTTTTCTAAAATTCATTGCTGAAATTCTATCAACGTATTATATCCGCGCACCACATTATATTTAAAATAATTGAATAAATAGGAACTTTTTCAATTTATCCATCTTTACACATTTTGCGTCAGTATTTTAAATAAAATTTATTTTCAAAACCCTATATATTATAATTAAATAAGTTGTATAAAAGTATTCTAAGAGTATTTTACCAAGGTTCCAAACTCAAATCCTTTGTTAATTTAATAGATGTTGCCAAAATATCCTTCTTAAAATTAATGTGGGTGTTACACGTCGATTCGTGGTATAATCCACTAAATATGGATATTCTGTATTAATTAGACTCTTATCCTATGCACTTTTATGAACTCTCTTTTAGCATCGTAAAAAGCAATCGCGATACGAAGAAATCCAATCATATAAACATGCGAACTTGTTTATTCGAAAGTATTGAAGTAGAAATAAAATAGAGACTACGCTCTGCGCTCACTCCGAACATTTTCTCTTAATCGAAGCAAAGAAAGCTTTGCGGAACGTTATCTCACAACTGATCGGTAGATTGTAATTTCCTGTTTGGGCACCCATGGTATTCGTAATGACGGGAACACCACTCCTAGAAAAATATCCATCAGTCAAGCATGTGTTATGCATCGATTGAATGGAATGGAACTGTAAATATATAATCCTATCATCGCGAAATCTATCAGATTACTATTTGCTCTTCAGAAAGAATGTAATCATCGACTGTTTGTCTCATTTCGTTAACCCCCTTCAATTAGATCTCATAACTGAACAAACATTGAGCTCCGCTTTATCTAATCATCATTAATTAAAATCTGTGGAAATCTGAGAATGAAACTCAAGGAGCACTTTTTCATGCAGAAGTGATGACGAAGATTAATGGAAGAAATGGAAATGCGTTTGCCCTTAATCTCATGAATTCATATTTTATCCAATACACTTGTTTTATGTAACCAAATCCACTACTTGGGTCGCTAGATTGGTGGTATGACTTCAAGAAGTGACAAGAGAAAGACGAATAATTACTAATCATAATGACTATCCAAAGTTTTAGAGAAATGAAAAATATCGATATGACTGAGACTCGAACCCAGGTCTCCCACTTTCCGTTCCGTTCCACATATCTTTCACTTCTTTTTATCCTTTGGTTTTAGTAGTCGCACACATACATGTTAATCTTTCACCTTTCCACAATATTTGTTTCAAACGACCATAGGTTGCCAATTACTATTGGGATTAGTTTCCTTTATATATTTGTTCTCTTTTTTCTTTATGAATTACCTAGCACAGATAAATCTTACTATAAATATTACCTTAATTCTTTATGCTTACTTTTATTGATTTTTGCTGCAACTCTACCAAATAGATTTAAATATTGAAGCAAAGCGTATATACCTCCAATAATGTATGATGTAAGAATGAATATTATAATTGAAGTATGTGCGCGCAAGAGCAATTCACACTCGCCAAATAACTTTATATACGACTTACCTCGTGTAATAAATTTCCGCAGATTCGCAAGATTTTCCCCCAAAAATGCAATCATTTAACGACATTTCTAACTTTTTACATTTGTGTATTAAGCTTCGATCGAAGCTTAAATATAAGACGGAATCCCGCTAAATAGGTCATCAAAGAGTGTTTTTAAGTTTCGAAGGTCGCTTTTTCCAGTATTTTATGGTTGTTGGTTATGGCACCTTACGTTTTTTGCTGCTGTGCATATTTCACGGTCACCTTAATTTATGGGAGGGAAAACCTCCGCTTATCGTGGGTTTTATTTCTTTTGAAACGAATTTATCATTAATGTTGATAAGGCTTAATATGGCGCTAAATTAGGCGCGTATTAACCCTGAAGGTAAAATGACCGCGTTAATACAAGTTTTTTCTGGCTCTTGAAACAAAAAAGTGGTGCTTAAAGATATAGAAGGCCTTTCCTCTTTAAGGATCGGCTGAGAATGTGATGCTTTCACTGAGATAATACGTTGGAGAAAAGTGGGCTCGCATTCTAAAATTAGACTGCCTTGAGCTCTTTAGCAACATAATTTGTTATTATACTTGTATTGAAGTTGTACTGAAGACAATAATTTTAAAAAATGAACCTTAATTTAGGATTATCCAACTATGAGCGATTAGATGAACTTTTTAAGTTACTATTTTTATATTCTAATTATTAAATAAAAATTCAGCTAAGGTTGGAAAATAAATGTTGGTCGACTTTCAGGAGAATTAAGACACCCTTAATACTTTTATTTAATGCTTGAATTGTATTATTATTACTGTAATTATAGAGTGTAATATTCATTATGATAATTACACAGAGACTGGAAATTGTAAAGTGTTAACCCTAAAGATATTGAATATTGTATCCTTAACATATGTTAAGACTGCTTATCCTGCAGATATGAACTGTAAAAGGCTTCATGCCACAAATCAATACAATATTAATTCATATAGTGTTGCAACAGAATCTAAGATATAAATGTAGCGGCATAATAACAATAGCAACAGTAATCATAATACAGTCACTGCAATGGTGTAAATTATATTAGCACAAACATTAATCAACAGGAATAATAGAAAGTATTAAAAATCAAAATGTATTGAAATTTAGTAGTGATTTATATAAATAAAATTTAATGTATTTATACTAAATTTATATTAAATTAATAATAGATGATTGAGAAAAGGGTTTGAGGCAAAATAAGAAGCACAATAATAGAAAAAGAAATTTATATTTATGTAGATAATAGAGATTTTAATCAATGAAATAATTGAAAATATAAATGAGTAGCATTTGCAGGCGTCGCACGATAAAAAGGACTCACTAATACCTTTACGTATTCTACTTTGATAACCTCCATATCTTAGAAGTCGTTTTATTTACTCCATATTCATTTTCTAAGTTCACAAATATAAATGGCATTAGGGTGAGAGGCGTCTTTTTGGAATTGCCTGCAGCAGATGGTGAGTGTCGCCACGGCTGTGGAAAAACGCTGCGTGAGGAAGCGACGGCTTGCGTTATTGGATCACAACATAATTAACTCCTTTATTTATTATCTCCATAGAAGAATATTACTATCCACCGGAGGTCATTAGCATCATGTGCACGTTCACGAGTAATTTATTTTAATATTAATTTTCTGATTACGAGAGCCTAATAATTTCCCAATTATTACCCCATTAGTAAATAATTTCCCTAATTGAGAATACATTAAAGAAAATAAAAACCAGCGTATATTGCGGTTAAAGGCTCCATTGCATTGAGACCTGCTCAATTACGCGCAGTATTTGTGGACTAATGATGAAAAGAACAGTTTCTCTTCAAGAAGTTATGATACTTTGATAGTAAGACTTCGCATGTTTGTAAAGCGAAAGGATTGATTAATGTAACCTATATATATGATAAGAATGCAATCCAGAATTATTGGCAAAGAAATGTAAGAACGTAAAAACGTAAGAATTAAGTAAATCATTGATAAAAAGCTACAACAGGCACTCTGCTTCATATATGACATATGCATGCCCTGGTTTTATATTCATACAGTTCTTATATTTAAATCATATATTCATGGAGTTTTACTTATATAGAGATTGTCCGGAAACAATGCCTTGATATTTAATATTTTATCTGAAAACATCCGTTGGTTTCTATTTCTTTCCGGTGAATTATCCGCGGAAAAGTTGAGCATAAAATATTTATAAGAAGAAACAAGAATGAATGGGCTAATAACAAATGTTAGCAGTTAAAAACGTATGAAATTGATTATAAAAATGACAGTTTTATCTTTAATATAATTAAATTCATACATTGCTGATCAATTTAATAAATTGTTAATTAACTGTAATAATACGATAAAATTGGCACACTTGTGTTTTTGATTTTTTTAAATACCAATAACAAGTATAAGTTGTAAGGATATTTGTAGCACAAATTACTCTTCTGTTACAGCGTAAACAATTCCCTAGCTATCAAACAGAGTCGTCTATCTTTATGAAATATCATCATAATCAAATATGGAGGCGACAGTTAACGTTGGAACACTTAGGATATAATTGCTCTCGTTAAAAAAGTTAGGAACGCACACAAAATGGTAATTTTTCAGGTTAATTGCAGTCCGTTACGTAAATGAGAAGGTAAACGGTATGAATGTTTCCAGCCTTAAATTGTTCGAGAAGGTATTCAATAAGGCAATCCCGTGCACGTGTTTGTCTGAGAACATTAACGACATATCGCTCCACGTTGTCACCTAAACCGCCATCTCGACCTCACGCTACGCTGACGTCCGTCAACCCCTTTACAATCCGCTGCGCTCGCGTCATTTGTCTTCCAATAAAACGTACTTTCGCGCTATAAATCGAGCCAAAGTTTTTCACAACATCCCTTTACTTTCCACGACCGAAACCGCCAAAACGACCCTCGACTTTTTCTTCATGAGAAAGGAAATTAAATGACTAGCAAAGGCTGAAATGGCCAAAATTTGAACTTGACGCCGATATCACTCAAAACAAATCTCCGTTGTACCTCTTAATTGCTATGATCCGAGAGTATTTATCATCAAAATGCAAAGAAGATTCAAGTACCTCATATATTACTATTTTACATACAATGGCAATATATGGGGTACTTGATACGTCGAATCATGCAGATTTTCATAATAAACAAGAAGGGGAGACTATGTAATATTACTTGTTGAAGGAAAAGTATCAATAAACTACGAATGTTCGAAAAAATAATGCATTTTGTAATGAACTTCCTATTGCTGAATTACTACAATTCACTATTAATATTTATTTGAAGAAAATACGGTAAAGTTAATTGGATGCATTACAGTTTCCTCATTAACAAGGATTATATAATTTTAAATTGAATGAGAGATTTCATTTTCTTGTCACGAAACTTATACTAATTATTTCCTTTCATTTACAAAGTTTTAATATTTACCAAAGTAAAGTATAACTTATTAAGTAAATGTCGGTCCGCAGGGCGGACCTTAGTGTGCCGCACGATGTCCATAGCCCGCTTTTGATCTGGCTTGATACTTTGTCACGTTAAAAGCGAAATAGGCGTGCGATCGTTAAAATTCTTAACTAGTAAAAGTGATATCGTAGTGAATGTTTAAGCTTGGTTAGGATTAACTTGTATGTTTTAATAAATGATCTATTACCATCGATAAAATTTTTCAGGATTTTTTCATGCTCTATGGCATTGAATTTGATACATTTTCAATATTCATTCATCTCAGTGAAAATAAGCTGTATATATACACTAAATTTTTATGAGAGAACAATTAATTTTATTAAACAGCGTTGTAGTTCGATGTACATAAAATGTGTTGGCTCATTATCATACTGAGACGAAGTAATTTTGAAGTTGAAAGGCAACTACCTCTCTTGGTCTGAAAGAGCATTTAATTTTCATTATCAAAACTTTAATTTCTGTTTTCTTTCTATTAATACTGCAGAGATAAACCACTTTTACAATGAGTGGGTCTCTACTCTAATTTAGATCTATGTAAGTGAAAGGAAGGTACCTATTTAATAATTTCAAAACATACTCTTATAGCTTTTACTAAAACAGCTCTAAATGAAGCTCACTTTCTAATTGAGGCGAAAGCAATAAACTACTTTTGCCGTGGCCTCCCCTATCTTGAAGAAAGAGTTGATTTTGGCTATAATTAGTGAAAGGAAAACACTCTAAGTGAAAGGAGGACGCTCGTAGTCTCAAAAATCGTTTCCTTTAATTTTAATTACGACATATCTTCCCACTGTTACCCTGAGAGTTAAACAACCTTCACCGAAAGGGTTTTCCACCATTTTATTTCGTCTTGGTACTCCATTGTGCAGCGCTGTTGCCACATCTACGTCCGTTATCTCTTTCTGCAACGAGAGCGACTCCTTTTGGTAAAAGGCGAAGGGATTCGATTAAAGCGCCGCGGTGTGGACGGAGGGGAGAATGAGGGTCACGCCAGGGACATAATGTTTGCTCGGTCAAGGGTCGTTGCAGTGGAGAATGGCACCCTCTCGGTAGAACGATACCACTCGGACCATTTGGAGTTAAGCAAGTTCGCAATTGCCGCCATTCCTTCGGTCAATCTCACGGAAACTTCTTTTTCAAGGGAAGGCGTAATATTATGCGAGGAGAACCGCCATCTATCATCGGGGAAAACAAATAGCTCTCCCCGTGATAAAAGGGCAACTATATATAAATCCGCGAGGGCACTTTCGGAAAATGTTCCCGGGGATTTACGGGAATGGAGAGACGGCAATTTGGAACGGTGCGCGTCCTTGTTTGCCTCATATGAACTCTCTAAGCGATGGATTGGTTTCCGTGATGAAGACTCCGCTGGCGCAAGGAAATTCGGTTTCCGGTAATTTGCTCCACATCGATTGCTTTCCATGGATACCATATCAACTTTGGCGGGAAGTTAATTTTATCATCTTGAGATGTATTGTAACGGAGATCCATTCAGACCGACGAGATAATTACTATGAGTCTCTATGAATGGGTAGCTACGGAAGTTGTTGATGTCTACAAGTAAATAATAGAATATTGTTAGGATTAGGATGCTCCAGCGGGTTTTCCTTTCTTTTCTCTATACTGTTCTCGCAACCTAGATGCAGAAAATATGTTTCATTTGTCTCTTGGTTATGGATAGAAGTGCCTTTCATTTACTTTGTTCTCAATCTTGATTGTGATAACATAAAAGCAACTGAAGTGATGCTAAATGATGTAATTCGTCCTAAAAAAGCGCCGAATTCAGTGCCACGATAAGTGTTATGATACTTAACATAAGGGAAAGGTTTCAGGTCTCTTTGCTCATAAGGATGTGCACCCAGGGTAAAGGAAAAATGAGCTTGAAAGAACTCTGCCAGGTTCAGGAATCGAACCCGGGATCTACCGGGAAGTTGCTTTATCCAACCAGGCTATCTGGTCTGAACATTTAAACTGTTTTAGGAATTTGGTAAGCAAGGGCAAGTGTGGTTTCGTCCGACTATGCGGCATCGTCCTCGCCACGACCTCATGTAGGCAACGGTCAAACAAAGCAGTATTAAGGAACATTCCTTTAAGAGAGTACATAAATACATTCCAGTCCCGATATAATTTTTCAACTCCGTTTTTCTATTGGCTTCGATGAATTTACGTATACTTTTTCCCCTCATATCATTCTGTATCAGTCAGAAACCAAAGCAATAAACCTTACTCCTCATCTTACCCAGTAAGCCTCATTCCGTTTCCAAAGCTTTTTGTGAGTAATCCTGGAGGAGATGAGTAACTAAGAGATCCAAGTAGCCCTCAGGCTGAAACTTGTACGTGCACACTTTTGTTTTTATCGCTCGAAGCCCTTCTCGATCTTTAAGTCTGTCTTCTATTTTTGCCCCTTTCTATTCCCTCTTAACAACTCCTTTTACTGTAGCTGCAGTTATAAATCCCAAAGAGTACCTAATCCACTCTTTCATTTGTTCTATCTCTTTTTTTTACTGATTAATTTAGTTAGCTTTCTCCACATAATCTCTCTAGTACCTCCTCCATTCTATAATTACATTTTTAATATCTTCTTTTAATTTCTTATTTAAAATTTATCTAATCAATCCATTTTTGATAGCATTTCATGTTACGCATGTTAACGTGAATAAAGACTCCTCATCAAGGTGAATACCAGAGGTAGAGTACCAACTAACTTTTCTGGCATTTAATATTCCCACTGTATCACTATCTGAGAAAAATGCACAATGTAGAAAATTTCGTTTCCCTATCTCGTTTATTGTCTCAAGTTAAACAAATGGAATCTCTACCTATGAAATTTTAAACAAGAAGTAGTAATGAAATAAAATAAACTATTATATATACCCTACATATATTAACAAATGCACTACCGGCATAGATCGGTCGTCAACATATGAGGAAGAAGCACCAAAAAGGAATATTTTCATTTTTTCCCTATCAGACCTCTCTAATACTCTATACAAGACCTCTGATGAAAATTGGGTTTTAAATTAGATGTATTCCAAATGAGCGATTTTCGTAATTTTACACCATGATTAGTACATACATTCTCAATTAAAATATAATTATACTTCAAAATTCTCTTGGTTGAATATTTGAGTTTGAAATGCATGAAAATTCTAGTCCTTTTATTTATAAAAGCGTAGGAAATGTTGGAGAGCCATGTTGGCTACGAACCAAATCGTCTAGGCTACTGCGCATGGTGCCAAATTACCTTTCTCTGTTTCTTTTCCGTGTCCATCCTGCGGGAAGCGCAGACGATTGTTTAAATTTTATTTAATTCATTAGCATTTAAAATATAGGAAATAGAATTTGAAGTCTTTAACTATTTACTAAGGCGTACTCTAATGATTAGTAATAGTATAAAACAATGAATTAGCTATCACACTTATCATTTAAAGTGATGTTATATTTAAAGGTGGTGCTCTTTAGGTCGGATAGGAGCAGTTACATTCCAAAGGGATAGGATTCTCGATAAAAAATGACTTAATTTTCTATAACATTTTTGATTTTCATTAATTAACCTATTGTTATTATACATGATACATATTAAAATCTTAAATAAATGCTATCCTAAATTTATATCACTATTATAAACTATTATCCAGAATAGCACAATTATTTATGGAAAAAAAGAAGTAAACTACCTCACTCCTTAGCTTACTTAGTTTGCCTCATTTCCCATCCTGTCTAATCAGATGTACTGCATATAGATCCAACTATTCTTCGGGTAAATAACATTACTTAAGATTCCCAAAGAAAACTGTACCTATTGTCATTCTCTTCCGATTATTAAGATCTCGTAAACAGACTTCTAACAGCAATAGGATTTTAAAAATCCAATATCTATCCTCTATCGTGAATAAAAACGATATATTTTCGTTGAATGGTGCGCGAATACATCTATAGGGATATAAGAAAGCCTGCTAAAGAGGTTAAGAGCCTCTGTTGTAGCAAAAAATACTTCTTATGAGATTAGAGTTGGAAACCATCGAAATCTTCGTTAGAGGCTAATGTTATATCTCCTCATTTGGTACCATTTTAATCCCACCAATGATACCACATCTCTGAAAGAGTGGAAGCGACCGCTAAAAACTACTCTCCGTGAATATGGTCTGTAAGAGGAAGAAAGGGGTGCGGGTCCACCTCCTGTTTGCCGAGAAGTAAAAGCAAATTTCACCAAGTCATGCGGACTTCGGTTACCTTACAGAAAGGGAAGCTGTCTCCCGAATATTTGAACGAACGCTAAATGGATAGCAAATAAAGAAAGATCCTGTTAACCGCTCTGCAATGTATTTGTAACTCTCTCTTTACGAAGGAATTTTTCTTTTGTTCGGCAAACAAGGTTTAATCCCATTTCGTCATTATCCCCTCTCCTTCTAACAGGACTTCCGAGGAAATGTTTTCGAAACACATCGAGAGGCTTTTAATTTGTGCGGAAGTAATGGAAATTATTTTCCTCTATCAACATAACTGAGTTGAAGCAATAAGCAAACAAGCTGATTATCATTCTTTCTTCAGCTAACTCTCATTGCTTGAGGCAGTTCCGGAGAAAAACGGAGCTATTTTCTAAATTAATTTTGCAAAACAGTTTTTTGAAAGAGTGAGGTAATTAAAAAATGTTCCGTAGATAAAAATTTTATATTTCTTTGCTTTCATTTTTATCGATTATCTGTCTATGCGTTTGCTATTGTATCAAAATCTACATGAAGGGTAAACTAATGAAATCAATTTATTTTATAACAAGTAACATGCCAAGTACCTTAAATAGTAAAAATAAGTTTGATTTGAGAAAAGTAAATGTAAGTTTAACTATACCAAATTTAACTATTTTCTGGCGATCATTGTTTTTATGGAGTTCTAAGAAGTATGATTTCTTTCATCTATATTTAAAAGATCTTGGGTTTTGTAAAAGAAAATTTCTGCTTGCAAGTTCTAGTGGCTAATGTGGTAATAAATAGTTATTACTTTAGTTTAAGTCAGAGGCAACCTAAATTATTCAACATTTTTGTGAAATCTCTTGTATAATACATTTGATGAAAGCAAAAATATATACGTCTAGGTCTGTAGAACTTTATATAAAATACATTCATTAGATATGTATTTCTATAATCGGGATAAGTATTTTAAAGTGAGTTACTATGCATTAGTAATGATAGTTTTAGGGCAACTCAGGTCATTTACTTACACCTAATAGATTGATAATTGCCGATTTTTCGTTAACTTTGATTTCACTTATAATCTACATAATTTTATTAAACGGTGTGAGTTCTTTTATCTGGTTTTGTTTTTAAGTCAAAATGGTCGGTAAGACGCTTTAAGACGTATAGATCTCATGTACTAATTTAAAACACGATTTAACAGTTAGCCATTGAGTATCACTATAGCTAATATCTATATTAGTGGCCCTCACGTCCTTCTTTCTCATGGCTTCTTTCTGATGTTGATTAACCTTTCAAAAATCGAGTGTTTATTCGATTCGCAATCTTAATCATGAAGTAATTGTCATAATGCAGGAGTCGCCGAGAAAAGCTTCTTTAATTATAACGTATAAAGTGGCGATTCAGTTTTCCGGGTGCAAGTTAACTATCATTTTGTATTTGATGATTGACATCCGTGTTGTCTTTCATAAGTATGCTGGTAGATGGCGGTATAATTACTTGCTTCAATAAGACGTACATTCTAATAAGTAATTAAAACTTCTGTTCCATAGCAATCCTTTCCTGGAGTTTTGGGACACCTACCAGGATGAACTGTATACGTCATATTATCGCCTTGTTTTTTTCCTCTAAATGACTACCAAAACTTATGTGCATCATAGAATGAACGTATTCCAGATAAAAGTGAAAGCAATTTTCAGTTAATAATAAAAGTAATAAAACCTTTTATATATAATGCAAATGATACATAAAGTACCATCATCATCTTATAACCATGGTATGTAATGAGATCCCTACGACTGATTCTAGCTTTTATTAGCTAGGCTTTAAGAATATAATTGATGTTCGATATTGCTGAAGGTCGCATGTATCTAACTATAGTGTGACCCCTATGAATGTCATATGGCTTCAAAACCACCCTAGATATCTCAGTACGTTTTATCGTACATATATTTAAAGATTAAGATTTAAAAAATTAGTAATTTCAGCAAAAATATTATAATATCAGCGACCGTAGCAACTTATTTACGTAAAAGCCTGGAAATGATTGGAACAGACAGCCAGATTAATGTAAAATTACAAAGCGCAACAATTAACACAAGCTTCATAGTAAGAATATTTATAAATGAATACTTGTTATATGAATAAAAAATTCATGAACCAAATCATTTTGGTGCATTGCATCCTGGGTAGGTGAATTTTTTCCAGCCTCAGTGCCGAAAAGTGTGAAATTGCATACTAATAATAATAATAAACGAAGTCAGATGAGCTTCACCGAATATTTTCCCTAATTCTGTTATTACAAATCACGGTAAGGAGTGAATCCACAGAAAATTTTCCGTTATAATCCTCTCAGAATCCTTTAAATTTTCCGTTTGCGTGATTCGTTGCCGAGGAGGTTATATTTGTTTATTTTATTTCCAAAGGCGTTGTTATTTACTCCTCCTTCCCGACCTCGTCCGCGAACTAATAATTAGAAATTCGCATCTTCCCACGTTCCTCGTAATATTGGATTCCGGAGTAAAAAAGGAGAACGGTGTTCATTTCATATCCTCGCATTTATTTCTTAGCCTGAAAATAGTGGCGTCGGGGTGCCTCTCGCATAAAGAAGGCGAGTTCCTTGCCTCTATCTGCCGTACGTCAACGAAGTAACTTACTCGAAAGAAACCCGAAACCACATAACCCCTCCATTCATCTTGTTCTCATCCCTTCGAATGAACCGAAAGGAGGAATTCCGAAAGCCGCGGGTGTCGCCCGGACGTGACACACGGCATTTTAAAAGGAAAAAGGGTTTGGGATATTGAGTGAGGCTGCCATTGGGAGGAAAAGAATCTACATGAAAATATCCTGATAACCGCGCTTAGATGTGTCGCAAAGGGTGAAAATCCTATCCAACACATGCTAACATCGGTTTTTTTTTGTTCGAGCATCTAAGACATCTCTGCTGAAATAACAAATGAATATACTCATGAATGTATTCATGAGTATATTTCTTTGTGGGTAACGGTATTTGCATGAATTCTTGTACACAGAATCCATATACAGAATCCAGAGTACATGAATTGTATACATACTAAAGGAATAGAAAATCTTATTCATATTTTTAAATATGAATAAGACTTAATATTCATATACATAATTTATTGATTCTTCAGGAGGTATGACACACATTATCCCATACCATTACAAGAGTTGCATATTAAAGGAGTGATTTGTTTGGAGAAAAGTATAATTATGACGAATGGAAGCTCTTTCAATGAAATATTTGATCATCAACTGATTCATATGGCAGATAGCCAATCTGGTAAATGACCTGAATCTAATAACCAACCACTAAGGGCATCTTTGCTAATTATAGAGGGTAAAAGTTATACAATTCAACTCTCGTGACGTCTCGATAAATTTAGCATTCTAAATTCCAATATTTGAGTATTTTAAAATCCATATATCATGCTGGTGGCATGTGGGATAGCGTGCTAACCTAGCAACACTGAACTCTTGGTTAGGGCGTGGTTGTTTGTATTCGTGAAATTAAAGGTCAATCGTAAGAGTGGTCTTCCCTCACTAAAATTTCCTTATAAGTCGGAATCGATTATCGTATCATAAAGGATACTAAATAGTAGAACCATATCAAAGTGTTATTTGAGTAGTAATCAGCATCTCATGAATTATTGTAACTATATAGTTGATCGTAAAGATGGCAAAGATAAGTGTTCCTTTTCTTCGATTGAAAAGCAATAAAAACTCGGAGAGCTTTTTCTTTAAGCTGGTGGGTGTTGGACCTGGGTTCAATTCCTGGTGGGATTCCCCGAGTGAAGTGATTTCAGCTGTCGAAACAATTTTAGCAATACTAACAGTACTAATATCAATAAACATCGTGAAAGGTCTAATATTTTTTGCTGTCTTAAATTGAAATGTATACCGTGAGTTTTTATTGAAACTGTTAAAATTATAAAGAGCATAAGAGTGAAGATTTCTAAAGCAGTCACTCAGGCTTTCTCAAAAATATTCTGTTTGTGACACTCTGGCCTGAGGGAGTTCTTTGAATTAGAGAAAAATTCTATCCAAATCTCTGAAGAGCATATGAGAAGGAAAACAGAAATCCCGGTGAAAATATAGAGAAGTAGAGCATTTTTATATAAATATCAGTTTCTCGTTTTTAGTTTTGCAAAAATATCAAACATATCAGATTTTTTCGCGTAAATTTCATAAAATGAAGTGATGTAAAATCTCTGAATGACCCTAAACAAATTTTATAGTTGAGATATTTTTTGCGATATTCATACCCTAAAACAATTATTTCAGCTTCGTGGAACATCCAACGTTTCCTCTTCTACAATTAACCAATTAACATGGAGTGTTTTCCGAGTTTTAGAGCTATATTAACTTAGTTTCGTTTTGTTTGTTTACTTATGTTTCGTTTCTCTAATCATAGTCTGCGAAAGAAGGTGGTGGCTGATTAAGGAGGCTTTTATTGTAGTGGAAGCTCAATTGCGAATTACTTTCTGGCTATCTCAGAAATTAAAGGATGATTGTGGAATTTACCTCTACATGAAAGCCAGTTTTCAAAGAAGAGAATAGTTCAACTATGAGTAGTTCAGCTAAGTTGAAGAGAGTAGTTCAAATTAGAAAAACTAATGGAAAACTTTTCTATGATCCTTCTAAGATATGCATGGATCAATACGGAACCATTTTCTCAAATTGTGAAAACCCTTAGTAATGTTTGGAGGAGCATTGTTAATGTTTTAAGCTTTTAACTTACTTGTAGAGAATAGCATATACTATCCCTCCAGTCACCACAGTTTCATAGCCCTATTTGTATTCCTTCAACGAGATTGGGGGATGAAAATTACAGAAAAAATACACTTATGAGATTCATCTAGGGAAAGAATTCTGTCAGCAAGCAAAGTAGATTTATAGGGAGTAGAATAGGAGGAACAATTCCTCTACTTTGGGATTTTTCTTATCAAGAACTTTCTTTATCAAACCCACTTGTATCTCAAAACTTCCTTAGCTTCTTCCATTCTTTCTGTAACTCCTTTTGTTTGCCTCCTTTTCTAAGAAAGAGAATATTAACCGATTAGAAGAATTGGTCCACCTGTTGTCCTTTAAAGAAAGGGAGGTAAACAAAAGAAGACAAAAGAAGAGGAAGAAAAAGGAAGCTTAAGAGAAACAAATGGAATTGATAACGATTGAAATTAAAGGGATCGGAAGAAATGGAAATTCTTAGTCCTTTATGTATTTCTATATTGGTGTGAAACGTGAACTCTGAGAAGTGCAAAAGATATTGGAGGAACTTGAGATAAAGTGGCGGAATAGAATGCAAAACATAATTCGAGTGAAAGAAATACTAAAGATGTGTTTGAATGGTGGGAAAGGAATGGGTTTAAAAAGAAGAAATAAAACGGAGACAGAAGTGGGTGGGAGCTGGAATGAATATTTAGAGGGAATCGGTTGTTAGAGAAATTAATTAACGGAAGGAAAATTAAAGGAAAACGGCAAAGACTAAAATCGGTTAAATAAATCGTAAAAGGCATTGGGTAAGAAATCAATAAATAAAAGAAAGGACGCTGAATGGAGAATTTGAGGGTTCATGGGCCGACTAAAATATATATTTACGTCTGTTAAGTATTCAGTCTGAAGACCTTAAATTCATCTCCTCTATAATTAGGCACCAATGGCTATGAGAAAGGGAAATGAGGATTATTAGGCAAGCTGACGTGTGAGGTAATTTTACCTTGCTTTCCATACCGAGTCAGAATTATATTAGTTATACTAGGTCACATAATTAAAGCAAAATGAATGTATACGTTGCACGATTCGTAGCGTTTCATAAGGAAAGACTATAATCAATGCCATAGTTCATCAGCTATCATACCTGAGCTGCTTTCATATGACATGGTAGCTTTCACATGTGCAAGACTGAGACAAAATTAAAAGAGAGATACACCTTCCTCTCTCCTTCAACAAAATACATATAAAATCATTACTTTCATAAAAATAAGGTAGTAGAACCGATTCATGTATATGCTGTTTATATCAGCATTTAATATACGTGATTTTCTTCGGCATAAATGCTTTACATTCGTCCTGTAAAAGTCTGAAAGGGCGACAAGACAAATTGTACAAAATCAAGTATCCAGATATCGTAGTGCAAAGGAAAAGGAATTGAGCGGATTTCTTAATTTTATTATCAATAGAGATGATAAAGAGGAAATAAAAGAGAGTCAAGGAACGGAAAATGAGGTGGGGGTGGAAAGGAGGCCCCGAAACACAAAGTCATCCCTGGAATGTTTGCCACTGCGGCAAAATAAAATAATTATCGCGCACAGAAATTGGATCTCAATTACGTCGCGAACGGAATGTAAATCGTATTGGAATTTCAAATATACATATTTGGTGGAGGGGAATTTTTTATAATACGATAAGCTTGATGAGGAGCTTCGAGGTTTTTTTTCCTTTCGCATCTCTCTCGGAAGGACTCTTGATGTCGCATTATGCAGATCTCGAGCGGAATTAATTTTCTCCGGAATTTCGTGAATCGAACAGAAAAATCCGCGAGCGGAAGAGTGTCCAAACGAAGGAAACGGATCCGAAAATTGGCCTTGGGATACGAATCCGAGATGGAAATATTTTCGAAATTTTAAGCCCTGAAGGGGACGTTGGCAATCAATATCGGAAATTGTCGCCATTGACTGGAATGAAAAGGAAAGTAGATGAAAGCGACCGGAACGGCTGGAGTTTTTCGTAGAATGCGCGGGAGAAAAGGGCAAATGTTATGTTCCACGAGATAATTAGCTCGTTCTCGGCTGTGCAGAAAGTTCATTAGTCCGCTGAGTCTAGGTTAAATAATGGATGAAGCAAACTTATTTATTTTCCGGAAGATGAATCTCTTTTAAAGAGTGGGATGGGTTGGTTTTTCGTGGTTTCCGCCTCCATTCTAAATCCTTTCTCTGCCTCCCTTCATTTCAAATACCACAACAACGCAACTTCATTTTCTTCTGTATTCACGTAATTTAATAGATTAGATTGTAAACCATGTTCTTACTTTCTCTCTCGCGATTTGTGTGCACAAATTTATTTGAACTAAATACTAAAATAATTCCGTTTTTACTTTTGAATACCTACAAAAATCACAATTATAATTTTTATGTTCTAACTCCCTATCGGTAGATTTGATATTCGCTTTATACTTAATAACTTAATATATAAATTCACCAGCGTCCTGTTTAGGAAAAACGTATCCTCAATTTAATCCCAGAAATATATTCAATAGTAAACCTGCATTACATGTCCATGATTTTCTGTTTTTGTAAACACCTTACTTGAAAGGTAAGAGTTTAAACTCAGAGTAATATCAATATGGATAAGTAGTATAATAAAATAACTCCAAAATTTGTGGTGGAAAAACACCTTTGTTCTAACTGTTGCAAAAGGATCATATTGTGAATAGCTTTAAACTAAAATGATAAAATTTACGTAGAAGACGATCGAACGACCTGGAAACTATGGTGAAGCTTAGTAATATGGAGTTACCTTAACACAGGATTCTTATTGAATTTAAATTCATGAAATCTTTTGAATATCCAATTGTAAGGAATTCTACTTTAAAGTCGTATAACGTGTGATTACATTTTTCAATATTAAACTCTTTTCTATATTTAAACAAAGAATCTCAACATTTATAAGATATACATGTACATATAAATAAAAAAATTATGAAAAAATCTATTCTAGAGTATCATTAGATATCAGGTGAATCTGGATTGTGGACATTTAATAACTCACAAACTTTCTTAGCCAAATAATATTTAGTTTTGTAGTCTTACGTAAAGACGTGTACGTACACAAGCATGACGAATTGTATGTATTTATATTAAATTGTTTGACAAAACTTTGCAATATTAATGGGTGATAACATATTAATTATAGTTAATTAAACAGCATAATGAGGAAATTTATACGTAGTTTCCCTTTTTTAAAATTTTCCTTTACGGTGGCTCTTTTCTCTAAATTTCCGTTTCATCAATTCCCCCATATTTAATTACCTTTTTCCCTACACATTCCACGTATTTTTTTCTTCCTTCCGGTGCCTTTTTCAACTCGCAACCACATCTCATTTCTCCATTTATATTTTCCCTTCCGCACCTCTTTTTGCTTCGGCAGGTTTTCCATTTCACGTCCCGTAAATATTTCCTCTCTCAACAGATCGGAAGGCTCTTTCAGGCGATAGAGAGGTCCTTTACAAAGGATTTCAGTCTAGTAATTAATCCTCCCCCGAAAACGCCGCGTCTGCTTAACTCAAAGTGGGAGACAGTGGAGTTTTGCGTTGATAGGTTGGGATGTGACAGCCGAAATGCGGCATCACAATCGAACGTGATTTTCAGATTGATTGGAGTACTTGGGGATCGCCCAAATGGACTGATCGTTCACTTGGAGCCATTTTTACAACCGCAGATAACGCTTTGGTAGGTGTATGACGATTGAGACTCGTTGTGCCATCTCCGAGAAGTCTAATTACCTATTGCTAAATTGAAAACGCTTTCATCCCCTCAAAGCACAATGGGTTAAGGAAATCACACATTTGTGATCTTGGCTCTATCAATTCATCGGTAATTAGGACGGTAGATGTAAACAGAACCTTTAGATTTAGAGCACTGATACTATCATTTATTTATTATTATATATGCTGCAGAGTGAATATCTTCAAGTGGCAGCTCAAACCATTGTCAAAGAACATTTAAAAGACGAAGAAATCCACAATCCCTTTCACCGAAAGTCTTATTGATTCATATAAATATCCCAAAACAAAATCTTTCAATTTACAACTAGTATAAGAAACCCACAAAACTACAACATGACTTAATTTACAAAACATCCCATCGGTATTCCTACTAATTCATGTACACTACATATATCCAATAATTACAATTACTACATTTCACTCTCACAGTTCACATCGTTCCTTTTTCAGGCGAAATGTCACTTCATCATTTAGCCTCACTCAGTCTTAAGATAACAGAAAAGGAAGAAACATTCACAGTTATTTCTATTTTTATTTTAAGGTCAGCTTGCTACTTTTTAATTAACATTCATTCATTTTCACATCATTTTTGATATCCTAAGATAACAGTATTTTCTAATAATAATAAAATTATCCTATAATAACATTATCTTATTATAAAATTATGTAATTATATAATTTCACATGAATTTCTTCCAAA
Organism: Pachydiplax longipennis; assembly: GCA_036926295.1. Classification (NCBI taxonomy): domain Eukaryota; kingdom Metazoa; phylum Arthropoda; class Insecta; order Odonata; family Libellulidae; genus Pachydiplax; species Pachydiplax longipennis. Next base: position 1,833,845 of record JAVFKF010000030.1, on the reverse strand, counting down.
TTTTCCTTGGTTTCAATCGAAGTGGTTGTACTATTAAGCGTTTAAGCTCATTTCTACATCATGGATTATTAACAAGTATTTTCAATCCCGTTATAAATTAATAAATTGATTTCATATCTGTTTGGGTTTTTTATACTTTGCAACATGTTTATGCATCTGATTTACTACTAAAAGTTCTCTATTTCATCATCAAAGAAAACAATACTGGATGTAATCTTTTCATCCCCAAAGAAAATAATCTGCTACAGTGAAAACCTCTTTTTCCAACATCATTCTGATGATTTCGATTTTTCCATCCAAGGTTTATTACCGATTCCAAAGCTGGAAGCTAAAAATTAAAGCTGAGTGTTTTGAAAAGGAAAATGTGAATTTTATTTTTCGATAGCCGTGAGCAATGAAGCAGCAAAAGAACACTCGCTCTCACTCAGTCCTTATCTTACCGGATAAAAATAAAAAATCAATGTAGTAGTGGCATCTCTAAACGGATATCGATTCTCATTTATTTAATTATAGAGTTCTACGGAAAACTAGATTCTGTTATTCGTTACTTTATAATTTAGAGACTTGGTCGTTCATCAAAAACAACACTTGCATCGGCATCATCTTTGTACCCCTTCAAAGCCCTCTTGCAGCTGCAAGCAATCCCTAAGGGTACAAGTCGAATGTGTTTGAGAGCCTCTGCTTCATACCTACTTGTGTCTCAAATGCCTGATCAGAACTGTAAGTACGTCTGTCATGAAATCTGCGGATAGGCACTTAGAGATAGTAAACGAATGGGGATGATTGAATCACACGGATCTATAACTAGGCTTAATCCAATCAGTTTCGATTGCCATCTGTAGCGTAAAGTGTCCATAGAGGTGAGATCAAAGGTAATGCCAAAGTAGACTTCTAATTAGTTAGACGTATTAATGAAGTCTTCTCGTCATTCCAACGAATATTTTCCACCGCGTTTAACGTACAATAAAGACTGAACTGACAAACTGTTTCAGGAACAGATAAGGGTCTAAGATCACCCTGAGTATGCGATAAAATTGGCGTGTTAACTAAGCCTTCAAAATCAAGCATGGGGAAAGTGTACATTTTATGTGATGTCAGCGTGCCAATCAGTTATTTCTCAGAAGTGAGGTGATTTCATTTATGTCGATCTATCTAAGGAATGTTTGAGAGCCGATTTCGCAGAATCTCCTTATTATACGAAGAAGGAAATACGACCTCTATCATTAAATATATTCAGAGTTAGGAAAATTATTTTGAAGCGATATCTTTCTGTAAAACCCGCATGTCGAAGTAATGGTTGAAATTATTAATGGTACTATATTTAGTTATATATTTATTATGTTATTCAATAATTATAATTGTATTAAATATAATTTAATACAATCGTGTTATAAATTAAGAATCGTGTTACAACGGCGTCTTGGACAAAAATAATTCTTTGGAGTCCAAAACTGTTTATCTCCTACATCAATTCAAAAAAGATTAGATTTTGGATACTTATATGATGGTTTTCGTCAATTTTATGCATTGAAATGTTACAGGGTGTTACACTTGGCCAATTTTAGGAAAAAGAATGCTCTCCAATAATTCAGAGAAACATTCGAATTCGTTGCAACGTGGAAAATTAAGGTAGTTAAGTATTAGTTTAAGTTTTTTATTTTCAAGGTTAATTATATTAAATATGATATCAAAGAAATTAACCTTGATAACCTAGATAATAAGAATAGCCTTAAGAGTCAAGGTTAATTTGAAAAAAATGAAGTTCAAGATGAAGGTAACTAATAATTAAGTACGACTATAATCGTTTTATTTTTACATATTAAATCACGACAAATTCTGGTAACAATAGATTCAAACATAATTATGAGTAATTAGCTTTAATTTGTGTACTTATATAAATAATAATAATATTGTGCTCGTTTAGTTACGTATATTGGAAATCGATCACACAATTTTCTATACAATTCTACTTTTAAAGTACAGAAAAGTCTGCGAATATTATCTGATTAGCCGTATATGATCATCATTATGAGATACCTATATATAGTGCGTCTATAATTTATGATAGTTCTTCATTATTATAAGATTTACAGTTGACAGTTATAGGTGACGAGTTTTTCATCTTTTCGCTGTTTCAGAGGACTAATCTCCAATGCATTACTTTTAAATCATTTCTTCATAAATATTATTCTAGTATTTCCTTTCGAAAGACATTTATTATAATTAAGATAGTTTGAAATTTTGTAGACACGAAAGAAGACCCAAGTAAATGATAAACATATACATGGAGATTTCTTTCGGTAGATGTAACTATATTTTAAAAGGATGCCCCATTGGTTTCGGGTACCCTTTTGCTTTATGGCTTTTCCCTTTTTCGGCTTTCTGACCGTAGATTTCCCCTTCGGCGATAAGAAAACAGATAAAAAAACTTCCCGTCTCCCGAGAGAGAGAGAGAGAGAGCAATATATGATTTCCTTTGTGTGCGTCGAGGTGACCATCTCAAACACAGATATAATCTCGGTGCTAGCAGACAGTGAAAGAGAAGCATAATTGAGTTCGTTATGCAAACGAGGGTCAGCTCCTTTTATAGGGGATGCTGCCATCTCATGCTGGAATGGCGAACTCGTCTGTAACGGTATATGGGAGAGGACATAAGGGTGTTGGCATGGTTCCAATAATCCCAGCCGCAGACACGCTACGGGACAGCTTCCTCGAAGGCTCTCCAAAACCGCTCTCTCCCCTCGCCTCTCTACATAAACCGCACGGAGTAGCGCCACGCTCAGTGTCTCGCCCTCCAGGCAAGCGCTACATCCGCTTGAAAGAAAGGACGCCTTTCCTTCAATTCGCCGCGGTTGCGGTGGAAAAAACGCACCTCCCTCCACCTGCTGCTGTGCGGGATGTGGGCGTGGTCCTTTGCAAAGATGCGCCTGTTGACGGGAGCAACAGATCCCTGATACTCGTCAAGAAAAGATTCCATTTTCGAGGGGAGATAATCCTTTTGTCTCCCGCTAAGATCCTTTCACTCGGGCTTAAACCCTTTATATAAAGCCGCGGAATATTTCTGAGCGAGAGCGCTGAGAAGGAATGCGGAGAAGTGAGTGCTAACGGTCTGTTATTAAAGGCAATTGACTGCGCGCTGAGCGTATTGAGAGCTGGGGACTGATTTTGTGCTCATGGCTCTAACAATAGAAGAATAATCGAGAAAATATCAAGACGCGTGATTCGAGATTTGAAGATAGGTGGGTAGCAGGTGTTCTGTTATCAGAGGAAATGGCTATATTAAAAGAACACTCTACGTGTAAATAATTCTACATATTTTGGTTCAGGGATATTTGAACTATCGGAATCCCAAAGCTCAAGTATTAGGTTGAAGCCTCTATTGGAAAAAAGGGTCAGGGTATTGGCAACATAGTTCCGCGAATCGGTTTAAGAAAATGTTCTCGCCGGATAGCTTAGTTGAACAAGCAACCTCTCGGATAGAAGAAGATCCCGGATTACATTTCCGGTCCCGTCAAAATATTTTCGATTTCTATTTATCCATGGGTTCTTCCCCCATAGGATATCGTCGTAGTGTGAAAGTATCAAAAACACAAGCTAGGTGAACGAAAAATAACTATTCACTCAACAATTCTTGATTCTAGATGACGTTCACAAAGTTTTGCTAGAACACATGGAGTTTATAAAAGTTAGTTACAAAATACCGAAAAATGCATGCCAGAGGACTTGTTACCCTAAACCAACAAGAATATACAAGTAATAGGAATATATTGATTAAAATATATAGAAGTATACGATAATTATATAATATAACTACAAGAAAGTAAAAGATAAAGAAAATAGGTAGCATAAGATATATACTAAACTGAGGAAAAAAAATCTCGTTAGAATGAAACGCACCAGGATTATTTCATATTTACGCTAGTATATCTCTCATGCTAGCTAATTGAGTTATTCTTAAAGATTTACATGTTAAATTACGTTTAGCCTTATGGACATATTCTTGAAATATTATAACAACACTTGATAAAAAAACGTAGAATGAAAGCGATCTCTCTATTAGTAGGAATAGATATCTTTTCGTGATTCATACTTTACAAATACGTTGATCAGATTACTTTTAACGCTCGTTGATACTATGACGATCGATAAAAAATAGGAAATAAAGTAATTGAGGTCACCTGGACTCTATTTTAAATGCGACCCAACAAAACTAGGCCTTCAGTTAACGCCTAATGCGCCCATTGAAAATCTATCCTTGCTTTGATCGATGTTAAACAAAGAGGAGTTTAATAGGAAATTAGTAACTGATTAGTTAGCTGAAGTTGGAAACGGGTGTGTAGAGAGAGATATAGGATAAAACGTGAGGAAATAACAAAATTGTATAACAATGTTCATAGAAGTGAATTGGATTGCTGAGTTAGGAGTTGAAAGGTTAATCGATGAAATAAAATTATTTTACACCGGAAGTGGCGGTCTAGTTGGAAATATAATTAAATGCGGACGAAAAGGGAGAGCGGAAATTAAAAGGAAGGAAAGTTATCACGACAGAAATGAAAGAAAGGGAATGTAGCTGGGTAGAGTATATAGCTATAAACATAGACTGGTATGGAGTTAAACAGAGGTGCAAATATAAAAGATTTTAAATCACATTTTTATATAATGTGCGGAAGTATGAAGGAATTAAGTTCAAACACTCAATAATTCGAGCTTATGCAGCCTTAAATATTTTGTCTTTGTAAAATTTTTACGCCCCGTGGATACTTGTTCGAAATTATCCAAACTATGTCCATTAACGGGTCTTTCATAAGAAATGAACGTAATAACATTGTTATACTTAAGGCTAGTTTGAAATACGGGTTATATATTTTAAAATGAATAAGGCAAGTATTCGTGATGCTTACTGCACGTATTTTTTGCCACAGATTCTTGAATCCAAGACATAATAGCAATGTGAAATCAGAGTGCCTCTGATGATGAAGAGAGAGTAGATTTGCGGCTGGGTTTCTTAAACGGAGCCGATTAAACGTCCAGGTTTATTGGATGAAATACTTTGTCGTTATGTAAGTGTATAAATGTGTTGTGAAAGCATAATAGAACTGGGCAATGCCTGTCAAACATCTTCCCGAACATCTGTGAAAGGAATCGGCTACACGATGCGTAAAATCCTCTACATAAATACGTCCAAGTAATCGATGACAGGTGTATCGCGTGTATAAATATAATTTACTGTTTCATTCACGAATTTCCGAATAGAAACAAAATCTCGTAAGTTTTCCGCGGCTCAATTAGTACCTTTTGCGGCGTGCAGTTCGGAGTACTCGAGACTAGAGGTTAGAATTAGAGCAGAGGGTGAAGAAAATCCGTCGTAGCAGTAAAGGGCTGTAAACAAAGGTATACCTTTTGCTTACTCTGAATGAAAGCAAAATTTAGAAAAGAAAATGAAGCAAAGGGAATATTTTCAGAATAGGTTATATGAGGGCAGGGAAGACCCGACGGTACAAACGAACGAAGCGTTGCTTGGGGCGAACTTTTAGGAACTAAGAACTTAGCTCTGTTGCATCGGGGTGTAAACAAATCCAGGAATTATATCAACGCAGGCAGACTTAATAGATACACGTCTTTTAGATAATGCTTTAGAATTCCGGAAAATTCGTCCGTCGTCTTCAAATCCCTGCAAAAACTATAAAAGGGTCATTTATCAACGTCTGTAGCAGAAGGTTATTTTTAGTTTCTTTAATTTAACACCGTAAAATTTTGAATACTCTGTAAATATTTGCACAGGAATTAATTACCACGTCACAATGAATTCCTGGGTTACGAATGTGTTGATTGAGGGAAAGACGGCGTAAAGGCCGAAATAAAAACGTTACGTTGGCTAGGGCAGAAAATAGATGATTTTTAATACAATGGTGGAGTATAAGGGTAATAAGGATGATAAAATAGTTAGGGAAAGAGATATGAATAGCTAATTAAAAACAATGAATGAGATACGGAACATATGTTCAGTGTGAGATATGAAAGGGAATGTGCTAAATTTTGAACATGTATATTACTTTGTAGAAGTGTTAGAACGGGAAATCGTTGAGGATAAGACTGAACCAATGGAGAGAGATTGGTCTGAAAGGTACGATCTCTCTAGTATGTGAATGCTACTCATACACGTGAGAGAGATGAGGAATCATCCACTCTTTCATTTCCCCTTCTCTTTTCCCAGAACAGATGCGGAAGTGGAGTCAGCAAGTTAGCGAAGATGTCCGTGTGTCCGCCCCAACTTTTCCTCATCTGAAACTTGCTCCGAGCATTCTCTCACCCAAATTAAGCCGAGTTTCATACTCCGCGGCGCGAAAAGCGTAGTTTTGAATTCGATTACGGGCATATGTCGCTCCGTCCTAATTCTCATTGAATGCCCTCGTATAAGACACATTTATTTCCAGCTTTTAGAATCCGCCACGCTTCTCAGAAATTACATTCATTCATTCGTATTACGAATTATATATACGTGTAACTTGTTTAATTAAATGAGAGAATATATCAAATTTTTATTTGAAAAGAGTTGATAACTCTTAAAATTTAAAACAGAAACTATGATGTAGTACAGGTACTTACATACAGCGTCCATATTAATTTTTAAATGTTGGTGTGAGATTATTTATTGCTATTACATTTCTGTAAATGAAAAAAAAAACTTGTGGCTTGAAGTTGACGATGATTTCCTAAGGATTCGACGCAAAAAGTATGTATGTATATATGAAAAAACTTCTTAAAAATGAAGTAGATATAACTTCATAAGGATTAGGAAGGTCAAAGTCTGAAATTTATTCAACTTCTTTTCCGCTTCACTTCTTAATGATTCCTTCTTCTGAGTACAGCTCCCCTTCTCCTGTCTATCTCGAATAAATCACCAGTAAAAATAGTAATATTTTAATTGTATCCTTCTATAATTCAATTTCTGTAAAGATCAAAAACGTATGGAATGAAATACACTGCCAGTTTTCATTAATTACTACTAGTAAAGTTTCTGAAGCTTAACGACGAATCTTCAACTTAAAGACAATAATTACAACTTATACAAAGATAAGCTATATGAATATGCTACAGAATGAGTAATGGATGCCGTAATTATCGCCGTTAGTTCCATTACTCTGTCCTCTAATAATATTAACTGTTAAGGTGATTCCACAAAGCAAACAAAAAAAATGGTTCTGGTATCCTGGAGTATAGGCAATTTATTTGGCTGTTGTGTATCACCTGCTGCATAAGATGTAGGATAACGCCCGATTGAGGGAAGGCATAAAATAGGCATGTGCATGGATAGATATTTATAGTAAGCATATTTTTTAATTCTTTCGGAAAATAGGAAAATTCCAACATTGCATAGCATAGGCGACACTTTTTTTTATTATAAGAGGCTTTCCTCTTATACCATCTGTTACTACCTATGCTAGCATTATTCAACTATTGTAACCTAAATATCATCAAAAAGTAATGAAATTTAAACTATAACATTACAATCATATAAATCCTGGACAATATTTCTCAGATGAGTGGCCAATGCAGTACAGATACCGTATAATTAAAGTTATTCATATTTCTTCAGTCATTATTTAAGATAACCTTTGCATAAACCTTTAGTGAATATAATTTCTGGAAGTTAATATTCCATAAGATTCATTAGCGCAAACTTCGCGAAAACTATGATAATGCACCAAGTCTTAGAAAAGACTATCATAATTACTATAATGTTTGTCTACTATGATGACTCGGCAGTAAGAAAAACTATAAAACCAACTTTGTGTGAAAGTTAAATACCGCAAGAACATATTCAGCATAAGACGTTGATGCGAACCTTTCGAGCTAATTTAATTCAGTTACCCCATTAGCAATTAAACTTAATATACATAAATAAAATGAATATGAATAAAAAGGAACATTTAAATTTAGAAAAGGGGATTTTCCTAGATTTTTTATAAACTTAACTATTTTATTAGAATCAGTTCTATGACTAAGGAAAAGCAAGTAAATTTGATTTGTAAATTTAAAAAGTGGGGAGTTATACTATGGAACATCTATTTCCACAGTAAAATGAATAAAAAGTAGAAAGTTTTAGTCTATAGGCTTTGATATTTTGCTGATGGAAGTATAGCTGTGATGACGTGCATGCTTAAAAAATTAGAAAAATATGTTTCCCTAGAACCTAGATTTTCTCTCTTATGTAGTGAGAAAAAACGCTGAAGTGTTTTCAGATGGCTCTACGTGACATGCTGTTTCATTAATCATTCCTCAAAGGAAATTGTGCCGTGGCTTCTTTAGCAATAAAAATTATGGAAATAAATCATGGATGTGAATGGAATTTCATTCCGTGTTTTTGTTTCTCTTGCGGTTTTTCCTTCCTAAAAAGATGCTTATGAGTTCCCGACAATATTTTGGGTAGAGTAAGAAGCAAGCTAATGGTGAATCTACATTTATCCTGCAAATACGAGTGAGGAAGCTTTCAATTCATAACAACTCTTTACGTATGCCCATGATAAGAATGTAATTGTCACAAGGGAATTTCAGTTTGAAGATAGTATTAAAAATATTCTTGAATAATTTAATTAATTTGCATTCTGTATATACTAAGCCGATTCATCGAAACAAAGATTTATGCATTTTCCATTAAACATCTATATAACATATTCTTATATCTTAATAAATATCTATACATACTTTATCGACAACCAATAATTAATTTTTTAAAAACATATCATATAGAGATAAGGAAAACGTTATTGGAGGAATAAAATGAAGTAAATTTGTTTTGGGAAATACAAAATCCTTGCGTCCATTAGAGCGAAATGGATTTGAAAATATATAAATACTGAACTGTTTAAGGAATACATATTCATCCAGGTGTTTCTTACACAGAAATTTTCAATTGCGTCGGCCTCTTTAACGGAAACTACTTTGGTCGATTACTTCCTGGAAGTAGCAATAATAAATAAACAAACTTTGCAAAGGTCAAGCGAACTTTACAAGGTTTGTTTACTTATGGTTAGCATCAAACTTGCTCATTATGCTATACATTACACAAAAGTGCTTCGCCCATTCACAAACTTCCGTGTTTGATGCTAAAGTGCCCCCACAAGCAATGTTCCTTCAATTAACTTCCCGATTCGGTATTCTACAAAATTTATTATTTTCAAAATTTGTAAGATACTATTTGTCATCCACTTGATTCTTCCCACATCATTACCAAGCAAGGATTAATTGGTAAAATGAAAATAATTAATCTTGAATTCGCGTAAATTCACATATTCATATCTGGAAAAGGATACATTTAGAAAACTCCCCTTAATAGCATAGCAGGCAGGAGTCATTTGATTAAATAATGCAGATAACATACTTATTCTTAAGGAATCATAATAACGAGTGAAATTTATATAACTTATGTACTCAAATTTTGTCAAGATGGTATTTCTCTGACAAAATAAAAAAGTCCGAATTTCGCAAGTAGGTAAAAGTAATATATCAAAAGATGGATGTGTCAGGTGCATCAAAAAGAGCTTAAATATTTATAAATTCATTTCAATTAAATGACTAATCGGGAAGCACATGTTACTATCCATTTCTCGGAAGTGTTAGGCAGACAAGCCTTATATGATCATTATCACCAAATAGTGGATCGTTCTCGGGAGAAATTTCCTAATATTTCGTTAAATTTCATAAAAAATTATAGAATATTTTCATCTAAGAAGTACCTCCAACGAGGTTTATTTTTTAATATGAAAATCGTTGATTTGAACAATGTGAACATTCTAACTCTTTAATCATAAACTGACGGAAACATTTTTTGTATAATATATACTGAAAGTTATATGTTATTATTCCCACCTGATCAATTTAAACCTAGTTAGAGTTTCATCTCAGCCGCATTATTAATGCAAAGGAAAGCAACAAGGCAGTGTCTGGTTATAAATGCGAAATTCCCCTCCGTGTTGTTGAGTCCCTCGTTGACGCTAAACATACAATCTTAGGTCCGCATTAATCTCGGCCTAATGAACAGTCACGAAAAGAATGAAGAAGGATGACGCCCGGGTCATGCATCTGATGAAAAAATTCCCTCCATTAAGTGAGGAGAGAATTAAGGGAGGAATTTATGTCGAGCCCGCAAATGCGGGAGTAGAAGGATTCCGATATTTTTCTCGAGAAATTTCGAGGACATGGGCAGCTTCATTTCGGCCTTCGTGGAAAACGTAAGAGTGGCTTAATAAGGTCTAATGAAGTCGGGATCGCTGAAAGAGAGCATTACTTTTTAATTTACATAAGTCTCCATGGTGACTGAAATCTTCGCCTCTGATTCTGGGGTAGATTATGAGAGAGTCATCGTTTCGAGAATACTCGGATGCACTCTCGCCAATGTTTTTCCATTACCGACGCGTAATTATTTTTGGAGAACACCACGTCATCAAAACGGTGAAGATTTATTCAACACTCAATGCCGCTAAATGTAAGACTTCTATCGAGGAGGTTAGAAAATAATGTTTTATTAATGCTTTGCTTCTTTCACACTTAAATTACCACTTTTGGTACTTGTTTAAGTTAAAAAATTTACTTGAAAATAAATTATTTTAACAAACTTCCGCCATGAACGTGAAACATTGTTTTTCTTTTATAAACTCCCATAAATGAAACCTTATTGACATCTGGCCAACATACTGACTGAACTGCAGTACAAATTAAATGTGAATTATATGTATTTGTTAATTTAAACATTTAATTTTCCCATATCTTTCTATTGATATTTTTTTCAATTTACCTCACCAGAGATCAATACATTGAATAATATATATTTAACTCAACGATATTCATGCACAATTATCAGGTGAGTTTGATAAAAACTTTAGGTTTTGGTGGCTCGAGTATTTATTAATACGGAAATTTCTCTTATCCTAGTCCTTTTGGATGAAAAATTTCACAATTCTGAAGATTTCGATGTATAATGGTATCACGTACGTCTAACCCAAATTCCGTGAAAATTCATAGCAAAGGCAAACAACACGTGATGTGTCGTCAGCTGTGAGAAGCGAAGGACATGTGGAACCGCAACAGAAGGGTGTGGCGATTAAGTGGACCGTGTTGAAAGCGATTTACAAAGTTGGAAAGAATTATAGGCAGATTTCCAGTTAACAAGCTCAAGATCAGCCGTGTGTTTGTCCACCGTAGCATCAAGTGACATAACAAGACCAATGGAGTACCTGGACGAACACGAATGTCCACGTAGAGCGAGGATTTGCGGAGGCAGTCAAACCAGCCACTCAAAGCAATCTGCTCCAAAACAGAGATTAATGACTCTGAAAATGAATGCTTCAGTTAGAAGTACGTTTTGTGCGGTTTGCTTTGATTTCCAAATCTCATCGTTTCGGCGGTAATTTCGTAATCCGCGACTTGAGAAATGTCGGAAAGTGAAATCAATCGTGCAGTTTTGTTGACTTTGATAAACTCCTGACATTTGTTGAACTTCAGCTCCGAAACTAGAGCTTCATTTACCGCTTAAATAACCATTCGAGATCGGATGAAACTCGAGAAAATACAGTTTACCTATGATTCTCATTTAAAAATCGGAAACATTTATAGACTATGATACTTTCATGGTCTTTATGAAGCTATTTATTTATAAGATATCGATATTAAAAAGTCTCTTCTTGCATCTAACCTGTCGTTAGCAATGCTAATGAAACATAAATAATGTATATGTAAATAGAAATAGAGTGGAAAAGGTTTAAAAGTAATGGATCTAAAAAACCCTCGGCATTATCTTAGGAAAAATGATCTATAGCAGTATTAAATCCACAAAACTCTGCAAGCTCTGAATATAAAATATATTAATTGATCGTTCATCAATAAGAACAATTGCTATGTTACTTATTTGCATTATTTGGTGGATAAGATTCGATGGCTGTAATTAAAAATTGCTTTCTTTGGGTATAAAAGGAAAAACGAATTTTAGAACCGCCTTCGATATATTGAAAGCAAAAGAATAAATCGATACCATAACAGATTTAACACCCTTTCAATATTAAACTAGAATTGAAGCAGTTGTAAATTCTATATTACCTTCTATTTACCAAATATTTCATTTAATTTCCATTTAATAAATTGTGATTTGATCTATAAACATATAGTAAATAATATAAAAGTGAGTTCCGGGAGTGAAATGACTCTTCTTCAAATATTTACTCTTCCTGAAAAATAAAATACTACACAAAATCGTAACTATTTAATTTTCATGGCGACCGCATTACAAATAATAATCGCTCATGTAGTTGAGATTTTCGGAAAATATCACCCAAAATTTAATTTAAAATACACTATTTTGAAATTTTGCTCTACAGAATCGGTCCAGATACGAAGTGAATAAAGGTAATACCTATATAATACATCAGGAAGTTTTTCAATAACCTCTAAAATTACACTTTCCGAGAACTGGATTGCATGTGATGCACGAATCGTTTATTACAAAGGCTGATATTGAATTCAAACCTCCTTTTCTATTTCAAATAAAAATAATTTTGATATTTCATGATTTCTGATATGAAAGAGCTAAGAGAATATTGAAATATTCGGTGGAGCGGAGGTTCGTCGTTAACGGGGAAATTTTCTTTCTATGAACTTGCGATAGTTATTTATCAAATGAATTTTAAATTAATTTTCTCGTAATCAAAGTTCTGTCAATAAGTCTGTATGTAAAAGATCAATACCAAAGTTTCATATCATTCATGTGTCCTAGTTAAAACTGCACGAGGTTGTTAACAAGTTAATAATATTAACGTACTAAAACATTCTTTTTTTTCGAGAGAGTACGAATAATTTTGCAGCCATCGCATGTACCAAATTTAATTGAAATTAAATTAATGTTCGAGCATTCCAAATCTTCTTCCAAAAAAACCTATTCTCCAGTTAACTCCACCCAGTGAATCTAGACCACCATGTGGATTCGAAAAATAACGAGATTTGACACCCTTTTCCATTTCATTCAAAGGAACCTTTGACCAGAGGTGAACGACCCTCCACAACAAATTATTTTAGCAAACTGGACTGGAAGGGATTAAACTACCTCTCAGTTCGACCGCTTTTTTATGCAGAGGAATTTCATTTGACCGATGAAAGAAAGTAACGCATCGAATTAGAAATAACAAACGTTAAATTAATGATGAAGAATATAAAATTAATTTTTGGAGTACAATATTGCTTCTCTTTTGCTGTTGATATCTGAAAAATAATTTTCTGTATGTACTTTTGGCACTTCATGACGAGCCAAACTGGATCAGAAGAACAAAATCATTTGTATTTAAAAAAATAATTCTATTGTATTCGTCAAAGACAAAATTCTGTCTCTGTTATATCTAATCTTCACACTTTATGTGTAACCTCATTTTATCATTTCCTTTAACTTACGTTTCATTTTTTATGTGTATGCAGAGTTTCTGATTTAAAACTGAAAATGAAATAATTGTAAGAGAAATTCAATATTCAATCAACAAAGGTTCACATATAATTTATCAAACTAATCTTCAGATTCTATACAAATCTATTTACTTACATTTTTGATATAACATATTCTAATATAATATATTTAATCCAATTCTAATATAATATGTGTATGTAATAAAATATGAAAGTATGATCCAGAAATATAAATTAAGGTATACATCTTTGAACATTTTCAAAAATTTTACATGTTCCTTTTTTCCTGTTACCAATCCTTTCTTGATATTTTACCCTCCATTCTTTATAATTTTGTACGTTTGAGATTAATCATGTATGTCAATATCTCATATCTCTATGTCTTGCTATCATATAGTATTTAGGATTGGCTAATGGTTGGCTTTTCGGGTAGTCAAGAGGATAGCGCGTCCACCGTCGGGTAAAGCTGTCTCGGGTTCGATTCCTGGTGAAAGCCTATATGAGCGAAATGACTTAAGTTATCAGAGTACTTGTAACAATTTTACTAAGACTCAATGTCTTTGGAACCTTCCTGAATAGGTGAATTGTAATCTGTTAATATCCTTAACTCACGAACCTTGTTTTTACTGCATAATTTAGTTCTTTGCTTTTATGTTAGTTTGTCTTTTAGCAATATTGTAATTTTCTTGGCTGAATGAAACTTCCAAGCCTCAACTTCTCCAAATAAAATCTCTTGTCCGTCTGTCTGATTGAGAAAAGCACTTAACACTCGAATATTAGATGCACGGGAGAAATAAAACTTCCATCCATGCATCGCAGCCCTTAAATCTAGTTTTTACCCACGGCAAAAACACTCCCATGTTTAGGAAGCAAGATCGTCCTGAGATGACCCAAGCGAAACACATTCGGAATGACGCCTCCTTTATTAGCCTTAAGACTCCTCCTCTCATTTAAACTTCTCGCTTCGTTGAGACAGTTCATTTTGATTACGACGTGAGTTTTTGCGGTCGTCGCCTAGGATCCCCTGTTGGTAGGGATTTCAGCCGCTGCTCCGGTAAATATGGCGAAGGTGGTGTGTAACGGGCGACTTTGAATCCCTCATATCCAGGCTCTGCCATTGCCCTCTGCGACCTACATATACCCCGCAGCACACTCGGTTTAGCAGATGGACTTCGAAATCGGACGTAGCTTAAACCGGTTGAGAATGGAAGAAGTTCGAGACCAAGTTGCACTGTTGGCAAAATCGCACTGCAGGACCATATGGCATGGTGCCCTGATTTTCACTATACACCTATAACGAAATATGTAGACTTACTGGTAAAAATCAAAATTTTCTCCGATTATATATTTACTATGAAATAAATTGTCCATAATTTCTTCTAAATTAACTTCTTTACTTGTTGGTGTAAATGAAATTTCAAATATTGTAAGTTTGAATCATCAGCAAGGATGGATAAGACTAAAACCTCCGTGGAGAGGAATAGAAACTAATGCGGAAGCAATACAGATACTAAATATTTTACTAGATAAACAGCATAAATCTTAAAAACAATCACAATTTGGTAATTTGAGCATATAAAGAAATGTAAAGTACCGAATATTAGGATTAATCTTACTAGGGAAAATAGAAGGAAACGGAGCACAGAAAGAAAAGAATTTCCTGTTAATTTATAAAAGTGGTTTAAACGCAGCTCCACATTTAGAATTTTTTAGAATATAAAGATGAACTAACTCTGATGATTTCCAATCTTCGATAGAAGTGAAGACCACAAGAAGAAGAACAGCATGGACAATCAACTTTGAGTCAGAAAACTATGAAGATTGAAGCTTTTTCCAAACTCGTTACCGGTTCAAGTTTTCCTTAACAGTTTAAAATGTATGATCATGCTTTTTTGGGGTATTTTTGTAAGAACCGTTGAAATTCCCAGAAAATGTCTAGAAGGCGTTTCAAATCTGCCATTTTAAATTTTCTTCAACTTTCGAATGAGATGCATCAACCACAAGGTATTAATTCAGTAGATTCAATTAATAACGTTCAAATTACACTATACTGCAAATTATTTAATCATCTTTTATCTATATAAAAAATTGCAAGTAAATATAAATAATTTTATGTTGTCAAAAAATAAAAAATCTGAAACTAGCATATTTACAGCAGAGCAGAGTGTAAAAAACTTCGGTACCTTTATGGGAGAAGTTAAAAAGAATGGAGAAAATAAAAGCCAAACGTCAAGTAAAAGGAATGCATTAGAAAATGCATTAATGTAACCGATAACTCTTAAAGGGGTCTTCGTAGCTAGCCTTATTTGACGCCTCCAAAAAGCGTACAGTTGAGTCTCTTATATTGACAGTCGTTGATGTCGTGACATTTCTAAAACTTTTCTGAAGAAATTAAAGAATTTTCATGTCCCTAACCAAAATGAGTCCCGGCTTCGAATCACAATCACTTCAATTCTTTCACCTCAGTTTCTTGTTAGATTTTAGACCGCACAACTTCACATATAAAATTCCCTATCCTCATTTCCCAAATCAGAAGAAAACGTCCATGGCATTAAACTAAAAATACCAATACATATGTCAAGCAAAGAGTTTCTCTGCTTGGAAAATTATGCCGAAATTTTTCGAAAAGAATCCGAAATTACGATTCCCAGAAAATATTGCGAGTTCCACGTCTCTAAAGTTTGACAGGAGCGATTTTGAAGGGAAAAGAAGTTGAGGAAGACTTCGGTAAATTCAGCAAATAATGCAGGATGCTGGTTGTACCGACGATGAATTCAAGAGGAAGGCATAAAAAGACTACTGGAATAATTCTACCGAGAAAACCGCATGTTGAGTCCACGGAAAGAAGTTTTACTCAACGTTTTGAATGGCATAGCACTAGGATTCCCGCTTTAGGAGACTCTGTCTATTGAAAGCAAACTGCAAGGATAAACGGGTTAAAGAATTTAGAATCCTCGTCTTCAGCTTTTCTCCACCTAAGTAATCTACATTCGGCCCAACTCAACCTTTAGGAGAAATTTAAAAGCCGCTCATAAATTAAAAACTGTTTAAGCCTCAAAAATTATCATGAAAATCATCACAAAGATGATAGCACTATCATTTCCTTACTCTTCTAAGACAAAAATTGTGATAAATGAAAATTAAGATGCAAAACTTTAAGAACTTCATATTCATGAATTTCCTGTAAATGGTGTAGAAATATCTCAATTTAAGCATAAGAAAATGCCTCATCTAGATTCTAATTCGTTTCTCCGAGGAAATTTTTAACTTCGAGCATTTTCCTAGCATCATACATGATTCCGAATTTACTTGAATTATAAGTTTTTATTATAAAGTACTCTGTGATTAAAAGCTACCAATTGCACCAAATGTTCTTTCTCTTATGTAGCTGAGATTATTATTTCTAATCTCTAACCCTAACCTTCGTTTTCCTTCATTAGTGATTGGTGATTTTTCATAGGCGTAGTGATCATAATATGACCATGAAGAAGATTCCTATTTAACTTTAAAGCATATCAATTATAAAATACGCACCCATAAATACATTTCATAGATATGAAAAAAATATTTTATTTTAACAAAGTTAAATAAAAATACTTTTATAATGGAAATTAACTTCTACCAAGTCAAGTCTGACCTTTATACATTACACAGTTCGTACATCTCATTGATTTCAGGATTATGAATAACTTACATCATGAAAAATTATTCAAGAAGGAACAGAGAATCGCGATGAAACATGATTGAATCAAACCATGTCTCCTAAAAAAGCATAATAAATTTTAGAAAAATTATCATAGCTAATCATGTTATACAGCTCAGGTGGCGTAGGTCACAAATTTTATATGAAAAACCGTAGCGTGCCCTTCAAACGTATAAACAGAATTATAAATTAAATTAACCGGTTAATTCAGCTGGAATTAAATAAAGAAGTGCGACTTTTACTTCGTGATGCATGAATTCTGTATATATTCACCTCTGAGTCACGGAAAATTTGCTCAAATAAAATCGTAGGGATTTGAAACTTTCCATGCGGCTGACAGAGAGTTCGCCATTTCATAACGATATTTTCCCATTCTTTTGGGAAAATAGGATTAAAAGCCTTATGAAACAGTCGCGTTTTGTCTACGTGCGTGCAGTTGCTATCTATCTGAAAACCACTGGACCGATTCCAGCGGAGATTGGATTAACACCCCCACCCCATCATTTATATTGCGGATCCAAAGCAAAGGTCTTTAGCTCGACTCCCGTCACGTATCGCTTGATTCACGGAGCAATTGACCTCAAAATTGGGATTATCTCCTTTTTCAGTGCACGGGATTTCAATATCCGACCTTCTCTGTTGTTATAACAAAATTCATAGTGCTCTGACATTGATTTATATAACCCTAAATCAATATGGAAGAAATAAACAGGAACCACTTTTCGAAAAGAACCTAGTTCCTATTTTATTTGAAATAACTAAGCAAAATACCACACACAGAATACAAATTATTAATTAATTATTATTAATAATAATTAATTAATAATTTGTATTCTGTGTGTGGTATTTTGCTTAGTTATTTCAAATAAAATAGGAACTAGGTTCTTTTCGAAAAGTGGTTCCTGTTTATTTCTTCCATATTGTCATGGAATACCACAAAGTGACCCGCCAATCAGTTGATTTTAACCCTAAATCGTTTATTAACGACTCAACTATTATATATACAAATCAACTATTTACAACTGTTCACCTAAGACGATTTATTTAAAATAAGAAAATGGATTATTAAAAATAATATATTTATAAAACGCCTAAAATTGAAGTGCTTTATTGTAAGGTTTGAGAATGAGTAATGACATCCCTCTATAACCTAATAATGTAGTCTTCAACGAAATTTTAAGGAACTACCACTCAACCATTTTTTGGCATTGACATCATCTGAATATTCTTTTAAAATAACTTTTGAATCTATCCATCGGAATTAAAATGTCCATCATTAATTTTTCATATAGCGCCCGTTTCTACAGTCACATAAAGAAAAAGTCTTCTACGAGTGGGAGGAGGATGCTGAACAATCAATGATATCGAAATATTTCTGAGCTTACGATGCCAAAAAACTGGATCAGCTTTCGGATGTAAAAGTAGTAACCTCTGGAACATGCATACTTGATGCATATTTGATCTTTGTCCTGAGTACCATCCTTAAACAAAAACCAAAAGGAATGAGAGGCGATCCTGATTTTCAAACATTGCGCACGACTACATCGGAGAGCCGAGAGGGGAGATCGTACGTCTTTAGTAAAAGTTGTCCCTGGTTTGATTGCCGGTGAGGGTCTAACGTGCAAAATGATCTCAGCTGTTGAATTACTTTTAACAATACAACTATAAATATAATAGTGTTCTATCTTTCTGTAAGTTCATAGGTAGGCACATATAAGAGGTTCGATAAACTCTCTGTTAGCCTAATACGTCAGAGAATCTTCCCCGAACGGAGGAAGAAGTCTTGGATTACTGATCTTCCAAGAATCACCGAATGCGCATTTCAGTGGCTTTGCCACCACCCTAAGGGGGTAAATTTAGAATGAAGAGCTTAGAAGGTTGGTAATCCACGGCGTCTTTCGGGAAAAAGGACCAATGATTCTCTGGCTTATTAGGCTGACGGAGAATTTCTCGAATCTCTTATTCATTAATAGCCGAGTTCTTATTTCTTTTCTTTCAAAAGCACAAATGTATTTCTATTTCTAAACTTCATATATTAATTTCTTATTTCTAAAACTAGAACGCAGTATTTGTGTACGATGTGAATAAATGACATTGAAAGTTAAATTATGACAGCCAAATTCGACTCTTTTACACTCTTTCTCATCAAGTCTTTGGAACTTCAAATACACTTTACGAATTTCCATTAAAGTAACGCATTTAAATCCTCACTTTCCTACGGCTGATCGCTGCGATTATCTCGTCTCAGCTCTGAGGATAAACTGAGCCATACAACGCGAAAGTTTCGCATCCTTTTATTTCAAATAGCGGTCATTGAAATCCTCAACAATCTAATTTGCTAATGCCGCCTATTTTCTCAATACCTTTCATCCCCTCTCAAAAGAGACACAAATTAAATGGACGCCTAAGTGGATAAGGAGAGATACGGGCGAATTTGTTTGCATCTCTCCCTTCGATAAAAAGAGGACGCGCAGTGATATTCCTTCATCGATATATATTACTCTCTCGAGATAATTGCGCACTTCTCTTTCTTTTATCCCGAGTGGCAATTCCCCTCGTAGCAGTATATTATCTCGAATACGTATGAAAAATGAAGTTGACAGCTAACCGCTTGATATGATATGCTATTGCTATTCAAAATTAATGGACTGTTAGGCGTGTGCAACTCTAGAACTCGGAGGATCATGTTCGCAAATCGATACCTTATAAATCAGGGCACCCGAGGCCGCGGAGGAGGGGAAGGGCCACCCACATATACTCACATGTATCGCTCTTCGAATGCCATTATTGAAGGAGAGAAATTAGAAAGAGATGCCCCTACGTATAGTGTGTATGTGATCGACTTCATTTGACCTTGTAGTTCCTTTCCTTTTACTACTCCTTATTTACACACAAGGTCAGATTCAAAAGAGACATTTTCATATATTACTAGTTGTTTATAGTTTTCATTTATTACTAGTTGTATAGCAAATATTCACAAAGGTTACGCATATTTCGTTGAAACTCTCATAATTTAGATTCGATAAAGATTTTGCACGACAAAATAGAGAAATATTATTAAATTTCCTTTCTTCTGGTTTGGGTCTCGACTTTAACGGCTAGTCATACTAATTTTATTTTGCAAAAGAGATATAGCCTGCAAACGATAAAAAGTGAACTTTACATGTATTTCTTAAGAATACGCTTTATCTTCTTTGGGGTCGATAATAGGACACTTAGGTAAATAAAAGTAGCTGTTAAAACTAGCTAAAATTATCTCTATTCGGAGTACATTTCGTATTCTCTAAAGTTTTGATCCCGTGCAACATTTGATTCTCGATTTTTAGACGAACACACACATCTTACATTATTATATTAGATGTGAAGAATCGAACTATTCCTAACGCTGGATTGGGAATACTTCATCGAAAGCTTCCTCTTAATTAATCTATTTCATCCATAGAAAAATATTGCAATGAAATCATCTCATCTTTTAACTAAGATTTCCTTCGCAAGGGAACTAGATTTTTTATTTTTCATCATCCTGATAAAAAGTAAATCACGTAATTATTAATATCATTCCCGATAATATATATCTAATATTTTCGTAGAGACACTTTAGAAAGATACTTATCAAGCTTTTACTTCTATTTTATTTTTAAGAAGTATAAATATTCTTATTTTATTTGGAGGCATTCTACGAATAATAGTAATTAACTATTACCTTCACACCATAGATAAATATAAAGCATCTACTGTTCTCATTCATTAATAAAGAACAATAAAAGTACATCAATCTTGTTTTATGAGCATCAATCACATACATTTCCTTATGTATACCTTGTATCCTAATAATTTTTCTCTCGCCTTTGATTGTTAAGACGCATGAATATAACCTTTGAAAGAAAGTAATAACTATATCCTTTGTTTTCTAATCCAGATATTCTATCTTCTAATTCTATTCGCTAGTAATTATCGCCTAGAGTTTTCTCCGTCCGGAATCAATTCTTTTATTTTTCATGAAATGCCGTTATAGTACTCTAGCTGGAAAATTTTGAATGTACAAAAAGTAAGCGTCACTATTAAATGACTGACTAATGGGATTGAATAACGCATTATAATTTATCTAATGTCCTTTGAGTATCTCGCCACAAATTATTTTAAATCACGTTCCCTCATTTCACGATTGAAACTCCACTCGATCATTAAATATTCGCATGGATAATATGCTCCTATTTGATAATTCAATTAAGTGCTTTGATGATTTAATTACTACTATTCTACTAATTTTGTAATCAAACAAGGTTATTTTAGAAATATTTCAGATTGGACTACCACTAGTAAGTTAAAAAGATTCGAAAACTTCAGTAGTTTTTACTAACTATGATGGATAAATCCCATTTGATCAAATCAAATCACATGTTATTATCGGTAATTGATGTTGCAATCAAATTATTTTCAAAGAGGACTAGAGCAATCAAGTTAATGGCTAAATTTGATATATCATTTGGTATTTATATCAAATGATTCCATCGTTTGGGGTTTAACGGAACATATTTATGTCATGACTAATTTAGACTAATTTCATTTAACTCACTGAGGTAATTATTTTATGATTTAAGATGATTAGTTTATTATGCTCACGTTTACATGAAATGTATAAATAAATAAGTGAAACAGATAATTGTATGCATATATTTGGAGACGAAGTGGGAAGGAATAAAAATCCACTTTTCATTGGAGCTTCCAAATTATTACTCTTTTACTTAGAAACTGATTAATCAGTTTTGGGGAGAAAATTAGGAAGATTTTAAAATTATTTTTTTTTATGAAAAATCCTCAGATGAGATAACCTATTAAGTAATTGGAATTTCCCGATGATGAAAAAAGAAGTCAAATAAAAACGAATTTAAAACTCCCGTCCTTCAATTAGTTGATCATCATTAGTCCCGTAAATAAAAACAAAATGGTTTGATTAAATAGGCATAAAAGAGACCTCGATAAATATAAATACTCAGGGCTTTGATCTTATAGAGCAGCTGAATGAATTTGATGATTAATTAACGTTGCTCTTGAAACCTTTTTTTCTTTAGTATTTAGTAGTTTGAAAACATGGTGCACTCCTAAAAAGCCTCTAGTTATCGCAGCTGGCTTACTTAATACTTATCCATTTCTGTATCTTATATCACGGATGTGGATTAACAAATTCATACGCATAAAATACATTACAGACAAACTAGAATCTGTAAATGAGAAACGTCAACAATCTTTCCTTGCTTACCTTCGTGTTTTTACTCATGTTACTCATATTGAAATTAAAAACCAAAACTGCTGATTTGCAATGTGTTCTTTCCTTGACGACCAATTTCTACGCATAATTCTCACCGTCACGTCACGAAATATTTCAAAGGTTAAGGTTATCAGAATATAAAAGATGGCAAATCTAAGCAATCCCATTGGAAGTTAACATGTGTCGTTGGCATTTCCCAGTACGGTAATAATTGTATAATATGTAATCTCAATATAGAAACAGTAATAAAACGTCTTCCTTCGGGCGAGATTTAGGCTAAAGAGTCTCTTCTTAGATATGTTTCTTCATCGTAACAATCGAAAGAAAGAAATAGCAAAATAAGTGCACAGAGAAAAAAGTGATTCACAGGTTTAAAGACCGACTATAGTGGTATATGCCTAGTCCATAGGAAAACTATCCCACAGCAAGAGTACCCACACCAAGGGGATTGTGTAAATCCTACAAAACTATTAGATAGAAAGAAACTAGGAAAACGAGAAGGCAGCCATGTAAATCAAGAAAATCTTAACATATCTGCAAATTAAATTGCAAATATAAAAGGAAACGCGTTTGTATAAAAATAGATAACAATATTTAAAAGAAAATGAGCATTGTGAAGTAAAAAATTGGCTATGAAGAATGTAAGAAATAAAAATTTCCAATAAAAACAAAAAATAGATGCAAAACAAAAATTAAAATCTCTTTTTACCAACTTCTGTCAGAGATTATCGATAAAAGTACTTATAATAAAAACGTCTGATTATTCGGAAATGTATTAAGAAATAATAATAATAAACGAAAATCTGGTGCTTCCTCCGATTTCTCCGTTCCCTAAATTGGATGAATACATGATCAAATCTCAAATTCGTATTCAAAATACTAAAGCTCAGTTAATGAATCACATCACCAACTCACATTCGAATATCTCCGAATTGCCTGTTTAAGGAATTGAATACATATCTGCTCGTAAGTTTAGCGCCACATTAGCGTGATAGAAGTTTTCAGTAGCGGAATCTAGGTTGAAAGATTAAATTCCTCGGCCCGAGAAGTGGTTTCATATTTCAGTAATGTGGGAGCAGCGTTCATTAGTCCTTAACGAGATACGTGTTGTGATAGCAGCGGAGGGTAAAGTATCCCCGATTCCCCAAAGATTCGGCCCACCTGAAAACGTTTCTTCTGATATTTCTGTAGGGCGAAGGGAATAAGGGCCGACCCGAATTCCCCATAAATACACCCATGCTAATGGAGGTTCTCGACCATTAACCACGCCACCCCAACGGCTACGACAATAAGTTTGTTTCTCCCAATATGTATCCCACTATAAGGTTAGATTGTAAATTAAGATCGGGACCGTACAATGATCTACGCATACTAAACCTTTGCCGACTTGAGGTTTCGAAATTAGCTTATCTCTTCTAAAATGTTACATTATTTAGCAATCTGATTATTATTTTTCGGTTAAAATTTGGGAATAATCTTAAATTTTAATATACAGGTTTTTAGGACTGACAAAAATGTTCTGGAAGGACAAAAAACCTGGAAGATCTTTAGCACAAACAAAGAAAGAGACTTCCTAAGTTTTTATACATTTTATGTATACCTACAATCATTACATTCATTTTAAATGCTTACTAAGTGAAGAGAGCTAATTAAATAATCAATTTTACTCAGCCATAATAATATATGCAATCCTTATATCCATAGGGTGTTAAGAGTAATAGAAGAAGACATTACGTCAGATATCTAATCGATTTTCATGATTATCTCCATAAATATTCCACACCTCTATCCCTATTTCCTCCTCACAGTATTTATAATAGCGAACAAACATACACTTAGGTGCTGTAATTTTATAACTGAAAATATATATTTGACAAGTATTCTGAGTATTAAAAAATCGGAACAATATTCTTCCCACACTTCCACAGTAAATTTAATTGGGCATTTTTCGCTATCGAGCTGGCGTCATCAGTTTCCATCATCCCCTCTTATTGACTTTATTGAAAATTGAGTTTTACCTGAAAAATGTAACGTTTGGTGACAAAATAACTGTTCATAACTATGCATCATAAAAATGCCAAGAATCCAAGAACCAACAAAGGGTGGTAGGATCCCAAACCCCTACCCCATTACCTACTAAAAAGGGGGGATGAGGCCTACTTAGAAATATGAGGAATGAGGTAAAGCTTTCCTTTCTCACGGAGCAACAATACTATGAGGAGAAAGTCTACATAAGTGTAGCAAAGATCTATAAGTAACAAATCCCATAAAATTCAATGAGTGACAGGAATGAAAGCCGTTGTTCGACATACTCATACCTCACTACGTTTCACATGATCGCAGCCTAGAACAAGAAAAAGTACATGACCGATAATTTACCATATCCTATATCGAAAGACATGAAAATTATTCCATTCGTCAAAAGATGGTATCGAGAAAACTCTCAAATAGCAAGAGCCATATACGTAATTACAAAAAGTTTTTAGGAGAGCCAGATATCTGGTGAGTATGAAAAATCGTTCTTGCAAGTAAAAACGAAGTCCAGTTGGAGAGTTAGGTGAAGTTTTCTTGGAAGTTGGCAACCTTTCCAAACAATAACAAATTTCCTGTATTCGCCTATCTCACAAACTTTCTCTCGTCTATCAACCCTCTTCAGCCATGATAAACGGAAGTTCGTTTATTTAATCAACAACTTTTAATGTAATTGCAGAGGGTTAAGAACAATCAAACCCAATTCACTATCATTGTGATCTATAAAATAGACTCCCTTCAGGAAGAATTACGTTTAAGAACATCAATATGGGATGGACTTACCTCGTGGAAGGCCATTACAATGAATGAAAGACCGTTTCGTACACTTCCACAGCAATTATTCTTTCCGCAACATGTTTTGCTAGTGTCCTAGCATCATCATCATAGGCCTGATGATGCTAGGACACTAGTGAAACATGTTGCCAAAATAAAAAATACTGTGGAAGTGTACGAAACGGTCTTCAATTATTTTATGAACATCATTGAATTAAACTAGTTCTAAAGGAATGAATAATAACGGGCAGTAATGCGTGACTAGGAGTCGAACCCAATTCTTCCATTTTGTGTGAATGCACAAAATTAGTCACACTTTTAGCCAGAGGAGTTTCAATGCAAAAAATTGGATTGCGTGATGCTTGTACATTTCGTGATAGCAATTTTTTAGCATTAATGGGGGAAACGAAAGATCTTGGTTTAAGTTCCAGTCAAGTCTAATTTTTTCTCTTCCGTTCATTTCTTGGATATTTTAGGCAAACGGCTTTTTATAAAAAGTTATCCTTAAATCCCTTTTCTTGGTCGTTTTTGGTCGTTAGGTTATTGATGATCTTGTCATATTAGCACACGTATGATATATAGAAAGTTTTCTGCGCAACATACGGTGATGCATAAATATGATATATATATTGTACGGAGAAACCTGATAAGAGGAACCCTTAATTTCACTATAACTATAATCTACGTACAAAGTATTAAATGACTGATTATAGTTTAGGTTGATTAATCAATTACATTTGAAATTACATTGATGGAGATTATTGGGGTCAATGCACTTTTCGACCCAGCTATGGGGTCTGAGGTGGACTAACAAGTTATAATATATATACCAAGAAATGATAAACGAAAAAGTATATTTAATAACTCAATATTTTTGCGGTCCCGGAATTTCCGAGGCACATACGAATAATAACAACTAACACAAAAAAAGTTTCACATTAAGTCGTTTCCACGACTTCATTGAGAAGGGATTAAGAAGTGACCAACTGAGATAATGGAATTAACTGTCCCAGTTTATCGAATTTTGTATTGGATAAGTCTTTTTATCACTATCATGCCCTTTTCATTTACCATTGCCATCAAAAATTTATTTTCATTTAGCTTAGAAATATCGAACTTAATGACTTGATTTAGGTCTAAACATTTGACAAATATCACCTTGTTTTCACATTTTTTCTATTAACGGGCATTACACATTGAGTTGACTCGAACGAGACGATGGTCACTATATCCACGTTTTTACCGACATAATGAGATAAATGGACTGCGAACCCTATCAATATGTATACCGCGAGGGTAATACTTCCATGGAATTACGCCGTGAATGATACAGCACGTCAAAAGCTTGCGTAATTGGAAGCGTTGAGATGATTAAAATTGTGACAAAATGATGAATTGGGAGTTTGGGTATTAATCCGATTCTGTGCAGTAGTGAGGCTGAAAAATATTGCTCTATGCCGGTAATCCCGTTTAGAAGTGATGGGGAATTCAAGCGGTTAAAGTATATATTCGAGAGGCTATCGAATCCAAGTGGAAATTTCATTCTGCTGTCATATGGGAATAAAAATGGCATTCCATTTATCTCCCTCCGGCAAAGTTATTCTATCGTGGATTGAAATGTTAATTTTCTGGTCAATTTATGATATGCGTTTTGTGCAACACAAATATAATTCCATGGTGATTTCTATACCGATATATTTTCATATAAATATTACTCCTGTACGATAATTGATTCTCTATAAATGAGTAGAGGGGGAAACATTTGATGGTGAAGTTTCTCATGCAATAAAAAATAATCACGCAAATTATTAATACATTCAAATAAAGAAACAACTTCAGGAGCCGATTGCAATCTCTAAACGCTCTACAAAACGATTTTCTGGATAAAATAATTTCCTTCAGCAATATTTGATAGGTATCCATTATGACCTGAAATACTAAAGAAAAATTCAAGTACAATCCCATTGGAAAATTCTATACTCTTTCTTGCAGAATAGCTAATTTTTTATCTTCCTCAGAAATAGACGTGATTTTCTAGAAATTAAACTCCTAAAGGGATGTTATTAAAGTAGGTAAAAGGTACCTTTTGAGACATACAAGTCACTTCATTCTTAAGTACCCATACAAAATAGAAGGGTAACATTATAATTAAAGCGGGTAAGATATAATGATAAAATAATAATATACTAATAGTTTAATAGCAATTTCTCAGTAAAAGAAGTTAAATAAATGCAAACACTGTAAGAATGCATTATAGGGAAAGAATTGAGTAGTACTATAAAGAAAAATATTTAATATTTTCTTCTCTCTAAATTATATGAAAAGCGTTCATTATGCCACGTACTTGAATCATCTGGGATGGCTATCTCTTTTTGTACTCCGTTAAGTCTTTTATCAATATATAAAAGTTGATACCAATGATGCTTGCGAGCTGCATGTGGCTTTTTGAATTTTGACTATGAATTACTACATCTTCTATTTATGATGATTAATTCTGAGGTGGTGAAAGAAAATTTTACGAAATATTTAACGCGGTTCCTAGACCTGTACTGTATGAAGTTGTGGACAATTTGTATACTGTAAACATATACAGCAGAACCCGTTTAAATACCGCTCGAATCGCCTGGTAAAAATACGGCTTAAGAGGTTCTGCTACCCGTTTATAGGGTGTCTCTTCCCATCGCGAGATACATTGCAACCCGCTTTAGACGATCGTCCGCCTCATTTCACAAACCGAAAATCGTTTGCAGTGTCTTTGTCCTCCGTTCTCTTCTCGTTTTGTCTCTAATGGGGTTTCTTTGGGCCTTTTTGTTTGGGAGAAGAAAATGAATACATCGTGAAAGAGAACAATCTCCCTCCCAATATTGGAGCCGATTCAGAGCCCTGTGAGAGATCGAGGTGGTCTCAGGTATGAAGGTAAATAAAAACGCGATTTTTTCTTTGATCGCAAAATAAAGTCGTGAAATATCGAATTCGTCAGAGTGACAGCGCAGTGTTTTGTGAGCTTATGAGTGTCTTGAAGGGATTGCGCTCTATTTACACTACTATTGAAAAATGCGCAATTCATCCCTTGTTCAAATGTGGAAACAAATTACTTTTCAGTGGAATACAAAATGTTACAGCCTATTTCACAAATAAAGGCGCTCTCTTTTTCTCACTATTGATAAAGAATATGACGAGAAGATACCATCCTACGCAGCAACACTTTGTGTATTACTGTAATATCCCATCTTCAACATTAACTGGTTTCTTCTTAAAGAAGAGGAAGGAGATTGAAGAAAGATGACAAGTGTGGATCTTCAAAGAAGAAAATAAAAATCATAAAACATGAGGATCAGAAAAAAATTCGATTTGTTTCATCCATTAGGATTAATTAATCCTCTTATCGGTTCTATCAGAAAGGAAAAAGCAGCGAGAACAGAAGTTTGAATAGATAGGTTAAAGAAAACATCAGTTTGATCTATAGGCAAATCTGAGTAGTCCCTTAATCAAGAGAACGCTAAAATCTGTAGATCGATTATCCCCCGCAGCTAATTAAGGAGTATGAGCCCCGTAACATCTTTAATGCGGTTGAATTCGGGCTGTTTCTTAAGCTCATCACATATTATGTTAACAGGACTCTAAAGAGCCATGGGGTAACTATTTACATACAATCAATGGTTATTATTTGATAAGAGCAATCATTGAAGGATTATTATCTGGTTTTAAATGCAATTCTTTGCTTCAAAAAAGGAAGTTATAGTAGACACTTCTATACATTGCCTTCTAACGAGAAATGCCTTCTAGCAAGAGAAGAAGTATCGTCATATCCTAGTTAAAGCGCTATCCCGCTTAGTTAGAACGCGGTTTTCAGTCAATTCCCTAAAGAGGGCCTAAAGACTCTTTAAATCATTTAAAACGGTAATATGTTAACTGTATTTTACTTGAATGTCATATATTAGACAAAAGCAGTTGCAAGCACTTCTGAAGCATAAAAGAATATGCTATATGCTGCGTACTAAAATGTTTATAGCTAGAGTTTGCATATTTTCACGAACGAGAAGATAATTTGAGTTGACAGACCGGACGGAGAGATGACGGACGTCATTTAACTTATTTTAATGACGTATTATTGAAACATTCTTAGAAGTTAGATATAAGAAAAAGAGTGAATGCTTTTGATTTAAAACGCGTTTCACCGCAGTGTAATATTATTGCTAATAAGTAAATTATGTACTTGATGCTTAAACGTTTTCATTGACATGAAAAATGGCTTTCTGATGCTTTATAATTTGTATTAATAAATAAAAAAATAAGCATATGTATGGGTTATTTAATGTGATATACTTTAATATTTAAGGATACTTACATTACATGAAAGGACCTATTAACTTTTCACTATAGCAATATCTTCCTTTACAGATTCCTAATCCTCTTTCGCTAAGTCCTCCTACAAAAAGTGTCCCGCCCACTGCCTCCAATTTACTCATGCATTCCTTTTCAATATTCAATTTTCCACACCCGAAAAGCAGCCATTTGCTGAACAAGTTTTTATCCGATCTCCCAATAATTTATTTATCAAAGGAGTAGACCGCGCACGGACAAAAACGCTCATAATTAAGCCCCTAATTTCTGTACCAAAGCCGTAGTCATTAATTTTTCTTGCTAGTCTCTTTGACCACGCTACCCTTAAAGGATCTTCTAGGCTTCCTCATTCTATATTAAACAGAAACTCCAAAATAATAACCAACCCTCTCAACCAAACTTTTTCTTACCTCATGCCTTACATTATGCCTTCTTGGATTATATTGGAAATGGGATATTGGTTAAAAATTCATACCGGAAACATATAGCGCAAACTGGGATATCGGGAGGGACAGAATGTGTAGAGACAGGTCAAGGAGTGAGATAGGTCTGAATCTCTATCTCTTAAACAGGGCAACGAACCGTAATAGCTATCGCTCCGTTTTTGCCCTTGTTCCGCTTGCCAAATTTAAACCGATTCAAGCCGGCGTGTTTTTACTTCGACCACTGAAACATTATACCCTTTCGAAATCTATCTTGAAAATGTGTAACTTTTTCAGTAACACAACATTAACATAAAGGGAAAATAAATGAATAAGGACAACAATAGCACTCGAACCCAGGTCCCCCACATTCTGAGGTGACCTAATATAAAATAATATACAATAACAAAATATAATAGTGCAAAATATTACATTAAATTTTCGAATATCAATCAGAGAATAAAGTAAACATAACCGTTCTATTAGATCCATAAAATTAGCAATTAATTAAAATATCTTTGTTAGGAAAAGAAATTTAGAAAGGAATGAGTAAATATTATCGGTTACATTCCGGGATCAAGAATTTTAATTTTTCAGTTCTGGTCTTTTGCAGAAAATTTTATTAGAATAATCGGTTTCGGCTATTGATCGACATTTTCAGAAGCAAAACGAGGTAAAGCGTTGCTTTTTCTGCAAAAGATTTGTATTCTTTTTATGTGTTGTGAGGATGGTCTTTTACAAAATAAAAGTCGCTAAGTTGACTTGAAAACTATTACTTAAATCATGACAAACACATTCTTAAATTTCACAATATTATATTTTTATTTATAGCGATCCTTAGTGTTGTGGTAAGGAAACTCCTTTGATGATGAAAATGGAAACCTCAGCTACTTTACCTCAGAAAAGAAGTAATTTTCAAACGAAGGATAATCAGATATTTTATTTTTTCATTTAGTTTATCTGACTAATATAGCATCCATTGTCGGAGGGAATAGGTTGCAGACGATTTTAACTGGAAGTTGGCAGGCAAACTACAGTGGAGAAGAGAGGCACTGATACTTGGTAGTCATATAATGTAGGATTTACTTTTCCGAAAGTAAAGTAAAGGACAGCGAGTGGGTAATTATAGGGAAAGTAAGGCTAGCTAAGGGAAGATCAGGGTTGCATGAACTTGTATTTACTAAACCTCTGAATCATAAAAATCTCTTGGTCCAGGAACGCCCTTTTAACCGCAGTTTTTTAATATGTAAATTCTGTGTAAACAAAGAAAGAAGAGCATAAATATTTTATATCACCGTAACCTTGGGCGAGAAAACGTTTTCGACCTATGTTATTTAAATTATTCTTTAAAAAACATACATTTCCTCATTTTTATCTCATTCTCCAACTGTGTTTTTCTGTGAGTGATATTTTTATTTCATGAATATTAATCCTTACATGTTTTGGAATTTATATTGCAATTGTTATTACAAATAAATAGATGAATGTTCGCCTTGAGGAAATCTGGAATACCTACGAAATACAGTAAACAGAAACTGTTCATTTGAAAGCGGGATTCCTATTGTGAAAACAGTAATAATAATACGAATCACCAAGATTTTTAGGAAAGAACAAATATTGTACTAATCCCTTTGTTTATACTTTATGTTTGTTTTTCTGAGTCCAAATCTCTCATTCTCTCTCTGCCAGACAGATCATTATGCACCCTCTTTTCTCGGTTTTAACTGGATTTTAACAGGTTGTTTCCCAAGTAAACACGCAAATAATCAGTTTTTACTTCTCATGGAAAAACGGAAACGGAAAGTCTGAGTGGACCGAGATTCTAACCCAGATCTTCTATTTTCAGGGTGGCTGCTGCTACTAAGTAAGCTATCTCAAAGAATATTACAAGATTATGTGACGGAAATGTTAGTTAATGGTGTGAAGATAGAAATGGTGGAAATGTACAAATATCTTGGCACAGGCTTGGCACAAGAAGTTATAAAGAAGTGAGGCTGAGAATATAGATGTCAAAGAGAGCTATGTAAAAGAAGCAGAAATATCAAGAAGTAAACCTGAAGTTACCTGAGAAAAAATGTTAAAATGTAGGACATGGAGTGTGTTTCTTCATGGTTGTGAAACTTGGATCCTTCTTAACCATAACTACAAATTAATGCAAGCTTGTGTAAGAATGTAAGAATTTCGTTTTAATTAATCAATCAAAGGAAAATAAACTGAATGGAATACGCATTAACAGGGACATGCTTGCTGGGAGGTGTGTCAGTAAGAAAGGATGAAGGTAGACTTAAAAGAGGTGAAAAGTTGAAATGATAGTTTAAAGAAAGGGAAAGGATATGCAGAAATGTGGTGCATGATAGAAATAGATTGAAAGATTACTTAGGGCCTAATATTATATATTACCTCAATAGATAACACGTATATAATAACACCTAAGATTGAGAGAGCAGATTATTTTAATAGACTGGTGGCCTCCGAGATGAGGCGTGGCTTAGAGTGGAAAAGGTAAGTTTGATAAGTAGGACAGTATATAAGCATGTGCTGAAGTCAGTAGGATAAAAAGGGCTTTTGATACCTCAATATTAGTGCAAAAATACTGCAAGGGTTAAAATTGTTTACGAAAGTATTAAGAGGCAGGATGCATGGAAAAGACTGACACAAAAAGGATAAAAAGTTTTAAATAACAAATTTGGATAGGTAAGATATCGAAATAGTGACGTCAGCTGAGATATCTTGGAAAACTTAATTGGAAAAAACCTTAATTATATGAGTTACGCGAAAAAATATGTATCCAATTGTGATAAAGTTTTGACACTCTTTGAAATATAAAAGCTACTAGAGCGGCTTTATTCGAAACTTATAATTTCTTGACTAGAGCTACTACAATTACCTATTTGCGTGCACATTGCGATTTTATTTTAAATTAGTGTATCAAAACTGGTAAAAGAAGGCGCTCCTTTCTTAATTTGGCTCTCAGCACACTGGCTGTGAGTCCTGCACTAACCAAAGACTTATAATCTTAATTAAAAGCGTCTTTAACCTTGTGCATGAATTCTAAGAATATATCGTTCAATATAATGCA
The DNA here is from genome assembly GCA_036926295.1 of Pachydiplax longipennis. NCBI lineage: Eukaryota > Metazoa > Arthropoda > Insecta > Odonata > Libellulidae > Pachydiplax > Pachydiplax longipennis. The sequence goes on along the minus strand of JAVFKF010000030.1, from coordinate 1,800,780 downwards.
TAATACCCTATTATAAAACATACATTTTCATATTGTATTATTATTATTAGCTTTTGTAATTCTCTTACCACATTCCCCTTTAAAAATTTTAAATCAAAAAATTCATTTCTCAAATTTAAGTCCTTTCTTAAAATTGAATTCATCATCCCCTTGGAAGAAACTTTGCATCCATCGTGATAAATAAGGCGAATTGCTGCTCATCAAAATCTGAGGAAAAGATTTGAGTGAGTTTGAGAGGAAGGCCACCCTTGTTAATTGGACGTTCCGATTATCACATTGCAACCGAAATTCCCTTCCAAGTTCTTCGTTTATTTTCCGTTTTATTCGATTACGAGCAACTTTGGGTTCACTCGAATCTCGCTCGCACCTATTCCGGAACATTAATTCTGGCACTTTAACTTTGAATTTCCCCGCGATTCTACGTGAGGCCGACCGCTACGCCATACCGTGTCATGCTTTATTGCATTGGTTGGGGTTAATTAAATTTCCCACAGCCGTGGTTTCGACCTATTTCACATAAAATGGACTACGGCGAAAAACTCTCCCTCTCTCTATCTCACTCACTACACCAGTAAATCCGCAGTATATGAAACACTCGAATAATTCCACATTTTATTCACCAAAGAGAGCAATAAATACAAAAAACGAGGCTTACACGTGATTTCCTTCTCTTTTAAGGTGTACCACTCCGCTCAATAAAATTGTAAAGCCATTGAAATATTTCTGACTCTTTTTTTCGGATGTGATTTCTATTCCGGAATTTAATTAGAGATGAATGTCACACGAGACTAAATTGGAATCTCTTAGCGACGGAGGATAAATAACTATCCTTTTTTATTGCCTTTAAACGTGCAAACAAACTCAAAGTACGTAAAAATATTGATGATACGTTTGAAAACGAGTACCTTTTTATTTTTTGATATCTGAAACTAATGATCGAATAAACTTTAACATTTGAAAGCTGCATCGGATGTATTAATTAAGGAATAAATTAATTACATTATTTTAAGCTTTGATGTCAGAAATATCAACGGGATTATAGTTTCTGACAACTCATGATATATTATATTCTCGGAAGATAAATGCACTTTAGAAAAATACACTTGAAATTAGGAATAAAAATGTACCACATAATCTATTTAAATGAAAACTGTTGACAAGCAATCTTTGCTTAGTAGGATTTTAACGTACACAAATTTGAAATTTTATACCCAAGGATATACATATTTTGTCTACTAATATTTTTGTAAGCTCATTAATATATGCATGTAACAAATTATATTATTACGAGTGAATTCCTCCAAAATTACGGAAATAAATTTAACTCGTATTAAAAATACATAGCTATTTATTCATGCATCTGTTCCTTCTGAATAAGGAAAAATAATATTTCCTCTCCAATTTTAAGTACCTATTATGATAGAAGCTGAGGCTATAAAAATCATAACGCCTAACATACCTTTATAATAATTTGACAAAGTAATAAAAAACAATGCAATTACCCAATTAACTTAAATCGCTAATATATCAGGTAACCAATAATGTTAGTGCTGTTTAGTGTAATTAAAATACACAAGAGTAGAATTTATTCTGAATATGTCAGCTTTTATTTGAATTTAAGGACATGTAATCATACACTGTGATGTTTGAAGAAAAATTGATTCATTAGAAACGTACAATGAAAGTTCTACAAAGTTAGGTACGGTTTCATAATGTAAAACGGGATTCCAAATTCTTCGTTCCCTCTGGGAAAGCCCTTTGTATCTGTTTCATATCTCTTTGATATAACCTATTTGAACCAAACGCATGGGGGAAAACGTCATTAAGGTATATGAAAATTTCAAAAGTTGGAAGCGATGGTAAAAGCGCAGAACAAAGAATTTTCAACAGTGCAAGTGCTTTATTCGAAACTACACTCGAATTAATAGGAATCGATGACGAATCTAAGTAATATGCGCGGGTGAAATGTTAGTGAGAACCAGAATGTGTTGATAAAATTCCAAACACTATCTCTTTTCATCTCTAAAACATTTTAAATTAATAATTGATATGATTTTCCTGAAATTTTAGCCAAGAAACAAATTTGGCCCGTTTAAGTAAAAGAATTATGTGCATCAAATTTATAAGATCTTTCTTGGCTTATTTATGGTATTACTTAGTGGCTAATTCAACGCTTTACAAAACAAAAATATTTTGTTAGCACCTCAATGATTGGAGTAATTTCACTGTATTGTCTTTTTCTGCTCAGGATATCGCGATACTGTACATCAGCCATTCTTATCAGAATGAGCACTATTTTTAATTGAGATACGGATTGCAACGAGCATTTTAATGAAAAGCTACGACCAGTCACAAGCAATTATACAATTAGCGATTGCGTTTATCTGCACACACTAAACGTTAATGTAAACGTCACTGCACCGATAAGCCATGCAATTTACTTTGGGATGAAATTAAATTCATTCCGATAGTTATACCAAAGGGAATGCGATTGTAATTTCTAACGCACAGGGGGAACAATAGATGATGATAAATCTATTCATAATCAAATAAAATGTATCGCAACGAAGATATTACGTAAATCGAGCTTTAAATGTCAACTGCAAACACGCATGACGAGCGAAAAATCACACCGGGGAACTTTGCCAAAATTATTTCCCTTAAAAGTTTCTGAGCTCGCTCTTTGTTAGGTTAGATATATTTTGACAATTAATCACGGAATGCTCCACTTTCAGAGCTCGATTCATCATTCGTGAGCCGCGGCTTTGTTCTTCAATGGCTTCCTGTATGATTTATTCTTTAAAAGCTCAGATATAAATTTCGGGTGACGTAAATTCAGAATAAAAGGCGGGAGTAAGAGAATAACACTGGAGAAATGAATCAGAGGAAATATCGCCGGTCAAAACTCCATCGGGCAAGATACGTGTGACCATGCACCCTTGGTGCGATCCATTTTGGTGACAGCATCACGTTTCTGAGGCAAGAAGCGTGATCATACGTCAGTGATTAAGAACAATACGAACTTTAAGGACAATTAATTTCAAATTAAGCTTCGAGTAACCTAAGCCCCTAATTGAGCTGTGAATAATGAAATATTAACTTCTCCGTGCATAATTTAACGATATGCTTCTTAACTAGGTCACGATATTTATTCCGCAAAGCATTAAGTATTTGTCTTACTGCTCATAGTTGCATTTTCACGCTTAGGTATTAAAAAATCGTATTTATAAATATATAATTTTCATATCGTGACCTTCAGTTCCTCATCAATTTCCTAAATACTTCTCACTCAGCACTTTTTCCTTCTTTTCTCCATTTTATTACTTTGTTTTCCTCAATCCTTACCATCATCCAAAATGACAACGGGATATATCTTAAAGGAGATTTTTTATCCTCAATCTCACCCTCAATAAAGCCACACGCTGTTCTAAAAGATAAGATTTCACTATGAGAAAGGTACCTCTAAATAGAGGACGGGTATAAAAGTTATAATTTACACCAAAAATGAATTTGTAAAAGATATTTTAGAAATAAGCCATGAATCTCACAGCAGGCTGAAATCTAAAAATGCTGCTCTAAAATACAGAAATTAATTTTTTTCTACATACCGGGTTTTAAAACTTCGAAAGACCAATTTTAAATACATTCTGCACAGAACTGAGTTCAATTCTGCAGATTATTTTCAAATAATGATTTCAAAGAGAATTTAAATTGAGTAGTATTACAAAAGAATCCTGTCTTCGACTTTCCTTGACATTCTTTTAGTCAAAGCCGATACAAAATTATAAATTCTAACAAAATCTTATAAAACCTTTTATACTTCTCCATGTGAGTTATCAAAGCTGAATATTAGCACATTTTTGTCGGAAAATGATGTCTCTGAAGTTGTAGGAAGTTTTTACCTCAAAGTGAAAAAAACAATTGAAAACAACGTGGCGTTACTATTACGGGGAGACTCTTTGAGGTCTTACAAATGAGAATGTGGAATAAAGATGTGATATTTCGTGAATAAAATTTCTACTTTTCGTTAGAAAAATGTGATTGCATAGTTGGACACCTTTTTCGGTTTCAACAGTAGAGCATTGCCATTGAAGTGCCGACAAACTAAAAATTTATATTTTAAGTATTTGAAATATATATTTATTATTTGCGGAATCCCGGCCAGCTCTGCAAGTGGCAGGATTCCACAAACACCTTAATGGTAAACATATCCTCTCAAAGGGAATTCTGATAATATTTATTCAAGTAATGTGGTCTGAACTCCGTATCAACAAACAAACAAAACCACAGTCGGCATCAAAAAAGAATAATCCACACTAAGAATCTGAAAATTATTCGTTTTCTGTCTGTACTTTTGAATTGAGATGAATCAAAAGATAAATTAGACGGCTTTAAATCATTCTTCATATTTTTAATTTTTATTCTGAATGTTTCACTGAACTGATTAACCTAGAATTATCATTTTATCTTCGATTTGTATAACTCTAATTGACGTCTTCTATTAAGGCTGAATATTTCTTCATATCTAATACCATAGACAGTTTGGTGCGAAAGATAAATTTTGGATTGGGAGGTCGAATCAGAAAGTACGGGTGATACAATCAACGATTGAATTTGATTCGAACAGAAATTAAATTTTTTCTGGAACAATGTCGTGGTAAAATCTTTTCTTAAAAATCAGAGAAACTAAGTTCAACCCCGATTAACATCACAATGAATAGTCAGTCTCTATTCATAGCTATTCGCTCAGCATATTTTGGGTATTTTGAATAGTGCAAATGATAGCGATAACGATCATGTCTGACCAGACTGAGACTCGACCCAAATCTCACTTGACCAGATTGTAACTTCGCGAAAATTTGCTACTCTATCATATTGAGGAATAACGTACATATATAAGGTAAAAGAAATCCAATCGTCAGTTAAAGTATAGTTGATAGTCCTGAAGAGTACACCACATTATCGATATCCGATCTTTTAACCTTAAATAAGCATCTGAATTAAAAATCTATTTCACCTTAGAAATTTGCACCTACACAGTAAAAACTTTTCTATACATTTTTAAGTAAATTAATCATAAAAAATTTCAAATCTCTTTTCTAATTGCAATGGGAAGGGACATTCAAGGGGTCTATTATAATTACACTACTCCGGTGGAAAGAAACTAGAAACTGAACTCCCTTGATTTAAAAGAAAACATGACGTGATGGCATTTTTGAGTATTATTCCTGTACTCAGCATACAAAAATCTATGAGATTCAGAGAAAAATCCTCATATAGTTTTTTTGACCTCAGACTATTGTAATGGGATAAATGGAAATGAATTGGAAGGAGAACAGGTGATATTCTATAAGGTAAGGATTGTTGTTTTTGTATTGGCTTGTGTTCTTATAATGTTTGTAAATAGAATGATATTATTTCTGAGTCTGTATGAGACTTCTAGTATAAGAGATTAGTATGATTGATCTCTAAGCGTTCTTAGACAGTGGTTGAGGCTGCCGACGGTAAACAGCATCAAATGCCAAATAAATAAATGCTATGAAAATCAATATTCGTAGTATTACAGTATTTTTTAAGTGGACGTTCTCCCCTCATAAAATTCTTTCTCTAATATAAAAGCAAAGACAAACTACCTCACTCCTCATCTTACCCAGTAAGCCTCAATCCCTTAACAGAACATTTGGTAGCTAATGTTGGCGACTTTTAATTAAACCCACCCTCCAAGTTGAATACTAAACAGACAGATACTCATTCTTCAGCTCAATGCTCACCATGTTCTGCATAAAATAGCATTTATTCCGAATGAAGACTCGATTTATGTTAGCAAAGCACTCTTCCCAGCACTCACTTGTGTAACGCTCTTTGAGGAAAAAAAGACAGTCACTTCTGCGTGGAATAGCTCGCGATACAATCTCTCTCGGATTTATGCTGCTTGAGACGCGAGCACACTTAATTTGGAGGAACATTTCGGAATGACTAATGAACCCGCGATTTGCTGTATCTCCTGGGGAATCGCCGACGTCACAGGGAAATTAAAAGGCAGATAAGGAGTGGGAGGGATCGTCATGAGGACGCCGGACAGCGCCAATCGCTGGGATCTCAACTATAAAGCATCCCTCTTTATCTGAATGAAAATTAACCCCGGCCGATTCGAAACCTATTTCGTTACATATCTCTATAATTACTGCGCACTTTCTTTTGTTTGTTTTCGGCCGCTTATCTATCCCGTCACAAGGGGGATTTACTCGTGCACAATGCGGTAATGCTTTCGCATGGCTCGACGGCTCGTTGTTATGGGAACGGACGGGGATAAAGAGTTGACCCGCGCAAACAGTGGTGAATGTACTTGGAGAGTGTTTTAATTCGCCTTTTCAATAAGCCCAATTAGCATAAGAGAGGCGGAGAGATTAGAGGGACAATGGAGGAAATTCCTTAACTGCGTCCTCATCTCAATTGTGTGGAACTTGAGAGCGTGAGAGACGGCCTTTTATGGAAAAGATAAGGATCGCTCGCAGAATATAAAATATTTAAACATCCGAGTTTTCATATTTAATAAAAGTGCTCCTTTACGCCTCGCCGACTGGGAAAGAGATTAAAGCTGCTTCTCCTCTGAGGCCGATTAATTAGTAGTTTTTACAAAAGTAATTAATTTAGTAGTAGTAATTTTAAAATTGTTTCAACTTATAAGACCTTTTCGCATTCCGGGGTTCGATCCCGGAACCATTTTCGCCAGAGTTGAACTCATTGCCCAACTGTCTATCTGGGATCCCAAATTAATTTATACATTTTATTTTGCTTAAATTATTACAAATTATTAATTAGAAAATAAGTTTAATAAGTTGCGAGACTATTTTAAAGTAAAATACTTAACGGCGCCAAAAATGATAACTGAAATGGTAGTTTTGAACCACATAGATATTTTCCCAAACCCCATCTCCGATTGGTCGAAGAGGCTCAGGAACACTCTAGCAAAATTGTTCACTGAAATGCTGTTTGGAAACGTCGTATTATTCTCTGGAATCGATATATCCGCAAAACGTTCCCCATTCTACATCTACATATACAGATGTATTCTGCCGCATTTCGGTCTGTTGTAAGAGATGCATACACTTTAACTTTCCTTTCCTAATCGATTACCTTCGCGAATCGTTCTGGTCCTGAGAATCGACTGACTCTACCATCTATTTCTCTAATCTTCCTCGAAGTATCAGAAAGGCCTATATATCCAGCAGGTAGCATAATATCGGCTGCATCTTCTACAACGTACTGACACCGAATTTATTTAGTAAAATAAGTCTTTGATTGAAACATCTTTCTTCTGGACGACACCCATTCTGCATCCTGAAGGATTCGAGTAACGCTAACCAAGGATAAATAACACTGTTCTAGTCACTTAATATTAAATTTAAACTCAATTTAAAGTGTTGTTAATTCAGACAGTTCTGCAAATACGTGGATGTTTTACGCCTAAATCATTCTGGTCAAAAGGATAATCAAGGTCAAAATCATACCTCACTTCTCATCTTGCCTAATAAGACTCATTCCCACATCAAGGGTGGTTATTCGCCTTTCCTCTTTTAGGTTTAAACTGGCCTTGGGCTCAATAATTTACAATTCGAGAGTTCTTTAAAATCCGTTAGTTTTACATTACACCGAGATGGGTTTGGTATAATTAATTAAAATTTTGTATTTAACAGGTTAGTTTAATGGTCCTACTTATCAAATTTATTGTCATAACATAACGTGCTTCACAGCTGTGCTTAATATACATAAGCACGATAAATTCTCGCTGTATTGCATTATCAAAACACGGCTGGGCCTCATTTCAATGCCACGTTCATGCACTTCTGGTAATGGCAGAGAGTGGAATTAAAAAAATCGAAAAAATGGTAACCGACATAATATGTGTGATCGTATGAGTTAAGACACTACTTTCTAATTAAAAAACATGAAGTACCCACTTTAAATACCTTGATATAAAAACATTGAGCCGTTATAGCATTTCGTGAATATTTAATATAAAAATAATAAATTAGTATAGTCCTGGTACGTTTCCGCAGATAAAAAAAATTAGACTTTCTATGAATATATTATTCAAGAAACTAATTAGCACCTCTTCCAAAAAAGAGATTTACATATACCTCAAGTAAAAAATTCTAATTAAAAATTTGGGTGTCCTTTCACGTTTTAATGCCAACTTAATTGACTTTTCTTACAGCCTTTACTTTTCATGCAGTTTTTACTGTTTTCTAGGATAAAAGGTGTATGCACAACACTATCGAATAGTCACTATTTAAGGAGGCGGAGCCCTTCGAAGAGTTGAATGATTATCATCACTACTTCTAAGAAAATTGTTTTCTTCGCCTTACCAAGAGTCACCTCTATATGTATCAACTTTGGTTATATTGAAAGAGGAATAAAGAGAATTGTATAGATATGCATAAATTCGATAGGCCTCGAAAATACCTGCCTGAATTCTGACTCTCTAATATTGTTGGGAATTAATAATAGGTCTTTATTTAAGAACATTGATTTAGTATTTGATAAGCTTACACTTATAATTTAACGTGTATAATATACAGTGGTACTTCGATTTACGACTCTCTCAAAATTTCCACGACAAAATGGATTAATCGGACTACCATAAGTTACAATGCAAAACTGGGTTTCGAGATACGAACTTTTCGAGATGCGAACTCTGGTCTGGAACGGATCAAGTTCGCAAGTCGAGGTACCAATGTATAATGTGAGTTAAAGAACAGTTCGCACGTAGTCATAACGGTAATTCAAAGAGTATAAGAGAGCGCTAAACTGAAAATTAGCAGCATATCGATTCGCAGAAATAAAAAGTCTCAAGCAAAGTTGGTGTGAACGACCTCGTCTTGAGACTATATGCGTATTCCCTTAATTTCGGGAACTAATTCGAATCCTGACTGGGAAAAAGCGGCCTTTGGAGAAACGCCTTTTCATTAATGCGAGGAAAAAAAGCAGTTAATCTGCACCTCGTAAAGCCGACAAATTCCAACGCTATCCGATATTCCTGTTTATGTCCTTTGAGAAGGATTGACTCAATTAGGGCCGATCGAAGAATTCGGATTATTTTTTACGACCGAGAAGTATTTTCGCACAACTCCCTCTGGAACTCAGACCTTTTTTTTCAATAGGACCACGATTCGTCCTGTCTGACTTTCCAAAAAGAAGTCCATCGACAAAATGGCTTCGAAAAACACACCCACCCGTCATTCCTTCCGCCATTGAGTTTTGAACACTTATCTGCGGAAATTAGCAATTACCGTTGTGAACTGAATTCGAGCGGCTGCCGAAACTTTAATTAATGCAAGTTTAGGAACAAAATGTGTAGCTCATGAGGGGTTCAAGTGAAATAACTTATGCATAGATTCGTACGAACAGGTCAAGCGTATTGCCCTCGTTCATTCTGTATAAATGAGTTCTGAAGTGTGTGACGTCTATCATAAGGACGTAATAAAACGAAATGCTAAACGAATTACTTTTGTAAGTAGCACAGGGGTTCCACACCAGGAACCCTAGTTTTTAATAAAAAACGTTTATGATAGTTAGAGATGGAAAGCAAGGAACAAATGTGCATATAAATAAATCTGTATTGAAATGATAGCTTCTGTGCAAAGACGTATTATCCATAAGAGCTATCTATTCAAAATATGTATTGTAGCGGCCAGGAGATTTTGATATCGTAATAATGTATTGTTATGGCTGAGATATGGGTATTCTAATTATCTAAAACCTTATATTATTGTAATCAGTATTATATACAACATCGCATTATTGTATTAATTTATATTTTATTATTGTTGCATAGCTTTTTAATCGATAATTTTGCCACCGGATTATTATTCAAACTGTAACATATTTTTTAATAACAATCATATATTTGCGGGAATGTTAAAATTTTTGCAAGAGAAAGCGTTACAGGAATTCCGGAATACATTGTTTGTTAAGAAAGAGTATAAACAATGAATTCTAAATTTTTATCGCGTAATACGGATAGCAGATAAAAATCTATTGTAATAATAACGCTATAAGATAAACGATTTTCTCTTTTTACTGGATGGTTAGATAGACATTAGCAAGCGGAACAGGAATCATTTGAACTATGAACAGTCTCTCAATACTCCTGATTCTGTCATAGGATTACATTGTGCAGTTGGTCCATCATCTCATGATCATGCCGAACGATAATTATTAGCTTCAAGATAGTATCCATAAAAGTTGACGGAAAGTTAAAATAAAAAATTAACCTCGTCCGTTATTTTGTGATTTAAGATTTGAACAAACAGTGGATATTTGGAAAATTCGAAGCATATACGGTTACATTAAAGTATTGAGAAAATATCGAAGGTTTGATTTTTATAATCAAAATACGTATCAGTAGGTCACGTCTGATCCAATTTCATCACTGAAGAGATTAAAGATATTCCACCGCTTATCTTGCGATTTGAAATTTGGGATACGATCCAAAATCGCAGTCCCAGTTCTCTGGAATGGGAACAAAAAGTCCCTAGATTACGGGATTGAAATATCGGTATCATTTGGAGCAAAATTTTAAACTTATCCAGTTTTCACTTGGACACAGGACATGGAGAACTTTATAAATAAACAATTCAACGTTACTTAAATACGATCAATGAAGTTACTCCCTCAATTTTATGAATACTTTTTAACGTTATATACACATCTATACCCTGTCAAAAATTTACCATAGATTGAATAAAGTATTACTCAGTAGGTATGTACCTACTATGTAAAAATCGCCTAATTATAAGGAAAAGTTCTGAATAAACCGAACTAGGTTAATGAGACAGTGAAATCTTTGATGCCACAAAAAGAGAGCTGTTTCTTAAATTATTCATTTGCTAACTTTCGGAAGCTCTGCTCTTTCTATATTTTTCTCGCTTTTCCTACATACATTATTTACATTATGTCTGAACAATAGAGCCTACAGATATTTTATCCCTTCGAATTTTCAGTTTTAACTCGAGAAAAAATGAGCGGATGCGTGTTTTCATTCAAGCTAGATATTTTTTCCTTTCAAAGCATTTTCTTTGTTGAATCAATACCCTTTATATATTCACCATATTTAATCCTCCTTCGACTCAATCCTTTGATGCGCATCTCTAAAACCTGCATTTTCAGGGATTTTAATGAATAATCGTTACCGTTTGTTATTGTTTGCTATTCAACGCCTTCTTTTCCTCTTTGTCAGACCACGTTCAAAGTTAAATTTCATCAAAATTTTAATTTATAGATAATATTTTATTTTTGATCCATTATTTACTTTAAATTTTACTAAGAATCTTTGTGAGTGCATTACTTGCAAGAGTGGTCTCAGAATCTAGCCTGAGAAAAATTTATCGTTATTTTGTTAAACGGGAATTTTGAAGCAAATTATAAACGGTGACCCAATTTATCCATTGAAAAATACAGAAAGCATTTTGAGTTCGTTCAAACAAATGAAGGATAAACCTAAAACTAATTCACTACAACAACAAAGATCTTTTGCTGCTCTTACTTCCTCGTACTAATTGAATTCTAAGGGTAAAATTTTAAAACCTATTGACGAAACGTCCGACAAAGAAAATATTTCAAATATCCGGCTCAGTCTTTCAATCCGTTAATGCCAGCTCGTGACTTCGCATCGATGAAAAACTTCAGTTAAATATTTTTAAACACGTCGTTGAATTATAGGACAGGACAGAAAAGGCTGACAATGTTTTTAGACAGTATTCTAAATAAATATATATTTTATTATAAATTCAGAACGCCTTACTTTAATAGTATAATCCGAGTTTGTCACTATGAAATACAATAATCCAAAATAAATCTTGGCATAGTTGACAAGTTGTTGCTGCATATTTAAGTCTCGATTTACGAATTTAAATAAATATATAATTTTGATAAGATAACTTTGAAAAGATCAGTAGAAGACGATAGGTCTTAATTAAAATTCACTAGTAATCATAGTAGTATAGTAGTAGTAATCATCACAAAATGTAATAAAGTAATGAAACTTATACTAAATTTGAAGAACAACTATTTTATTTTGAGAAAATATAAAGAAGGCTTCCTTGGCGTTGATTCGGTGGAGTGAACTACTTCAGCATATTCACAATCACGATAACACAACTTATTTCAGAAATATATAACTTATAAAGAAAAAATACTTTTATATGAATGTACTTCTTCGTAAAAGACGAACAGCTGATTATGATGCAACTATCAAACTAATGGTGGGTTTCATAAATATACAATTGTGAAATTTAAATTTGAGGCAAGGATAAGCGTGCATAATGTTGTTAAAGGCCATGAATTGATATATTTCCTTTGTTTCATACCGCGCTAGTCCGATGCTAGTTCATGTAATGCTATGAAATAGAGAGATCTTTACTTTTACCTTCAGATAACTAAGCCCTTGTTTTGTACACCATGAGGTCCCTTTTGCCTCCTCTCCATCCATAAATTACCCTCATAAATTTGCGGCCTCGTTCTTTTTTTTAAGATTAACATGGCAAAAACGCAGCTTATTAAAATCATAAATAGACATTGGCTATTTTTAGCCTACTTTCTCGAAAAATGTGGATTATTCACCACGATGTTTTTCTGACCCTAATGTTCCTTAGATTTATGGCTTGCACGACTGAGGCTGCAGCCTTGTTTCTCTCGTACATTTTATACATTTGGAAGCAATTTAAAGTTTTATTTTCCTCGACCACTCTAATATTCTCTAGAGAAATTAAACCAGAGGTAATTCACCCATGTTTTTCCGAAATAAACATAAGGAAGAGAGCAGAGAATATTATTTTTGTGCTTTATGTGTTTTTCCTTTGATACTTCGTAGACAGCTTCCGCGAATGACTCTGTGTCAGAATTGTTCAATGGTATCCTTGACGGAATATCATTCACGTATAATTAACGACGCATAAAGATATACGACTGATATTTTTGTTCCAAGATTAGCCTTTTTTGCGAAGAGGTATAACAAATGCGAGATTCGCACTGCTACTTTTCATCTACCACGGCTCCTTGCTTAGTAAGAAACTATTTGCATCGTCAAATAGTATGTTTTCTGAATGTACTTTGTTAAAATTCTCCTATGGTTAAATACGTAATTCGATACAGTAAAAGTTCTTTAGATTCTTTAAAAGTTTAAATAAAATTAATTTAAGCTAAATTGTTAGTTTCTTGTCAACATAAATGTAAACTCAGCGTAATCAATTTTAGAGCACCTCCCTGAATAATATGATATGTGACCTCGCGATCAAGCTTCTAACTCCAACAACTGCCGGGATATAAAAACTATCCTGAAGTATACTTGCGTGAAATACATTGAAAATAATTTAGGACAGGTTTCTGATGTATGAGACCGTATTTTGAGCCACCTTCTTTTATGATTATGTGATTGCTCTTCTAATATCGATCACAACGTTAGATACCAACAAAAGTGAGGTATTATAAAAGTCATTCCTGCCATTCTGCGGTTATTTTTATTTTTATGCAACTTCAAACATTCAGCACTTATAGAGGGTGGTTATAATTACACTGGCTATCTGTACGTCGCTAGAAATTGTTCTGCTTAATGGATGTAGATGAGAATCCAAGTGAGCGTACTATAGAGAGCTTCTTAAACCGTTGGCTGTTGCGAAAGTTTGGCGAATATAAGTAGAGTACTTAAAGTGTTCGCGTTATGCGCAAATAATTATGTAAAATCAGATCCCAAATATGAAAAACTATCAACATTGCTGGTACTCGAACCCATGTCTTTCACTTTTCGTATGGAATTGAGCTAGCCGCAACAATTTCCCATGGTGGTCGAAAGTAGAACTAATTTTTCTCTTTGTATCTCACACTCATGGACTACATATTGTATAAAAGGTAAAAATGTAACAGCTGTTAATGGATAAGAGAACCGAGAATTCCCCAATCACCGATGTCGCCGATCGGCGAAGAATTCCTAATTCTGAAAATTGGCGACCGCACCTGGCGATAATCATTTCTTAGGAATTGACCGGCATCGGTGATTGGAGTATTCTTGTTTCTCTTAAATATAGCATGTTACATCGTATCTCTAACGATTGATAACAGCTTTCCTTTACATCTGCTATTTCTTTATAGCAGCGTGTGCGAAACTATTAACCCTAACGGCATACCAGGAAGTAGGATTTTGTTTTGCACCAACAAATTTTAATCTAAGGTTTCTCGTTAAGTTGAAAACAATATATATCTTGAATGTGATGTCTTGCGACTTATGAAATCTTGAATTTGGGAATCATAAAAGTACAATGCTTATCCTCAAAATTTTAAGATTTGAAGAGTGTTTAGGAATGTGTCATTCGCAAAGATAAAGATCAAGATGTATTCCTTCTAAAAGCCAAGTAAATGAAAACCCAGCAGATATCCGAAAATTTCCAACTGAATTTAAGATTAGCGTTCAATTTTTTTTAACTAAGAACGGTTCACTAACAGAATAACCAGTGATTGTACAAAATTACTGTAATTCGTAAGCATCGATAGTTCTTCAGTGAACTTTTTTTAACTTTTATGCAAAAAAGGCTCAGAAAAAATTAACATAAAAACGCTTCTCACTACGCTTCGTATTTTGAATTGGTTCTACAGTCAAGTTCTTCACAGCACACTTACTAATTACTGTGGCACATTTATCACCTATCGAGGCACACTATTGGTTAGCTGCATGCCTTTTGTAATACGCTGTCATAGATATGAAACATTATTGTATACATTCACAATGAAACGGAATGAAAACCGAACGCGAGATATATCGTCAGCTCGAAAGAAGTGCACTGCGCGAGAAACGTATCGAAAAATGTCTTTGCGTAACCTCCTTTGTGACCACCTCCATTAGTTTAGACTGGAATTATATCCGCTGTAATTGAAAAAGCCAATTCCGGGTAGCGGAATATGGCCCGCGCAATGCAAGGCCCTTGCTTATCCATTTCGAGTGGTGTACGGTCCATGATCAAAGCGGGGTTTCATATGCCTCATTACCGCGTCACCCTCTGTCCGCACCACCCCAATCACGTCCGCTGAGGGAAGATAGATGGAGCCAAGGAAAAATTAGGCTGCTTTGATAAAAATCGTGCGGCGAATCGAAAAATGGCAGATAGAGTGTTTGGGAGAAAAACGACGGACGGCGGTCACAGATCAAATAGATTTCTCTCGATTCCAATTTTCCTGGCTTTATCTAAATTTGGGTCAAATAAATCTCCTCCTGGTATGTTTCCCGTAATACTGTTTCCCCATCATCGTTTCCTCCGAAGATACGTTTCTTACAGAATCACTTCGTTCAACGGTTTCTATGAAAGGGCACGATTCTATTCGTTGGAAGGAAAGAATTACAGTTCGTGAGCTCAACTGGATAAGAAGTCTATTCCGCGAAACGGGTATCGCAACGTTATGAAATTGTGGGCCGAAAATATTAAGGGAATTTATATCCTCGGACTATTTGATGCTCCTTATAGAGAAGATGCCCTTAATTCTGAAGTTAGACTTATATGTACTATCATTAGGACGGGGGTGAGTTTTGAAATCCCAAATTGGGAAAAGATGTATTATTATCATACTATATAAGATACAGAAGAAAGAATAATAGATTACAGATCTTATTTAATTATTAGTATTCAGTGTATTAAATTACAGACAGTAAAAAATACCCGGTATTTGAGTTTAAATTCAAATAACAACGTGTTCTTATTTAAAGCACGAGGTTCCTTTTTGTTATTGGAAAAACCACATTTTACTGATGTTTTTGTATAATAAAAACGAAATTTCTTTATAAATTACCGTTGCTATTAAGCCGTTCTTAAATCCTCGAGAAGAACCAAAATGTTAAACTAAATAATTCTAATGAAATTATAGAGAATATGAAAGAGAGATTACCATTTTAGACCCTAGAGTGTTTCACTTATTGATATTTAGGATTGCATGTTGAATACAACTTGGTCATAATGTGATACTTTGATAACAAATGTAAGAAAGATCTGAATACGAAGTGTTTCTTGTCTGTGAAATTTTAATTATGATTTCGTCAGAATTCCTCGACAAGAATCCTCCCGGTTGGCCATAAAATTGCACATAAAACAGTCTCAAGTAATAATCTTTATTAACATAAACAGTATGCAACACTCAAGTAATCTAAAAACTCATTTGGAGAAAACAATCATAATTAAATATTACTCGAAGTAAAGCCAGCTCTTTATCAACGTTTTATTCATATATTGTTTTGTTGCTTACAGCGTTTCATTTCGGAGCTCTGTTTCTCCTTGGGTTTAATCAAAAACTTTAATTATTGAGCTACGTTATTCGCTGCGTATTATACCCTTGAGTATCTATTTCGAACTATCTTCATCTAGCTTAATTTTATCCTACGGTATCTTCTCCAAATGAATTTTATCAAGTACCGACTTATTCTAGGAAAT
Organism: Pachydiplax longipennis; assembly: GCA_036926295.1. NCBI lineage: Eukaryota > Metazoa > Arthropoda > Insecta > Odonata > Libellulidae > Pachydiplax > Pachydiplax longipennis. Next base: position 1,784,311 of record JAVFKF010000030.1, on the reverse strand, counting down.
CCTTCATTCATACTAAGAGGACTTTTTGCTCGGATGGAGTATCTTAGAAAGCTTTTGCTTGAATATTATACCCATTTTCTTATCTAAGATATTATCAGCCTGCTTATTGCTAATAAATACATCAAAGTGGAGAGTTCGATAAGATGTTTAACTTCTAATTCCAACCTTGATACTGTGTTATGTTCTACTCTACTTTTTGATATGCTTTCATGGAAGAATAAATACAAGTTTGCTAAAAATGTCATTTGTATCTATCCTTTCCTCGTTCTACTTAATGTAAGAGAATAAATCCAAGATAAAGAAAAGATTTTTGAAGAAATCGCTATGTGCTTCTTGTATAACACTAAACATATCTCCTTTAAGTTCACCGAGAGAAACCTTTCAGTTTAAAAAATTTTAATAAGAAAACGATTCGAGTAAGCATAAATGATTCTAACCTAGCAAAGTTATGTCAAGAGAATTCTGAAGTATTTTATTATATCAAGCGAGAAATGTGAAAAATATGAAGGAATTGCGGGTTTTTCGAAATTTTTAATCTAAATCAATAAATATGGAACGATGAAGTTGTACTATAAAGAACGCTAAAAGGGTAATGAGAAACCGAGGTTAATTTTATGAGATAGAGCCTTGTGCTGTTTCAGAAGTAAAATTTAATATTTGTTAGGATATAAGAGTAAAACTGAAGAGAAAGATGCATTCCAGAGAGAGAAATATAGAGCAGGATTGACAAAATCCCTCACAAATTCTATGCTTCCTCGCAAGTACATACATATTCATGCAATCAATCAATTTTATGCATCAATCTTAATAAAACAGCTCAGAAGTCAAGACTAACTGAATAAACTCTTTCCACCATAAAATGGGATTTAAGTCATCTCCGAGTCTTGAGAAGCTAGCGGGAAGCAAATGATGGCAGTATGGAAGTACGGAAATATGAAACACCAGTACTAATAATCATTTAGGTTAATTTATCATTGAACTGTAATATTTTGTGAATCAGTCATAAAATAGTTTCTCTATAGTGGAAAATAAATTGAATTTATCTATTAAACTTTGTATGAATTTGATATCTTAATAATATATTTTCAATAAATGGCAAAAATTAAGAAGCAGAATTAGTGACATCATAACTATAGTACGCAGAATGCGGTCTATGTGAATTTAGTTTGGCAGCAAATGTTCCGCAGCTGTGATGAATCCCGTGATATAGAGTATAATGGTGACTCGAATGCTTATCACGGATGGAAACATAATGGTCAATAAGGGACCCATATGTGCGAAATGACCTCGGCTGTCGAAGCATTTTCAACAACACCACTGCTGTAATGGTCCATATGTATCTTCGTATATAAACGCATCAACTTGTTATTTAAAAGAAGGAATGTCTTTTCTGATAGAAAGTAAAAGAAGGAACTGAAATAATATTTTCATTGATGCCATGAAGTGCAGGGAAAAAAGGAAATTTTTTTCTCAAAGGCTCTTGCCAAAGTACCTAAAATATCGACCGTTTCAGCAATCAAATTATCGAAACACTATCGAATTATTAAATCGAAAATATTGAAGTCTGATAGTTCTGTCCCCCGTTGTAATCATGTGACTACAATATGGGGTTAGTGGAAGTAGCTTCATCTCCTACATTTCTATTTTAAGACGATATACATAGTAGATACTAAATGTTATGATGAATAAAGCCATGCTTAACTATTTCCAGAGCAAAAATTTTCGGCAAGTTCTCCTAATTTTCTATAATAATCTGACTAATAGAAAAAGTGGTATCCACGTTTCATAAGAACACGTTTCGTCCAAAACTTTTTATCCGAGATTTGGTTCACTCAAGAAAGGCTATACTCAAGGCGTCCTCAAGGAGGGGACGGTTCAATCAAAGAAAATTTTACTCAATGGATATTCTATCAAATAGCAAAGAAGTAGAAAAAGAAGAGGAAACCATACACTGGCTGTTAAATGAGGCTGTTAATTACACTATTATTACAATTATATTCCAATTTGTTATGTTTGCCACACAAGAAATTGGCATAGAGTAAATGATACTTCGATATGAAAGCAAGGGTCGAAATATTTGGTCAAATATGATCATATTTTTGCCTTTTGCGGTTTAACTATTTCCTATCTGCACTCTCAAAAACTACCGTACGATTTTTTATTTTATAATTTATAAGTTCAGCGCACATTATTGCTGGAAGTAGGAATACTTCTAATTTTAATATAAGAATGATTATCGTCCTAACTATAGTATTACCATAATTATAGTTTATTCTAAATTTATTATTAAATAAAGTCTGCATTGTTTTCATATAATTTATACAAGATAGTACCTATTTCAAAATAATATAATCTATTAAATCATAAATTTTTCCTCTGAATTGGTTATAGCATACTACTTATTCTTGTAACTGTTCCTTTTTATTCATTTATTATAGTTGTACGTCTGATGTTAAAGGGATCTTCCCGTATATTATAAATTAATATATAAATATAACCTTGATAAACAACTCTTGGATGACTTGAGCGAAAAATCCTTGGATGAAATGTCTATTGATGAAACGCCCTGAAACTAAAAAAGTAATTGACTTCCACTCCTATATACTTGTGACTATTATGAAGAGTTACAATGATTGTACTTGCCTTAACACACAAGCATGGCTATTACACGTCACAACTGAAATATCTCCTCACAGAAACGCAAATTTTATATCTGTAATCTTTACCGCAGCTTATCGCCTGAACAAAACTTTGGTTCACTTTCACAAATTTTGAATGTCCATAAATTGAGAGCATTTTCCCCGAGAGAGTGAAGTTTGTGAAGGAAAAGCCTTCTGAAGAGGCGTCGCGGAAGGATCTCTCAGCGAACTAGAACTTTGAGATATACGTCACGGTTTCCTTTCTCTCGGAAGAATGTTTATAAGTCACCTGAGAAACTAATCAACTCGTCTCCAGGTGAGACATTGATGTATCCCTCAATCCAATACGCGTGAGATTCCCGACTTCTTATTTCGTACTGAAACTCAAAATTAATTTTTCAGCTTTCCAAGCTGTCACCAACAATCATACCAACTACATAATGCGAAAGGTATATAACAAAAGATGTAACAGATTTAGTCTAAAAGGGATGAGAGTTTTAGGTGATAAAGTCGTATGAAAACGTCAATCCTCTCCACGGAACTTAATTATCTAATTTGATCACTTTAACACGTGTAAGCCATAGAGACTCTTAATTTAATTACCCCATTTTATATTCAAATCATAAAAATAATAATAAAACCAGATGCGCATTTCTACATTGGAACGGTCGCTGACAGCTAACGGCCCCTTCATTAAAATGTTTTATTTTATTGGCACTTTTAATTAACTTTCATTGGATGATGGAGAAATCGGAGCGTTAAGTGTGATTTCAACCGTTATCGAGAGAACTGATATGACTGAGAATCATGTCGCACTGAACCACTGGAGTCTAAATAATGATTTATGTCCAAAACTGCGAAAGGATTCCGAATTACTATTCACGGAGCATTATGCCTTGGCGTTCTACGAAGTAAGGTCAAAACAAATGGTTTACATAAATAGAAAAGAAGGTTGGAATAAATCTGATGTGGCCAAGCTAAACTTCGCGGAAAAGAAGCTATGGTGAAGAACTAACAGTCTTTTTAAATTCTAAAAATAATCAATTTATTCGTTACAGTTAGTGTAATCTACAATTAGAAGATACCTAAAATACGAAATTACTCGTCACGAATACATTTATTGTACTTGAAAATTAAAGGTCTTTATTCTTTAGAAGTGTGGAATAATGTTTGCAATTTAAAACATTCTGTAAAAGAGAGAACAGGAGAACTATTAATGTGTAACTTACAGCAAAACTGCCGTATGTATGACTGTGTATGAAAAAAGTTGCGGTGTGATTCAACGAAAGCACGATTGCAAATATAAGTTTCATTTTAGAAAAACTTGGATCCAATTTCTCATCTTATTAAATATGAAGACCAGAGTAAAGTGATATCCCACAGAAATTGTTATAAGATCCCTCATTATCGATCAACTTAAAATCATTGTATAATTAGCGCATGTACGAAATTTTAGTTGAAATTAAACTGTTAGTAACCTACGTCTCATTAGGTGGAAAAGGACTAACAGTCTTATTATGCATTAACGCCTCTAATTTCTTATCAATGATTAGTATTGAAAGAATTCCATATCTTGCGTATGATACGTCAACTTATACTAATCGTGTTAAGTAAGATTTTAAACTTTCCTATACATTCTATAAGGAACTATTGAGGGACTATTCCGAGACTATTTGAGAAGTGTAATATAACCGCAAAGTTTATTGTATGAATTTACTTTCGTATAACTTAGTGTCTTCCTGCGAAGTTCAATATGCCTAATAGATCATTAAATATATTTTTAGTCGCATAGAGAATGAAAGTTGCCATGTAATGCGAGTCTAAGTCCTGTAGAATCAGTAAATAAATATGACATGCCGGTGGTCGATTAGACCTTTTTACCCATAATTGTTTTTGGTTATGAAAACACATAAGTTTACGAACAGAAATTAATCACCTGAATACATCCATTAAGTTATGATGTTACGTAGCCGAAGGCGATATAACTGGACCCATCCTGGAAATCTGTTTTGAAAGAAAATATTCCGAATATGGAATTCGGTTCCGCAAATTAGGTGAGGTAATCTGAGAGCTCTTTTAATTGCCAATCTACAGGAAGAGACTTTTGTCGATTTCCACCCTAAAACAATTTCGCACTCATCATTGGGCGGCGTCGCTCTTTCCAAAATATTTTCTAGATTAATTTTCCCGTCACGTATCTGCCGTTCGCACCAAAAGCACTGAAATTGGCCGATGATATGACTGAGGGTCTCTCCACAAAAACAATATCAATCAATGTATCAGTGACTGATTTGACGGAATAACTCGTAAATGGCAAAAAGGACTGAAGAGTTTTATGCGTGGAAGTGGTTTTCCGCCGGGGTGAGGATAATCAATCTATTGGCAAATAACTTGAGAGTTTCCCGAGTTTGCGAAAGTTTGGGGTTGGCGTTAAATGACAAGTTCATTCGCCGCCTTTTTTCGTTTGATCTCAACTGTTTAATTATGCTCCCGTAATTAATTATCCGCTCATCGACGCAACAATCGGAAACTACTCAACCAAGTATGAGATCAATATGGTCCACTCTGACCCACACTACTGTATCCCTCAAGAGAATGTCCCTTTGAGAATCATAGGCGATTAAGACATCTAACGTTTGGCTAACTTTCGATTCCAGTTATGCTAAAACGGGAAATATATATTCCCTAATATTTACAGAAAATGTTGCGAGCGATCCTTTTATTATATATATAATATTTTATCAGAAGGAAGCCTCCCTTTGTGAAGCATAGACGATTAACGCGATTAAATCTCTGTCGATCGACTAACTTCCGATCCCAAAGTGGACTAAGACGGAAAATTTTATTCCTGAATATATATAACCAATGGGTAATTCTTTTATTATTTCGATAAAATAGCTACAAAGTTTAAAAATATGCAATTCGCAGAGTTAGGCAAACTATAGTTGAAATCCATCCAGAATGAAAGAATACGCAAGAGTAATTTTTCAACTAATATACTTGGTGTTTGATCTAAGATGGACGTATAGTTGCTATCAGAGACCAATATAACTTGGCTTAACATAACTTTTAATCAGGTTAAAGAATGTATTCCTAGATTCATATAAGGGAGTATTGTGAGAGAAATGAATGAAAAAGTGCCATATAACATTCTTTCGTTTTAAAAGATCACGCATATTCATTTTCTCAAAGGTTCAAATCACCATGACTTACATATGAATTAAGTTCTTATATTCACTCGACGGATTTTTCTGATTCACTTGAATTCGAAATCATATTATATAGATATATATTATATAGCTATATATAATAGATTTCATTTAGTAAATTCATAAAGAGATATTTTCAAAAATAAAACTATTCAAAGATGAACCAAAATCTAAATAAAGGCAAAGGATTTTCCCGAAAGACCTTAATCTAATACGAGAAACTATGTTAAAAAGTGGAATTCATTCTAAATTTATTTAATTTTCGCATATTTTCGTATGCAAAAAAAGCTTCAAAGATAAAACAACTTCAATGGTGGAAACGTAGTTTTCAATTGCTACTCTGCATTTCATTTCTCAGTAAATTGCAAAGTCATTATTCTGCAAAGCGAAACAATTTTAAATTTTTAGCGCAAATATCGACGAAAAATTTCTGGAACATCCTCAAAAACTCCGAAAACAATCAACGCTTTTAGCGAAATTTCGACACGAAAACGTATTCTTCACAGAACACCATATTCCTTTTGCTAAAAAAAACTTTTGTGCGAATACGAAAAGTAAAAAAAAAGTCTTTGGTCGACTTCCTCAAGAAGTAGAAAGCAATAGGACCATCTGTTTTCTCCACCACACCCAAGTCCTCGCGTTTCACTCGAAAAATGTAAAAAGATGGGATAACTTTTATATTTACCTTTTCAAAATCCTCCAACCGCAGAAATCGTCAACCCTTTGATATCCAGTGTCTCTTTGAGAAAATATGAGAGTTTGGGATGGCAATGAAAAGAAACCCTCGCACCAGTCACAAAGCCGATAAAATCCTTTGTAAACGTCTCGGAACTTGGAAACTTTCTTTCAAGACTCTACTTTGAGGGGGGCACTATTTTTCTTTCGGGGAAAGACAATTTTCGACCACTACCCGTCTTCCATGAGAAGGAGCGCACTACGTCCGCAACTTGTCACTGTGATGTAACTCACTCTCGTTAAGGATCCGTGTCGCGCTGTTCACTTGTCACCCTAAATCCCCACAAATACACAAAATATTTCGTGACACCAATTTGCAATATTATGTGAGGAGATTCCAACGGGCGCGACCAGCGCTTCACTCTCCCGGGCCTAGAACTGAACGGGGAGGACAGTTGGGTGGGCCGACCCCCCCTCAGCATCCCTTGCGATCGCGAAAGGAGCCGACGGTGGCGGCGCCCACGGTGAGAATCCGAATTAAGGGCCCTTCCATACGGGCGCCTCGGTAGCGCCACTTTCTGAATTGCTCCTTCTCGGAATTAATGTGGCCCTCTGACGAATTACTCTTCATGTGTCATTATGAATATTGGCATGCAATGAACACGCAAATAAATTTGTCAGCTACTACCAATAGTCCCCAATATACTGAAGAACGTATCATCAAATCATCAGGGTATGAGAACGGAGAAGGAAACCTTTTACTATCGGAAGGTAATTAACTATCCATCTGAATAAAATAGCCTGAATTTCAAACCATTATGATCGCATTCAGTAGCGCATTGAATTATTTCAAGTAGTTAAACGTCGAATTTGTATGTGACGGAACGAATTGATTCGCTGAGTAAACAAAAAAATATTTTCTGATGAGAGAGATGTAAAAACGCAACTTTTATAAGACTCCTTAAAATAATGTTTGAGAGTCTTTTTTCATGAAGAGCCGCAACTATGTTAAGGTCAAAACAATGGGTTCATTTTATTTTGACTTTGCATTAGAAAGTTTAGGAAACTTTATTTAAAAACGTGAATTAGTTTCAGAATTTGATTTAAAGGCCAAGTTGAGCTCCCATAAAAGCCGCAGGTTTCCCACCTCTGGTCTGACGAGAATGCAGATTTTGCGTACGGGGGTGGTTCAATACAAATGAAAAAACATGTTTGCCTACATCTAATGGAAGGAAAGTTACCTTCCATCGTGTATTATGCGGGGAAAATGTTATAGAAAATGATAGGAAAGCAGATAATGCAACATTCCGCATGAATAATATTTTGGTAATCCTGAGGTTCACAACGAATTGACAATGCTTTTGGCTCAGTTTCACCCATCTACATCTACATAAATACCCCCTTAAGCCGCCTTACGGCATTTGACAGGGGTAAACTAGAAAAAACCACTAGAACTTGTGAAAATGAAGGCCCTTCGGATAGATTTGGGAGTATATCCGATAAAGATCTCATCACATTGAAAGTTACCTCAAAAATGGAAAAACTTTCAAGTATTTAGATGTGTATTATTGTATCAGTTGCTTTAAAACTGTATTAAGTAAGAGATTACTTTAGTAGAGAAAATAATACGATGCTCGAAATCTTTCGTAAAGTTAATGTGATCTATGGTGAGACTCATGGGGAAGTTTGAATTTCCAAAACCCGCATGTTCAAGCCTATGATCTATGAAAAATACCGGTTCAGGGAACTCAAAGAAATAATTCTTCACTAATTTGACTATCGTAAAGTAAGGATACACGAGTAACGCCAAGTCAATACAAACGCCGATGACTAATAAAAATCCATGCCCTAGCCAAGGTAAACTTGTTTGTCCGGAATTCGAACCCAAAACCTATGTACTGGAAGGCTAAAATTCAGTTTCTGATTCTAGAAATTGCTTAGATGATGGGGATTATTGAATTTTTTGAGTGAACTAAACCTACTATCTTGCATTACACTTCTAATGTGGTTACCTTGTATGTATGTCAACTTTAGAACTTCCCAAGTACCTGCCGAATTTAAAATTTCGAAACAAGGAGGGTATCATCAGTAACCTTTTCCGTTACAGTTCAGGTTCGATGTCTCGGAAATATGTTTGACTCCGTTTGAGCGTTAACACTCGTACTGATGACCAAATTTCAGCGCTTTCCATAAAAAATAAATTAAGAAACTTTAGCGGTTGTAACTCGTATGCCACCGGTGGCTGCCCCTTGCGGTTTCCAACTGCGGAAAAGATCATCACGTCGACATCACAAACTCATTCATCGCTCGTAAAGAACTTCCCATAAACGAATCCTTTGAAGATTCGGAGCGACCAAGTGGCGCCACTCGGCGGCCCCGTCGGACTCCCTCGTGGGAGTTCGGCTCTTTCCGTAGCTTCTCAGACGCTGCCCTCTTGCGAGAAAAGGCAGAAGTGGGCTGAGATTCTCTAGAGTCTGGATGAAGCTCTTTTTCATTCCCCAAAGGAGCATCCCTCCCTCAATCGCATCTCTTAAGTAGGAATGAATCCTCCGCGCATATTCGATGCTTTTTTGTCTTCTTTGCGTGCACCCACGCGTGTGTAGTATTCGTCCGTGAAGGAGGAATGAAAAAAGAGCCGCATTTCCCTCTTTTTTCGATTCTTTTCCTCTTGGGAAAAACAGTATAATGAAATGGCCATCCCCATGTTTCTTCTGTATATGCCCTTTCTGTTTAACATGCCAACCCTTCAGACTCTGCCCACCCCACTGGGAATAATACGACTTCAATGAAGAACCTTTCTACCATGGAACTTTCTACGACTGAATGAAAAGAATTCTACGAAGAAGAAGTCTAATATGGCACGGAATAAGAAAACTTCTATGGAAGATTATATCAACAATCGTAACGTATAGTAAAAATTCTACTACGTTAAAATTATTACTATTTACGTTGCATATTTCATGCATGACAACCAATAATGAACTTTTCAATCTATCTCTGAAAACTGCGTGCTTAAATAATATTTCATTCTTTTATTAAACACTTCTTACGCGTTAGACACATTCATAGATATTCTAATCCCTCAGATAACATCGGTTCATTTCGGTGGCATCTAAAGTACGCTACAGTAACTTTCAATAATGGTATTAATCGGATATTACAAGAAAGTAAAACTTATTCTCGCTTCACAAGTCGACGTCCTACCAAACATCATTCAAAAATATACAATATTCTTAGATAGGGTACCCTAAAGATGAGGTTATGCTCGTTTGCGATAACATCATTTCATAATCTAACTAGACTTCTGGAAATTTTAAAGACGACTCTAAACTTTTGCCATCATATACTAAGATACAAGTTAATCATCCCAATCAGAGGGTAAATGACAAACGAAATATTTTTCTATGGCTGATAATTCAATAGAATGTTTGAATTACTCTTAATTTTTATTTTTAATGTAAAGAGAAACATTAAATCTGCGATATGAGTGGTGAATTTTAGTCAACTGTTGTAAATAAAATTAATTTACTCGGCCATGACTTCGTGGAATTTCTCCGCAAAAATCTCCGTAACACTTCGTAACTCTCAGGGTATATTTCTCCCCTCTCATCTTATATATAAGGACTAAAATTGGGTACTTCACTAGACAATGTCAGCACGTAGATGAACACACGTCTAATTCTACTGTGGAAATAAGTGTTTTTCTTTTCAAGATGTCTGGTTAAATAATGACAATCAACTATTGTTAGACAGCAACTTTCCATACAACACACTTAAAATAATACATGCCTATTTAATATTACAATTTACGTTATTCACTTTTTTACTCTAAATGGCGATAAATTTAAACTGCCTTGAGAGATCCATTTACTGACGCTAGTAACATATTAGCTTAATTTGATTGATTTTTATAGTTGTTTTCCGATTATGTTTAATCTGCCAATTTCCATCTTTCATTATAATTCTTTTTAATATCTCATTACGGTCGGTCCTTCCTTTTACTGGGTTTTCATAAAATTATATAAATTACGTTATACTTAAACTTTCCAGTTCCACACAAGAATATGCCTAAGCACATTTCATTCCCTCAAAGAAAAGCGATTCTTATGACAAATTTCTGCATCATTACATTTACTGAAAATTGCGGTGTAAAGCTAAAAACGTATTTATTCGTAGTAAACTGCATATTCTACAAAACGGAAACGTAGTGATAAAGATTTGTGGGCCTCATATCTGAGAGATGAAAAATGGCACAGCCTTCCATAGCAATGCGTAAAAAGGGAGCGAAAAATTGCGATGCAAAAATTCGGAAAGCATAAAAGCTGATGAACAACCTCCGGAGACGGGCGCGATTCGAAACATGTTGGAAAATCCACGCATATCCTTGCATTAAGGCGGATGAGCTATTGCGACGAAATGCACATCGTCTCCTATACATGTTCTTTTTAGCACATATTTCGGTCACATATTTCTCTTATTTATGGAAGTCATATTTAAGCATGCATATGATTTCGGAATATTTACTGTCATTCGCTTCCCAATACTTTGATGAATGGAAAATTTTAAACGGCGGAGACTAAGTGAGCCCCGGGACCGCTACGGTAGCTGAGAAGGCCTACCAGGAACCTTAAAAACCCTACTTCAAAACAGAAATATTTTCTCACTGTATATACGATATACCGTAAAAATATAAAGTTTCTGACTATGTGTAATAGTTTTCTATGATAAAAGATTTATTATGGTGTGTGTATATTGATGTGCAATAATGGTTCTTACAAATGAAGCTTGTACTCGGTGTTAATGTATATATGATATTAATGTGAGTTTTCCCAAATATTGTTCTGATTTTCATCGAGCGATTTTTCGTGGTGTACCATGTTTTTATTGTGATTTTGTGATAGTGACACGTCTAAAAGACAGATATAAACTGTGATTGTGGGTTCTATGTGGTGTAAATTACTTCCAGGGAATACCAAGAGGATGTTATATAGATTAAGTCTTGTTGTTTTTGTGTGTTTCTTGATACTGTTTGTGATTATGGTGATGTTGTTTGGGATTGTTGGTACTTATTTCTTGTTTAAGGGACTTTGCTTGTTTTTGAATTAAGCAGGTGTTACCTGAAAACGTTAGAGGTTACCACCTGACGACAATCTAACTGCAGCACGTAATGTATAATACGAGCTTACAATAACAAGCTATGAAATGCGTGAAATGCTAATGCGCGACTCTAACGTGCGAGCAAGGCATAGAACCACAACAATTTTCGTCCAGATTTCCACTCCGGATCACCGATCAACGGGAAAATATATATCGCTTCATAACTGATTTCTCTTCTCCTTTCAAATTAGAACAAAGCTCGTTTCAATATTTCTTCCTTTATATCTTTACGCTACATTACACTAAATTTAGAGTTAAGCTTAACGTTACGAGTAGTTATTTTTAAGTTGAATTTAATCTTTTTCAGTTTGCCTTCCTCTAAAAACACTTAAGTAAATTTTGCATTGTGAAAATCGGAACGCAATGAACATCGGCTCTCAGTTTCGGTTCAAGAATTTCATTTTTTCGGTTCGAGTTCGGTTTTAACTCCGGCAGAAATAACGGCTCTTTTCGGTTTCGGTTTTCGGTTCAGTACATTATCTGGGTATAAGTGATGCTGAATAATGTCATCCTTCCTGATATCTCCTTATAGATTTGTTTAAGTAAGATACGTTAACAAAAGTAAGAAAATAACTCCAAATGTCATGTATTGTATCTTAACTGTGTGTAAACTCGGATTACCATCTAATATATTCCACAGTAGCTAAAGGAAGAGTCAAAAGTGTTTGGGAAAGTATTTTCGCGACTTGAAGTTGACGAATAAAACCATGCGTTGTGAGGATACCAACAGAGGAGAGATAAACTGCGAAACCTCAGTAAATAAAATATGATTGCGGAAAACGCCAGAAATTATTACTAAAGGCGAATGTGGAAGGAAATAAGAGCTCAGAAGAGGAATTTAAAATATACAAGCATGCAAAAAATCTCATAGAAAGAAGAATAAAAACAGATCTGGGTAAGGCATACTAAAATATTTCAATGCTCACATTAATATGAAACACGTATTAGGGAGAACACAAGGGAAATCTCCATTTCCACAATGTTCTTAGGACTGCGATACTGAGGGAAGTGACTTCTCGCTCTTCTTACTTGTTTAGAGCCGAACCAATCAGAATCGAGTCGAGTGAATGTAAGACGACGTCTTCGATAGGAAATTAAATCACCTTTTAAGGGCATCTGCCGTCACCTTACCAAATATCCCCCACCATTGCATTCAATCGGAATTCCAACGATCCTATAAATCAGAATACTTGGCTGGAACGGAAAAACTTCCCTCTTTGGGGAGATCTCGTCAGCAGATTAAAGCAAATTTTAGGATTCAAACAAAAGTTCGTTTAACTTTGTCCCAGTTAGGACGAGACTGCGTCGACAGAAGAGTAACGACCTCCGAATAAAAGACGTTCGTTTCGAAAAGGTGAAAAAACTGAAAGTTGCGCTGCAAATGAATATTATGGGAGAATGAAGAATGTTTTTCTTTTTCTCGAACTATAACTTCTGTTGCCGTGTATTCGAACGCTGAAATGGAAAAAATAGCGATAGACTTTTTGCGCGCTCCTCAAATCTTAATGATTAATGCGTATCACCATTAGCAATTCTTTTTTAAATCAGTCTTTGCTTTACTCAGCCCCCATTACTTTGCAATTAAAACTATATTAGTGGCCCATAAATTTAATTCTTCTACCTTATTATACCTCGACCTGCTTAACTTGATACTGATTAAGAATCTACGAATTATTTTTCTCTTTATAATGGATAATATCTATTCTTCGTGATTAAATGAATACTAGATTATAGAGCTATAAAATAAAGTGGCTTTTCATGATCTTTCAGAGGTTTTCGCGTTATTTAAAGCTCTTCTAATAATGTATTAGCATTCAGATCATAGAGGGTAACGTATCCAAATGCGTGTTAAAAAGCAGGACGTATAAATCAAGTAATGGATAGATTATGGATAAAGGAAAGTATATATTCAGGGCTTATGCAGAAACGCCGTGTAACACTAGTTTAATTAAAGGGAGAAGTCGACCACAGCAGCACTGATTGAATGAGAAGAAAAAGGGATATGAGGACTAAATAAAATAAATGGAGAGGTAAGAACACATGCAAATATATGTCAGAAAGAAATTATCCACTACAGGAGAGAGTGGTAAAAAATAGAAACGAGGAAGCTTCTATCCTGCCTTTGAAAAATGAGAAATCATCTCAAAATGCAATTTTGCATATAAGCACAAAGAACTTAAGTATGGGTGAATTAATGCCATTTATAATTTTTAATACGTAACCATGGAAAAACTTTTGTACTGCAACAAAGAAAATTTAGGCAAAATTAATACATAATGTTATGATGGCTGTATCATGGAAATATGGTACATAACCGTGAAAAAGAAAATATATATTCTTACAACCTACTTTAATTTTAAGAGTATATAATATGAAATATCAGGCTCCCTTTGTATTTACGCATTAAGAGCTAATTTCAAAGAAACACCTCTTCATTTCGTGGATTCGACAGTCAAAGACGATAATAAATATGAAGGATCCAGCTTTTGATTCCACTTTAAACTTCAAAGCTTAAGAGAGGCAACTCGGACCGCGTTCTCTTCCATTCGACATAAATGGGGATCACTCAAGATAAGTATAAACATTGAGGGCGCGATTTAATCTCCAGCTATTCCGCGAGTGATTTATGAAGTAACTCTTTATCTGTGCTGCTGATCCTTTTCGGCAATCCCATGGGCTCCATGGTAAAAAGAAACGCGCTCTCGATTTCTGCGAGTTTCAAAAACGCGGTATTGTTTGCGGGATGCCTCTCTCTTCCCAATGTAAAACAAAAGAGTGGTTTTTGTGGGGCTGATGAAGACTTGAGTTTCCTCGAGTAAATCTCCACCGAAATGGAGCTCAAGGACTAAAGCTTCTCCCGATCTTAGATAGCAACGGCCACACCCCCTTAAACCTCCTTCTCCATTTCCTCTCTTCCCAAAGCATCGACTGCGTTGTTCATCGCATTACAATGTCATTTGTCTCTTTCTTACTGCTCTCTCCACTATTTTTACTTTTACTCGGTCCATTACCGTTTGCACACGTCCTTTCCTTTCGAATTGTATCGTATCATAAATGGTAACGCTAGTTTAAGTACTTAAAGCTATAATTAGACTCGACATTTGTTCAGCTTTCTACCAGAGGTTCTTGTCTATGAATGCTATGTCTCGTCTTACAGTAAAAGAACTATAGTAAAACCCGCTTCACAAGGGTAAGATTGCAAACTGCGTTATCAACAGTATATTACTAATTTTTCATTCACACCTGTTAGAATTATACTGACAAGAACCTTTAAAACAAAACGGCAAATGAAGAAATCAATCGTAGAATATCAGGAAAGAAACTATCAGACCATGAAAGAAACGACGATATGATGTAAGTATGTCGTAAAATATTGTTTAATGGGTGAACTAAAGAAAAAGTGATTGGAGTAGCCATTTAAATAGGATGGATAGTAATAGAAGTGTATATCGTATATTGCCCGAGATATCGAAGAAAATGGTAGAAGAAGAGCAGAAAGGTTCCGAAGACGATGAAAAGAGAACGGAAGTCTAATATAGAAGAAGAAATAGACTAGAAAAACCGGAACACAGTGTATAATACCATCATAAATTATCTTTCTCTAGGGCCTTTGCATTTAAATGTATTTTGTAATGAAATTGTCCAAAATATAGAAGTTACATTATTCAGAATTAACCACGACTTCATAGTTCACCTTTAAGATATATATAACCGAAATTGTTATTTATAAATTTAGTATCATACGGATTTTTATACTTTGGAAGAATCAATGAGAAGTCTGTGGTGAGAATGTTTTGCTTCTTTAAAGGGAGACATTCACGTTTGAAATGCACGAAACCCTTGAGCACACACCCTCATTGGAGTCTTTTTTGTATCAATCATCACAGGCTCATGGATTTGTTTATATAGTGTCACACCTTTGGTAAGTTTATACGCCAGAGGAATCCCAACTTATTGCCCTTCTTTTATTTCTTGGTATCGCATCTATATTTTATATCACGAAGGATAAATTTCGAATTGGTACATGTCCTTTTCATTTCAGATGATGTTTTATTCAGCATCATAATATTCCGCCTTTCTGTAGCCTCGTGCGGCGTAAAGTTCCCTTCCGAATGCCATTTTATCCCTTGGTAACTCGTGCCTTCCCACAGTATTACCTCATTCACAATGTTCAAGTCTCTTTCACAATATATATCCGTATCGAGGAAAAAAATCATCATTCCGAAATAAAAAGAAGGTTTTTATCCACCAGTTTTGTCCTCAAGATGAAATGTATTGAAGGATATGTGTTTGTATATTTGTATGAAAAGATATTGTGTCGAAATAAATTTCGGAGCTTGAACAAAGATTCGTGTAGGCCAAGGAGGATTGTATTTTCATTTACTGCCACAGGGATATATTTTCGTTTAATTTAATTTCTCTTCATTATCAAGGAGTATTTTATAATTCACCAGTGCACTTGCATTTTACGTTTTGGTGATACCATATCTGAAAGTATTCCTAACTAAACTAGCAATGCTCTTCGCAGAATTTCAATGATTTTTCAATGCTTTGGATACTCGGTTACTAAACAAACAAAGAGTAAACAAACATTCATGTTTACATCTAGCGGAGGTACTGGCAACAAGAAAACGAGAGATAAAGATGAAGCTTCGTATGCAGGACGTAGGAGGCGATATAGATTCAACGTTAAACGGAATTTTGTGTCAAGAAGAAAGGAATTGCATGTTGCATTCCAAAATTCCTACATTAGAGCTGTTGCAAGAATTTCACGAATACATTACAACATACACACAATAACAATGCGAGTATTCTCGTGATGTAACTCAGAAAAACATTTTCGTATCCATATCTTTTTACCCTCTCGTTGCTATGGGTCCACTTGTTTACATAATCGGAATTTTAAGGGCATTGCAATATGACGCTATTCTTTGGAGGATGGACGCGTAAATTTACACCTTAGATTATAAGCTCTGCGACATACTTTTCAAAGTACAAATGTATCTTCAAAGTAATTTATTAATTAACTCTAGTTTCTTAGAGAATATATTTACGTGTAAATATTCTGCGTGACTATGATATCGCCAATTAGGACAGAATGTTCATTCTAATAGAAGATGGCCTCATAAAAAGGTTAATTTTAATGAATAATTGGTGCAAAATTTAATTCTTGTCGGTATATAACGTATTCAATTGA
Organism: Pachydiplax longipennis; assembly: GCA_036926295.1. Taxonomy (NCBI): domain Eukaryota; kingdom Metazoa; phylum Arthropoda; class Insecta; order Odonata; family Libellulidae; genus Pachydiplax; species Pachydiplax longipennis. The sequence continues at coordinate 1,767,434 of JAVFKF010000030.1, read as the reverse complement.
ATTCTATCAGAGATAACATATGGTTTTTACTTTAAAATTCACTCCAAATCACTTGCATTTCATAGATACCTTTCTAAAATAAATCTGACCAAAGCTCTTCAGCTGTATTTCGCAGTACGCTTTTCCTTACCAATCGCCAAACTCTCCCACTTCATTTCCCTTTCATTCCCCATTCGTTCATGACCTATATTCCATTCCTTCTGCATTCATTCTCTTTAAATTGTTATATCCCATTTATTCTGTCTCTCCCTCCTCTCTCTTCGTTTCCCATATATTTAACCACCCTTCCCTTCAACCTCTAATCCAAGTTCTCTCTTCAACATACCTTCCTCTCTCCACCCTTAATCCTTTTTCCTTACCCTATCACATTACGTCATCCCAATTCCTTATCCTAACCCCTACATCCCCTAACCTATCCCATTACCCTAGTCCCTTACCCTATTCCCTCACTCTTACCCATAATCAAATCTTGAATCTTGCTGTGAGCTGCTAACCATAATCTTGTACCCTAACTCTATCCCTCCAAACCATCCTATGGCTTTTCTGCTGATGTTTTATTCTAATCTTTCATTTTTAACTCTCACCCGCCCAATTGACTATTGCAGTGCTTCCTGACCGTTATAACGCAATCATAGCTTTATAATTTTGCATAAAATGTGTAGTTAACTCCGCGGAAGATTCATTTTTAGATAAAATTTTGCAACAGCCGCATTTTATGCTGTCCCATATAGCTTTATTTTCCTCCTCCTCTTCCTTTGAACTCTGACTTAGCAATCAAACTTTGTGTAAGAAACACAGAGACAAGCTGTTTGTTTATCACTAACTATTAGAGTTTTTCATGACTCTATCAATCTCAAAACGCTTTAATTCGGCTATTGCGTATCAGTGGATATGATTAATAAATAAATTAAGTAAATCCAGCGATACATTGAAGTTATTTAATATTCCTGAATAAGGAATATCACCGTCTGCTATGCCATAAGTTTGAATGAATAAATCAATGTATTGTGGTGGTGAAAACGTCGATAGACAATGGCGTATCGTTTCCTACAACCTGACTTGCTAGGACTTTACTTGCATTACTTTTTTACTTCATTTCAAAGATCTTACACCGATGCCTCCTAACTTTTTCAACCACGAAACACTCAAAATTTAACTCAATCTCAGTGAAAAACTAAAAAATACGTTTACTCTTTTAAAAAATGGCATTATGTTGATAAGAAATTTAGCATTATATACATAATGTGAAATTGTAACAATCTCGCAACTAAAGCCGGTCGAACCATAAAATATCTCATAAAAACGTACATTTAAAAGAAATTCAGACGCTACTATTATCATTGTACCCTCTTGGCGAGATTAGACTAGAACGGCCTCTCATTTACATTTAACTTTAACAGATACCTCATGAAAATATATTAAATTATTTCATGACTAATGTCTGCAACTAAAGTACGCTGCAACGTAAGTAAGAGAGAAAATCAAGAAAACAAAACAAACTAAAGATATGACAAGTAAACAATTTGTTAAATCTAATTATTATAAATTGATAGATACACGAAAAGCAAGCATATTGTTTCAAGCTTGATCTATGATAACTTGATCTATGATATCTTGATCTATGATAGATCATAGACCCTGCGGTGCACCGGCATCTGACTTACGGTATATCAGTATTGTAGGGCACTCAGACCCTAACTAACCTGGCCAACCTAACCCATCATTCCATCCTTAAACCCTTTCCATATTTCGTACCCTACTACTTCACATCCACCGGCTAAACTTACCCTTTCACCCTAACACATCCCCGTGCGCTTTCACGCTACTCTCACTTCCCCTTGTGAATCTACCCCTTTTTCTATACCCCCCCTAATTTCTCTCCCCGGCTTAATCCCCTTCCCTTTCCCTCGTTAGCACCCGTTAAAGGAAGTCCCAATGGCCCTGCCCCGGGGCCCCATCAAACGGTCTCCATGGTGATAAGGACCCGCACGCTACTAATCCCTGGCGACTCAAGTAAGGGAAGGGGTAGAGATTAACGGGATTTGGGACATATTTAACGCTCGTAACAATTAACTTTAAAGTCCTTCCCGTTAGAAAAAAACTCCTAGAATATCAACGTCCCTTACGCTGTCTGCTTGCTTAGCGTAATTATCGTGAGGATCGCCGATACCTGTGGGGCCTAATTTCCACCAAAGAGTGTGAAGTACTGTAATCGAACGAAACGCCGGCGTCGGAAATGAATGGCCCACTGTAATGCGTCTGCACTTTTAAGAGATCAATCTGGGTGTCTGAGATCGAAACTACGTCTGCCTTCTAAAAAGATACTACGATTCCATTTAAGACGTTTGATTGTATTACTTAAGTTCTTAGTAACAAGTTAAACATAATATGGGACTAGTGAGCATCAATTTAGTCTGGATTAAAGACGGGTTTATGTATTCCGGGGAAGCACCAAAATTTTTTTAAATAAACTAAGATATATAATTCTTGTGATTGCTTTATTTCTTGTGTAATTTGAATTCTTTCATCAAAATTATATACGTCCCTTACCAATTATAGCATCTTTCTATTATGATATTGGATATTGCTAAATCAAGTTCTGCTGTTTAAGCTCGTCTACTCTCTCTTTTCGTTTATGTGTTCTCTTTGTATGACTGTTACTTCATTTTTTAACTTATCTGTTATAAAATGGGAATGTCCCATAAAGTAAGTAATGCAAAACTTCGATCACGATTAAAGTTGCCACATGCTTCAAATTCAAGTCGAGAATAAAAATAGAATCACAGGTTCTAAAACTGAATCGGGACAATTCGAAACAACTAAGAAAATATTTTAAATTATGATATATAATGATCCAAGTACGTAGATTAATAAAAAACTTTCCCTTGAATTACGTTTTTATATAGTCTGAGAACGTTAGAGTAAATATTTTCGTAAATGCGTTGTGAACAGAATAAACGCATCGTGCTTGCTTGAGATTTCATCTTGTACCTTGCATGAAAATCTTAAGGCATTCCTAATACACATACACATTCCTAATGCGAAATTATCTTTGATTTTTTAAGTTTTTAACATTTAAATTTGAGAGAAGAAACAAATTTCTATCACCTCGGCAGTAAATTTCCGTTGCGCGCTGCATTAGTGCTATGAAAGGTTTGATATGCAACAGCGAAATCTTGAAAGAATAAGTCAGTACGCAGGTAGTACTTCAATTCCTTTTACTTTCTTCCCAACGGCACAGTAGGGATTGGGTATTTGGCGGTTCCAAATCAATTTTAGGTTTAATGTAAGTATAAAGCAAATTTATACTGAGTATTCAATTTTGGAGTCAAAATGCTTATTCTCGAAATGTCAATATCTTCGAGGCTATTGGAAACTTATACATAGTAACTCATACACAGCTGCATTCGTTCAGTGAACCAAGAACTACTATATAACTGAAAAATTCTACTCAATCTAGGATTAACTATTTAGTCTAACCATCTATGACAACAGCAAACATACTTAATTCTCTATTAAGGTGCAAAAATACTGAAATTTGCAACCATTGACGCAGAATTTCTGTGGTGAACTTTTTACGTCCGTGCAAACGTATGGTGAATTGCTAACAAACTAAGTTTCGCATCGACATTACCTCCAAAATCTTCGCGACACACATATCACCTCTCACGACACACTATTCTGCCAAATCACACAGCTTGAAATACACTGTTGCATACAATCATACAAAAACTACCGTCAATCTTTGTATTTTTGTTCTGTAATGATTTATACCTAAATTGGGCTTTAGATAATTAAAATTTCGACCCAGATTAGGCATGAATATCGCCCCTGAGAAAATAGTATCCACATAAACGTTGACCTCTAAAATTCAGCCTTAAAAAGTAGACTGCAAAAAACTATTATCATTTGAGTAAACATCGTAATTACTTTGATTATACGAGGTATTTATGCGTTAATCAAGAATTTCCCTGAAAGCAAAATTTACATCACTGGCAGAGTTTAGCTTCGTGATTGCAAAAGCTTTTTTTACCTTGAATAAACTATTATTTTCATTTCATTAAATTTTTACAAAGCCTTACTCTGCGCAGTCCATCACGATTTCATCAATGTTCGAGTGAGTGAGTGGAGTTCCGTTTTAGTTTCGTTTTAAATTATTAGTCGAACTGATTTTATTTTACTGTAAAGAGAGGCATCCCTTTGTAGTTCTCTTTGAGCAACAGGATGAAAGCAATCATTCAATAAAATAATGCCATTCATCCGATGGAAATATTCAGTTAATGAAAAGTCCTCACGATAGGTAGTAAAGATGAGGAATTTCAGCGAAGTTCTATATAAAACGAATGTTTGATTTATAAAGAAAAATAAATTCTGAATTGAACATAAAATGAGATTTGACATTCGAAAAAGGACTCTAGTAGATTTATTACTCATCTCTTCTAACTTTTGCAGCCCTGTACGAAAATAATACCCTTTGGATTATTGTCTGTTTATGATAGCATACAGAAATGCAGGATGCCTTACTAAGATGCCGAGTCTGCAAACCTTTCAACTTCGGAGAGAAAAATACTTAATATGAAGGATGAAGGATATAGTTTCTGAGCCTGATTTTTGCGTATTAATATTGCGTATTTTGCATACCTCTTTTGTACATTTAAATTGTTTACGTACTTAATCAAAGGAATGATTAAAATACCAGACCTTATCCTTTAAATCACATGAATGTGGGAATTGGATAATATGTTGATTAGATACTGAATAACACTAAGATTTAATGTAAAATTGTAATATATCAACGAGTAATGTCTTAGAATGAGCTGGTTTGCATCCTAATTTCCCGACATTTCGGTTTAGAGAATTCGTGCACGTTGGCAGAGCATATGGGAGCAGCATTGAGTGAGGCGTATGCAAAATCGCTAAGACAAGCCATGTTCAGGTATTCGTGGCGGAAGAACACCAGTAGAGCGCTGATTTATCCGCAGCAGAAAATGGCGCTGGCGTAGGAATGCCTCTGACATATGCGTTCGTCTTGGAGGAGGGTGACCTAAATACTCCTCACTGTAAACAAGGCATAACGACCGTTATTACCCGTACATCTAATGAAATTAAGGAGTGCCTCTGTTCAGATTGAGCTAATGCTGTTAAGCGCTAACGGCCTTCCGACCAAAGGAAATGCGAAGGCCGTTATCTGATTTGGTCTGCTTTGGCAATATTGGCTTCGATTCGCTTCCATTTTCTCAACAAATTTGTCAAAATATTGCTGTTTTTGAGAGGGAACAGGTGGATGTGGAGCAAACATTCAAAGCGGTAGGGGCAATTTACGGCAATTTTCCAATATCCTCATCTCTAATTAATTTTCAAGATGTCACTTATCGTAATAGATCCATCGGATGTATAGTGATCGTGAAGAAATTTCACAATTTGATTTTAATTCAAGCTCCTAGACTAAATTCTAGGTAACATATCGCTAGCAATACAAAGGGGGAGGGCGACTGGACCACCTTTCGAAAGATAATAAATCCGATGGGAGAGAGACGAAAAGAAAATCGCAAAGATAAGGCTGATAGGCATGTTAGAGGGTCTTAAGAGTATTTGATACTTGATTGAGTGATTATGTTTTGTGATTTCTGTACTACTATTACAATTAAGTAGTTTACAATTTAAAGCAATTACGTATTATATAATCTGTCAGTTTTATGTAATCATGTAAAGTTTTCTTGAGTGATGAGAAGATTTACTATGATTATGAGCTACTCTAATCTGTTTGTACATATTTGATGTTGATAACAATGAATACTCAATCAAATATTAGCGGAAGAGATGATCGCAACGTAATGCTATACAATAATAGAAATGTCAATACACGGTAACATTTATGAGAACTCAAATCACGAAATATATTTTCACTTTATATTGTTCCTCCTCTAATCACGTGTCTTGGTTTCACCTATGGTAACTCCTTCCATACGGATACTCTTTTAGTCTTTGACCTGATTTACACAATAATTATAGAACGGAACCACCGATTTTTCTAAGGCATTTTGGTTTTAATAGACTTGATGAAATCTTAAGCATTATGATGTATTAATGAACGCTATACATTTTCATTAAATATAAATTCACAGAAAGATAATCAAATTAATGATAACATTAACATTCCCCCCGTGGCACAAATAGTAAGCTGGTCCTCGACGGGTCAGCTCATAGAGGGTCTGATTAATTGGAATGCAGGAGCACCGTTACCCGGAAATCACCTTCGGCTATGTGTCACAGCCAATGCATGGTGCATCACTAATCTTCCTCATTTTCTAACATCAGTTATATCCTATATGGATCGCGGAATTTTGTGCGACATTAATTCAACCGCTTACAATGGCTGAGAATTTTCAGACACAAAGCACTCTTTCCAGTCTGGTTTGACTTCACGTGCTTTCAGATTTACGGGACCTAACCAGAGCCTAAGCTACCTCCAAACAGTAGAGCTTATTTTTGTATTTGAATTCGGTTTATTAATGCTCAAATGGTCGGCTCTGTCTCATCCATATCATTTGCTTCATCTGACGTTAATACGATATAGAGTATTTAAGGACGAGACAATTATGGCGAATGAGAATATGAGAGATAATATTAATATTTAAAATAGTTATTTAGTATTTGTCTACTTTATTTTTATTGCACTTTTTTATTGTTTAATCTATCTTTTATTTTAATTTTTTTTAATTATTTCAGTTTTGATTCGCTGAGAAATTTCGCGCAACTCTGTGAGTTTCCGCGGCTATTTTAACCCCCTCTTTCAGAGGGTGTTTACTCGCTACCTGGGTTTATCCTCTATCAGCCTTTATTCGTTGAGATCTTTTCTCACAAATCAAATCTTTCCTTTCTTTTTCACCTCTTTTCTTTTTATTCATTTTATTTTATGCTTTTTTCCCTCTCTTACATCCTATGTAGGAACCTACGTCATACGAGATTACGAGGAAGAGAGGTCTATTCAGGTCTAATCTCGCCTAATAAAGGGCCGAACGATAATTCATAAACATTGATCATCAAGCAGCAATAAGCAATATATAATCTATCGCGTAGTATCATTATCGTCATTGGGTTAATTGTATCTCTCTTCCTCAAAGTCTAATATCGTTAAATCTCTTCTAATCGTGGTGTCATCATAAACAGTTAAATCTAGGTGGTTTAGCAATAGTACCGAAACAGTAAGATGTTCTTAGATTAAATGATACATAGCATGTATCTAAATAAATGAGAAAATTAAATGTATTAAAAGAAATTAAAACACAAAGTAAAACAGAATACTAATGGAAATGACAAATGACAACTTTGAAAATAAAATTTTGCTTTTTTTGACTTTTGCTTCAAGAACAGCAACGACAAATTTTCAGAAAAATTAATTTTCATTTTAAAGCATGAGTTAAAATGCAACAAGCGAAGAATTCAAACCCTTCTGTATTCATTAAATGATTTTGATGAGCAAAAAACTAAATCCTCTTGGCATAAAGAAGAGGCGTCGAATTAAATGGACATTTAAAGTAATTCATTTAACGTCATTTGCCTCGTTTTGGGAGGTTTTTGAGTTTCTCTTTTATTATGTTTTGATGATAGCTTTAGAGCCGTTGCTCATATTATCCTAATATATTTTAAAAACGTAGTACTGAGAAGTAAGCTGATATAATGCTATGAATTTCTGGTTAGGACACTCTACCTGTAATATACATATATGATCTAAAACCATGTATAGTCCAACTCTCGAAAATGTACTTCAAATTTCATTCTTTGGTAAAAATCAGCCTTTACTGCCGATCCATTTACTGCGGAATTGTTTCGAAGGACTTTTAAAATACCATCACTAATTCTTTTATTTTCATATCTCATGAAGAACCAGAAACACGCTTTTTCCCAAAAGAATCACTGTATCTAAGAAACCCTGATGCTAATTTCGGTCATTAATATTTATTACAACTTAAGGAATTTTCTAAACCGCCAACTCTCATGAAACAGGATAACTAACAGATATCTAACTGGATATTTTCAAAATGAAGCTCTGAATTACATAGATAAGGAATGCTTTATCTTAAGGAAAGGCAATTTTAATGTGTTGATAATGTTCTTGTAAGATCAAATTACAGGACGTTATAGCGGATAACGAAAATGAGTGATATATTTTACCTCTAACATACGTTAGGTTCTTGATTATTATTTTATATACACCAATTTGGTTGGCAATTGTAACGCCCCCCCCCCCCTAAAGAACAGGCCGAAGAATTTTTAATAGAAGACTTTTCAATGCAAAATGTCTATAATAAAGTCGACCTGTCCCTGGGTATCAAGGGTATTTTTTATCAACGTCCATTTATGTTTCGAAAATTTAAACGAACGTGAAATATAATGGTAATATGGTAAAAGTGCACGAGGTGAATGAAAAGACTGGAGCGTGCTAAACTGATTTAGGAGAACAAACAACATATAACGGAGTCATGACAGAAAATTTTGTTTCCAAAAGAAAGTTTTGAGGACGTGAAAGTAAATTTGAGCTCCCTTGCGTCCCAGGACGGCGGTTTAAAACTACATGAGCAACTCCCATTATGGCGAGTTAGATCACCAAAGGTGAGAGCATCAAGTCACGCTTTCAATTTACACCCCGTTGCGCACTAAATCTGTGATAATGTTCCTTCACTCCTGACGTCTTTTGTACGCAGATTCGTCAGCTTCCATGAAAACTTTTTCGAGGCTATGTAAACAAAGCTAGAGAGAAGAGCTTTGAGAATTAAGTGACACAAAATAAAGCCTTTTCCGTGAGTGTGGATGAAAATTTGATATTTTAACATTCCCTGCCGTGATTTTCGGAATGCTGTGTATTCATGTTATCGTTAATCTTTTTTTATTTTCTAGTTGAGATGGAAATCGCGTTTAAATTAAACTTTCAATAACTGAATTTTCAAAAGGGAAATGTTGTATATTGGTCAGTCCTCTCTTATGTTACGTTAATACTAACTATTCTCGTATAGCCGGTGAAACTTGGTGAATAGTTGGGGTGAACGCACCATTTATTTTAGCTAGCGATGTCGCGCAGAGTTTGCGAAGCAAAAAGGTTATCTAAGCGACAAATTCTAGCATCTATTTTCCGATTTTCACAAAGTTATCATTCGAGATGAGCGAATCGAATCAAAATTCGAACGTTTACTTGAATGGCGGAAATTCATGTTTACCAAACACAATTTTGCTTCTTTTCTCAATTTTCTGTATGAAATCGTTAAGACAAATTTTATACTAGTACGCTTCTAATCAAATATAATTTACCAATTAGTTCGACTACAATGACAAAATATATATCCTATCAAAAAATTTCCTCCTTATAAATATTCAGGGCTATTTCAGCGGATTTCGATGATAAGTATGAGGCGAAAAATACGAGCGAAAAATTCACGGGCAAAGTATCAAATAAAATAATAGTTCATTTCGATTCACAGTTAGAATGATTTAGTCAACTGTATTCGAAGAGAAAAACACGATTATCACGTCTGTAGCAATTTGTCGTAATACAGTGTACACATAATATTCAGTACGTCTTTCGAGATTTCACTATTTTAATTAGAGAAACAGGGAAGTAATGAGTAAATAATTCTTTTCTCTCTGACAATACCCATTTGTCTTCAAGAAGCGTCTGTTTTACGCTAGAAAATTTATCGTAGCATCAACTAAAGCAAAAAAATCGCAGACCCTGTTATTTTACAGATACCAAATATTAGAGACGTATTATTGTCAATGCTGCTTGTAAACAATGAGTGACTGTTAAATCTGCAGGCCGGTTTAAACCTTAAAGCCTCCGCCATCAGCTAAAAATATCTTCAGAGTATGAGTCTTACTAGGTAAGATGTGAGATAGTCTGCCCATACTATTCCACGTTGAGCCATAACACTGAGAATGGAAAGCACCCACGTAAATCCAGCACGATGGCCCTATGACTATGACTTCTCACGGAATATAAGTATGAAAGTAAAAATGAATGTCTCTCTTCAGTATCATTCACACCTCAGTAGGATTCCTAAAGTATGAGGAGTGGGTTTCCTGAGGAGGTGTGGAATCACGGCTGAGAGGAAAATAAAATGGTGGATAGAGCTGCAATCGTAAAACGAAATACAGACAATTCGCGACTTACATGAGTTTAGTATACGTAAACTCGAACTCAGGAAGTGAATTTTAACGGGCAAAAAGCATACGAAGAGAGAGAAACAAGTGCCGCTCTATTTACGCAGCTTTACTGCAGGGAATAACTCGCGCGACATCTTTCTCGCTTATATAAACGTGTATGAATCCCTGTCCTCAGTGCATTGGTTAATTTTAAGTTATTTCTCTATGTTCCTCTACGTTAAGTTACCCAATGAGTTTTACTCGACTTCCATAAAATAGGAGAAGTGAAGTGAGTCTAAGAAACATTCCTTTAATGTCAGTCGAGACCTGACATCTACATAGGTACCCCTTAAGCCACCTCTCGGCGTGTGGCAGGGGATGCATGCACCATGACTCCAACTTTTTAATCAATAACTTTCGCGTAAGGTTCGCAAAAGAATGAATTCTTGATCGACTGGTTCTAGCATATATTTCTCTTACATTTCTCGCAGAGCGGTCTACGTAAGTAGGAATGGGCATTATATCGACTACATCTTCCACGAGAGTACTCTCAGAATTTATTAAGTACGTTAAATTTTTATTTGAATTTAATTTCTTCTAAAGACTTCCATCCTTCTTAATGAAGCACATAACGCTCACCGATTTTTCGTAGTAAATGAACAATTACAACTTGTTAAACAAATTCAACTTCGGTTAACTTCAGAAGGTTGTTCTTTCCTAAAATTTCGTACCCGAATCGTTTGTATACTTTCACTGTGACATCCTCTCATCGCGGATGATCATCGATATCAAACAACCGGAATACATTTTCGAATTGCTGATCTTAATGAGATGGAGAGAGTGCTCATGCATGTCACGAAATACCTGAAATAACGAGACATATCACGAGAACACAAAATTTGCATCCGAAAACTCGCCGTTTCGGAAGTTGGAGTTGGTTCCGTTCGATATCAATATGTTTTCCAATTAAATCAATGTCAAATGAGATATTTAAAGAGTGTTAAATTTGCATTGTCCATTTTGAGACTATAATAGCATTATTTAATTTACGTTTTCACCTTTCCTTGTTATGGGTTATTTTTTTCATATATTTGCTGATGAAATTACATAACTGAATTAAATAAGCTATCAAATTTTTGAGCCTCCGACCTCTGTATGCATAAAATATAGATATTTGACTGTTATTTTGGACATCTAAATCAAAGCTTTAAACGAATTGTATGGCCTTCCCCGTTATTTGCAATTTTCTGAATGTTTAAAAGAGAATTAATCAAACTTTTACCAAATATCCTTCTGATCTGATAATGGCTTCAAATACAAACACAGATCATGAATTTAATTAACGTGATTTATAGTTAAAGTTATACAAGAAGTGAAAATTTGTGACTTGGCTGGGACTCAAATCTTACTTATTGATCTCAATGACAATCACAAGATATTCTAAATTTATATATTCTTGTATTTTTTTAAATTTTAACATATTTAGAAAACAATAATTGAACTAACGAATAGGTTTCACCGACGAAAATAAAACGAGAATATAATCACCTCAGGAATAATTTAGTATTGTGTAATGTACCTTCTTATGATATAATATCCGATTTTTCCTAAAGAAATACATTCTTCTAAAAATTAATCAATCCTGGATTAGATTACGTAACAATTAAATAAAAATCCAACTACCTGAATCATTCACCGTAAAACTCTACTCATTTCCCACGCTTTAATTCCTAATGTTCATAATAAATAAATTCCCACTTCTCCATTATACAGTTGAATGAGAAAGAAACTTACAAAATTGATAATTAGTTATTCTATACAATTTACCAAACTTGCGGAAAATAAATGCTTGAATATCTCAAGAAAAAGGAAGTAAAATAGCGAAGGGGTCTCTTCCTTGTTTGTTAAAATGCTGCATGCGATGAGCAATATTGCTATCCCTAACATAAAATAGACCGATCCGACGTAATGCCACCCAAACCAATCGAAAGCAATCCGAATCAACAGCACTCAGTCCAACACAGGATCACACAGTCAAATTCGCCTTGGTCCATTCCATGGGGAAATATCCTAATCTAACCAACTCGGCTGGATCCAATACATTCTAACCCAATTCAACCACTCTGCATCCATACTAAGCGTATAGAAGCGTTCTACAGGTTTTGCATTTCAAATCACCCTTTCGCCAGGCTTTCCTGAAATTTTATTTGCCTCAATGATGGAAACAAAAACATCTGTAGACGTACTGTTCAGAAGTTACCTTAGTGAATCGTAATTATAGATCATCAGGGAGAGAATAAATTTACCAGGAAAAGAGTTGGAAATATACTAGAGGGTTTATACGATTGATTTTATTTATGTATAGTTCACATTAGTTGAGTTTAGAACTACATAAAGCATATTAATATTTGAATTCAATTTATTATAATAGCTCATGGAGGAATGCTTGCCTATAAAAGGGCCTATATAATACTTTTCCAAAACACCAAAATTCTACCAGTCTTTTATACACGAACACTACTTTCTATTGATTTACATACGAGAATATTTGGTCATCTGCCGTTTGATTGCTTTCAAATGTATCATGATCGAATTTGTAATTTTAAAATTTTGGTTCTTAAATTTTAAATTCCTTACGCACGGGTATTCTGAAGTCCGTTTCTTGTAAGAAGAATAGTCTTTTTCTCATCAACTTACTCCTTAAAATTAGGGGGCGTATAAAGATTTTCTACATTCATGAAAACAAAAATATGTCATGCTCTAAAATACTTTTCACGTGTATCAAATAAAATGTATATCTATATACTCAACAGTTATTTTCTGGTATTTTCAGAGCTATTTACTTTTTATAAATTACGAATTACTATCTTCCTTTGTAAAAGTGGTTTCTACTTTATTTCTTCCATTAAATTATATTTCATCAACAAAAAAATGAGTCAAGTTTAATACTTGGCAAAAATAAGACAAGATAATGTTGAAGGATTAATTGTTCTGAATTTGACGAATAGATGAAAAAAATTCTTTTAATATATAAACGAAGATAAGGAATTGTATGAGAGAAAAATTCCATTGCCTTTTGGTAGGTTTTTACGAACAGAAAAATCGATATTCGATAAGATTTATATTCGTGGTGGTGGTGAAAATTTGATTTCCTCAGTAGTCAAGCTGATAAACGAATGCAAAAAACTACCAGGTTACTTTGGACCTCAAAAACCTGCCTCCGATGTTAAGAACGTCCCCGTTTGCCACGATCAAATCCATTCCAAAATAGCACACCTCCGCGCAGAGGTAAAACGCGTGAAAAAGCAAAGAATTTCATGCGCCACTCCACAGAAGTTTCAGAAGGCAAACGCGACACGGAATACATTCAAAAAGTATTAGCATAGGATTTTAACGCAGGCTATTTTATATTTTGGACCATAATTTCCGAATCCATAAAAATGAGCGAAAAGCTTGGCCATCCACAAATTGGCAATCTGAAGAGGCGATAGAGCGCCGGTCAATGCATCTGCCTCTGCAAACGAGGCCCAATTCGTGAGGACATAAAAGCGGCGGAGAATGCCAACCATTTATCGCACTTTTTCCTCCGATCGCACATTTACTGTATCGCCGGTGGCGCTGTTTGTTTTATCTTTAAATATGGCCGCGGACGAATTCTTAGGTAAAAGGTACGCTTTTTGGACTGTAAACAAGGCGATTGGACAGAATTCCACGGCTGCCGACCGTGTTACAAGGAGCGTAAATTGTACGATGCGAATGATTGCGCTAATGATGCACGCGCATCTATCACGAGATTCGCTTTAAGGAATGGTGAGCTAGTTTTCCGTGAGCGCGTTCCAATATTTTCACTCTTCGGGGACTACTTTATTTATTACTAGCTCGCGAAGTTTGCGCTTGAATTCAACGAGAAAATACTTGGATGGTTTGAGACAGGATAGAAAGCTATGTAAAAAATTAAAATACGAGTAAGTCACTTGAATTTGTTAAAGTTTCTTGCATAAGAATCTTGATAATGTAAGAATGACAGTATAAGTTAAATATGTAAAGCAGGAATTCTCCGAGTGTTTGTATGTATGTCTTAGATTGGAGTCCATACCACTGTGTCGAACTAAACTGTTTCATACTTGTACTCCAAGACCAGAAATGAATGCATTTTTATTAGCCAATTCTACTGGATTCGGAACAATACCGCTCGAATAATTTTCCATAAAGAATCTACATAAATTATCTAAATAAAATCTAATACATCTTAATTCCATTTTTTCCGATTGCGGTTATTATTTTGCAAAATTAAATTGTAAAAAAATAACGAAACAAACTCGAGAAAAGTAGGATGAGAAGGTAAATTTAGTGAGGTAGTTTAGTCTAACTTTTACCTTCGATCATAGATTGAGAGTTCAATCGAAGCAAAAATTAGTAAAGTATATCAAAATTTCATCTAAATATATCGTACTCGAATGTAGTCTCCTTTACGACCAGCGCAACCAGCCAACCACACGGTCCCGGGTTCGAATCCCGGCTAATCGGATTTTTCCGGTTAGGGAATTTCGGTTTGTGATCGTTGTCTTTACAAAGAAAAGAAAAAAAAATATTAAAAATAGAAAAGAAAGAAAAAAAATAAGGGTTAATTGTAAGAGTGGCCATCCTTGACCAAAATTCGCCCTAAAAAAGACGTAATTATTATTATTATTATTATTAATTTCTCATAATTCCTGGTATTTTTAATTCAACAGGATAAGATTATTGTCTTAAGAATCGAAATATTCGAAGTTTAGCCACCACAAACATCACTTGGCTCGCTTTATACTCCCAACTTCACGTTACTCAGGATTTTGTATACCCATACATTAAAATCAATTTCTTCGTTATTTACGGATTACATAAAAGAAACGCGTTAAGATTATATCACTTGAGAAGGGTCGTAATAAAAAAAATACAATACACTATAGATATCAAACGAGTTTATTGATTATAATTAAATTAATTTAATATTTTTATAAGTTTAGTGAGATTATTACAGCAAAATAAATATTATGTCACATGAATACATCATAACAATATTATAATCACTCGCTTACAATAAATAGAGGTGTTTGATGATTAAATAACAAAAAATAAACGATATATTTATCTTTACTTATTCCCTTAAAACAATATTTAAATTGGTAAAATATCTTAGAGCGTTTCGTCGAATCCAATTTGATATTCGTAAATATCACATATTCACTTATTTTGTCGCAACTATCAGTCTGTAAGGTATGTCTTCATTGTTTTACTACCCGACGATCGTTACCTAGCATCACAATCTGAATAATCAAATCCACGTGAACGTATCCTCTTGGGAACTCCAGTTGTTAAACAAGAATTCCAGAGTTTATTTCGTACGAAAACTGCTGTTTTTGAAGAATAAAAGTTATCCTCCTCTTAAATGTATAATCGTATTTATGATTTATTTTAAAACATACTTTCCCTTCCGCGCAATTTCAATATGGAAATTCGCTTCTCGTAGCGAATCCATGTTTATTTTAGTCTGCTTTACCAACTCTTCTTTTCATTTTTTACTTTTTACGAGCTGCAAAATCTTCAGAGACCTCCCGCAGTTATCTCACAAAAACCTTTCTCTCACTGGGGAACTTTTTTTTACTTTTTATGCGAAATTCATATGACGCCGTATTATTTTCAGCCTATTTTGCAAAACAATAGGAAATGGGCTGACTTATACGTGTATTAAAATCTACAGTTACGAATTCGACGCTGATTTTACATCTGACTCACCACGCAGTTTTTCGTCCTTAAATTTACCGTTCGGAGAACAAATACGAAAGCCAGGACTCAATTACAAACTTGCAGCCATTGTAGATTTTAATCCCAGTATGATGTGAAATGTGAGATATTTATTTCGAGCCCTATATTAATGCAAGAGTGAAACAGTCTTTCTTACACAAAATAGATTATATGTGCTCATTCTTTAAAATTTAGAAGGTAACTATCGAGGTAAAGACAATTAAAACCAGCGTTTGCTAAAGCACACCAGAGTAATTATCACACTGTTATTTCTCCGCTGATGGTTCAGGAAATCCATAATTTAGTAACGTCCTTAATAAATAACTTTAAATTTACAATCAATTCTTTAATCAACTTCAGAAATGAATAACTTTTAACAGGCCTGAGAGCTAAAAATGAAGAATACAGTGGATGAAACAGAAATACAGTAAAACCTCTCTAAGCGGAAGAACATTTTTGTCCCGGCGTGCGCCCATCACTAATGGTCGACCCTGTATTAAACGGAAACCTGTCTTATCCGGAAGAAATCACAGTCCCTATGGACTCTGCTAAAGACTTTCTTCAAACGCGAAAGGTGTTTATAATTGTAACAAATATAAGGCTATGGTCCGATATCATAGGAATATCCCAGGTGACATTTAAAGTGGGTGATATAGTACCTATGCTTATACTAATATGTGTAGAGCCTATGGTGTTTATCGCATAACTCTAACCCAAAAGTTTAATAATTTGCCGAAATAGATATTCGGGGACTAAAAAATTCTATTGCTAAAGAGACTTGAACTAGGATCTTTCTCTTGAGCCGCATCTGACGATAGGCGAAAACAGTTCAGCAAATGGAAGACCTGGGATTGAGGTCATATATTTTTCATAGCCGTTGCCATACGGAATAACTTCTAATAATTCACGTATTATATAATGTTACGCTACAAGTATTTTATAATTTTACTCCCATATGCACTGTTACCGTTTCAATATTATGCATTGAGCTACCACATTTCAGTAAGTACGAAATTCCTGTCTAATGCATAGCGAAAGCAATTTTCGAGGCCAAAAATATTTCACGAGATTACTGTGAAAAGCAATAGCTGTTATCTCTCTAGTTTTCAAAATAGAATACACAAAACAGATAACTTGAATATGCACCTGATTAGGTCAAATAGAAGAAATAAATACCATTTCCTTTTATACTCATCATTAAGTTATTTGTCGAAACTTATTACTTGTTATTAATAGAATAGTACTTAAGAATGGGATTTGATGGTGCAGCGGTTACGTACGTAAGAGATTTATTTCAAATGCCTTTTGTGATCGCATACACATATTATTTTCCTCGATCCGAAACAAGTAGCAATTCCATATATATTTTCGTTGATATCAACAAGCTTGATGTCCATTTAAACAGTAGTGAATAGTGCTATTCCCGACGTTTCAGCAAAGAACACTACAGATAATCGCTTTTCTTTTAAAAAAAAAGTTGAATACGTGTTGAATTCTGCACGCTAGGAACGACCTAATCCTCTGAATAATTTGATCATCGATTGTATAAGACTCTAAAGGAACTTCGAATGCTTTCCTAAAATCCAAGAGGAAAGGTAGCATTTGTCTCTACTTTGTTGGCTGCTTGCAATGCGTTGTGACCAAAGAGTGCTAAATGGCTCTCAAAGAAGCGATCTAACCATGTTGACTGCACGTGATTGCAATGTTTTCACATGTACGAAAGAACTTTAGCGAAGTGTTGGTTTGGATAGGGAGGCGGAGTTGTGACAACATCCACCAAAGATTAATGTACCATACTTCTCCATGTTTAAGGCGATTCTTGATTTTGAAACCGGAATTTTCAACTCGTAAGCAACGTAAAAACTATGTAATCCTCGATAAATAAGTACAATAAATGTGCCAAAGTAAAACAAAGGCAAGAATAAAACAACGCAGAAATTATTATCAAGGACCGTTCATATCGCCGTGAACTGCTTAGACTATCGCTGCATTCGTTCAATTAAATCTATGACAATTTAATCAGAAGCCCTTATTTTAGACTAGATATTCAAACCTTATGCATCAGGAAATAAGATACACTAGTATCACATTTAGAAAGAATTTATTTTATGATTTAACCTTCGATGGCGATAAATATGTTAGAAATCAATCTTATATGTTGAACCACGGATACTATTCTTTTTAAAAGTTAAAACTGGCATAGTAAATTATTTAAAGATGTCTTATATAATGTGTCACTTTGATTGCAGTTATTTCGCTTACTTTGTTCGATACATTTTCGACAATTATATAGTGTAACTTGATAAACATCAAGAGGCTCATTAAAGAGAAATATGAATCACTAATTATGAAAGAGGATTTTCTCTAATGTTTAAAATCACAGCCTTGTAGAAATAAATATTAATTTATAAAAAGCAATGTCAATAACTTCAATAAGAAATCTCTTACTCTTGTTTAAGATTGTCGAATCACGATAAATTCTACTCATGAGAATTCCAAAAACTTTCGTGATTCTCTACGCAATATTCCCTATCGTGATTCTCTACGCAAATGGGCAGTTCACCACATATCTCTTAGGCATAAAGGTTACTGCGGAGCCAGTAATAAGGCATAAGTCTTCCATTCATTTCAAACTAAGTTAAATTTATCGTCTTTTAACAAACAGTTTTTCCTTTTAAAGTTTACACTTATCCTAAGTAAATATGAAAAAAAAGCATTTGAAAGAAGGTGGAAAGTTAGATGGATCAGGCAAATAAAATGCATATTCACAGTCATCAGAATATCACTCATTTTTCATCCTAGTGATGCTCTTTTATGTGACAATTCCAACGTAATTATGTTGATACTAAATTAATCCACCAATAGACCTTCATGGACTCAAAACTATATAAGGTCAAACTGAAATTTACACTCTAAAATTCGTATTACAGTAAGCATTACTTATTCAGACCTCATAGGCTTCAGCAAGACGGATTTAATTTAATCAATTTCGCGATGGTTAAAAATCAATTCAAAGCAATCTTTAATAAAAACATCTCTAGTCCTAGTATTTTAAGAAGTTGTTGCTTTAATTGTAGTTCTTAAGCATATTTCAATATAGCATTCCAATTATCGGAAAGCATGTCAATGATGAGTGGCTCCTATAAGCATTCAGCTTGCAGATAATTCAAAATTAACAAATAAAAATCAATAACTCGCTAGTTGATTAAAAACGTCATCTAGCTAGTATCCTATAGAAAAAATACAGGAGGATATGATATAATATCTCCTGACTGAAAAATCGGTATTACTCTTAATTTAATAAATTATTTCCGGGAGAGAATAAGTAAAAAAAACCTAAATTGAGTCTTGTCCTTCCATGTAAACATATTAGTTATTCTGTCGGCCAGTTAATAGAAATTATACTACATATTTATAATGATAAAGTGGTTTAAATAGTCATAAGTAAATACTATCCTCTGTTCTCCAATAAAATCTAAAAAATTTATTGCTCTTTAATCTTGTAAAACGAAGGTAATGATTAAAAGAATATACCATATTGAGATAACAGCAATTAATGATAAAAGGAAAGAATCTCAAAAACATCGGCAGATTTCTAATTCTTTAAATAGTGTCCGAATAACGCATGATTCCATTACCTAGACGGTTAAGATGTACAGTAGAATTGTGCGTGAAAAATCTTGGTTTCAAGTGTGTCGTCGTGTGTTACGTCCATCACAGAGCAAAAAAAATCCTAAACCTTTATACTATAGCATTCAAAATCCTCCTGAATCTTCTAACGCACTCTCAACCTTAACCAACACCAAGACTTACTCCTGAGTGCGGCACACCGTCGTTCCTGTTGGATCAGCTGATGAGGGAGGGAAGGGAGGGCGTGGGAGGGAATTGCCCTAGAGCCTAGCGAGGGGACCGCCCCAGGCCGTTGTGACGTGCTATAGGGTTCACCTCTATGCCTAGAGGGCCCCCTGCCACAACTTCAAGGAGAAGCTCCGACCTCATAGACAGAAAGAACGAGCAGGTGAGAAGTGAGTGCTTAGTTACCTCACCCCTGCAGAAGAAGGTGAAAGAAGGGCCCCTGAAATAGATGCCTGCGTCTGTAGGCCTACAAGTAGGCTAGGTTTGTAGGGAATGCCTTCCCCACGCCCCCTACAGAGCAGGTGGTTAGTGCATTTACGGTGAACTACTAAAGAAAACTACTGCTAATTGTTCATATATGTAAAGTCATCGCAGCATTTAATTTTAATCTCGTTGCAACAAACCACCCTTCTTGTTCAGCGTCAAAGAATTTATTGAACTTGAAAATAATTAGTTAAATCGGTGGTTACAATAGTTTCATTTTTTAATATATAGAGGATATTTAACTGAGAGATTGAAAACAAGATTAGGAAGAAAAGTAAATGCCTTTAATGGTGCTCAACTTTCATGAATATCTACTTAAATGAAGATTTGTTTGATGAACCAAATGACCTAAAGGCTTTACTCATGTGAAAAGAAAAGAAACAGAGTACTCACGTCTGGCTCACGTGAAAAGCTGATATTGCTGAATTATCCTGCAAGAATAGAAAACAATTTCAGTATTAGAAAAAGTTCCACTTATACAAACTCACACATAGATCCATTTTTTATAAACATCATTTTTCTAAACAACAATCACCAATAAACTGAAGATATACGAGGACTTTTAGATCATCTCCTCAGTGAAACATTAAAAGTTAAACTAGATTGTAATGTGTCATCTTTGAGTTGCACAATTACTCGGAGAGCTGTTCATTGTTCTATTCACGACCACTCTATGTTGAAGCTAACATATCAATTCGTCTAATATGGAGATTAAAATTTTAAGATTCTCAGAGTGAAGCAATAATAAATGCACAGAGTGAAGCAACGAAATGTTCGAGTAGCAAACACAACAAGAATTTCTAAACTTCCTTCTTAAGGTGTACGTAGGACTATTCATATTGCATCCGACACAAGTTGAAAATTTTCTGCTAAGAATATTTATCACGCTAAACATATTATTTAAAAGAAAGCATTAGTACATTGCATGGGAGTCATTTGTGAAAAGACACTTCGCCAATGATAATTTGTGCAAGAAAAGTATAGAGCATTAATAAAAGTATGTTGATAATCTAATTACGATTTATTGCGTTAATGAGGAAAAAACGAAGAAAAGGCAAACTCAGTTAGGCATTTTCAAATTTACAAAGGATAGATCGTTTAGTAAATATAATACTAATAAATTAGATCCGAATTCTGCTTGAACTGTAAAATCATGTTAACAAATCCTGTGTAAACCAAGAACATTTAAGTTTAAGTAAATTTCTCAGCTTTGTTTGGCAAGTTGTTAAGTCGGCGAAATTGTGCTTAAATCTAACATATATTTCAGGCGCAGTAGGGCGTAAAAATTGCGGGAACACATTATCATTTTTTACTGTTTCCAGGGATAAGTGGGCGATATTATTTGAAAACCAAAGAGCGGTTCATGAAAAGAGAGATGGTTAAAGCAGGAATATAATAAAAAAAATGTTTCCTATGTTTATTTACAAACAACACAAGAAAGTTTTGCTTCAGAATTGACTCGAAGGTCAAAGTTAAAGAGGCTAATATCTTAAGGGTGAAAGCAAAGGAGAGTCATCTGTCCTTGAGATAATTACGAAGTCCTTTTCCTAAAATATCATCGTGCACCTCACAACCCTCTTATTTTCGTTGACTGCAAACATAGTAAAAAAGGAAAGTGACGTTTAATAGATACTGACTGTTCTACGAAACGGAACTGTCCAATAATTCATTTCGAGCCAGCCGGGATTACATGCTATCCGCTGTGATGTCGGTAAGTTCTATCTGTGTTGTTCAGTTAAGTAACAATCTAAAATACAACGAACTAAGTAATAATTTTCAACAATAACACTGTTCCATTGAAGGAGGAAAGAGAAATAATTCTTAACTGCTCACCAGTTGTGGTTCTCCGGGTAGCCTTGGTCCTGTATTTTCCATTTCAGTGCCCTTTCTCGATCAAATAGGAGAAACGCACAGGTATAAATGTGAAGGGAAGGAAATCACAATCTGGAAAAATAGAAACGCCAAATTAATTTATCGGTAAGTAGCGAATATATTCTGGGTTAGTATTGTAATTTGCACCTGTAGGAGCGAGCAGCTGCCAAGGATTATTCAAATAAGGATTATATTCAATAACTTTCTATTCCGCATCGTAAATGTTATATCAAAATTATTTTTATATTTAGTCAATAAATTCAGTTCAACACGAAAGGCACGAATAAAATATTTTTATTACACACTAAATCTAACAAGCACAAAGTAAAATTAGATCCAGAGTGAATAATTAGGAATAAGTAGTAATACAAGAACTGTATTTGCTTATAAAATGACATCTGTTGAGAAAATTGTTAAATTTGATCTACAATTCATTTCTAGCTATAGTTAAATATTTCTTTCGGATAGTGGTTACAATATAATAGTTTCTGGAATTTAGTTAAATTTCAATTCAATTCAGCACGAGCCTAAGTAAGAAGCAACTTTTAAAAATTATTTCCTGAAAGCCAACGTTTAGTAGTGACACAAAGTATCCCACCGATTAAACATGAGTAAGAAGAAGAAATTTTGGAATCAGATGTATCTTATATATAAGATATGTCTTATATCTTATACTTTAACTGATTATCAAAGTGAAAGAAAAGAGATTCGGAAATGTTAATGATATGATAGTGTTTAAAATTTAAACTCAAATTCTCTGCATAAAATTTTGTTTATGCTATTTGCTCATAATCTCGAAAATAGTCCCCGAGATTGTATTTAAGATGTCAAACTCACGGGGAAAATTTGACTTATTAATAGTAGTGTTCATTTCAAATTTGACTAAACGTCCGGTCTTGAAACAGTATTCTCTATCACCGGAGGAAATAGAATATAATAAGTAATGAGAAGGAAATACATGGAAAAATTTTAAAGGTAATCACGGAGCCTTTCTCGAAAATAATATTTCCACGCTATATGTCTGATTTAATGACGTTATTACAAGATAATGTCATTGGTAATAATTTAATTGGTAGTCAATGATTAATAAAAAGAACTGGGGATAAAACTAAAAAAACGTTACTTTAACGCAAAATAGGACCTTGGCATAACGACTTAAGGAAGGAAGAAAAATGCAACCAAATTACATTTAATTTTGTACAAATAATAACGAAATTGCAGGAAAATTACAAATCAAAGAGTCTATAAACGAAAGAATTCATATAAATAAGTGATTAATTTTTAATTATGGCTTCTGTATATGAAGTCACACATAGAAAGTGAATTTAAGGTCCGAATTCCACACATCCTTTAAGAAAACAGTTGACGTATTGTTAATATCAACGATAAGTATAATTTCAAGTTGTTTCAAGTCCATAATGAAAGCAACAAACCCAAAAACACAAATGGATCTCTAACTTGCGCGGCAGTACCGAGATCGCAAGAGAAACCCAAGGAGTGTCCCATGAAGTAAGAGTTCGAGGTTTGAGACGTTACTGCGTCAGTATTTCACTCGATTTCTCTCATAACGATGAAAACCGTATACCATAGACTCCTCATCGTTCATATAAAGCAGAAAAAATTATCTAAGACATCTGTATTAACATAACAATTCCCATTATGTTACGCCTATAATTAAATTGAGTTTCCAGTCAATATTAAATATGGAATAAAAATTCAGCGCAAATTCAATCGAATATCCAGGTAAAAGATTATTGAAATTAGTTCAATTAAATAATAAATGGAAATTTATTCAGAAATTCAAATAAAAAATTCCGTTGTGATAATGGTCAGCAACTACTCATTCTTGGGTAGGGTATTTCCAAAAAATGGTTCTATGCCTAATCTAAGAGAAATTCTAGAGGAAAATGTGGTATCGGAAAAGATTCGAAGCATTCTTTCAGGCTTTTGTCTTATAAATTCTTCAGAAGATATGAATCAATGTTCATCATTCATAAATATCCGATCTGGCCAGAAGTTAGTTAAAAAATATAAAAGATAAATTTCCGAATTGGAAATCATCCGAAAATAGAGGTTGTAAGATAACTAAAGGGCGAATCATTCATACGTCGGTTTCATAACTAATCATATGAGTCATACGTAACCGGAAAAATACTTCACCGAGGACTGTCTTATCAACTTAAATCAAAGATATCAATGACTGCCTTTAAATTCAGAAATAACTTAAGTAAATTCATTTCTATTTAGTCATGTTACATACCAAAACTGAAGGAATCCCAAAGATGAGCCCACAGATGTCTTGACGCCAGAAATGGATTAACATACTGATAATTCACTTATTGATCATCTATTTTTTAATCTTAAAAGCTGCAAATTTATTACGTTACTCTTAAAGTACTCTTCGTGATCAATCAATTTCTTATCTATCGCAATTAAAAAATTCAAATCTTCTAACGGTAAATTCTGTAATAATTCATTAAAGGTGTAAATAGTTTGAAGTGGATTTTCCTCGAGTATTAATATGGGGGAAGCTACTTACTGAAATCCTTACTTAGCTATCTATTGCATATATACGCACTTAAATAAAACAATCAAGGAGAACTTAACTTTCATAAATCTGCAGCACCTTAAGAATTATTTAATAATATTATAGGATACAAATGCAACAATTTGATCAATATTTAATTTTTCAAAGTCAAATGCTAAATCCGTTACACATTTGCTACCATAATCGGATTATCATATCAAAAATGTGGCTAAAACATTACTCAGGCATTGCGTTACACTGAAAGGTAGTCTTACTTTTTTCACTGTGTGGCACACCTGAATATTTTTATTGTGATTTGAGAGACTATACCTGATCAAAAAGTTCAAGTAAAAAATATGCTTAACTACGAATTAAAGGCATGTATAAAATTGAGTTACCAATAAGGATTAATTTGGAAAAAGACATGGAAAATGCAGGTAAAGCTAGAATTGGAATCACATTTAAGATAAAAAATTAGTGAAACTGATTTATGATTGATAAGTAAATCTTTAATTCTGAAATTTTGCTTAAAAATTCAAACGTAAATTTCTGTAAAACTTTCGATTGGCAGAAGGTGTTAGTAGTTGAAAAAATAAACTCCATTCTAGATTTAAACAGGCAATATAAGAAGATTAAATGTCGCAGAAATGTTTCAAAGTATAATTTTTGAATTGCCACGGATGACGTCATCAACACTCGAGAATCATGGCTTCATATCTAAAATATTATCGTTGATAATAAAATTGGTAAAATGAGACGTACATAACTGGAATTCATTGCTCACTTATAAGATTTTTGAAATGATATCAATGATGAGAGATCCAGAAGTATGACTCGCAGCTTAGGGAAAATATATCATAGGCCACGAATTTATATAACCACTGAGATTACGTCTTGAAAATAGGTACATATATGTAAAAAAACAACACCTATCGATAAAAATATTGCGTCGAAACCCAAAATCCTTTCAATTAATTTAAATAAGATTAAGTTATTATACTTACCAAATCAGATGGAATCCCAATGATGCACCAAGGATACGTTGACGCCGGAAATGGATTTCACTTCGGTCAGTAAAATACGTACCTGATTAGAAAGCAAGAGAAAATAGAGAATGTAAGATAATGACTAAAGGATGTGTCATTTAGACGTCGGTTCATAGCTAATTGTATGAGTCATACGTAAGCGGAAAAATACCTCACCGACGACTATCTTATCAACTTAAATCAAGGATATCAATTTCTGCCTTTAAATTCAGAAATAACTTAAGTAAATTCATTTCCATTTAGTCAAGTTACTTACCAAAACTGAAGAAATCCCAAAGATGAGCCCACAGATGTCTTGACGCCAGGAATGGATGAACTTTCCGATAATTTACTAATTGATTTTCTTTTGAATTTGAATTGTTACACAATTATTACGTCACCTTTTTAAGTTATTTCGCTAAAAGTAGACTTCACAATTAGTCAATCTCGGATCTACCGAACTTGGAACAATTCAAATTTTCTAACGGTTTTTTTCAAAAATTCTTCAACAGGTCCATACCAGGCGATGTCTTCTAGTAAAGTGAAGATTTAGCGCCAAAAATCATTTGTTCAACAAAATGGCGACTTCTGATTGGTCGATTGGGTGGCTGTTCCGGTCGCTGTTACTTTTTCCGTCTCTCACCCCCCTTATCCCCCTACCGTAGAAATTTGTTACTTATTAATAATTATTTATACATATTTCATTGAAATATTGTTAATATGAACGTAAATTAAGTTTAATTTGAAATTTATTGGAAGAATTACGTTCGTATCATCTTTACGTTTAAGTATTTCGTAATTAAACTCGATGTAAAATAGGTGATGGTTCCGTGTGACGTCATTATGGCGTAAGTTCGAATGCTATGCGAAAATGTATGACTATCAACTGTTCCATTTTTGAAGTGACGCCTTGGAATTTAAATAATAAATGCATAAATTATTAGTAGTTAATTTATTAGATTTATTTTGCCATTTTTATATTTTTATTGTAAAAATAATAATCACGATGAAACATGAGTTACAGATTGTTTTAAGTTATTCATTTTACGGTATATTATAAAGAAACTGTATTTGGGATTAATTGATTATGATTATTGATAAGAATTAAATTGAAATTTTATTGGTTTAAGGTTATTTAAAATAAATTTTAAAGGTGCAAAACACATTACTCTGACGCTCAATGTTCTTATTACAGGAATATTTCACCGACCTTTCAATACGATATGATATCCAGTAAGACCCGTACTATTACCTTCTATTTAATAAAATCATTACCTTTAATTCCCTTTCAATGTTTTATTAAGAAAAAGAAATGACAAATAATTTATATTACATTGGTTATTAACCTGCGTCTTCGATACGTAAGTAATATATTTTTGAGTACAAAGATCCTTTGCTCAAGAAGGAAACGTAAGAATGTTTACAAAAATACAGTTATTAATCTTTTTACATCATGTAGTACTCAACGAAATAAAATACACAAAGCTATTTAAATCGTTAAATCCAAGCAACTCCATCGAGTATTTCTATTACTTATATTCTAGAGAAACAACGACTCTTTAATATTTCTTATAGAAAGTTTAGAGGATATATGTTATCCTAAGCTTAGAGAATTCATTGCACGTCTTGAATGTATCAAACAAGTTATTTTTTTAAGAATAAAATTTATTATGTATAAAACATTTCTCCATTCATTGTTACAAATTATGGATCTCTCTTAATTACATTATATACTTTAAACGATGGAAAAGAAAATTAATCTTACATATTTAATAATGCAAAAGTCATATGTATACGAAAACAAGAAATTAGTTTTCTACCTAGATTATATATTATCCATCCCCTTACATCCGTCCTCTA
Organism: Pachydiplax longipennis; assembly: GCA_036926295.1. Classification (NCBI taxonomy): domain Eukaryota; kingdom Metazoa; phylum Arthropoda; class Insecta; order Odonata; family Libellulidae; genus Pachydiplax; species Pachydiplax longipennis. Next base: position 1,740,110 of record JAVFKF010000030.1, on the reverse strand, counting down.
AATATCAGAAAGAGACTTGTTTGAAAACAGAACAGAGCTTCAAGAGGCAAAAGGGGGAGGAAGGTATTTTCTTTTTTCCTCCAATGAGCTAGAAAACGTTCACAATACCTTATGAATCACGTCTAAAATATGCATTGGAAGTCACGAAGGGCCTTTGATAGAGAATTTTATGATAAAGAACATTAAGAAAATTATTCATGAGCATAATGCCCATTTAGAATACATAATGCATAATTACAAAGAGAGACACAATTATTACAAAGAGTAAAGTACATAATTTACCAAAATTACTGTTAAATGATTAGTTACTGTAAATAAATTAAGATTTATTTATTATTGTAAGAATGTATCCCAGTAGAACATACCAAATACTAACTTAATATGTTCCTTAACAATAATAACCGTATAAGGCTTTGTATGAGTTTAGAATGGAGGAGACCACTGAAGGCAACTTTTAATAGTAATAGTAATATCATTATATGATGGTTAATTGGTTTACTAGAACCATTTCTATGAGTTTTTGGAAGGGATGAGGCTTGCCAGGGCAGATGAGGAATGAAGTACTCTGCCTTTGCTTTCTTCACTGAACCAGAATGTTTTGAGTGTCAGCATAGAGTAGATAAAGAAACTATGAAAAACGCAGCTTATATCATTCAAAGAGACAATAGATTCAACATCAGTCATACCTTATGAGATTTCATTTTATAACAGCATCCTCAAGACTAGTAATTGTCAATAGTAAATGGGGGATATATTTTCTCAATAAATTTGCAAAGATATTTACAAATGTTGTGATTTTCTATTAAATATATCCCGTTGTGCCAAACGAGTCAGCGAATTAAGTGGATAAAAATGAAAGCAGACTAACCATTAAGATAGGATGCTTTCATAAGGAAATTTAATATAATGCTAAATTTAACCATGTGATATCCTTGAAACCATATTTGGTAGAAGGGATTCGTCTGTTATCTTTGAAATTGAAATAGAAATATTCTAATTATATATTCCTAGTTTTGTTCATGGCAGTGAAAATAAGATATGTTCTGAGCTAAGAGTGATAATTGATCATTATAATACCTCAATCCTTTTTCAATGGATACTTAGATACCTTTTATGCTACATATTCATGGATTCTTCCCACTCATAGCATTCTGTCTCAGCGAGTAAAGCAACAGAAAGAAGCTACCTCATCCCTCACCTCGCATGGCTAGCCCAATTTCCTCCTCAAAGGATTGCATAGCTAAAGGTGGACGTTCCATTCAGCCTTTAAACAAATGAAGTTATAAAAAGACATCAATAATATTCATTTAGCAATAAGATGAAGGAAATGTCGAATCAAAAGATTCACAAATCACCATTTGTTCTTTTGTGCCTTCAAAATTTGCCTACAGATATATAAATAACGATTCAAGGCTAGAGCTGCGATTTTGAAATGAATAATTGGGTTCACAATGCAGTTCATATCGATATACAATGCCCATTACCTTACATTACCCACCTAGATTTTAAGAGAAATAAATCACGACATTCGTATATCTACTTGGTAGTGTAATCATACTTAGCTCAAACCAGAGATTCATCCATTTTGATTGCGATAGCATCTCAACACTGTCGAGTTACAGACTTAGAATTTCTTAGGAATAGTGCAGATTCGTGTCTTCATAAGAACTCCAAAGAAATAAGTATTCAACGGAAGACTGTTTTCACTGCTACACTTTGAAGCACTCTTTGAAATATCACCGATCTTAAAGCTTAGTTTCTAATCCACCAACACACCTTTAACATGCTGTTCCACATACACTCACATCCTCACATCACGTTAAACATACTGCGATTTATTTTCCACCGGATAAAACTGTCCCAAGACTTTTAAAACAACTTATCTATAACCAATTAGTAAGATGTAAAGTTTCTAGATGCATGAGCAAGCTCTCCTTAATGGCATCACGAGGTCTTCACGTGTTTCCGCGCTTTCGAAAAGAATTATGGTCTACAAAATCGTGAATAACGAAACTTGTTCTTCACTCCATGTGACCTTCGTGCTTCTGTCTCGCTAATGAGATTATGCGATGGTAGCATTTACATTTTCCTGCAATTTCCACATATAACCATGAGTGAAATTGAGTTTGTGTAGTGTAAATTCTGTGTTGGATTCAGTGATTTCCTTGAAAAATGCGTGAGTGTGAATCAAGGACTATGGTGTATCTAGTGCATTGCATCTGCCGAATACGGATCACTTGTAATGGCGACGTTAACATGAAATCGTACCTCGGCAACTTTTGAATTCGTTTGCATTGGAGTAAATAATATGTCTTAGGAAGGCCTTAAGGAGGGGAGGAGAAGTTTGAAGTGGCGATTTCTTCGCAGACAATTAACCTAAGCTTTCTGACCATATGAAGGTAAGTTAGAAAGTATACCCAGATGCAGTATTCCGAATATAATGAACATATGCATGTAAATGTGAATATGACAAATAATCAGGAGAGTTTCCAATGGTTCGGAATTAATTTCAATATGTCTGGGAATATTCGCGGAAAGACAATCGTATGACGTGTTAATAGGAAAATGATGAATCGTTAATTGACCACAGTGAATTATTACCCCTTATCAATTTCCATGTTCCCTATTATCAAACCAGAAGTAATCCTACATTTTGTGTGACCTTCAAGAAATCTAATCATAATTACAATTCATCCATGAATAAAATTCAGAGGACAGCAAATCCTTATACGAATAACTGTAATATATTCAGTCCTATAAATACATTTAGAGGTAAACTACATTGAGTAATACTCCCCCAATCTTTATGCTATCAATTCATTACCTTACATAAGGTAATAAGTAATGAACAGGATCAACTACAGTTCCTTTACTTTTTTGCTTAATTAATTTCGATTTTTTAAATTTTACATTCTTATTTCTTCTTTTAATATTATTTTTCGTAAGCTGTGGCTTTTAATATTTGAACACTAGTTTTAAACTTTTTGCCACTAGTATTATCGTTTCTTTATTTTCTTGTTCTGCACCTTTGTAAAATTAAGATCAAATCTTATGATCGTAATAGTTATCAGGTGCAATACTTACAGATAATACTTAAAGAATACCTCTCTGATTATATCAACCATCATAGAAACTTCATGTTTATCATACCATCCATTTATATTTGTAGAATTTACAATGTATTTATAAAAGGGCTTTCGCCCGTGTATGTGTAAAAAAATAAACACGTCAGAATTTTATTACTGATCTATTATCTATTAAATAATGATACCGTTCGATGGTCGCCATGATGACGTCACACGGAACCATCACCTATTTTACATCGAGTTTAATTACGAAATACTTAAACGTAAAGATGATACGAACGTAATTTTTCCAATAAATTTCAAATTAAACTTAATTTACGTTCATATTAACAATATTTCAATAAAATATATATAAATAATTATTAATAAGTAACAAATTTCTACGGTAGGGGGATAAGGGGGGTGAGAGACGGAAAAAGTAACAGCGACCGGAACAGCCACCCAATCGACCAATCAGAAGTCGCCATTTTGTTGAACAAATGATTTTTGGCGCTAAATCTTCACTTTACTAGAAGACATCGCCTGGTATGGACCTGTTGAAGAATTTTTGAAAAAAACCGTTAGAAAATTTGAATTGTTTCAAGTTCGGTGGATCCGAGATTGACTAATTGTGAAGTCTTCTTTTAGCGAAATAACTTAAAAAGGTAACGTAATAATTGTGTAACAATTAAAATTCAAAAGAAAATCAATTAGTAAATTATCGGAAAGTTAATCCATTCCTGGCGTCAAGACATCCGTGGCACATCTTTGGGATTCCTTCAATGTTGGTAAGTAAAATAAGTAAATAGAAATGAATTTACTTAGGTTATTTCTGAATTTAAAGCCAGTCATTGATATCATTGATTTAAGTTGATAAGACAGTCCTCGGTGAAGTATTTTTCCGGTTACGTATGACTCATATGATTAGCTATGAAACCTACGTCTGAATGATTCACCCTTTAGCCATTATCTTACATTCTCTATTTTCTCTTGCTTTCTAATCAGGTACGTATTTTACTGACCGAAGTGAAATCCATTTCCGGCGTCAACGTATCCTTGGTGCATCATTGGGATTCCATCTGATTTGGTAAGTATAATAACTTAATCTTATTTAAATTAATTGAAAGGATTTTGGGTTTCGACGCAATATTTTTATCGATAGGTGTTGTTTTTTTACATATATGTACCTATTTTCAAGACGTAATCTCAGTGGTTATATAAATTCGTGGCCTATGATATATTTTCCCTAAGCTGCGAGTCATACTTCTGGATCTCTCATCATTGATATCATTTCAAAAATCTTATAAGTGAGCAATGAATTCCAGTTATGTACGTCTCATTTTACCCATTTTATTATCAACGATAATATTTTAGATATGAAGCCATGACTCTCGAGTGTTGATGACGTCATCCGTGGCAATTCAAAAATAATACGTTGAAACATTTTTGCGACATTTAATCCTCTTATATTGCCTGTTTAAATCTAGAATGGAGTTTATTTTTTCAACTACTAACACCTTCTGCCAATCGAAAGTTTTACAGAAATTTACGTTTGAATTTTTACGCAAATTTTCAGAATTAAAGATTTACTTTTCAATCATAAATCAGTATCATTAATTTTTTATCTTAAATGTGATTCCAATTCTAGCTTTACCTGCATTTTCCATGTCTTTCTTCAAACTAATCCTTATTGGGAACTCAATTTTATACATGCATTTAATTCGTAGTTAGGCATATTTTTTACATAGACTTTTTGATCAGGTATAGTCTCTCAAATCACAATAAAAATATTCAGGTGCGCCATACAGTGAAAAAAGTAAGACTACCTTTCAGTGTAACGCAATGCCTGAGTAATGTTTTAGCCACATTTTTGATATGATAATTCGATTTTGGTAGCAAATGTGTAACGGATTTAGCATTTGACTTTGAAAAATTAAATATTGATCAAATTGTTGCATTTATATCCTATAATATTATTAAATAATTCTTAAGGTGCTGCAGATTTATGAAAGTTAAGTTCTCCTTGATTGTTTTATTTAAGTGCGTATATATGCAATAGATAGCTAAGTAAGGATTTCAGTAAGTAGCTTCCCCCATATTAATACTCGAGGAAAATCCACTTCAAACTATTTACACCTTTAATGAATTATTACAGAATTTACCGTTAGAAGATTTGAATTTTTTAATTGCGATAGATAAGAAATTGATTGATCACGAAGAGTACTTTTAGAGTAACGTAATAAATTTGCAGTTTTTAAGATTAAAAAATAGATGATCAATAAGTGAATTATCAGTATGTTAATCCATTTCTGGCGTCAAGACATCTGTGGGCTCATCTTTGGGATTCCTTCAGTTTTGGTATGTAACATGACTAAATAGAAATGAATTTACTTAAGTTATTTCTGAATTTAAAGGCAGTCATTGATATCTTTGATTTAAGTTGATAAGACAGTCCTCGGTGAAGTATTTTTCCGGTTACGTATGACTCATATGATTAGTTATGAAACCGACGTATGAATGATTCGCCCTTTAGTTATCTTACAACCTCTATTTTCGGATGATTTCCAATTCGGAAATTTATCTTTTATATTTTTTAACTAACTTCTGGCCAGATCGGATATTTATGAATGATGAACATTGATTCATATCTTCTGAAGAATTTATAAGACAAAAGCCTGAAAGAATGCTTCGAATCTTTTCCGATACCACATTTTCCTCTAGAATTTCTCTTAGATTAGGCATAGAACCATTTTTTGGAAATACCCTACCCAAGAATGAGTAGTTGCTGACCATTATCACAACGGAATTTTTTATTTGAATTTCTGAATAAATTTCCATTTATTATTTAATTGAACTAATTTCAATAATCTTTTACCTGGATATTCGATTGAATTTGCGCTGAATTTTTATTCCATATTTAATATTGACTGGAAACTCAATTTAATTATAGGCGTAACATAATGGGAATTGTTATGTTAATACAGATGTCTTAGATAATTTTTTCTGCTTTATATGAACGATGAGGAGTCTATGGTATACGGTTTTCATCGTTATGAGAGAAATCGAGTGAAATACTGACGCAGTAACGTCTCAAACCTCGAACTCTTACTTCATGGGACACTCCTTGGGTTTCTCTTGCGATCTCGGTACTGCCGCGCAAGTTAGAGATCCATTTGTGTTTTTGGGTTTGTTGCTTTCATTATGGACTTGAAACAACTTGAAATTATACTTATCGTTGATATTAACAATACGTCAACTGTTTTCTTAAAGGATGTGTGGAATTCGGACCTTAAATTCACTTTCTATGTGTGACTTCATATACAGAAGCCATAATTAAAAATTAATCACTTATTTATATGAATTCTTTCGTTTCTCGACTCTTTCATTGGTAATTTTTCTGCAATTTTGTTTATATTTCCACAAAACTAAATGTAATTTGGTTGCATTTTTCTTTTCTTTCTTTCCATAACTCGAAATGCCAAGGTCCTATTTTGCGTTATAGTAACGTTTTCTATTTTTATCTCCAGGTTTTTATCGATCATTGACTACCAATTACGAATTGTTTAATTTTAAACAATATAGTGTTTATATTTAATTATATTAGTGTAATTATTATACTGAAATATATTATATTATTAATATTTGACATAGTTTATTTTTATAATGCATATAAAATGTTTATCTGGTATCGGTGTACGTTATTTGCAATTTTTCGATATTAATTTCAAATAACATCATAAAATCACACATATAGTGTGGAAATAATATTTTCGAGAAAGGCTCCATTATTACCTTTAAATCCTTTCCATGTATTTCGTTTTCATTATTTATAATATTCTATTACTTCTGGTGATAGAGAATACTGTTCCAAGACCAGACTTTAGTCAAATTTAAAATGAACACTTCTTTTAATAAGTTTACTTTTCCCCGCGAGTTTGACATCTTAGATACAATCTCGGGGACTATTTTCGAGATTATGAGCAAATAGCATAAACAAAATTTTATGCATAGAATTTGAGTTTAAATTTTAAACACTAACGTACCATTAACATTTCCGAATCTCTTTTCCTTCATTTCGATTATCAGTTAAAGTATGCGATACATCTGATTTCAAAATTCAATCTTCTTACTCATTTTCAATCGGTGGGATACTTTGTATCACTACTAAACGTTGGCTTTCAGGGAATAATTTTTAAAAGTTACTTCTAACTCCGGCTCGTGCTGAATTTAATTGAAATTTAAATGAATTCCAGAAACTATTATATTGTAACCACTATTCGAAAGAATTATTTAACTCTAGCTAGAAATGAATTATAGATCAAATTTAACAATTTTCTCAACAGATGTTCATTTTATAAGCAAATACAGTTCTTGTTTTACTACTTGTTCCTCATTATTCACTCTGGAACTAATTTTTCTTTGTGCTTCTTAGATTCTGTGTGTAATAAAAGTTTTTTATTCGTGCCTTTCGTGTTGAACTGAATTAATTGAGTAAATATAAAAATAATTCTGATATAACATTTACGATGCGGAATAGAAAGTTATTGAATAGAATCCTAATTTGAACAATCCTTGGCAACTGCTCGCTCTTACAGGTGCAATATACAATACTAACCAAGAATATATTCGCTATTTACCGATAAATTAATTTGGCGTTTCTATTTTTCCAGATTGTGAATTCATTCCCTTCACATTTATACCTGTGCGTTTTTCCTATGTGATCGAGAAAGGGATACTGAAGAGGAATATACAGGACCAAGGCTACCCGGAGAACCACAACTGGTGAGCAATAAGAATTATTTCTCTTTCCTCTTTCAATGGAACAGTGTTATTGTTGAAAATTATCACTTAGTTCGTTGTATTTTAGATTGTTACTTAAGTGAACAACACAGTTAGAACTTACCGACATCACAGCGGATAGCATGTAATCCCGGCTGGCTCGAAATGAATTATCGGATCGTTCCGTTTCGTAGAACAGTCAATATCTATTAACCGTCACTTTCCTTTTTTCCTATGTTTGCAGTCAACGAAAATAAGAGGGTTATGAAGTGCACAATGATAATCTAGGAAAATGACTTCGTTATTATCTCAAGGACAGATGACTCTCCTTTGCTTTCACCCTTAAGATATTAGCCTCTTTAACCCTGACTTTCAAGTCAATTCTGAAGGAAAACTTCCTTGTAATGTTTGTAAATAAACCTAGTACACATGTTTATTATATTCCTTGTTTAACCTTCTCTCTGCCACTAAACCACTCTTTCGTTTTCACATAATATCGCTCACATATCCCTTGAAACACAGTTAAAAATGATAATGTGTTCCCGCAATATTTACGCCCTACTGCACCTGAAATATATGTTAGATTTTATCACAATTTCGAAGACTTACAACTTGCTAAACAAGGCTGAGAAATTTACTTAAACTTAAATGTTCTTAGTTTACACAGGATTTGTTAAAATGATTTTACAGTTCAAGTAGAATGAGGATCAAATTTATTAGTATTATATTTCCTAAACGATCTGTCCTTTGTAAATCGGAAAATTCCTAAGACTGAGTTTGCCTTTTCTTCGTCTCTTCCTCATCATCGCAATACACCGTAACTAGATTATCAACATACTTTTATTAATGCTCTATACTTTTCCTGCACAAATTATCATTGGCGAAGTGTCTTTTCACAAATGACTCCCATGCAATGTACTAATGCTTTCTTTTAAATAATATGTTTAGCGTGATAAATATTCTTAGCAGAAAATTTTCAACTTGTGTCGGAAGCAATATGAATAGTCCTACGTACACCTTAAGATGGAAGTTTAGAAATTCTTGTTGTGTTTGCTACTCGAACATTTCGTTGCTTCACTCTGTGCATTTATTATTGCTTCACTCTGAGAATCTTAAAATTTTAATCTCCATATTAGACGAATTGATATGTTAGCTTCAACATAGAGTGGTCGTGAATAGAACAATGAACAGCTCTCCGAGTAATTGTGCAACTCAAAGATGACACATTACAATCTAGTTTAACTTTTAATGTTTCACTGAGGAGATGATCTAAAAGTCCTCGTATATCTTCAGTTTATTGGTGATTGTTGTTTAGAAAAATGATGTTTATAAAAAATGGATCTATGTGTGAGTTTGTATAAGTGGAACTTTTTCTAATACTGAAATTGTTTTCTATTCTTGCAGGATAATTCAGCAATATCAGCTTTTCACGTGAGCCAGACGTGAGTACTCTGTTTCTTTTCTTTTCACATGAGTAAAGCCTTTAGGTCATTTGGTTCATCAAACAAATCTTCATTTAAGTAGATATTCATGAAAGTTGAGCACCATTAAAGGCATTTACTTTTCTTCCTAATCTTGTTTTCAATCTCTCAGTTAAATATCCTCTATATATTAAAAAATGAAACTATTGTAACCACCGATTTAACTAATTATTTTCAAGTTCAATAAATTCTTTGACGCTGAACAAGAAGGGTGGTTTGTTGCAACGAGATTAAAATTAAATGCTGCGATGACTTTACATATATGAACAATTAGCAGTAGTTTTCTTTAGTAGTTCACCGTAAATGCACTAACCACCTGCTCTGTAGGGGGCGTGGGGAAGGCATTCCCTACAAACCTAGCCTACTTGTAGGCCTACAGACGCAGGCATCTATTTCAGGGGCCCTTCTTTCACCTTCTTCTGCAGGGGTGAGGTAACTAAGCACTCACTTCTCACCTGCTCGTTCTTTCTGTCTATGAGGTCGGAGCTTCTCCTTGAAGTTGTGGCAGGGGGCCCTCTAGGCATAGAGGTGAACCCTATAGCACGTCACAACGGCCTGGGGCGGTCCCCTCGCTAGGCTCTAGGGCAATTCCCTCCCACGCCCTCCCTTCCCCCCCTCATCAGCTGATCCAACAGGAACGACGGTGTGCCGCACTCAGGAGTAAGTCTTGGTGTTGGTTAAGGTTGAGAGTGCGTTAGAAGATTCAGGAGGAATTTGACTGCTATAGTATAAAGGTTTACGAATTTTTTTCCTCTGTGATGGACGTAACACACGACAACACACTTGAAACCAAGATTTCTCACGCACACTTCTACTGTACATTCTAACCGTCTAGGTAATAGAATCTTGCGTTATTCCGACACTAGTTAACGAATTAGAAATATGCCGATATTTTTGAGATTCCTTCCTTTTATCATTAATTACTGATATATCAATATGGTGTATACTTTTAATCATTACATTCGTTTTACAAGATGGATGGGCAATAAATATTTGATTTTTTTTTAGAATTGAGGATAGTGTTTACTTATGACTATTTAAACCACTTTATCATTATAAATATGTAGTATAATTTCTATTCACTGGCCGACAGAATAACTAGTATGTTTTCATAGAAACACACGACTCAATTTAGTTTTTGTTTACTTATTCTTTCCCAAAATAATTTAGTAAATTATAATTCCGATATCCATTCAGGAGATATTATATCATATCCTTTTTTCATAGAGGATACTAGCTAGATGACGTTTTTCACCAACTAGAGAAATTTGAATTTAGTAACGATTTGGGAAATTTTAATGATGATGAGTGCAATTATCTTTACAGTGCTTAGATTTCGTTCAAAGTTTTCATTTAGGAACATTTTACAATACAATCAGAAGTGAGAAATCTTAGAATGTTAGTAGGCTGGCGTTAGGTTTTGAAAGCGAAACATATAACCGAATACTGGTTGTAAGAACATACTGAGAACTTGTGTTGATAGAGGAATGCGCATCACCTTAAGAGCTTCCTTTTCTCATATTTATCAATTAACCTCTTCAAAACCGTTATTATTTCTCCAGAGAATATCGTAACCCTATTTCACACTGCGGGCTCTTCGAAACATTTAGTCCTTATGGCGATGGCGATTTAGAATCTTACTTTTTCAGTAAGAATTTCAATTGGTAATGTAGGTTATGCTCTGATCTACATAGCACTCGAGAACTCATTAGAAACCAAGGTTACTCACGCTCACTTTTACTGTACATCGTCACCGTGAAGTTAACGGAGTCACGCGTCATTCGTACACTAATTAATGGATTCAAGAACATCAATGTATTGAAGTATCATTCCTGTTATTATAAGTTACCACGTTTCGGCTGCTTATGCTGCTTATTTTATTATAAATTACACTTTTGAGTATTTAATAGAGAAACGTTTAAATTGGTATTAATCAGGCCATTGATAAGATAATCTACTACAGTTAAAGGATCTTTATGGGATAGCATTAAGGATATAGTGCTACGTTCTCTCACAGTTGCTTCTTCCACAATTTGAATTCACAATAAGTATTCATTCTGGTACAGGCTTTTTTAAAATTGTTATAACCAGTGCACATATTTATGGTATACAAGAATGTTAGATGGATATCAAACAAATTCACTTCAAATCTAAGATCTAAATGAAGTTTAAAAAATTCCCAACAACATAAAACTATAAATTGAAAATGAAGAGTTGTAAATTTACTTAATATGTATTTTCTAATTTTTTCCTCATTAAATGAAACTTTTTCACCCAACGGATAATTGTAGAAGAGTTCAAGAGTTTCAAGTGAATAATCTCGGCAAAATTATGGTTCCTTTACATTTACATACTTTACATTATGAATACATTTGGATATATATTCTTATCGCTCTTGCTTGAAATGCCCTTTTTCTACTGCGCTAAAGTGAGGCTTTTCGAAATAAACGCGCTTTAGAAGTGTACTTTTCATCCAGTAATTCCGCTTTCTGGTGAGGTAACATTCCTGAAAACAAACATCTTTCAGATACGAAAACACAACCCCACTGTCCTTCATAACCGCTCTTGAAATTCTGTTTCCCAACCTTTGAACCTTCGCTTTTTTCCGAGATGAAAGGATTTTTACCTTAATTAGACTCATTCCAGTCATCCTCACTTTTGGGAAGGAATCCGCTCTCCAGAAAGGACGAAAAACTCTAACTCTTTTTATGGATGTGGCCAAAGTTAGGATCTTTATTTGACCAACACTTGAGTCTCGTATCAGTGATTGCGGCGGGAGCGATTAGTACTGCAGTTCGAGTTTACTCGTTTCGTTGGATATATCTGCTTATATCTAGCTGAGGCATTTGATTTGAAAACCTTACCCTAACCAGTGAGGGTTAAAGAGTTTGATAGCTCTATCTAAATCATTTGTAGACTCACTAATATAAACTATAAAAATAACTTACTAATCCGCAAGAATAGTTTTATTTTTAACCTAAAATAGAGCCATTCTCTAATTAAAAGATAATGAATATGAAAATGATGTGGTATTGGTGTAAGGTAATTGCAGCTGGATATATTATGTTGAATGAACGTCACAAAATCAAGCAAAGTAATGTAGAAATCCAATTTTTCGAAATACTTTCCATTATTTACATCTTATATTTATATTCTTTCAATGCATTTCTTTTTTATTTTTAATTAGATTCTTTCATTTTTTACTTATACTACTGTTCTAAGATCATTAAGTTGAATTTAAAATTAACTATACTTTAAATACAACCAGTTTTCCCGTGGATTTACATACTACTGCTGTATATTACATAAATAAAATTCCGGGACTATTTCCGAGATTAGAATTAAATAGATTAACCGGATATTTTATCTAGCCTGCGAATTTCAATTGAGAACTCTAATCTGATTAAAGATGGTTCCAGATTTTGACAACTTCATATAATCTAAATAATTTGTAGTCTCACTGATAGAAATTATAAACACAATTTAATACCTTGAAAACTCGATTAAGAAAAATACTTTTCACGAATGACATTAATTTGTGGGGATAGATAAGCGAGGATCAAGGGCAGATTTCATCAGGGACCCATTTCAGAACCACAACAACAGATTATTTGTCTTAGATAAAGTTTTTTGAGCCGCATCAATGGTCCTTAGCTTGCACCAAATGGAAAGTCCGACCCTGGCGACGATGCATTCGTGTCATGACACTATTCACAAATGATGTATTTTTACTAAATAAGAATGACGCATTATTTCATTTTTTAACAATGGTCAGTATCCTGGAACTCAGTTTTTTATTGTGTCTTATTGTGAATCAATTAATTCGTTTTACCATAAAAAAATCTTGGAAAAAACGTTTCTATACAATATGTAATCATTATAATTCATAAGATTCGTAATTTAACGCTTTCAATATTTCATTCTTAATTCCCACATCGGTAGAACAATCGACTCGAATAGTGCGTATAAAAAGAACACTGAAGGCTCTCTCTTTATAAGAGCTACATCCCCCATATCTATATATCTATCTACTTAGCTCGTTCATCGTTTTAAAGAAAATCTAACAGGACTCGTAATATCTTTCTTTCGTTTTCACCAGAGATCGTTAAGGCGATACACGTAAATTATGTCAACTTAGACAAAGGTTTGCACCAAGGAGATCTTCATTGCGGAATTATGAATGCGCATATGCCGAAATTAAGTTCGTATCTGGAGGTAACAATACAGCGCTAAAAACGTTCATACTTTTGATAATTCGAACGTTGAGCGATTGGTATGTCGAGGTAAGATTGTATTTGCCAATTTAGACGAATTTCCCTGGCTTGTATTTCGGCTCGAATTGGCTGATATTGTGCTGGATCGGAACGTGTTGATTGGATCATGCTTTCTCGAGGTGGATGATGTTTTATGAACGTTTACGCCTGTTTGCGAGAAATTAAAAACGCTGTTTGGCGATGTTTGAGCAGTTGTATACCCGAAGATTGCGCGCGCCGTAATTAAATCCTTCAAATGAACAAGCAGATCAGCGCTTGAAAAACCAAAATCTCATTTGGAGATAGGGTAAGGCAGATCAAAGGGACGCATTCGGCCCGAGGGATTCGCGAAAGGTAATTTTGCCCGATAACAGAAATGAGAACTTTTAATTGCGTAGATGAAATGTTGCTGCATCCTATACGAAGCCAAACTCTAGGGGGGTCCTCAGGGCGTAGACCTGTTTTAAGTTCATGTTATAACCGACAAATTGTTTAGACAAGAAGGGTTAGACCACATTAACTCGCAGCATAAATTTTATGCGATAAAAACATGAGAGTAATTTAAAAAGTTTTAATTGCGTAGATAGCGATGTAGAGAAACGAGTCACCGTTTTTACAACGTCCAGTTAGACTCCATTAGTAACGAAAGATATCACGAGGATATTTTCACCACATCTGACCTAAATCCTGATGTAGAAGCTAAGGATTTTCAATGATTACAAGGAAAAAATTTAATAGAAAAGAACATTTTTCAAATGCTATTTTATATTCAGGATATATTGTATTCCATTTTATATAGCACATGTGGTAGTCCTGAGATAAATGCCGCTGGTTCCTAACTTTTGAGTTTTTCTCTCTCGTATCGTATTAAAATCTTTTCAGTTTTATAACATATTATTGTGGTAACGAACAGAACAATTCTTTCAAAAAGCATGTTATTTATACAGGATGTAAACCTAAACCGAATTGAAAAATTTGATATTTTGAACCTAAATCGAATCCGAATCCCACAACTCATTAGTTTCCATATGCACGGTAGTCGAACGTAGGAGCACTAATATTAACCAATCATGCGTAAAGATAAATTATAACTATCCTAAGGAGATGCATTTTTATAAACGACCGGATAATTTTTATGCATCAAGAATGTCATACTTAAATTTAAGTAAAGATCGTTTTTGAAAAGCTTGCCATGAAAAAGAACCTTTCATTTCGATTATAATAAGTGACACCCTTAGCGTAAAAGATATCAGTTCGAACAAGCTGACGAAAACCGGTAGCTGCCAAAGTGTTACCGAAGCTGATTTGAGATTTTCATTACATCCGAGCGAAAACCGGAACTAAAGTTACAACGACCCTCTGATATTTTATCTCAGGTCGCTATTTTAACTGTTTAATATATTCAAATCTGGGGTTAGTTGTTCCCATGTAACGTTTAAGTAGCAATCACTGGGGGAATTTCAACCCAAGTAATGTAGATATACATGAATGTGACAAGAAAATGACTGTCATACTTGATGCCATTCCATTATCTAAATTAATCATGCTTTCGAAAATATATTCGTAGCTGACATTATAGTTTCTAAAAATTTCTAAATCTGATAAATAATAGAAATCTGATAAATTAAATTCGGATAATTCGTAACAGTAACACACGATTGTGTGGAAACAATCGACTTAATTGTGTGGAAACAAAAAACTACTTCTTTTCATTGCTAAATTGTTTCACGAAGTACGACCTACGATGATAGATTATATACGTTAAACAGCTTTATGAAGGAAAATTATCGAAATTAAGGATAAATAAATAAATGCCATAGCAACGGAAAGATAAACTGTTCATAGCTAGGGATAGGCCAATACGAATCGGTGTTAATCCGGAGGTGAGTCTTGAGTAAAGTAAGGGAATTAATCGAACGGAGAGAGTTTACTCACCTAATGCGGAGAGAATCGCCTTGGGAACAATGTTAGCCTTGCACCTTAGACGAACTAAAATTGCTACCTGAAGTCGAAGAACCTATGGAGCGGATTGACCTCAATTTCGCAACTAAAGACATCGACTGAAAGGAATGTTTCCAGTGAAGGAAATCGCGGACTATTATCACTAGACGGGAGAGTACAAGTGATATTATATAAAAATGAAATCTACTTTTTCAAACTAAGGAAAATACAGTATATGCTTCAAAGATTTGAAGGGAAGACACAATAAAACGAGTCTGAAAAAGTATGCTATCCTCAATTGATTGACTTTAAGCTTAACCGTTTCAGCACCTTCAATATCTTCGTGTTCACTTTTCTTCGCATCTTAGCGTCTGAAAATGAGTTTATTTTCCCTCGATTAACTAAACCAGAAAGTAATGGCAAAGGATTTTACTTCTTTATCGAAATTTAATATACCTAAGACTCGACGAGAACAAAAACGTAACTCAATTACTTCATGCTCTATGTTCCTTATGAGTGAGATGGCTATCTTTCTGAGATTCCTTCCTCATTCCGTCTTTATAACCCTTGATAAAGAAATATCTTAGACAATCCTTTACAGACTTTTTTGAATTTGTGGAAATGCAAAATCCTAGAATTCAAGAATATGATGATGATCGCGACAATGAAGTTGGAAATGCATCAAATGAGAAAAGGTTTCATAATAAAGAAGTAATACTATTAAAAAGTTGAGGGACAGAGTTAAAGTTATAATATTAAAGGTTAAAAGTTTCCAAACGAATTGAGAAATCTAACGAGAACTGATATTCTGCAAGTTAAACTGGGAAAATGTAATATAAAGAGGATACAATAACATTTAACAATTGAAAGTTTAAGAAAGATCGAATAATAATTAATCGAAAAATAATACTGAAAAACGTGTGAGGATTTTTAATCACTCAGCATTTTCATTGATAGAGTATAGCAAATAATAACGCAAGATGCTTATCTAAACAGGAAATTTAACATCTGTTATTTTAGGAAGGAGATAATATTTTAAGCAAAACATGAAGAACAATATGAGTACATAATATGCAAAATTTATTCAACGAAATGGCATCCCAGAATCTACACTCTAGATATTTTAATGGTACAAAATTTAATAGTTTGGATAAACAGACATTGTTCGTAAAGCTTTCTTTTTTGGCGCAAATTTATTGTTCCATATCAAAGAGCTCAGAAATAAAATAAATATTAAATTTCCCAGCGCGTGAAACCCTACAAAAATGGAAGCAGGCGAGGCAAAATATTCAGAAGTGCTCAAAGAAGAAAAATGGAGGTATTTTTACTCTCACAAAACCTTTCGAGAATAATTCAAATACCAGAATCTCATGAAAGACTACGAAAGCTCTAACACAAGCACGTTGTAAGGACTCCCACGTTAATGATGGGGTTAACAACCTGGTCGACATAGGAACCGAAAAATCGTGTAATTTTAGCAAACTCTCGAATCCACAATTAAAATGGGAATGACCCTAAGGGAAAACGAACCATTGAATGCGGAATTAAAGATTTAATTACACTTTTGCTGCTTCGGAATAACACCTGCATTGATTAAAAACTTGGTGGTAGTGAGAAAACTCAATCAGGAACGCTTATATTAAACAAGTTAGAAAAAGTAGTGAAAGTTCATAAAAATTCCTTGTAATCCATTTCTATTATATAAGAGAAGCAATCTAGACGTGGACTATTTATCTATTGATAGGAAGATATCATCTGTCAAACTACGAAAGTGATATTTTTAATAACTTGTGCACTTTTTGGACTCACGATTCGCTGAGGAACATGTCATGTTAAACAGGGTGACCTAGTTCTTAATTCTAACTCCAGCGATCTAAATTGACATTTTTCACGGCATGATTAATAGTAGAGATTGAATGTACTCATACTGTTCCTTAGGTAACACTATAGAAAATTCTTTCGCTAACAAAGCATAAATCAGAACAATCGATGAAACTTTTATCACTATGAACGTTCTCATAATCTTTTTCTTTCTTAAGTTACAGTTTCCTTCATTCACCCATCTTCTCAAATAATACCACCAGCTATAAAATCAATTGAATTGCTATAGCTTTTTCTGAATGCATGTTAAACTGAGATAACGAAGAAATTAGCCATTAATCATAATGAACTGTTATATAGAAATTATGTAATTTTCCTTGGAGAGCGCATTTCCTAATAAAATGATATTTCGGTTCAAAGCAAGCTGTCTTGATAATAATCTAAGCGTTCAATGATTTTACATTAACTATCTGATAAGAGATTCGAAAAACTCTCCAATTCCTCCAATGGAGAAGTAAGCCATAGATTACCGACTGATTCTGAATCCGACATGGATTCTAGGAGGCAGCCAATGCGCTTTTCAGCGACTAAAGCCGTCATCCTCAGGAGTTAATGCACAATGCACATGTGCTCATAACATTGTCCTTCGTTGAAATTAATCGTGATTTTATTCTATGTTTTTTAACAACAGTAGCGCAAAAAGTAAGCCTTCTCTTCACTCATGATAAATTTTAAAAGCAATTGCCTTTTGTTACGAATTTTATGAAAAAGTTAAAAAAGAATGAATTTATTTTTCTCTTTCTGGAACCCTCCCTTGCGTCACCCCATACCGTTTGAAAGAATAGGACTTAAAAAGAATTTGAAAGAAATTTGATAGCATTTCCAATCGCACAATGGACATTTTCAGCGGTGGTCAGGTTATAGCACTAGCTCAGGATATGAAAGCTATTTAGGGCAAGGCGAATTCCTAAGCAAACCTGTAGCGGCACTCGAGCTCAATTCAACTTCGACGTTACTTACGGCAAAGTGGCAGACGAACGAGGGGAATTCACTTAGAGCTCACCTTGAAGGGACTGTATGGAACAGTGGTTGGGAAGCTATTTCCAGCGGAATATACCGTTCGACCGCCTAAGAAAACAATGGGACGAAATCATCTGGAAGTACGTGAGAGTCGTGCTTCTTGTGTTTTAGCTAGCCCAACGTTGACACGTAACGGGACGGGGTAAAAGAACTTAATTGACAAGTAAAGCAAAGTAGGTAATCTTCATTTAACATGAAATCATAAAAGAATATTATATAACATGAGGTCTTAAGCCCGCAGGAAAGTCGGACTAGAACCGAACCGAAAGCCGATGCATACGAATAAGAAACAGTAATTTTGCCGAAATGAATACTATACCCAAACCGAATAATTAACTAAAAGCCATTTGTTATACCGTTATTATTTCCATTTTCAAGAAAAATTCCTTTCGGAATAGCATAATATTTTAGCTGTGCGAGCGAAATAAAACTGTTCCAACCTGTTCGACCTAAGTAGACGGAAGAAAATCAGAACTGAATCTAAATTTGTTTTATATCATTCTACCCAAGCATAAACAGAAAAACTCATCATGGTTAGATACTCAGATAGTTTTTCATCTTGTAGAAATTTATTTGAAAGATTGTACTTGGCAGAAGAATTTTATCGCTACGCCATCAAGGATATGTGAATTTTAATGCAGTGATATGACAGTAAACACAAAAGGTATTATTTGCACAGCAAATTTAAAGAATTCACAGATTTGTGACTGATTTATTTATTAATATCTAAGTTAATAAATTTCAAACTATTCTAGGGTATCGGGATATCCAAGGGTTTCTACTTAAATTAAAGCGGTTCCGTCTTTGATTTCTGTTGGGGTCCACGTTCAAAATATCCTCTTCTGCCGCAGCACTCAAAAATTACTACTATTTCTACTATTAAAACTATCTTATCTTGAAAACATATAAATGAGAATCTCCTTTTTTGTTTCATCATATTTCATACACGTTCTAACTCCGAACCTATTTTGCATTTCCTCAAATTTCCCACTCTGAATACAAGCGGCCCGCGAATAAATTCTTTTGAAAGCGGGCGTTATTTCGGTGAGAATCGGCGTCTGGTTCCAGGGTATTGTCCTTTTGGCTCCAAGATGAGCTCAACCCTTTTAATTACCCATTAATGGAAGGGAATCCCTTCAAAATTAGAGCCTCGGAATTGATATCGGATTCGCAGATGAATCGAAAAGGTCCTCCGGAATAGGTATCTGTGGGAAATGGAACCCCATGAAATATATCTCAGTGGGTGAGGCTAGCTTAAATTTCCCTGAATAAGACATCGATGTTCTTATTAGTGGTACACTTCATTTCTCCCACGAAATACCCAAAATTGAAGGATCTACCTCTCTGGCATACATCTTTATTTACAAATACATCCTACTGGCTGCATATGGGTGCGTATTCAAAAGACATCAAGACTTATTTTATTTAGTTCCTTCTCAAAGGGGGTGGGAAATGTGGCCACTAGCCATATATCTAAAGCTTACCGTGAGTAAATGATCTGTATTTAAATTCTTCGAAAGGAAACAAGTGGGTCAAAATGACGTATACATAATAAATGAAATAAAGAATAAATCTCGTATAAATGCAGTCGAGTCAGTTCAATATGATCACCTTTACAATTAACTTAAACTGGAGTACAGATATCCGAAATATAGGCGATGAATATGAAGCTAAGAAGCAAATGGTTTAAGGACTGATTTTTGGCGAAAGATGCGCAATAAAGAAGTAGCTCAAATGCGTTTTCATTTCCTCTCACACGCATAGAGTAGAAATGGAGAGTAGAAATATACATATAGATTATTTTTGAGACTGTAAAATCTCATTTAGCCTCAAGAAAAGATATTTGTAAATAGCGGTTGTAGCTTATATACCATAATGTTGTCTTACGTTGCCGAACAAGCTAGTAGAATGTTCTTTTACCATTCGAGTCAAAATTCTGCAATAATCAATTCTTCGTGATTATTCAAATTGAGTTATTAAGCTCTTTCTAGTATTTGTTCTAAGACTTCGTTTTCTATAAATTTAAGAGGCAATTTTAATATAAATTTCAATCTCCTTTCGTCTGACGTTTTCCATGACCTTGCGGAAATCATTTCATTTGCAACTCTCCCCTGCCTTAGACACCGAGGAGAACTTCAGTTCGATGGATATATTGAAATAATCTGTGCCTAAATAAGAAGTTACACCTGTTTTTAAATAGTAATGCACTCATTTCTTTACATCTACATTCTTGGAGAGAAATTCAAAGAAGGATAATATATCACTTTATAACATAAAAGAATTTTTCAACAATTGCATAGGTGACTTAATTATATTCACATAAATTCAGAGGTTGCAAAAAACTATTTTCTTTTCAAAATACTCTTCTTCTTATCTTCTTTTCTATGTAATTAAGATTGATGACTTTGATTCATAAATATTATTATGCTTTAATTTTGCATATGGTACCAATCAAAGTTGGTGTTGTGAGATTAGAATACATTAAAGTCTTTAAAAAATGATTAAGTAAATAGTTAAATGGCGATAGTAAAACGTTGTTGTGATATCGATTATAGCAATAGGGATGTTTAGTTGATGGAAAACGTAGTCAGAAAATGAGAGTAAAAGCCATGACCTTGGCACCGAAAATACGTTTAGCGGGAATTTAATGTCAATACAAATTATTTGATGTTACTACCCTTATAAACAGCATTAGAAACATCCATACAAAACCAGAAGTTTGCGCGATTAACATACGCATGTTTAAAACGCAGGGAGCCAAGTTTCAAACAATGAGAAACCGACTTTAGTTAAATGGGGCACTTCCTTCTCAAAGATTTCTCCAGCCCTTCTCACGGATGCAGTTCACGCTGAGATGCATAATTTACGATCGCTTAAGCCTGAGATATAATTATGGTGGGGCATGTACTCGACGAAGCAGGAATTTTCAAAGGGAATTCTCAGCCCTTCTTCTGAGACTGATCGATCACCTCTCCTTCAGTTACTTCCAATTCCACTCTCATCCATCTTTAAGTCACTTCCTAGCGTTCTAAACGTCTCTCGAGCCCCATTCGCTCACTTCTTGCGTTAGAAGATAATCACTTCTTCTCAAACGAACGTGCCATTGACGTTTCGAATACTTCTTTAATTAAGCGCCATTCTTTCCCAGCGAAGAAACGATCATTTTTTTCTCCCCTTTTTTTCCCGAAGAAGTCTAGACGATAGTTGCAGAACGAAGGCTAACTAATGTTTGTAAATAGTGTCGTTTTTGTTCAGGCTGAATGGGAGAAAAGATAGAACGTTGGCCTAAATCTTAACCTTCCGTATCTGTTTTGAAATTTCCACCAAACGAAAAACTTGTGTGCCCGTTTAAGGCGCTTACTTCAGTTCGCGTAGAATGCTTAGTTTCATTAATAAGTACACCAATTCAATACTTCTTCCACACAAAGGGAAATAAAACTTGGTGAATGTTAACACTGTAATAGTCTAAACAAGAGGTGGGGAACCTACGAACTTTAGGCCACACATGGCTTTTTGGGCGTTCATTGCGGTCTTTCAGTCCCGAATCAAGTAAGACTTCCTTCTAATCTTGTTAGTGAAACAAAGTGAAAATGTTCTCTTATATTTTATTCAGAGAATGTTCGTTTTCTCATATATAACTCCTTCTAAAAAGAAGAGGTTCCATGAATCAGTCATAAAGGCATAGATTTCGAAAGATGTGATACCTTCCTCTTAGACCTTCAAATTTTATTTAAAAAAAGTATTATTTTGAGGATAGTATTGAGAAATAGATTTTTTCCGGGCTTTTCTTATGTATGACATCTCGAATTCTTCCAATATCTCATGCTCAAGTAAGTTAAACAGCTGCATTGAAAATAATATCAAGTTTAAAAATGGAAATTCTGTGACAATAAGATCTGTAATAAAATCTTCTACAGGCCTCCAGTGGAAGTGGTGTTACAGTGGTCCTCGCAGTAATTGTTTGAATTGTAACTAGAACAATTTGTTGTGTTGGAATTTTGAAGAGAGAAGAAATAAAGTGTACTTAGGGGCATATGAACTGGCTCAAATATTTTCGAACTTACTTAAACTGAGACACGTTTTGCAAAAAACAGTAGCAAATGCATAGTTTACGTTTCCAAACACACCATTATCATCTCTTAACTCGAATACATTTGTAATTCTGCGCAAAACTTCGACGGCTCTACTTGTATAGTTAAGAAATAAAGAGATAAATCGTTAGAAGTCCTGCTTCGATGGAAATGTGCCCAATTTTCAATCTATAATCTCAACAAGAGGAGGCAACGTTTTTTTATTCACATTATAGGCAATACTTCAAATACTATCCTCATTTCTTGCGTATTACTTCTGATATATTTCAGCTATACATCTTCCATACACTTGGACCACCAACTAAGGAGATTTATCAGTCAGAATTGATTAAAATTGCAAATGGAACAGGCAATGATGAAGATGCAGTCCTTCCAAAACAAGGACAACGGGGTCTGAATGAATGGCAAACTCCCCATTGCCAAATCTGATATTCTGCCTTAATACATTCCCTAAGAATCCTATTTTCGAGCACAGATACTAGGATTCCGTATTTCTCTCCCGTCTCGACTTGGAATTTATGCCGCCTGGACCTTGGGACACAGAATAAACATAGCGTAATGTTTGTGTGCGAATATATCCCCGAAAACGAAGTTCTAGAGAGTATTTACACGTTCCCGACGCGCAAACAGATACCTAGACATCCTAAAAACGTCCAGCTTCGATGGTGGCAATGTTTACACGGAATATTTTCAATTAGAGATGAAGAAAGAGAGTAATGAAAGAGAAATAAAAACAAGAAATCTGCACATGGCATGTACGTCTCATAATTAAAGTATTGAAACCGGTCATGACTACAACAAATTACACGAAATGTGGATTGACTCAGGGACGGTTGAGGTTCACCGTTGGTCCATTCTGTCTCCCAAAACTTTCAGCATGTATGATTCGCTTTACGCGCAGCGGTTAAACGGATCAACGGTTGACACGAAAGTATTACATGGCCCACAGGGAAATATTTCTTCGGAAAATGGTGGAATTTTTCAGAGCGAAAATTTTAATCCTGTATTGAATTCTATCTCTCACACCGGATCCAATTATCTGATTTTGAAAGCCATCAAATATCACCCACATCTCTGTATCTGCCGAAAGTAAATATCATAAGATCATCGAGCAAAGACTTCCACGTTTATCATTGAAATGATCGTGATACTAAAAATAAACGACTACTCTAAAAGTGCACATGTGAATTAGCTATGATCTATGCTAATCAAATATTCATTTAATTTCGTAGACTTGGAAAATTGCCGCTCAATCTAAATATTGTGAGAAAAAAGTCACATATTCCGTATTAAAGTGGGTATAAAAACAGAAATTGAAGGCACTAACAAATTAAACAATTACATACCTAAAGATGTACTGTTTAATATTAAGGAAGAGGAAGATGTACTGTTTAATATTAAGGAAGAGGAAGATGTTTTGTTTAATATTAAGGAAAGCAGAGTAATCGATTTACTGAAGATCAAAACATATTTTCATTGCTTGTAAATGTGCGATGGAGAGAGAGGAAAGGAATAAAAGCAAGTGCAGAGATGAGGGCTTAAATTTGTAGGTATCAAGAATCCCTGAGACAAGAAAACTTGAAGAAGTAATATGAAAAGGGAAGGGGGACAAAAGAGGATCTGAAGAGATCAAATATGAAGGGGAATTGGAGAGCAACAGTTAGGGAAAGGATTTCAGGCAATAAAAGAGCTTCAAAGGGAATGAAAGGTTTTATAAGGATTGGATGAGTTTACAGGAATTACGTGGAAACACTAAATAAAACTAAAACTGCATGAAACGTATTATTTATGATAAAATGAAGCTTTTGATCACCTCAGAGCCTTGCAAGAACTTGGTTTCTCTTAAATATGCAATCAGTTGAAGAGTTTCTTATGGATAAACCACCATGGAGAAACTATTGCCGCCCGACCAAGGTTATTGCAGAAATAATTTACGAATCATTATTTTATATAAGTTTTAAATATATAGAATGACAATTGATAAATTCATGATAATAAATTCGAAATAGTTGGATAAAATAAGCTACCGCCCTTCGTTATCATAAATTTCAGTTCACCCAGTAGATGATTTAATTGAGAGGGTTTAAATATTCGACAGTAATAATACTCATATAAAAAGAGAGTGCGTCAAGAGAAGATACTATTATTGATTAAGCATATAATGAATAACAGGGAATGGCGCGCCTTTTATACAGAAAAAGAAAGTTGACGAAAATTTCTTTAGAAGAAATTATCTATACATTCAGTATAAAATCAATTTCTGACAGCACAGTTAAATTAAGGTTAAATCGTGTGATGACCGACGGGAGAAAAAAAAACTTTAAAGAAAATTGTTAACAAATTACGATTTTTTTGAACCGATAACCGAACTTTGCGTCTATCTTTCAAGAAACACAATCTGTTCTTACATTAAAATTTGCCTCATTTGATGCTCCTTACGTTACGTTATTAATTTTGCTTCTAAAACTTTTGAGACGAATATCTTTGGAAAATGTATGAGGATACCGGGAGTTTTCGGGAAAATGCAAAGAGAAATCTATTCGCCTGCTACTTTTCGTTCTATTTTCGCAGGAAAAACCTCCAGGAAAATCAAATCAAGTATAAGGTACGATATACACATTTTACCAAGTATAAGCTATCGGAAACTTGATGTGAATATAAATAGGCTGCTACGGCTTTCACTTCTTATACTAACGTTGGTATCGAAACTTCACGATGTCCCTTGAAATTTGTGCGTCTCTATAAATACCTAGAAGTTACACTTAGAGGCTGATAGAAAATGAGAATAAAATTTAGAGATTGACAGATGTAATCCTGCTCTTCCGGTGTCAACTTTATCTAAAGATGAATTTGCGGCCAAAGGTTTTTCGCTGTTTTTCGTAAGCGAAAATAATATGAATTCAGATAGATATTAAATTTCTGGTGGAGATTCACGCATGTAAGTGAAAATCAAACATGAATGACCATATTGATAGCAGTAACATATCCTTCAATAAACATGTGGTCAATATTTATGCAAAATTAGAATTCGTATCATAGCTAAAAAATATTCAGAGAAATGTTATATTCCTGTGCTAAAACAAACTCGAAAATGCAATAAAATAAGTAACACTTTTCCTCAAGAAATACCTGTTGAAAATTAAAAAGAAAAGCATCCTTCAGTTATTATTTTCGTTAGGATTCTAAGATAAGTACTGAGTAGAAAGCGGACAGAAAAACTTCATAAGATAGATAAAAGCTTAATAGTGAGTTTGCGAAGTTAAGCAGAAAGGAAGAAATAGATGAAAATTCATAGAAACGTAATTTCAGCCAATCAATGAACAGTTCTTCGTAACGTTTCTCAACACCGTTTTCACTCGAGATACGTGACACATTTACACTATGGGCCCGAAAGCTATATTCCGCATTATTGAAGGATAAAACTGATGTATACAGTAAATATTTCTGAGGTCTTTACACAAACTCTCTTAGCATATTTATATGTATTAAACCCCAAAAAAGGATATATTCAACTTAAAGGGAATTGTATATTCGGAAATGGGCTTGCAAAGGGATTATGTATGGCACTACAATGTGATACAGAACATCGGAACTATAAGTCATTCTTGTAACTCTAATTCGCATGTAGTGATTATAGCTTAGGAGAAGGACATTAAGGATAAGGAATACTTCTACAAAGTTGTTATCTTCATGATGCCATAACGAGCTTTGGCTTATCAATTATAAATTATGTAGTGAAAGGAGATTTGTGATGCTAAGAAAAGCTTCGATTATTCTGTTAGCGATATAGAAATGCTCCTTGCTGTATTATGCACATGAGAGAAAGAAGATGAGAATATAGATCGGATTGCATCAATAAATTAACAGATGATACGTAATAGGAAGACCTCGATGACATGTGTCAAACCTGCTGCGTAGGTCGGAAAGCTATAGCGTCGAAAATCGGGAAAATAGATGCTAGGACTGGTCGTTTCATAGTTTCATATTTTTGCGAATGATGCGTGGTATCGAATGAGAAGGAAAACTGACTGAATGGTGTATTCCTCACTTCATATATCGAAACGCTTCTAGCATAGCATAGCTATATAAGAAGATTTAAGAGTCATGCTAATAATACAGAAATGTCTACATGATGTATTTTACGATAGTGAGACGAATTTCTTTTACTTTCCTAGAGTATTTTTATCTATCCTATCGACTATAAGCATTGCCTCTAAGAACTATTACTCACCCAAAGACACTCTTTTTGAGATTTTCTTCCAGATAACACATAGCTCTTTTTCAATGATTCGACAACGATTTCCGATTCCTTCGACAGAAAGAAGCTCCAAATTCTATTAGAGTCACCTGTTTGATGAATTTAGCCTCTCGCGCCGTTCTCTTCAGACGAGGGAAATTTCACGATTCCTAGAAGTACTTTAAATCTAACACAGCCGTTTTCCAACGATTTTCCTTAATTCTACCCCTACAGACTCTAAATTTTTGTATTTTTTCTCCTATATCCTTTATAAGAACATTATACGAGGTTAGGTGGAAGAGAGGCCTAACTTAATATAAACGGGCAAATAATAATAATAGAATCATACGCAATAATAAACAAAATATAAATATTCTAACTCTTATTTCTTGCATATTCGTCAGCATTTGAAGTAAAAGAAGTATCATCACGAGTTCTTATGGATATCAACCGATAAAATTTATAATATTGATCCTTCTTAAAATTTTATAAAACAATACGAAAATAGTTAGAAGATTTACGCGGTAGATATTTTATTTTCGGTGTAATTAATTCGTGAATCCCATAATGGGGTTGTAACATAGCCATAGAAATGTATCCGTAAAATGTTGAAATATAACTAATATCGAAAAGATAGTAATTGAGAAAGAAAGAACTGTTTGAGTAAATACTTTGTTGGAGTACACTCAAAAGAATTCCTACCCTCTCCAGATTTTAATCACTTTATAATACTCGGGAGATAACGTTATCTAAAAAACTCATTCCAAAATAAATCCCTTTCATTTCCATAATATCATAATAAACATTTAACAGAGGTAAATATTACGTTTAAACATTCACCATATACATCAGTACTTCGTACCGTAGAAGTTTTAGTAAATGAAGTTTACCCTTTATTAATGTTTAATTTTGCAGCGGTAAACAAGGTGACGTTTCGATATAAGCCCCTTTTGTATTAATTCTTCAAATAGCGTTATATCAAAGAAAATTCCAGGTAGTACTTTCCACATTAAAAAAAAATGATCACAAAACAACTAGCGGCCCAAAATACCCAAATGCAGCCCTCAGAGGGTTTAATACCTGCCCGCCAATGTCCACGATGTATAAATTTCTATCTCAGACATATTTGTCCTTTACTGTTTTAGTAAATGTATTTATAATAATAATATATATCGATGCAATTAATTTAGATAATAGCCATTCGAATTTTTTGCACATGGTGATATCATTGTCCATTGATGGTCCATTTTCATCACTTTACCGCCCAAATGAAAATTTAAACACCCATTAGTAGGCGGTAGAGAAGGGATGAGCGAGCACTGATAGGTCTATTCTTTCTAAAAATTAATTTTTCCATGAACCTTACACGGCAGAAAATAATTAGAGAAAGGTATTTTTGGTGCATGAACCTCCTTCCCCACGCATTAGGTAACTCTCGGAGTTGTATGATTCAAATTATAATGGATGAGTTTAGCCATGAGAAATGAACAACTTTTAGATTTCCGAAAAGTACTCCAGGTATTTATAATTTACTAAAGACATCTTAAACAACACACAATAATGTTTGCCACATGAAATCAAAGGCACTTAATGTTTGTTTATATTGTTTGATATTAGCAGAGAATTGAACCCCGATTTACTCTAAAGATATATTAAAATAAAGACGCAAAACTTGGCACTTTATGCAAGTTACATCTATTTTGCGATCCATAAGAACAGACCTCAAAGCTAGGTCACAAAATAAGATAACCAAAATTTACCTTGATGCTGTTACCGCTTTATTTTACTAAGATATTCCCATTGGCAAAAATCGATTACGCTGTCGATATGCACATACGCTATCTAAAGATATGTTTGTTTGTACGGTTTCCCGATAAAGTTTAGACTTGTTTACTAAGCAAATTTTGGTGCACTCGGTATTTCCTTCGCACACAGGGTACTCAAGTGCTGGGTTATTTCGCTTTACCATTTGCATTATGTTTGAAAAAAGAATTTTTAAATTTTTATCCTCTGAGAGAACGTCGTCTCAAAGCTATAGAGTTTCTTAAAGTCGGAAAGTCGAACTAAAGGTGCTGAAAACCAGAATTACTTGAATTATTTACCGCGACAACAGGGAAAGAATCTCAAGAGATAAGTGCAAATAAAGAGTTATGATTGTTCGAAACTAATGGCGGAGAATTTACGGTCAAACTATAAAGTCGATATCGAGCTGTAGTGACAGTTGAGCCAACTTCCTCGACTTTTGAAGAATTGTTTTCTTCTAGCTCTCACATTGCAAGTTCAAAACTCTACTAGGACAAATATTGCGAAAGCTGTCTTATCTTTCAGATTCCTTTTGAACCCCTGAAAATCGAAAATTTCTGATGAAAAATATATATTTAATTCCATTATTTCTCTGTTTCTTGATGCTATGTCACTTGAAAATGTTCATAGATTGGAATTACACCACTAGCTTAAAACCTATAGAGCGATGTCAGCATATTTTATCATGCTACGGAAGGTTTTTTTACGGTGTATCGAATATAAATTATTATATTCCATAAATAAATAGCGTCTTTATTATGAGCTAAATTATATATGTCTCTTCTATTCAATGCATGAATATGAATTGAACATTTATTTATACAAACATATATTAGAAACTAGCCACTGCATTAGATAAACTTCTCGATAACTATCTGCAATCGTTATGATTATCCTTTTTGTTTCCATTATGGCTTAAATTCATTATGATAGGATTACCTAAATGGGAGTTCATTGCAGTGCTAGGTAATTAAGGATATTGAATTTAGTTTACAGTTCACAAAAAGAATAATCAATAGTGATACAAAACTAAAGCTATAGCAAATAAAGCAACTTAAAGAAGTTTCCTTTATGATTTCAGGTGTAAATCAATCATATATTAATTAATGAGTCAAAGAACCCTTCGCTTTCGTTTTCTAATGTAAAATAAATAAAATATTGATCGATCACAGGTATAAGGCTTATATCGTGCTTTTTCCTTGGTCCCCTGAAAAGTGTCTCTACCGGTAGTTGGAGCCGTGACCAGAACTGAGACAAAAGTAAACAGAAGATACATTTTTCCCTGTCCGTTATCAAAATAGAAATGGAAAACATTCCATTTATCGAGGTATGCTGAAAGGAGCTGTGGATTTCCATTGCGTCCTTTCTACAGCAACATAACTAAAGGGAAACTCAGAATGATGCCTTTATAAATAACAAAGGGCTCAAACTGTTCACATGGTATGAAAAGGCCGTGAAAACGCTAATTATAATTCTCAACATACGCCAAGTGAAACCGGTAAAACCGTGTGGATGGCAGCGCCGCAGTTGGGCGAATATAGAATTTCGATGCGTGAAAGAGAGCGACGCTCTAATCGAGTAAAAGTTTAACGAAGTGTAAATACTGGGATTTATTGTCAAAAGCGCTCTTTAATATGAGCAATAAAATTCATATCGGATTGGCGAATGTTCACGGATCTGCGATCATTACCCTGTAATCGGCGAATTCCCCAAGTTTTCAGAGGATCAAACACAGCTCTCACAAAAGGGACTTAAATGTTATAAAAGGACGGTTAAACCTAAAGGGAAAGAGCTTATAACTTGGCAACAACTTGAATCAATGAAATTAAATTTTCACCAAGGTGAACGGGGAAATTAAAGTGGGGGAGGAGAAAAGTTTAGTCAAAGCTAATTTCCCTCTTTCAAGGGTGTAATTAATCACGCAATACGCAAGCAAAACTGTTATTGGCGGAAATCTTATGTGTATTAGTTGAAATATCTTCCAATTCAATGGTTTGGTTTCTCGTAATATAACTATATTCGTAAAAATCCTCCCTGTTTGTAATTACATATCCATATTTTGAAGAATTCAATGATTTTCATTAGTTTATGAGAACGGGCGGATTTAGGTTATCAGAGGTCCTAAAGACACCGAGACCTCCACTATGAATTATTAGGGTTAAAATTTGATTTTTCATAAAATACATAAAATGCATGTCTTTAGGAAACTCAGTGGATTCACTAGGGCAATAATAAACAAAATATAGAATTAAAAGTAGTATGTTCACGAAATTGTATGAATAATGGATATACTTTACATTAATCAGTGAAATTAATTATTTAGTACATTCTGTAAATATTTTATGCAGACTTGCTCCGTATAAATTTCTTTCCTGAAGCGAAAAACGAGCACACGTGAACAAGTCGTAGTTTTAAATATTAGAAAAAATAGTGGTACATTCTGGAAATTTTGTTAACACAATGTTCGTGAAGGCCTCAAATGTATGAGACCCTCAGCTAGCACCAATTGCGCCTAATTATTAATCCTCTTTAGTCTGTCTTACCTGGATGGGTTTTATCCCTCCAAAGAGTTAACGCGTCATGAACTTATCATATTTTATTTCCCCTTCTCAAACTATAAATGGCTCTTCTTTGTAGCTCGATTTTGATGTAAATTTAAAAAGTAGATTAGCAAATAAAGCCTTCTGGGATTCGCCAGCACAGATCTTACTTTCGTCCATTATTAGCAAGGTAGCGATTTTTCACCAGGTCTATCGGCTTTTTTTCGTATTAGAGACGGACTCCAACTATTTCCTAGCAAAAACGCAAAAACTACACTTCCGACATATCTATACACTGACTTACTTCCTTACTTCATCTCACTCACTGAGACCAGAGTCAAGTATTCAATGACATTTTGATTTAAGTCAAGCAATTATGTTACCTTATACGCTCGCTTTACTTGCAAATCGAATCGCATAACATTATTTGGTGATGAAAGACAAGTTTCATGCTAGATATTTAATTTATGCTATTCCTTTATGGATATTATAATTAAAGAGGTAACTTAAGTTGCTTTATTAATAATTTTAGCAATATTTAATTTTTCATTTTATCTTATTTTCGGGGTTTAATCTAGAAACGATTAAGAAAATAACGTCGTTGCTATGTTATGCTCTAATGAATAACTGAAAACTTGGAAAATAGGAAACCACGTAACACGTCATAGCATAGGCCGAATGTGTAGATGAAAAGAGCGCTGTTTATATTTCTTTAGCTCCTCTTTCTTACGAAAGGGAAGGGTTCTTTTTTGTTATTTGAGGATAGGGGAAAGGATAAAATTAAATTCCCGATCGTAGTATTCGAACACGCTATCAACTAAAGAAATCTCAATTACAGACACTTCACTGAAATGTTAAGGACAGTTTTTAACATGACTTTTGGTAATGATTATTCATCCAGTATTGGTTATAATAGCGGACCTCTTCAACTTTGTACCATGCCTACAGCTATTAGCACCACAAATGCTATTTGATATTTAAAATAACTGCGAATGAACATCTATGCTGGGGGCTGGGAACAATTTTTCAACAAAAGGCAGCATTGCATGCATATACTAAGGCCATATGTGAAACTATCGGGCGGCTTGTGAGTTTCGTGTTGCCTATGATAGCGTAACATCGGAATTGTATATGAGAAAACGAATTCATTCTCTGAATAAAAAAGAGGAAAGTTTCTACTTTATTTTCCCTCGGCATCATTAGCTGGATTGGAAAGCAGAATTATTTACATACGTGCATTTGTTTCATAAGTGAAAGGCCGCAATGAGCTCCCCAAAAGGCCGTATGTGGCCTGAAGGCATATTGTTTTCCACATCTGATATAGATCTACGTCTGAATATGTATCATTCAAACGGCCTTTTATGAAAGGGAATATATCCACAGCTCAATCTATTTGCCTAGTATATCCCGTATCTCTTACAGTTATTTCTTATGATGTCAACATCTATATATGTAATTGTTCTTCTGTTATAGATCGGTATATAAAGTAGTGGACTCATGTATTATTAAACGCGTATTTGAGAACGTAGAATAACCGATTCAGTAAAAAGTTCCACTCTAAGTCTTGATTTGCTTTCTTCTTACGATTCCCACCATATATGGATTAATATATCTGCAAAGGTTACCAATTTAACCTGAAGATTCTCCGCTGAATTAATGGCCATTCAATATTCCAGTGGAGGAACATGACGTTTTCACTTATCTCCAATAAACACAGTTAAAAATATTAAGTGGAGAAAGTCACTAAAGGGTTCATCTACTTATTCATTCATCTATGAGATCCAAAAATCGTAATTTAATGAGCCTTGTACAGTTTTTCTTCGCTGCCTCAGGCTGTTTATTTGTTGACAGCGAACATTTTAAGTTCCTATATACATGAGTTTCAGAAATGGTATCAAAAACTCTTAGTATAAGAGAGGTTAGTGTTATGAGGGTGCAACGCCGTTTTCGATATGGCAATAACTAAATCTGTCTGTAATATACTGGAATGGAAACAGAACGCACGAAATTTTCTCTTGCCTTCGCCTTAAGAAGGTCTTAGCTAAACAAGAAAATAAAAAATCGACGGTCAATAGACCATTTTTTAAAATTTAATTTATTTAAGTTAAAATTTCAAGTATTCATTCGTCCCCATTTATCTTTAAATGAAAAATATCATTCGGCAAGAACAGTAATTTCTTTGTAAAATGAAATAGTACATTTAATACACCAAGTTTCTAATACAAACATACATAAAACTAAATTGAGCCCAAAAGGTAAAGAATGATAATTTAAGTAAATGCTTTACGTAAAACAATTATGCAGTTATAACCTTACGTAGATATGATATTTGGTTAAATGTATCTATTTACTTTTACGGGTTACTTATTATTTGCTTCTAAAAGTTCGGTTTCAGCAAAAAAACAGGAACTTGATTATCGTGAATGTAATAACGTAAAGTCTAACTATAACATTCACCTCTTGAAAATGAAATTAATGACAATTAGTCCAGCAATTAAAGAAATTTAATTTGCAGAAAACATTCATTTGTAAGAGCACGCTCTAAACTTGCAGACTATTACATATTTTTAGTAGAACAGGAAACTTTAAGGGAAGACACATGACTTTTCAAAAATATCTGTTAGTTTTGGCTGCTAAGGAAGTCGTAGCTTTCTAGTGCTTAAAGTTGAATATCTGCCTAAGGAACTAGTCCGTCTTAGCAACGTCAAGTACTTTTTTATGAGTTAATTACCGATATTTTTTCGAAATGCTTCCCTTAGTAAATTCAGATATATAACCGAGTCACCAATATCCTGTGGAAGGGAATGTATATAAATGCTCATACCAATTCTATCCTATTAGCTTTTCTAATGCTCTGTGAAAAGACCGGCCAGATGTAATAATCTGTTTCAACGATTAATTCCTTGTAACGCTTTCTCAACGTCTTTCGGAGTTCTCGCTCATTGTTTACTTGAGTTATTACTAATAGTAATCTGCACTTACTGCTTTATCACCGAAGTGGAAAACGGAAAATTGAGATTAGAATTTACCCATAAAAGAGGAACACTACACTCATCACATGACACAACATAGCATTATTTGCGTTCCTTCAATCCTTTATTAGAGTGATTTCGGTCAGGGCATCGAACCGTCATATTTTTCCTTCCGCTTTATTCTCCGTTTCAATGAAAAAAAAAGAATAAATATCGGTTCAGTTCCGGCTTTGTTTCCTTCTTCCAACGTCGTACCAGTTGCTTCGATCTGACCATTGTAATGTGATAACCTCCAGAGAGTAGGATTTCTTATCTCTAGTACATTTCATTTCCATTACATTATCTTTAATTTTATATTGTATCAACTTTTATCAGTCAGTTGTAAGATGTACTTAAACGTGTTTAGTAAACCTGAAACCAATTATACTTATGTACACTTTCACCTTAAAAAATGCAATTTGGGAATGAAAATCCTGAACGAAATAAAGGTTTTTGGTTCAGAGTTAAAATATTCTCGGTTCGAGTTAGTGTTTTACTAAGAAAAAAAAGATAATTTTCATTCAGTTTTGGTTTTCGGTTCGGTTATAGTTTAATGTTCTAATTTTAGTCCAATTAAAATCAAATTTACGTCACCTTTAATATAGAAGACAACGAACGCATCTTAATACTAGCAGAATAATTTATATGATGCTATATAAATCATCTATTCGATAAAATTCAGATTTCATTTAAGCCAACATGAGAGAATAGTAGGGGAATCTCCTGACTGGGTAATGTACGGTGGTGGGCGCCACGATAGCCGTGAAGGCCTATTTCTGAAAAATATCACGTGATAAGTAATATTGACAAGTCTCTAGTTAACTGTTAAAGTCAAATAGTTTTTGCATTTGTTGTAGATTTATTTTTTATCATTTATTTATTTGCTGTACTTCCTAGATTTTTAGAGGGGATTTTAAATATTTATATTCAGTAATTGTGTTCGTAGAAATCTATACGTTTTGTGTTGTTGTAGAGAAAATTGACGTCGCCACCTGTCCTAGTAACTGCGGTATTTTCTATAATACTGATAGAATACTGATTAAAACGAATAACCAGAATGAAATTCCTAGTAACCAAATAGAATGCGCGTGCTGGAAGTACTATAATCTATCAGACGGTGGGGTATCGGTGGGATTCATTAAGTAACTGAGAGAACGGTCTGGAATGAGTCGTGTTTATCCTGTGGAAAGAAGCAGAGGCGAGAAAGAGGTGCAACTGAGGCGTGCTTTTTCAACCCCTGCGAACACCAACAGCAGAAAATGCGAACGAAGCGTGAATGGCTTTAGGGCTGCCGTCCACCGGACGTCCGAAGTTCCCTTTAAAAAGGCCTCGCAAGATCCCATAAAACGCCTCTCCCTCAGAAAGACTCTGTGAGATTTTGAGGAAACCATCGGTGACTCTCTTGTACTCACTTTTGTTGGGCTTGTGGAATAAGGAAGTCATCGGCACTGATAAAATTGTAAATTTTTCTTTCGTCTTATTGGTTATAGATAAATAGGTTAGGCAATAAAATGATCTATTACAAGGATTATAATTTTCTATACATTTTCAGCTTAAATTTCAACCAGATTTCGGGAGTTTTAGAGTTCATACGTCGTCATCAATACCTCATAGCAGTACTCACAATCAGTAATGGCTCTAGATACGCTAGGACAATTATTTTGAGCACCACCGTCGGTATAACGTAATTTTTGAATTTCCATTGATCCTATTGAGAATATAGTATTCATTGATAAAGGAAGGTTTTCTGATAACGCCCTATATTAATGGAATATTTAATTTTAAATCATAAGGAATTAAAGAAAGGAAAAATCGTCCTTCAGCTGCATTCTTACTCTAAGATAAATGTCTGATGTAAAAAATGTTTGCAAGGATTCCAAGATGAAGGAATGCATATTCTACCCTTTCTTTAAGCCGTCGTTTTTAAATATATATCCTCAAATCGTTTCCGCGTTTATCTGATGCTAATCCTATTTTTGTCAGCTGCCAATGCAAAAGAAAATTTATATCGTCTACCAAAGCGAAATCATTGCCTCAATAGGTTCTCGGTTCGCTCGTATTGTCGTACGGGCCTGACTGTACTAAGTTGTAGCTCTCCTCAGATATTTGAAGCTTTGAAACATAGGAACAGCGGATGGATTACAAGGATAAGTCAGCATAAATCTGGGGAGATGATCATCGAGAGTAATAATAGCGTTGTCCTCCCTGATTTGATCTCGTTTAGAATTTAAATGTACGATTTGGAATATTCACAAAGATTAATCTTCGATTTATAGATGGTTCAACGTAGAGCTGCCAGGTTTTTAAAAGAATGTTTAAGATTCGGCAGTAGTGTTTCGGCTATAAGTATAAGTGAGATTCGCTTGAAGAAAGATTTGATTACCGAAGAGAGCTATTAGCAAAGTTTACCATTGAAAACAAACTGACGAAAACGTTAATGTTTTTACTCCAGTAAACGACGTTCGCAAACTCCCAGAGAAAACGGAAAATCATTACAATAAATTAATCACCAGGGCAGAGAGCTACTCCTGATCGGTTTTACCGCAGAGCATTAGAGAAGCTAACAGGGTTAGTGAAAATATTTACACAACCCCTAACATACGCCATTTAGGGATAGCATGGTAAATATGCAAACGTAATGATAACAATCTTGATCTCTGAAGTATCCAATTCTTACTGTATTTTCAAGCACTGGAGTTGCAGCTTTCTGCAGCACGAAATTCGCTTGTGCTAAATATGAAGATGTTATGTAAATTCAGTCAAAATGTCTATGGCTTACGTACTGTTAACGAATCAGCTATTAGAAAGCTTCAGTTTGTAAAAGAGATAATAATCGTAAATATATCTACAGTCGAAATGCCGTTACAAAAATTCAACCTGAATACTTTAGGTACGCTTGCCTCAGAAAACACATTACAGATGAAATATTTTGTCAATCTCAGTCATCTAAAGTATAACTTTTTTGGAATTTAATTACGAAATAACAACTATTCAGTTCCATTCAGTCGTTTATTTTCTCTTTTCGATAAGGATTAGGTGCGCGTTCGGCCATCTTTAAGCTGTTGCCTTTTCAGGGCTGTTGTTTTTATTGGGGGAGGAAAAGACTGACTTTTGCCCACGGCTGTAGGATAATCCAACAAATCCTTCAGTAAGCAAAGGATAGGGATGTGTTTAATGTGGGATTTGGGGTTATAGTACCAAATATTAAGATTAGATAGAGACGTAATTACAAAGTACAGTAATGTACAGCCTATCCTTACACAATAATTCAAGTCTTACACAGAGAGGTAGTCCTGCGACGAAATTTTAGAACTTTTATGATAAATCTTACGTAACCTTCAGCCGAGAAAAATTTTCAAAGATAAAAATATAAAAATTCTACATTCAAGTGTCTTTATTATCACAATTACTTCGATCAAGTGCAGTCATCGTTTCTAATTATTTGCACTTCCATTAATAAACTTACAAGAGGTAAAAAGATACAAAATCGGGTGAATAGGGTGGGTCTGGGACGATCTTAGGGAAAAAGATTAAGCGCAGAAAAAACTTCAACAAAAAAGGGGTGTGAGAAACCTGCGTTAACCTAGAATAAACTAATCATGTAAAAATAATTTCGCAATTCAATGAAAAAATGGTCATAACACGGGTATCTTAAAAGCAATACTATAAAAATACATAAAATGAAATCATTAATTAAACACTTTGCACTTATTCACTGAGAAAGATTTAACAATTGAAATCACAAGGAAATCAGTAAGGAAACTATTAAAATCCTAACAATTAGAAGAGAGAATAGATTTGAAAATTCCATTTTCTGATTCAAAGGGAAGTCTTGATGATTTCCATATCGCTGTAATATAAATGGACAAGAGTCTTCGTCCAATGCAACTGATTACTAATCAAATTCGATTCATTTACCTTCTTTATTTCAGCTGTTTCAAAATACCCCACCTAAGGAATTAGTAAACAACAGAACCAGTACAATAATGAGGACAGGTATCGTGCGTAAGTTACGCTCAAACAACATTTACAAAGCGTTTAATTCTACGCTACACACAGAAAATGACATTTTGACATTGACGTATATCATAGCTAAAGAGCGCTCTTTGAGTATGAAACAGATATGAAGTTCTCAATCAAATAGTTCGTAAATAGAGTTTTAAGCAGTCCAAGTTACAGCTGTACCAGAATTATTTCCAAAGCGAGGTAGTGGATCCTTTTCGAGGAGTATTTACGGAAAATGTTTGGAATTGAAAGCTAGCTTCTCTACGCCTCTCTTGATTCATATATCCGATTCGATTTTCCCCTTTGATACTGTATACACATTCTGAAATAAATATTCGGACAACGCTCTGCCACATCCTTGGCCTTCCAGTTTATTTACATTTTTTGCCTTTTCGTGCCTAACTCCCATCCCAATATTATTTATTAACATCTTTATTCCATTTTATGCACAGATTTACTATGCAATGAGAAGATATTAATGTTTACAGTATAGTTACTAGTAAAATGGCAGCAAATAAAGTTAAAAATGCAAGCATATTAGGGATGTAGAATAGATTTTTGGGGTAACAACTCAATAATTACAACCACCATACCATTTGGTCTCATTAAAATTGTTTTTATCGTATTTATTATATTTTAGAGCAATTATAATATGCTATTCAAAAATTTTCAATTCGCTTTAGAGAGTATTATAAACCCGAGCAAAATTTTGATAGACAAGAAAGGAATATACAAGAGAACCCTCTTTGAGTTAACATTTAAGCGTCACTCACATACTGTGGCTGTTTCTGCATTAAAACTTAAGCATTCGCGGGACATGCAATTACGTAAAAGGTCACGTCGGGTCATATTGACCCGAAACTTAAAATCGCTCTTCAGACGTGATTATCCTAATGAGATCATATCCTAATGAACATCGTGAAATGTTAAAATCAACTCAATCGCATAGGAAATATAAAGAAAGACGAGAATTTCTTTTAAATAGTGAATACTTCAATATTAGTATTCGTTGCCATACTTAAGGGTACGATGCGACGATTCAATCATCCTACCAGTAACTTAGTGTTTCTATATTTATCAAAAGACTGTGAAGGAAAGTGAATGTTAAAAAGGAGTGGGAACATGAGATTATATCAAGAACGGTGATTTTCAGTCAAACATGTCAACTTTTAATACTTTATAAATAAATTTTTGATAACGCAAACCCCCTCGTCGAGTCTAATCGTAAGTTTAAATATGAATAAGCTGCATGCATCATTATCTATCTCGACTCTGAAGAATGATAGATAGAAATAGATAAATAAAAAGCCACGATTTCTTATTTCCCAACGATAACTCCAAATATTACATTTTCACTAAAAACGTTTCATTCGAGTCATGGACGCTTGAAATGGGTACTTAAGGTTCTTTCTGAGACCTGCTTAAGTCTCTCAACACCTAAAGCTCATTAGCAGATGCTATTTCGTTATAGCTATAATAATTGTAGAATTAACAATCATAAAAATGATTATGATAATAATAACAATCATCGCAAAATAATTTCTAATGGACCTTCATGATACATTGCAATCTACTATGAACCAGAAAAAAGATCGATATTATTGATCAAAAGTAACAGATATAAAATCTTTATAATGTTTCCTCAGATTAGAGATTTTCATGCAATACAATTGCTGTACCAAAATACGCAATCCATTTCTACTGTTTTTATGTAAGCAATTAAAATCAATTTCTCGTATATCTGAATAAGAAAGTAAGATTTCTATTTCATCGACTACTAAATTCCATTTATAAATAATAGGTATGAACCTTTAAGCCCTCCTAACTTACTATGTTTGTTTACTCACTTTCCTATTTTCTACTCGGACTAACTTTACTCTGATTTTAAGAAACAAATTCTCTAATTTTAGGTTCATTAATGGATTCTGATAGGAAAATTAGAAGATACTCCCGCTGACGTCATCTGCAAGAAAACGGGGAGATGTGATTGATTGAAAACTTAAAGTAACGCATTTGGATTGCAAAAGATACTGAGAGCCCAAGACACCAAATGACGTATGGAAGAGGGACATCAAGTACTCGGACGTAACCTGTCAACACAATGGAGATAATTGGAGAAGTGTTGCGATGGCCAGCGTCGGATTGATATCGACCGAAGAAGAATATGTCGGAGGTATTTATTCATTTATTGTATTTTTACGAAATAATGACAACTCACAGGTGAATGCTTTATAACAGTGCTTACTGACATTCTGTCTTCCAGAGCGCACTAAAAATCAAGTTTCGCGGCACACTAAACCCCTTCTTTCCTGTTTCAATTCAAATTTTGGATTAAAAAAGACCGAAAAACAAAAACAAAATCCAAATTTAAAAATTTTAAATCCAGAAGTGAAAATTTTTAAATCGTTCAACACAAGCTCTAACGAAACAAAATATTCCTCGCAAATTCAAACGCATCCGTAATAAAAATTAATCAGTTGGAGAGGACTGCTTAGGATAATATTCATACAATTTCATGCTTTAAGATAACTATTTAAGCAATATTTATAAAATTTCTCCAATCAGCTTCAATCAATTCCCATAGAAATTAACCCCCATTTCCATTTGATGCAATGTGATATTGACTTCGAGATAGTGTTGCTCAGAAGGGAGATGCAAATTTATAGCTGAAATGTCCCTATCGCTAGCCTGAAAAATAGCCAAAAAGTCGCTAAAAGAAGAATAGCTTATACGAATTCGCTTATATAAATTAAACATAGGTTTACATACAACATTAATGAGACGTTTACTATTGATTCCAAGTCTTTTAGCAATTGAAAGTGATGGCGTTTCAAATTATTATTAATTCAAACACCTTATACTTCGAGTTCGTAAAGGAGTTTATGAATCATTGAATGCTAGATAGAGAGCCAGAAGTCGCCAAAAAGATGAGTCGCAAAAATAAGGAAAAGTTCGTTTTATCTAGCAGAAAAATCACGATATCGGCAAATGAGGCTCTGAGCAATGAATTGAACTTTGCGATACGGAAAAATTTTTGCATAATTGGATTGTTTACATCAACTCAGTGAACTGTTTCCTCAGTAAATTTCCTTTTATTTAGTACCAATAGCTGTTTTCTATTCATATTCTGAGGGGAAAGGCTAAGAATAACATCAAGGGCAGTAGCGCAGACAGAAAGTTTCGCCCAAATTGAAATGAATGCAGAGGAAATGGAAAACTATTTGCATTACGCTGTGCAGATTCGACGACTCGCTAATTTTAAATATTCGCCGGAGGGATCGCTGACCAAATAGAGAAAGTCACGTAGTTACACGAATTTCAGAGACAACTTCCGTAAATATACAAGTGCAGTCCGTCCTTACAAAAATAAACGACGAGTTAGTCTTTTTACTTCTATTCTACAGGTTACAACTGGTGATGCTAACGTGAAAAATATGAACACTTTTTGCAGATGTAATAGAATGACAGAAGTGGGACTGAAGTTTGGATAACGGAAGACCTTTAGAAATGGTTTCTATCATTTAATGAATCATAATCCATCGAGAGCTTTCCACATTCGATAAGGTATAGTAGAGGTACCTCTGTAATTGCATTTCAATTATAAGCATGTACAAATACAGCCATAGATGCTGTTATGTTTTAACTTCACTACACATTTTAACATCTTCACTTTGCAGATTACATTTTCAAGATAACGAGGAAAATAAAGTCTACCAATGAATTGCAATAAATAATTTTACTATTATTTTCATTAGTACTTATATTCTCAAAATATCTTTTGGAATTATTATACTCAAGTATAAATGTGATGAATCATTATGATAATTAAGAATGCAAATCAACGCCATTTTAATTTTATATTCTGTATTTTTAAAGATAACAGCTGCCTCTATAAAAACCCGATTAAACAAAAATCAAAAGGGGTACGAATGAAGACCCAATGTCATTCATGAACACGAAGAATTTTCTACCTTTTGCAAATCATCATCGGTAAGGTAAAACAGATTGCTCAGTAACATTAAGTACCATTCTTCTTACTATAGTGCATGTTCTTTTGTGGCTCATCATAAATATCGCTCTAAAAACAGAGTGGAAAGAGATGCTTTATAATTAAATCGTAATGATACTCAGTGAGACATTACCACCATTTCTCATACATCATTTCTTTTTTATCCAAGATTCTTTCCAATCTGAATTTCTTTCATTTCAAGGATTCTCCCTGAGATAGAAGACAATGGACAACGTGAAGGCTCTTCATGATAAATGTAAATCGTGAGTATTATTTTTATAAAATCTTCCATATGAGTTTCCTTGTTCTTACTTTTATAAGCAAATATTGACGTAACGTATTTGTCTTTAACTTTAGACTAGAACTATATGAAATAAAATAATGTAATTCGATAGAGTGAGATTATAGATGTACGAAAAACTAAAAATGCTGAAAAAAACTACACAGATATATAATGTCTGAATCTGTCAGGAATCAAGTTTTAGTGACATACCACAGGCATCGTAAAATATATCGAAAATAAATGCAACAGAAAAACCTTTTATTTTAACATTAACGTGCTGCTAATCTTCAATTTAATACGTGTAAATTTCGACTATAAAATTTGATTAAGCGTAGATTGCAATGACGCTTTTAGACAAAAACAGTGCTAATTAGTTTATAAACGGCCGCCATCTTTTACGAGATTCAATATAACTCGGTAATTAGTAATAAATTATTCTCTTTACACTATGAGTGGGTGAGAACTCGATTTCTCCCATGAAAAGAATGATTATTACGTCCTTTGTGTGAGCTCTTTGAATGGATATGAGCATTGGATCGAAGAAAGAAGTGGATCAAGGACGATTCGCCGCCGTT
The DNA here is from genome assembly GCA_036926295.1 of Pachydiplax longipennis. Taxonomy (NCBI): domain Eukaryota; kingdom Metazoa; phylum Arthropoda; class Insecta; order Odonata; family Libellulidae; genus Pachydiplax; species Pachydiplax longipennis. The sequence continues at coordinate 1,697,136 of JAVFKF010000030.1, read as the reverse complement.
TCGTTTAATTCTGCTAATTGCAGATTCTTTTTACGATTTCTTGGCTCTTGAGAGCCTCCAATCGGAAAGAACGTCCGTTTGCTGATTGTATAACTTATTCCTCACCCCCCTTCACTCCCTTTTGAATAGAAATTCAGTGAAAGTAACGAGAATATTTGCATATTAATTAATATTATATAATTTAGATTATATATATTTACATCTGTTTTTGTATCAAAATTAGCATAGGTAAATATTTTCGGGAATGTATTTGTTTTCTGATTCCTCTTTATCTTTTGAACAGTTAATTAGATCCGTTATTTAATTGAATAGTCTGTCCAAATAAGTAACACAAGTTATTTTTTACTGAAAATAGAAGGGAAATTTTGAGGATGTACTGATGAATAATGTACGTATATAATAATATATTCTGATGATATTTTGACTAAATAATAGCATTTTAAGCAAAGATCTCAAACATTTAACAACGTTAATTCAGTTTCTTCTGAAATAATTGTAACATTTATGAAAGAAATTATTTTATCATTTCCATATAGAATGTTCGTTTATATGTTGACTTAAATCCTACTTGGAATAACTCTCTAGAATAACTTAACATGGGGTACCTCGAGGTTAAGCCTCACCTTGAGTATGCATTTATTATATGTGACCCTGCTGAAAGGTGTCGTATTCGCGAATTAGAAAAAGTATAACGAAAGGCAATTCATTCAGCAAAAAATTGGTGTGACAAATCGGTGAGCGTTACTCGGATGCTTCAAGAGGCAGGATAGGAATCTTTAAAAGAAAGAAGGTTCAATCAAAGACATAATTTACATAATAAATTCAGAGAGAACACGTTCGTAGCCGATGTAGCCGATATTATGCATCTTCATTCTTACATTGACCGTTCTGATACTGCGACGAAGATCAGAGCTGCTAGAATCAGTCTATTCAGGAAATTCAAATTTTCCGCGAACGATAGGCAAAAGTAATCGATTAGAAAAGTAGAAACGTCCTCCTTGTTACATAGAACGTTCTGATTCTGCGAGAAAGATTAGAGAAATAACTACTAGAACCAGTCGATTCAAGAATACATCTTTTTCGAGAACAATACGCAAAAGTAATCGATTATGAAAGTAGAGACATATTGGTTGCACTTCCCGAAAGACGGCTTTTAGGTTACATATGCCGTTTTAGATGATACGAAACAGAACTAACCAAGCTTTGAATTAACCGAAATTTCGTGTTATACATTTTAGAGTTAGCCTGTAACCCAGCATGTGCGTATATTTCGCAAGCAATAGATAAAAGAGAAGGTGGAATATGTGATGAACCCTGTACAAATCCGTTTAGCGTCCGCTTAATTAATGACCGCTCAAACACATGAGCTATAACTAAAAAGTTGAGTCTTCTTAGTTGGAATAGAAGGAGGGAATGGAATCGCTTAACCTCATTCGCTGTGTGACGATGAGAAACGCCCCCCCATTAAAGTGTGAGCGGCTTTATGGGGCTTTTTCGGCCGGATCATGAGCACGCGAGGAAAAACAGAGATGGAGGAATTAAGTGAGGAAGGAAACGAGAAAGAGAAGATGTATGGAGAGAAGAATAACAAAAAAGAGAAGAAGACCTCCATGGTAACCGAGTTGGTAGAGTCTTATAGAGTAAACTCCAAAAGGGCATCGAACCGGGACTGGACAGAATATACCCTTATTTCTCCCTGAAAGATAACCGAAAAAATTGATCATTGAACACAATTCGCCAACTCTAATTTTCTCCAATTTTTCATTCCTATCGATGCACATTTCACTTAAGAGTAATTAGAAATTGTACTGAAATGAGTAACTATAAGATGACTTCATGACTAGATTACTTATTGCATCACACAATAAAATATACACGACCTAGGTTTCGTAGCGAAGTTACCACCTGAACAATTGATGGAATTGAAAGAAACTTTGCACATGAATTTGTGCGACTGAACCAAAGTTATACGAGAAATTGTGACTTGGCTGGGACACGAACTCAGGTCTCTCACTTTCCGGGCAGGTGTTCTAACCACTGAATATATCGCGTAACAGTCAATTTTATATCCCTCTAATGGAGGAGATTTAAGCTTTTAACAGAGAAATCTTGATAGATCGGTTTCGTTTCAGGGCAGGAGATTAATTAAATTTAGTTTTCTTTCTCTCTCACTACCCTCAACACTGAAAAAAGTCGTCATTCATATCCAACTATCCTTATGGGAAATATTTCTTCTTCATAGGGTAAAAAATGACCTAAATGAAGTAAAAAAAAGGTCCGAAATCTCTTCTTAAAGAAATGAGAAGATTCCTACATGGCAGGACTTCAATGATCGCTAGATATCCTATCTTCAGTTGTGGTAAATGAGAAAAATTGAAGAAAAATAATTTTTGTTTTGGAATAACTATTTATTAGAGAAAGAGCCATAAAATTCTTCTTGTTGTTTTCCAACGCTTAGGAAATGAATAGTTGTCATATTCCGGTTAAAATGCTATTCCATTTATAGCGCAGTTTTCAGTCGGACCCCTGAAAGCTACTTAAACGCACTTTATTGTAATTAAATTACAACAAGAAGAAGGACATCGCCTGTGGTGCAGGAATATTTATAGGATCTATCCCTAGAGCCTATTGTAGGTAATAATTGACCTAAACAGTGGTGCGTAACCTTTATTGTGAATTGTCAAAATAATACATAAACTCCCTGGACGGAGAGAAAAAATTCTGGACGTGTGTAAATTCTGAATGTGTGTTAATTATTTAGAAGTATTACTTATAAAATATCTCATATTTTCCCGATCGTTATGCCTAATTCCTCTTATAGTATACTTGAATTAGCGAAGGCTAGATAGGAGTCATGGGTGAGTAATTAAACTTTTACAATATCTTATATATAGTCTAATGATCCTCAATGATTTTAACTCCGAATATCTTAAGGAAGAATGTATGCGCTGGACCGCCTTTTGAACACTACTGGTCTAAGTGCTAGGTTTCCGAACCTCAAAAGGGAAACATTATGTTACTGAATAAGTAATGAATAATGCCTAAGGGCTATTCCAGGGAATCTTACTTCCTTCTTAAAGCAAATACACGGTAGAAAGCATATATTTTCCCTCCTGATAAGCAAACTAAGTGTACTAAGATTACCACGTCAATGATTGTTACTTACACCTCCTAAGTAACTGTTCTATATACTTTCATGCCGTAAATATTTTCATAATTATTTCCATACATTTTTTATTTTCTTTGCCTTTGAATTTGCTTACGCGCTGCTCCCACTTTTTAACCATAAAGTATAACACAAGCTTTGAAGGTAAACAGATCTTAATTTTTAAGTGTAATATATCTAAAAATGAGATTTATTCGTACACGTTCATGTAGCATAATTTCCCTTAACATGCAGTTAAATCAATGACGGTTATAATAATAAAACAACTCAGCACCTTCAGGGTAATCCAAATCAGGATTGCACAACTAAACGGAGAGAAAGTAGCATGAATCTGACAAAAATTATCGCGGATCGCATATAAAGAACTTTTTTAAAAATTGAGTTTCTTTGAACAAAAAGCATGAATATGAATTCACTTTAATGGAGAGGAATCTAATCACAAAAATATTAATATATAAAAAAAATTGATAAGTTATCTTTCTTCCAGCGAGAATCTCATTGTAATTTGGAATTAAAATAGAGGTCGACATTCTGAAAATTCCTCTTTGAGAACTTCTTTTTGGTTATCGTGTATTATTATAAAATTGTAAATAATAATGGGAACAAATTTAATTTCCAAAACTGATGGCGGGCCGCAGGTTAAAATCTATCGGGCTGCATATGTTCGCATGCCGGATTTGGTGTATACCTGTTCTATGATATAGTTCGTCAAACGCTGAGCGGTGGCAAAAATAAATTCAATTATTCCTCTGAATCTCCATGTGTATTATCAAATCTTTCCCGATTTCAGATGCGAATGAGTAAAATAGGGAAAGAGAAGGCAAGTGATAAATGACTACAGAGAGAGAGCAAAGTGAAAGTGGATGTAGAAGAGATAATAAAAATGAGAGAAAGGGAAGGGACGGAGAGAAAAACGATCTTTTCATGTTTATGGAGATGGAAAGAGGAAAACAAAGTGGAGGGAAAATATAAGGCAGAGAAAGGGAAGTGAAAGCGGCATATTCAACGTGAGGAAGTTAAAATAGGGACAATGTGTGAAAAATTCTGCAAGGATACATACTGCATTCTCCATTCAACATTTACCTAAAAGGGATAATGAGCACGTACGTGATGTCGGCATCAATTAGTTGGCTGAATGACGAAAACATCTGAGTTCAGCACACAGGATCTCGACATCTGCGAATAAACCTTGTGCCGCTTAACGTTTGATCATTCAAAATAAATACAACGCCATTAAGGCAGTGTATTATTAAGGGGAAACGATAGAATGTTGTATAAGCGTTAAACCCAGGTATATCTGCTCAAGGGTATCTTATCATTGCTTAACCATTTCGGTTATTACCTCATTATCAGCATTCATGACGGAATGGGCAATGATATCTCGATTATTTAACTATTATTATTATTGAAATTAAATTATAAAAATAGATGAGAAAAGAGAATATGCTGCCAAAAAGCTGTGCATATCGTTTATCAATTATTTTTTACTTAACTCTAATCAACCTTGAGGTTATTAATAGCTATAAAACGCTAGATTGACCCCGCCCACTTGGGATTTAGAATTTTTATTTTACCAAATTTTGTAATTATTTGTAATTTTAGATGGAAACGCAGTAATCATAAAAGTCTTCCCCAGTCATTAAAATATATACCTCTAATTTAATTCCAAATTACAAGCTTGTCCCTGGAAAAACGTAATTAATCACATTGGTTATTTATTTGTATTCTATGATAGGCGACTAGCGGGATACAAAGGAAAATGTAGACCCTGATCTCTGAGAGGATGCCAATAGAGAGTAAAAGAGAGAGATTATTATTACCTCTGTATACAAGAGTACTCTATCATAAGAATGAGTTATTCGGCTTAGCATCGAGCACAGCTGCGCGATTCACACTAAGTAAGGTTAGTCTCAGATATTCTTTCGATTGAAATTCGCTACGTACGATCTGATTATTCAGAGAATCTTTTCGAAAAATGCATCGGTTTAGAACTTTATGACAAATTATATGGCATAGTGATTCCAGTAGATGCATCTAGATCTAAATATAAACTCGGAGGCTTCCACAGACTATTAAAAGGGGTTTATCTTTGAAATAAGTAGTTACTTCTAATCCTTCTTCCCGCAGAACAGCAGAGAATCTAACAGAGTACATTAGGTACAGAAATTGGTGATAAAGACCCCCTGCCATACACTACTGGAGGCTCTCGGGGTAGAAATCGAAATCTCAACATTTAGATAATAAGTATAGGCATTATTGTATGGCTCGCCATTGCCACCCAAAGACAGGTGGCTTGAAGTATGCTAACATAGATATATGAGATCTCCTAGCTACCATAAGCAATTTCGCAATAGGCGCACACTAATAGACATTGACTCGATAAAAAATTGTTTTAAAAACCAATATCAATGCGAAATACCCATGCAGAAAGCCAAAGTTTAATGCGCATCCCTTATCCTTATCCACGATGACTAAAAAGAAAGAAAATTCTGATATAAAAACTATTAAGTGCATATTGTATATATGGGCGAGTTACAACAAAGACACCCTGGAAATCCCTCTGTGTTCTTAAAGAAATTTAATATTTGATGAAGTAATAACTCGTGTAATGATAAATAATAATAAGTGTTGTTACCCGCTATCATTATTTTATTAACGCATGATCTTTAAGCGTTTACTCTAGCATCTCAATAGAGGAGGACATAAATTCCTCCGAAAAAAGTAAACGAATTTCAGGAAATGTAAGTGTTTGCAAATGTTAAGAAAGCAGAAGTAAAACCAAAAAATGTTTCTATTCTATAAAGATAGAGGTTTTGCAAAATAGAGCAGAAGGTCAAGATCAAGAGTGTGCGGCACCTTAACGTACTCGCCTAATAATTTTATCGGGTTTTATGAAGAAGAAAGTGACTCAGGAAGCAACTCTTGAGTACATACATCATCGTCACATCATTATAATATGGAAAGGTAATAGCGTTATCACGTAAATATACACGCAGCATATAAAATGAAGGTGTATTGCCTAACAGTAGAACTATTTCAGAATATGACCTCAGTTAACCATCCCCGTCTCGGTCTACGATAGAGACGGGACCATTAGATTATGGTTATATCTTCAAGTTTTCAGAAGCTGTAAATAACAAGTTACATTATTTCATCTAATCTGATAAGGAAAGAAAAATTCGCCAGGGGAAAAAATATTCAAGTCAACCCGATAGTAACGTTATGACGAAATCTCATTGCTTACAGGGCAATAATGAGTGACTTTTAAATTCGTTTCCTATGAATTTGTTGACAACCCAACGAACCCGATGAGCTTAATCTTATCAACACACTGTGACAAGTAGAAATAGCTCTACTAAAAGGTATAAATGGAGATAAGGAAGGTCAGCAAAGTCAGAACGAGGAAAAAATAAAGTGATTATCTGATAAAACTTACCTAACGACAGGTTCCCTAGCTGCATTCGACAGGCTCGGAGGGCACTTAGTGGTTGATGATTTAATCCAACAGAAGAACAATGGCACTGAATTAGAGATGGAAAACACTCCGTTGGTCGAAACCAGAGTCTTCTAAGTATCGGGAAAAGTCTTCTCTAAGTCGCGCGCCATTTCTTCTCAGCAATAGCACTATTTCTTTGTTTATTATGCAACGTGACACTCGCACTGAATGAAACGCGTGCCGGACCGCCTCGTGTTCGACCACAAGCCATGACAGCACTACTCGAAGTAAGTTCATCTGAAACGCGATATGTCTCTTCAGGGACGATATCCTCACCTTCCCCTTAACCCTCCTGCATCGTGATTGGCCTATGAACCCTCTCCCCTCACAGCCACTGAAAACAAAACAAAAACAAGTCTAGCGATAGAGCTACGAATTTTGAAAGTGACACCACCTTGGCTAATCGGCGACCAGGAAGTGCTTGACTGGAATGTCGAATATTGGGTGCGCACATGATTGCATGCACCAAGTAAATAAAAATTGCCAAAGGATATTTGGTGCATCCTTTTGGTGCATCCTGGTGCAAAGTAGTGAAATTACGTCATAAATGTCTAAAATTCATAGTAGAAGGCAATATTCATCGGGCAACCTTGCCATGAATCTTTGGAACTTGATCGTGTGTCTTAATTGAAAATAAAAGAATTATTGTGGAAGAAATGCTCCGTCTTTCCTTAAATCAAAAATGTACTTTGCATTTTCGAGTTTGAAAAGAAATCGCATTACGAACGAATGGTATTCTAGAACCTTCGTTACAGGACATTCCTCTTTTGCTATATGCATACTTCTGAAGGACGTCATCAGAGCCTCTTCGGCGGTTAGTTTTCCTCAGTGAACGAAAACAAGTCGCTGGTCGGAGAGAAGGAGTGCAAAGGATAAATGAAATTTAAATCCGTATGGACACTAACCAATAATTACGTACCAAATGAATTGAAACAAGGATCTTCTCGTAATCTACGCCATACCAAAGTCCAAATCAGCTCTCAATAGCCATATCTGCAGTTGAGGGTTCCATTTGACGTTTTCCTATTTTCAAACCAGTAAAAGCAATAAGTTACGGTCCAGGAACTCTTGAAATCTCCCGCTGTGGAATGGCCAATGACGTAAATATCGAGCAATAAGTATGTCCATGAAGACCCAATTGCTGAACCTTCCTTTGTCTCGGTACCCAAGTAAAATAGCGGCCAAGTAAACATAAGGGCAAATGGCCTCGCAAGGTAGAGCCGAAAGCAAAAAGGAAGTGGAAGAAGGAGTGCTTACATACATTTGACCCTTCGCCGCCGTAAAAACGACCTTCGTGCGTTGAGTGCGAAGGGGAAAGTTTAGAGACCATGTTTCAGAAGGGACGCTCACGCCTGTCCACACCGTGGCCAAACGCACTTCTAAACACACTAAATATCCCAAGACTTCCCAGTAAAATTGTTAATGTTTGTAAATAGGACTATCGAAGCAGCTCTATACATTATGGAGTTCAACCTATAAGTGCTTCATAATTAATGAAAATGTTTCTCTATTTCTTTTTGATTGGAATGAATATAAATAGCCGACAAGCCGGCGATAATCATAATGTAAATATCTCTACACTTCAGTAGATTTTATTATAAAAATTCACTGGAATCCACCCTAATTTGGGAGAAAACCCTTCTAAAACCTTCCTAAAGAATTATGTTTTACAGTACAGTAAATGTGGCAAACATACGTCATGCGTAACAAATGTTAAAAAATTCAAATTACTATGACAATCGAAATACAACGAGGCAAATACAATTAAGAGATAAATGTAATAGCACAATTAACTAATAGTTATTTTTCAGTACACAAAAATCTAATTAAACTCGATTTAAAAGTTATATTTTTAAAATTTTCAAAAAAGTAAACTTATAATATCTTTATTCATAATTTTATATTTAAAATGAGTTAACGATACAGTCGTTACGTTGAGATTTTAAAGTCTTATTTTACCTGAAGCTACGATAGAAAGTTTTGACTGACACCGACTAAACTGTAATTAATTTTTTAAATAATCGTTTGAATTTTTCTAACATAGCAGAATCTTTTTAAATTTTCTTTATTCGTTCATTTTATATTCGATGATGTTATTTATTTTCCTGGTCATAGCTTTGAGTCGAATATCTGCTTTCACATTACTCCTTTGCTTTGCATTTTTCATGAAGAAGTTTTCCCATATTGTACATCTAAAAACTACATTTCCTTAGAGAAAAATCTCTTACGCATTTCTTAAATAGTTCTTTTCTTTCGAGGATTTATCTGCATAAAAATTTTATCTCGAATGAAGCCTATAATTTGTGATAGAAAATTTAAACTCCTGTTTTCTTATTTTTTACTATTTTTCTTTTGCATTTTTAAGATGTTATGCCGCATGAAAAATTAGATTCATAATCAACGGCAGTGAATTCTGAAGTAATAACATCGAAGAAGTGGGACAAGGGATTTAAATCATCACTATGATGGATTAAAGAAAAATTTTTAAAAACCGAAAAGACTACACCAAATACTGCAACGAAGGCACAGAAAATTACTTTTTCCGAAGGCTATGGTTTATTTAAACTGGCCTCCTGTAATATTATAATCATGTTGGTTATTGCATATATTTTAATGAAATTCTGCTATATTTTAATTTTCTGTTTCGGTTTCATTTGATAAGATGGACTTAATATAAAGTTTGATTTGTTTTGGTACTTCTACTAACACTATTACGATACTCATCTAAACTTAACTATACGGAATATAATACATTGCATAAAAAATATAGCAATACGCATTGAACTTATAATCAAGAGCCCTCTACGTAATACACATCACATTTTCAAATCAGACTAAAAGATAAAAACCATTCTAACAAATATTCATCTGCGATATCAAAACTATTAATGCACCAAATCAACTCCACTACAGTTAAGAAACTGATTAATGTAACGAATTCCAACCAAAATGAATATTACTATACACAGCCAAACAAAAAAATTTAAACTAAACTGATTTACATCTAACAACTATTACACTAATTACAAAAATTTAGTTCAATCGATAAAATGAAGGTGAAAGGTGAAATACAAGAGAAGCTAAAAAATTATAGTGAATCTTAAATAGAGATAATTAAGTATAGAAAGAAGTTAAGTATGAATGTTTTTCAAAATCTAAGAAAGAAAGAATATATAAGAAATAAAAGGGAAGAATGGTATTGAAAAGGTGAAGAAAGAGGAGAGAGAAAAGCTATAAAAATAGGAAAGAGAGAAAGAACTGAAGGGAAAGCAAAGAGGATTAGAAAAGGAAAGATTCAGAGTGGTGTCTGCAAGAACCACAAGGAATTCACACAAGCAAAAACTTTCACGGTTTAACTGCAGATTGTAACCATTAAGGAAAACACCTAAGGAATGGATTGTAGCGCAAAACACAGGAACATTCTATGAATGTCCTAAGAGACCACACCCGGTGTTCCTACAAAACCAGGCACTACAATAGACTTTTATTAGTCTATCTATTTTTATTTGAATCTATCCAAGGAGTTAAATATTACGGAAGAAATCTTAAGAAGTTGAATTCTAGGATATTCTAAGTCAATCTTTCAGAAGATAATAATGATTAATTACTGATTTAAGGATTAACAGGTAGGCAATCTTTTTGCAGTTTAATTAATATTTTATTTATGTACTAGCTAATTACCCGGAGATTTAAATATATTTAATTTATCTTAATCTTTTGTTAGAGACGATACGGGATGAATTCTTTCCTCTATAGTGTAAAACTGAAGTAGTTTTATTAACATTTATTTGAAATTATACGCAGAGTGTACAAAATGTAGAGTAAAATTTCTTGCAATTCACTACGTACAAATTAAACTCTAAATTTAATCACAAAGAAAATTTTTATTATCACCTGTAGGAACAAGAATGAGTACATTCTTGGATGAATCGATCATTGAGTAAGCATTAAAAAGATATTCGTGAGAAAAGCATGGAGATCTCAAATCCACCCCGTAACACTTAATAGACTGCTTCTGTGCCTTGAAATATTCACTTTCACTGAAGAATGATAACCAGGAAGACTTGTCTAGTTAGCTTCTCTTAAATAATACCATCTAAGATTCGAATCTTAGCTGCAGTTTTTCCAAGCATTTAATATTTATCCCTAATATTATCATAAGTCCAAATGTCATTGGTACTGTCTTTAAACAGCTAAGTCATTCCGAAAACCATGGATTCGGTACTAATCTCGGTCACTTGGGCATTTTTCTCCTTTCTCACCCACCATGAAACAATATGAAAGATTGAAAACTGTAATTAAGGTAAATTATACGAAGATGAAAATAACGGACATGAACAAAGGCTGACAGGACCAGGAATCGAACCCGAATCTTCCACTTTCCCGGCGGATGCTTTATCCATTGGAAATTTTGTTTATCCTTTTTATCTTATAAATGCACAAGATAAGATCTTTCACCTTTCTATACACATAAAGATCTAACAGTAAAGCAAAAGACTACATTAATTGCAAAATAGTCAGACAAGTAGGGCTATCTAAAAATTCATTCACTATATGTAAACTTCACATTAAAATGTATGTAAATCAGAGCATATGGAATAGTAAATCATTGTATTCTAAGATCATATTCCTCAATATAAAAATAATATTCAAGCAACATTTATGATAATAATACTGCTAAAATAAAAATAAAATTGTGAATTTGATTGTTTTATGAATTTCATGTTTTCCCCTGGATGACCACCATATAGCTGACCCAAAACCTTGCAGATTAGATTCTGTTTCTTGCAATAAATTTCCCTTTATTACTTCCTTTGAATAAGAGAACAGTTCGATAGAAAAGATCTTGAAAAGCAGCTTACGAGTTAGGAACTTCATCGGCGAGATGAGATATGAAGAAGTCGAAAACTTGTGTGTGTATATGAGAAACTCACATCAAGGTAAGTACGCTGTACCTTGGGCGGCTGCAATATTGAGGAGGAACTACAACGAAGTTTACCATTCTCTACATGACATTGGAGGTACTAGGCATCGTATAGTTGCTATTACGAAATTGAAGCTTGAAATTTTGCAAATATTGTGTCAAAGCATTTTTTCGAAGAGAGGACGCTGAAGAGTTGGTGATGTAGATGAAAATAGATTGTGATAAATTTTCGAATCGATAGGTGCGCATTAATCTGTACACCTTTCGTTCTTACTATAAGGATGTTCGTTAAATAAACTTCATAAGAGAACTTTATATTCCTTACCTCCAAACTTCTTAGTAACAATCAGTTTCAATATATGAAGCGATCACCAGGAAATGTGTTAGAATCGTAGTACAATGATAATATATGACTTTTATTGAGGAGAGATTAAGAATAATGAGTTTATTCTTACCTCTAACCCTTACATGAAATTTAACAAAAGCTAATTAAGTTGAAATATCTTGGGAAAAGGTCTAGCATGTTATGACTGAGGGTGAAAGTTCCACCGGAGAACCGTTTCTTTGGTGGTACGTCTCCTGAATGAAACTTCATGATACTAATTCCTCTACAAAGTTTCAATGTATGATAATCTATTACCGTACGTCTGCATATGGTAATGCTAAAGTAGGAGGTTCGAAAAACTCTCCAATCACCGAATGCCGGTGACCGTCGAGCACCGATTCCTCGAAAGGACCAACGGAGACCGCGGCCCAACAGTTTTCTCAGATGGTTATCTTATTCTTTCTATTTCTCATTCATTAACAGCCGAGTTGCATTTTATTTTCTTTCTATGATAATGCTGATTTATATTTAGTGAGGAAGTAACGTGGTAAAGTGTTTGTGGGGGATATTTATAACTGTAAAAACATGTAGATAAGGATACCTTTCAAAGTTTCAGCGCATTGTCAGTATTATAACAGTTGAATGTCATATGTTAATAAACAGCTATCACTGTTACTTTGGTTTTGTTCCCCCGGAATGAAATCGTGTGAAAACTACACATTATTATATATTATATTCTGGTTGTTTATCGTTGTTAAACTTTCAGCTTTCGTCTAATCGCTAAGTTCAGTAAAACATTATCCGCTAATCGGAGGGATCAAGGGGTTTAATTCTTAATCGCGAGCATGCACACGTTCGGATTCAACACCTGTAGAAAAGTACCGATTTACGAGTGATAATTTCTTGAAGGTTATGAGCATTAAAAGCTAATAAGTTGTAACGTTTTAATCAAGTGATTATGGTCCCTTTTAGAGGGTGTGCAGACTGGGGAGAAAGAGGAAGGGCATAAAAATTGGAGGAAAGGAGAGGTGAAATAAAGAGAGAAAGATAAAAGAGAGAAGAAGCCAATCTCCAACGCCGGCTTGGGGAACCATCGCCTTAAAAGGCCAATCTTACAGAAAGGTTTTTTTCGTCAGGCTTTAGCAAGGCATGTTAGATCGGTTTAACCTTAATATAAAACGCGGAAAGTACACTGAGGGGATCCATTTTCCGGAGCATTTTGAACTCATTTCAAGTAGAGCTTGTAATCCCCTTTAATGAAATAAGAAGGAGCCCTCCATCTTCATCTTTAATCTCAGACCGTTTCCTGCTATCGAGTGACTCCCAATTTTTGCATTTTTTATCAATTTTCTGATTTCCAGACACGTTGCCCAGCCTTACAACTAGTTTCGTCTTTATTAGCGATTCCGGAAATTAATGAGGGAGGAAAGCAGCCATGCCGTGTGACAAGCCAATGTTTATATATGACAAGGTAATTCGTAATCATTAGCCCCATAACTTCTCCGGAATGGCCCATCAGCAGCACTTTGGTGAAGCCTAATTTTAAATGAATGGGATGAAAATGAATGAAGAATGAACCCCCCATCTTGGTATTTTTTTTAACCTTCAGTTCAGAAGATTTTTTTCTGCAATCTAAATCTCTCCGCATCTTTATATCTATTATTTGTTTTGTATTTATTTATCTCTTTGTTCATATCCTTTATTAAGCATCGAGTATCCTTTGTTGTTTGTATTTATCATCTTATTTTTCTAGATTTAAGTTAATTGTGGTCAATCCTTTGATATAACTGTTGATTAGCATTCTGTAACTTTAGATGTAAGAAGGAATAGAGACCATTTTTGCCTAAAATCGCCAGAAGGGTATGCTAGTAATGACTAAATTATACTATTTTCCTCATTTTTTACTTCTTGAATGCTACCCATAAAATTTTCTGTAATCAAAGTAATGTTTCATCTATGACTAACGAAATAACTTTTATGAACTCAGATTTTTCCTCGTGAGCATTAAATATGTACACACCCAAAACATGTTTTTTCTTTCCATAAAGCAATCTTTCTTTCTTTCTCTCCATGTACTTTATTTTACAAAATTCCTTGAATATGAATTTATATATCTATGTACTTTTAAACAAGGGTAAATGAAAGATGGGACTATCTAGTTCATACTTCGCCAGTTAATAAAAACATTTGTATGTATGTATGTATGCATGTGCTACTCCCTTGGCAATATCAGGGTTCGAGAGTCGGTCTCATGATTTTTTATATCCATTCGTTTATATCTTGGGTTTTACCACTACGCACCATGTAAAGCTTAACCTAAATCCCTAACCTAAGTAGAATTTACGAGAGTTTCTTCAAAGCCTTTTTTTTGATTTTCGTAAGGACCTTCAAATTTCTTCGTCACATACCTTCCCTTAGTCACTTCGTCACATATTGATTTTTGTCATGTTAAATGTTGCCTTTTTTGTTGCCAGTTTTTACTGCGTTTTTGCGGTTTTTCACCCCCTTCTTGTGCGGACGTTCTCCCCACATCGAGGTTTTCCTCTGTAGACCTTCAGTTGAAGAGTGTTTTTCCACAACCATTCCTTCTCTGTTTAATTGTATTTAGATCTAATATGACACCTTATGTTTTTTTATTATTTATCTACATCATGAGATTCTTTATATTATATTTTACAAAATAAACACTTTATAAATTGCTTGTTTTCTTTTTATTTGAGTTTTTCTCTTTAGATACTATATAAGATGATATTAGCTTTGAATTAATCTTGTATGTTTTCATGTAATATCTATAAAGTAATATCTATAAAGGTTGAATATAGGCTAATCTCGCCAACGTAGTACAATAATCATCATAGAGTTCGTATTTAATACGTCTCAAATAGCATTCACTGTATTAAGAAGCGTTAGATAGAGCAGAGTAATGGAAAGTGAGCTCCTAATAGGTGACTCAGGAGAGGGCTTCCTATTCGGAAAAAGTGAATAAAACGCCTACGAATGAGTAGGTACGCAGGGAATGGGATCGCACATCGCCAACAACCGGAAACTGGGCTTAATTAAGCGGATCGCTTGTTTCCGGATGGACTTTGAGGACGGCAATGAAGACATCGGTTAGTAAAAGGTTTGAGGAGAGGAGGTTATTTACGAGGAAAGAAGGAGGGCCCGAGTAAATGCAGAGCGATTAAGGGAGAGAATGGAGGAAAGAAGGCATTAAAAGGATGGAAGGAAATAGAGAAGGGCATTCCCAAGGACATTCGAGATTAAAAGTGGAGGTCGTGGAAGCATGTTCCTTCTCTATCTCATTAAAAGGGATTCAAATCTTGCGATTAAAATTCTCCAACTTTTCTCAATACACCAGTGTATAGTCTAGCAGGTGAGTGTGTACTCGTTAGTTCTGAATCTCTAGAGCGAGAGGTCAAAGAGCTCTCACACTTCGTAGAAAATTAAACGCAGACTTTTCTCAGCTAAAAATTTGTATGCGTTTTATGTCGAAAGGAAAAAAGTTGGAACTCGGCCGTTAATGAAGAAGAGGTTCGAAAAACTCTCCGATAGCCGAATACGTCGGTGAACGTCGGTGAAGTTCCTCGAGAGCAGAAAGAAAGCCGCGGATTATCAATCTGCTAGGAATCATCCAATGCGCATTTTGGCGATGATGCCATCATCCTTAGGGGATAAATACATAATCATTTTGCAAATACCCTCTGAGAAGGCTTTCTTGCTCCGTTCGAGGAATTGGCCTGATTTCACCAGCATTTTAGGCGATCGGAGAGTTTTTCGAATGCGTTTTATGTTAAGTTATAATTTCTTTGATCTTTTATTAAAATTTCCTTTTATATATAAGGTTTTTAAAGATTCTTCATAAACGTGGTCGTCATATCAATAAGCCTTGGTTGTTTATGAGTAATTTAAGGACTTTTTCTATTGTCATTCCTGAGCCTTATGTCGAGATTTTTAAGTGGTATCTATCCATGTAACTACTACTTATAGGTTTACTATCATGCTTATGATTGAGTAAAATGTACACATTAACTATAAAGTATTTCAAGTTAAAGTTCCAAATTTAGAATTTTAAATTAGGGTTTGGGAAGCAAACCTGAAAGTTTCGGAGCTTCAATGTAACCTTTTTGGAGATTAAATAAGAATTTTGGAAATCAATTGGGGTCAATCAAAATCAAAATGGAGATAAATCAGAACTGCGCAAGTCTTATAGTGAAAACGAATGGATTGTTGAAAATGGAATTGATGCCTTAATTGAAGCTGCGACTCGAAGAAAAGATAGAAGGAAAGACAAAGAAGAACTTGGATGATATGAAAGCTGCGCGTTATAAGAGAATCAAAGAGGTATAAGTGAAAAATTTGATGGACATGTATCGAACTTCTTCAATCCTTGGATTGGTTTTCAGGAGTCTTTCAGTCGGCTATATTTTCTGCTTTCTTTTTCTTGTAGCTGGTGCAGACATCTTCCATTATCTGTTGGACTTATATATGACGTGGACATCTCTTCCCACCATCAATCTCTCTAATATTGTCTTAATCAAACTCTCGTGGCCTACAATATCCCCTCCTGTTTCTTGTACTTTTCTAGATTGCTATCCTTTTTACTCTGATAGACATTATCTACAAATGATAAAAGTCACTCTATCCCTCCAACCAATTCTGAGTATTCTTCCGTAGCACCACTGACCAAAGGAAGCCGCCTTTTCTCTTCTTCTATCATCACACCCATACATGGCAACACCTCATGTATATGTCTCTATGCCTCTCTTTATGCCCTGTTCTCCTTTCGAAAACGTATCAAATACAAACTAAAAATACTCATGCTCTTATTAATAGAAATATGAACCTTCGACATAAGATCCTGCTACCCTTTCGGAAGTGTAGTTTTCATAGTTAAGTGTAATTATTTTGCAATTATTAAAATATTTGCTGAAATTTTTCCTTTGGCTTAGATTGCGCTGCAATTTAGCTTCCTGGCAAGGTGAGAACGCTGGAGGGGAGCATATCATGATAATATTAAAAATGTATGGAGTTTGTTGGGAAGGAATCCTCAGCATACACTACATTACGCTTTCAGAAAGAAGAACATAGTTCGTCATAGAAAAGTTTACATGAAATATTTTATAATAGTAAAATTTTAAGGAGGGTACGCCAAATTACAATTTTCCTGCTACGGAAGATACATATGATCATCTACATAATTGAAAATTCTATGAAGACTAATACAAAACACGGATTAATATTACACAGAAATTCATTGAAGCTTATGCACTAATCATAAATATTACATTTCCACTGTCCCAAAAGTACTACGTTACTAGTTTTAAGCTTTTTTGACAGTTTAACATTTTTCGGCATTAGGAAGAGAATTTCAATTTTTGATGACCGAAATAATTTCCTAAAACGATGAGTTGAATGAGGAATTGAATGTTTTTCATTAAGAGTTCCTTTTACCTGTTCCTTTTTCTCTGCATCGTTTCTAAATCCAGCGAGAAAAGAGCGTAAAAACATTAGTAAAATTAAAAAAGAGGCTGTCGGTGACCTCGTGAGATAGGAGAATGAAAATCGCCTTTTTGAAGTTACGAACTACGTAGAGCGCCGCTGAGTGGTGATCCCTGAAATATCTTGCAGAATTAGTATGCATCGAAGGGGGCAGAAGTTTTTGTACAACCTCGATATATGGGCCCATACAGACGGAAAATTACTCGAGTGTGTATTTGTAACTAGGAGCGTAATCTAAGCTGATATTTTTGAAGGCTTTAATCTGCATAAACTTTCAGTAAAGGTGAATTGTAACTAGTTAACTTTCTAAGCAAAGCAAAGGGAAAACGGCTTGAAATGTACTCTAAGATGACTATTTGTGTTTTTCTTATTTATACTACATAAAACGTAATGAGATCACGTGAGGCTTTCAAGGCAAGTGTTGTTTTCATTTTACAAAACATAAAAATCGCTTTTTAGTTCTAAGCATCTCTTATCATTCAATCTTATTTGCGAAGAAATTCCCCGAGATTAAAAATGTTGCACCAGAATTATTATGCTACAACAAAAGCACCTACTGATATAAACAATTACTTTTTACATAAAACTTAATTGAGCTAGTTCTAGTTCAAGATTAACTAATGACAAAATTTCCTCCATAAAGATAGTTTGCAACTTATTCCAAAGATTACATCTTGATCCAAACGGTCATAAGTATCCGGCAAGAGAATATAAAACAGTAATAAATTACAATTTAGTAGGATCTATCATATTAAATCTTTTGCCAATTGATCATTGTTTCATTAAATATATGTGTCTCCAATATCTTCTCTGTATGTTTCCTCTGGATTTTTATATTGATTATATGCCTTGCTTTATCTTAATAATAGTTGAGTATATCTTAATGATAGCTGAGCGACAGAAATCGATTTCGTGTATAAAATCTTCTATAAATTTGATGTTGCTTTGAATAAATATTCAAAAACTTCCAATTTCTTTTCTTTAAACCTTTATTGTTGATTTTAAACTCCAGGTATGTTACCCTAGGAATACAATCAAAATTAAGCTATCAAATTCAACAAATATTTAAAAGAGTTATTATTTATAATTTCGTGAATTTCATTTTAAATAGCAGCATAAATTCTATGAGAATACTCTATACGAATACAGTTACTGCATCGTGTAAACTTCTTTATGGGAAGGAAAAATAGCCGTGGCGGAAGTTGGGGTAGCAGAGTGGCGCAAGTGCTCGGTTAAAGGCGCACGAAATGGAGGGTGATTAAGAGAGGGAAAGGAAGAAATAAAAATTATAGCAAAGAGAATGGTTTCCTCCCTTTGAGAGAGGTACGTAAGGAGGCTGTCCATCCCACAATGCTGTTCAGCCGAACACGGTCTTGAGATTGGGCGGAGATTTATTGAGTCCTGCGGTGGGAGAAAGTCTTACTCAAGATGAACGCTCTTCCAGGATAAATATTGCCTCCAAACATAGTCTGTAATCTTCAAGGCTGCTTGTGTAATTGCGGAGGAAAATCAGATTTCCTACTTCCTCTGAATTGTTTGTTTACTTTTCCTTTATTTTATTACAGTGAAACCCGGTTGAGATTAAGGAACAAGTGACAACCGCGCTATAAAATGGATGACGTTACGATAACTTGGTTATAATAACTTTGTATTTTTTTGCGTTGGGAAAAATGGTTAGGATTTTATTTTGGCTCTCTAATTTTTAAATAAATGCATTAAACCTAAAATGAAAGTGATGCTTCTTTAGTTTACTCTATTTGCTACGGTTAAAGTTGAGATATAAGTGAAATTGTAAATGCTCTTACTCGGAATTTTAAGCCCAAATACGAGTATATATATTCATATTTTTCTCTCTTGATTTATTATTTCTCATAAAATAATTTTGTAAACATTTACTTCGCCAATACGCATATACGAATGGCATATAATGCTACTTCCTTATTTGTATTCCCATAAAAGCAGATGATATTTTGCGTGGGGTTCAATACATAAATAAATACTGATGTAATACGGTCAAGTTGTCACACATTTTCCGGAAGAAAACCAAAGTTATACGTATGAATTCAATCAGCATGAAATATTGATTATAAGTTATCAAATCCAGTTACGTCCAGATTTTCATATCCAGAGTTCTGAAATAGAGAAATGTTGAATACATTTCGCTTACTTCGAATTATTTCATGATCTTCAAGAATTAAATAAAAGAGCATAATTTCATCGCATATTGCAATGTATAAGAGTTGATGAATCCATTTCGGTGAAGAATGAATATGGTGTTACGAATTAATACTTTTCATTAAATGGAATTACATAGTGTACTAAAGGTAAATGACCGCGTTATTTCTAGCATTTGCACAGTATTCGAATAAGTGAAACAAGGTAATTGGAATGCCAAGTCATTCAGTGCCTGAATTTTGAATTCGGTCATTTTACTTCCTAATAATGGAAACATTCTGTCTTGGAACAGGCAGAATTTTTTTCAACCTCTACGAGTGCATAACGCATTGCATAATTTAGCTGCTTGAGGAGTGGAATTTATTTGAGACGAAATAAGAAAGAAAGTACAGAAAAGTATGGATTTCTATTGTAAATTTAAGGAGGTTCTTGACTTCCTCAGTATAAAGAGAAGCGGATGAATAACATTTCTGTTTAAATGTGCATCACTATTATATTATTTCATTGCATTTTATATTTATAAATGTTTTAATATGTTTAATAAATATAAATCGAAGTAATTATTTCAAATATAAACATAATTTGTAACTATATATTTTTATTTTTTCTGTTATTTTCATATTTATTGTTTTACTACAATTCAAACATTTGAATTAATTTTATCATTTGGTATACATAAATTTTATCTGTTTTTCGCTCTTGAATTTTTATCTAAATAACAAAAGAAGCAATCCATATCCCTTACGAATACAATGGCATATCATTAGTGAAGGACTTAAAGGAATGTCACTAAAAAGAAAATGCTTCTCAAAAGAAAACAGTTCTTTTCTTTGAATGAAACAAGACTTTAAGAGAATAGTCCTTTGCCTGAAAAGCAAACAATGGCATTCACGGCTACTTTAATAAAGGTGTTACTGCATAAGAAAAGACTGCTCGTGTTTACCCTTGAGAGCAAAAAGGCATGGTGAGGAGAGCGAGGAACGTCCAACGCAGTGCAGTTGTGAAGTAGAGCGAATATACTGAGGTGAAGCCAAAGAGCGTGATTGATTCGGAAGAATCAACAGATAGAGCTCACGGGGCTGTGAATAAAGGTGGGCTTGCACGGCTGTTTCAAGGCGTTTGAAGGCTAAGAATGGAGGTATAAAGGAGGAAAATACGAGTTTCTCAAAGCATGGACAATGGAGAAACGCTATGGTTTGTAACACATCGAGCATGTGGCCGAGCAGAAGTTTGAAATGACTGCAATTAAAAGACAAAGAGTATACTATGGTAATATGCCGAATGCAACACCTCTTTAACCCTTGAATCACTTCAAAAAGTTAGACATTCGTACTTTCTTGAGATTACGTGATGTTTTTTCCAGCAAATCAGCGTCTGGAGAAATAAATCAAAATAATATGAATAAAGAAAAGAATAAAACAAAATTTAAGTCATATACACGTATATTTTAATAAATTAATGTAGATAAATTTATCTCGAAGAAGTTAGATCCCTAGAATTTCACAGCATGTCACTTTCTACTATGAATTTTATTATAGTTATAACTGCAAAAACCTTATTAAGTCTGGTAATGCAAATATTTTGGAATTTTTAGCTTCTTAAGGGAAATTCAAATAATCATTAACCAACGAATCAGGTGCGACCACTTTAAATTAATAAATACATAATTTTATACAAAGAATGGACTTATTAATTATCTTATTTTGTTTACGCTAACCGGCAAGTTCCTCACTATGATGTCGGAATAAAATATTCCCAACGCTCACGAAAGAGATCAATTTCCCATCAGATAAACGTCGGAATCTGTATTCAATCCTTATTGGAGATTCACGCACTTCTATTATACATGCGCATAGTTCTGAAGCGTTGTACGGAACAGAAGGACTGGAACCTCAAGAGATCGCTCCATACGGAGGCTATTCTCCTAATCAAGTCTCTATGCAATGGTAGAGATCCCTATTGCCTAGCAAATGCCATCACGTAACCCTGCTTAAACTTCTTGCCGGATAAACCACAGGCGCTAACTACTCTGGCTCATTGTTAGAGTTGGTAGAGTGATCACAATTTCCTGATGGAAATAAACAGTGACTGCAGAAACAGTTTATCAGCAAATAAAGGTAGATAAGGAATTTAGCCAATCGCTATTTCTCGTGAATAACAAAGACGTATTCTGTCAAATTAGTTGTGAAAAATAAATGTTTCTTTTATAGATTTTTCTGCTTCCCTACGTAAAGAATTCAATGCAATTAAAGTAATAATTATATTTTGTAAAAATATGAGTTATTAGTGCATAAATTTCTTTGTATATTTTCTCTGATCTAAAAGTCATTCACAATTCAAATGACTCTTCTAGTTTGAGAAACATTAGAATACTCCCTAACTAAAGAACGGATATAGAATCCCATTATGAACAATTTCAGATTGTACTGCACGTTTTGATCTTAATCTCTTTATATTAATAAATTCCCTCAGAAGAACTTAGCTTTTCCGTTTGTTAGACGTACTGGATGAATGTGTCGAGTATTCCAACCGCTATATCTACACCACGTGTTTATTTGCTTTTCGTGAAGTAGCACTGCAATAACACCACTAACAACAGCAATTGAAGGCCGTGACCCACTCAATGAAGGAGCGGCTTTAATTTGTCTCTAAACCGTGAATCCTAAGTACACTCAGGAAGCTTAAGGTTATGTATTGTGTACATGTAAATAGCTTACTCACAGTACAGTACAAACATAAGTGCTCTACCTTTCTGTAGGTTCGTGTGCCCTAATATTCCCTATGCAATGCTCTTTCTTTCGTCTTTTGGTAACTTACCCCACCCTTTAAGTCATTTAACACATTTGCCTTCCCTTACATTCTACCTTCAATTACCTTCTCTAGCGATCGCTCTCCTCTCAATATTTGAGCCCCCCATTTCCTCTGTCGATACTTACTTGCCCAATTAATTCCTTCTCCTCAACCACCTCTAGCACCTTCGTGTTTATTTTTCTATCATCTCTACTTATTTGTCTATTCTTCTAAATTCTCTGTATAGTAAGTTAAGAAATCATCGACTATGGACTATGGAATATACACAGTTTTTTTAACAAAATCCCTTAAATAATGGCATTGCCTCGTTGCCATCTTTTCCACAAGGTGATTTCTTGGTAATTACTTTTTCCATTTTGATTGTGATACTTAAAATTTCTTTTATCCATAATAATCTGCAGGGAGAACCGGCATTGATCAAATGCACATTTAATATAGGTTCCCAAAAATAAATTATTGCCAGCTGCGTGAGATTTTTCTCTGATTTTTGTTTTGGGTTTCACTAAATCTGAAAATGAATTTAATTTTTCCTACCACGTGCAGTTTTCTTGCAAAATAAAGAGGGTTAATACACTGACTTTTCAAAAATCACTGTCTCATGAACAAGCATAACAGAATTACATTTCCCATTCATGACACACTTATGACTGAAAAATGCTGAGTATTCTCTCTATTGATCTTTGAAACCTTTTATTCCTCTCTTTCATCCTTCTGGATTTTTTTGGGTTACCGGTATTCCCCGTTACCCGATTATGCATCCAAGAGTAGTCAGCCATCATACTCATATCCCATCTTCCTTGATAACGGCTCTCCACGAACGTAAATTCTTTGTGAAATCTTTATACCTATTCCTCGCTCTAGGCTTTTCAGGAAATTGGTCTACGTGTGAATGTAAGAAATGGAACCTCAGGATCATGGAAAAGCTGCAGTTACTGGTTATGATCAGCGACGTAAAATTCTATGATGACATAATATTTTATATATGATTTCATTCGATTTTGGTTTATAATTAAATTTCATTCAGAGTACTTATAGATTAATGTCATGAGGTATGAGGAAATTTTACATATATTTTAAAACTGAGACAGAATAAATCAAAGTTTATCATTAATTTTCACGTTAGTAATGCCTTCACTCACCCAAAATCTATTTAGATTCTGGCGATAAACATTTGCTTTCAAAAATCGACAATATCTTGTTTAAAATGAACCTAAGCCTTACAATCTCGAGCCCATTTGTGCGTTGGAAATAGCGGTCTTTTCTCTAGGGCTGAGATAGAAGTTTTGCATGTTAAGTGGCTTAGATTCTTTTACAAAATACTTGTATCGACGTAATGATAGCGACAGCGTAACAAAGGATAAAAAATTCCCCACATTTTGCCGATTTATTTACGGAAAATACTCCTTTTCAACCTTAAGGGATATCGCCTATACACTAGAACCCGAATATTAGCTATAATTATTTTTTCGTCTTCATTCACATCTCTTATACTTGGAATACGAAAATAATAGTGCATTTCCTTTTTCTAAGGGCGATGCTAACAAGCAGCTCGAGTCTTTGCAGAGAGCAGGAAAAAGGGCGGTAGAAATAATTGGACGCATCGGTGGGCATTTGCTGCCTGTCAAAAAGGATTATCAACCGATGTCGAAGGCGACCGTCCGTGCGGCCCTATTTAACCATGTTCCCGCGACATTGATGTATTGGGTGCTAATCCCAGCGCCACACCGGGGGAGCGGCACGTCCAGTAATTAATCTTTATAATCACTCCGGCATTAGCAACGGTAAAGGTCTATCGAAATGGGGGAGTTAAGCAAGCGCCCCCGCTCGTTTTAATTCGCGAATTATTGCACTAGGCTCTCTTCAGAATCGCCTTCACTTTTCCCAGTAAAAAGGGGAGAAATGAATAACGGTTATCGGGTTGGTGATGGAGGTGACGCGGATGGTCAGTCGCCGATATTGGAATCGAAAGCATTGATGTGGTGAACGATTGAGAAATGGATTCTCTACCGGTGGCGGTGTTTTTCAACGCGAGATAGAAAAGGGAGAATCATTTGCTATAACCAAGTAAATATCGGAGGTCCATCGAGGGAAAAAGAAACCTAATGGTATTATAACCTAAATATATGAAGTTTATCCTTAGTATCCTTAATTTTATAGAGCACCATCGTATATTACAAAAAGTACACATTGCATTATTAATATAATATTTAAGTTACATACTACCAATACTTTTAAACATCTAGTCTCCTCGATACATTTTTTCCCGATTTATTTCTCCTGTTCTGGAATACCACAAAGTTGCTCGCTATTCCGTTGACTTTATTAAAATTAGCGTCCTTTTAACGATTTCCTTTTCTGCTTAAAAATAGAAAATCCCAATAAAAGGGAAATGGATTTCTTAACTCACAGCAAATAATTTACGAAAAATCATCGCAATATTCTATGATAAATAATTCAAACAGAGTTTAAGCATACAATGTTTGTACAACAATTAGTATAGCATAATAATTAGTCCTACACGATAATTATTCCTGCATAATAATTTAGGCTCAACAGCAACTCGGAATAAAATTCCTCCCTCTATGCTTCTTTCTATGGTCCGCTATGGGTTCTATAGTTTAAATCGACTTACGGAAATTGGTAATTGGTTTAAAGTTGAAGGTGAAAGGCCGTAATCAAAATAGGTTCATGAATACATTTAAAAATAATGACCTCTCATTTCATTTCATATTAAAAAATTCTAATTTCTGAAAAAATGCTGTCATATTAAATATTTATTCCAGTTTTTCCTTACTTGATATTCATTAAAAGTAATTTTAAAATACATGATTTTCCGAGGTTTATTAATCTGCTGCTCGCGGTATTTTTCTGAAATCCGCTGCCCTTCCCATCATCTAAGTTGTAGAGTTTCCAGTTCCATAATGATATCTCTCTGTGAAGAGTACCCTAGACGAACCATCTTTAGGCTTACCATCTCTTGACTCTTAGACTAGTTGAAATGTATTCAATCGAAGATTCTCTTGAATGAAACAAGCTAATAAATCCAATTAAAGACAACTAAATAAGCCATGTAACTAATTCAAGCATTGCATAGATACCTTTCTGGGTATCCCATCTTCAATCGTGGACAGTAAAGCAAGCTAAAGAAGTACCATATTCGTTTCAACATGTAAAATAACGTAAAGAAATTGATTTCCAACGAAAAAGAAATTCAAAATTATCTTACTTCGGTTATTACGCTACTCCGCTTACAACACGGTTTTTCATTGGTCCCCTGAAATGCGTTAGCATTGGGTTTTACTGTATTGAAAGCTTGGTAGAATGAAAATAACTAAGCTAAACTAAGATAATTTATCTTCCGTGGAATTCTACAAAGTTAAGCCTTTCACAATTGAATTTATTTACTGTATTAAATATTGGATAAATTGGAAGAATACGTATTATCTGTACATTGGCTCTCATTCTAAACTATTACTCTCTTAGACAGTTGCTAAGTTACGCTGTTAATCCATCGCTTTTTGTCCTCAACTGCACTGGTCCAACCACCTTACGTTTCCTTGGAGACATTGCTACTGCAAGAGTCCACCAAAGTGTAGTACATGAGGGTGAGAAATAGATGTGACCGCAAGAACAGGATTTCTGAGAAGAACGAGCCAACGCGACCGTCCCCTTTAAACAGCGGGATGCTTTGCACCGTGTTTCAGCATTCAGTCTATTTCAGAGCAATATTCGGCCCAACATAAATACGATCGAATTAATAATAGATTATTATTAAGCTTAGATTTTTATCGGCATAAGAGTATTTATGAAATTGAATACAAAATACGCCTGTCACTGTCAAGTAAAGAGGAAAACACATAATAAAATTGCAAAACCAAAATAAAACATACTGAAAGGAGATGAATCTGAAGGCATGCTGTGTAAACTTCCCTAAAATACGATCATTTCAAATTGTAAAGAAAAACCACAGATTCGCTATAATGTTGATGTAACTCAAAACGTGATTAAAAACAACATTAATAGTTTCCTCTCCAGGAACTAGAATAAATTATTGAGTGAATCCATTACTGAATAAGAACATAATGTTGTCCGTGGAGAAAAAATGGCGATCTCCAATCCATTATACAGCACTTAATAACGTACGAGTGTATAATAATCTCAGAACCACTTCACAGCCCTTGTGCCATGAAATTTTTTCATTCAGTGAAAGCTCGATTACTTGCTGAGTTATCTTTACTTAGCACAAGAATCTAAGGTTCGAATGGATGCTGGAATTTCCTCAAAAATGCTTCAAATGTCGTCGAAACTGACACCAATCAGCTCATCGACTGCGAAAAGCATGCATTGGACGTAAAACTCGCTAATTTTGGACATTTTATTTTTCTCCCCTTCACGATCATCCACCCTTAAGGGTTCTAGGGATAACCCAGCGATGAATTCGTTCCAGATTGTGAGAATATGTGTACCAAGTTTGATCGAAATTGCTCTAGGCGTTTAAGAGTTATCCTGAAGCCTACATGAATACACTTTATAAATAGATAACGAAGTAAACCGAAGATAAAATGGTTCCTACTAAGTATATCTACTGAGAACCCTCTGTTACTCATTTGTATGTTTCGCGAACTGCCTAAAGTTTTTGCTTTCACATACAAATTAAGATTTAATTTAGATTTTATATACATTAAGTAGTTAAGAAATTTAAGGGCCAATAATTTAGATTAAGTTTTAATGAAAGGAAGAATGAGGAAAAACTCGGAAGAATAAATAGAGAAAATATTATGCATAAAGAAAAAGGTCAGCATAAACTTTAGGAGTGATGAATTTTATGAGAAATATGACTGAATAAAATTAAAACTTCCTAGAAAGATAGAGGAAATTTATAAGAAAATAAATCCAAACTAAAATTGAAAATAAGTAATTATTCTCATGAAATAACAGAATGAAACTTGAAAAATATGAGAGCTATGTTCTTGCCATGGAATAACAGATTAAATCAAGTAATTATTAGAAAATATGAGTACTATCTCAATTTTAAGTATTATTCAATGTTATTAAATCCATTATTATTACAATTGCACTCTCTCCTTGCTGAAAGAAATGAAGGGAATTTAGTCATTCGTCTTCATTGGTAACCGATTCATTTGTGATGATGAGCACTGATTAAGATTATTGGAATTTCTTAAACCGGGAATTTTACATGATAGATATATTTATTTAATATTTAGTACATTAACTATCATTCCCTTGCTTCAAATGTTATTTTATTATCGAGGAAAATATTTAACAAATACCGGAAAGTAGACTTTTTTGGAACGTCTCTTAATGTCGCATTGAGTATTCTTTAATGATAATATAATATCTGTTGAACCTCCTTAGCTAAGCAACTCACTTTGGTGTCTATTGAACATTATCAAGCATTCAACGCCACGTAAGAAAAAAGTGTCCGCAAACGTTATATGAATTTTGCATTCATCTCTTATCGAATTTCTTCAGTGTCTGTGATCGAATTTAGAGTACTTTCAGAAGAACAGTAATGATATTTTTCGTTCATTTGGGACCTCTCACGACTTTAATGCACATAATCGACTCATTGGAAAGTGAGCAAGAATATTTTGCTAATATTTTGCCAATGCACATTCTTACGGAAATTTCTTACCTAATTTCGACGTAATTACGTAATGTAGAAATATGTACTTCTCGGGAATTCGCAAAATCTATGTATTTATTAAATCCAAACGTATGTACATGGCCTCGATAAAGGAGAACCTGCGGAAGCTCCCAATCATCCAGTGTTTCCAGTTTTATTTTATCCACGTCAACAAAATGTCATCTCAAATTTGGTAAACACCACATGATGGAGTTTAATATTTAAAAAACCATTTCAAGGGCAGCCTTGCTGTCAGTTTGTCACGTTGCTCTACTACGCTATATATGCTGCAAATTCGTTGGATTTAGTACCGACAAAAATAAAATATAAGGTATTTCGCTCTATGCGCTGAATGACGTTAAAAACGAAGAATATCGATGTAAAATATATGGGAGTAGCTATGCTCCTATAGAGTCATCGTATGCCTCGCCATTATTGTGATAAATTTCGATTAATTGGTACCAAATGGAAATCGACATGACAACGGTAATTTCTACACTATTCATTTTAAACAAGAAGCCTGAAATAAATTTACATTATCGAAATATGTGAGTCTGCAATGAAGATGGATGTTGACTTACTTTAAATTGACTAATGACCTTATTATTTTAAATTATTTATCATATCGAACAAAGTCGTAATTTTTGAAAAATAAAATTCCCAGGAAAGGACCGAAAATACATCTTTATTTATTAATTTATGCATGAAGACTAAAAGTAGGCAAAAATCCAGGTGGTCATACTTAAGAAGCTTGTAAGAAAAAGGTAACGAACAGGCTAGGATTCATCCTAGTCGAGAGGGAAATCCCTCTAAAATCTTCCGTAGGAAGTATGTCATATCAATTATACGACAAAATATTTTAATTACAATTTATATCATTTTATAGATTAAGATAATTTGGAATTAAACTTAACGATACCATAAGTAGTATATTTGCTTTGTTTTCATACAATGTTACAGGGTTATCAGTTACCATATCTTTTTAATTTCCCTTATAAAGACCTTGTTGGAGTGTGATTTTTAGTTTAGATATTTAGTTTTGGTGATTTTATGCTCATTATTGTGCGTTTAGTAAAAGGCCTAAGGGCACATCATTTTATATGCGATAATAAATGTGAAAATTCTCCTGACAATGGGCATAATACACCTTAATAAGCTATGCAACAGGATGACTGTTAAAGCCCTCTTTTCCTTAACGTATATGAATAGGGATACACTAGCGCTCTGTTACCCAAAATCTAATTTCCCATAAATCCATCTGACATTCACTAACCGAGGGATTCTCTAGGGAAGAGCTCAAGTCAGCTCTCTCTACTAGAGAGATTATCCCGTCGCCACGGTAAACTTTTCCTTTTCTATTACAATAAAAAATCCAATTTCGCCGAAGAAACTCATATTTCTAAATCCGTGACGTTTCTTCCTCACCAGGCAGGGCATCATTACTCCTCCGACGATTCACTAAATCATTATTATTGGCAACTCAATACTTTTCACCAGTGAAGCCGTATTTATTCTGAGAGGGTTCATATGGATCAATATCAAGGCAATTGGAGATATATGATAAATTTTTAATTCCGACGGCTTATCAAACCGGTATAGTAACTCCGCTTTGTTCGAAATCGATACTTATAAATTATTTGACTGACTGATTGTGGTTGATTTGACGAAATTCTGGATGTGGTGATTGAGGTGAACAACAATGCATATGTCAATAATGAGATGATTTTTATCTTTACAGTACAATCCCTTTTGACCAACCTTCTTCGGACTGCACTTTTGGCCGGTTGCCCTCTAGGATGAAGCATACATTATGTATGCATTTATGTATTTCCACATGGAACTATGTCATTATGAATATGTATTATGAATAAAAATGGAAAAAGATTAATTTCAACACATACTGATTTAGTGTCTCATATCTCTACATCGTACTACCATAGTATCCTCATACGTAATAATATGTAAACAATGATGAAATCAAACGTTTCTCCAAACAACTTTAGAGTCAGTTATTCAAAAAGTCTACAATCTTCTGTTCTTCTCACCTCTAGTGAATGCCCAATCCCTTTAATTTCTCATCTCGAATGAAAAATAACTCTTGAAAAATAAAATGCTTAAACAGAAAACGTAATTCATCGTGTTTTTCTACGTGAGTTATTCGTTGTAAATCTACTTGGTAATTAATAATCAAGTGTCTTTATTCGGGCGAGACTAGAAAGTCTCTTCTTACATCTAACCCTTCCTCATGTAACATTTGAAAGTATAGAATAGCTTGAAAACAAGTTTGTAGAATGAAATTATTTTGTAATTTTAAATACCTAAGATAATAATTAAGGTAGAAAAGGCTATAAACAGGCCGGTTAATCCGTCTAACGATTGATGCAAAGCCGATTAAGAGTAGATATACAACAGATTGCATTTTTAGAAGTTCTCAAGAAGCTGCGGCTCATAACACTAAATTTGTGTATCATCATTGAGGAAATGAATTATTCCTCTTCCCATCCATTGGCTCAATTCTCCAATAATTTCTAACCTTTACACTAGCATTTCCTACATTCCAATCAACCTAAGGCTTCCTCTATAATTTTTCCTTTTACCAATCTTTCTTATTGAAGTATAATTCTTATTTGTTCATCTTTTCTACAAATGTTAAATTACCGCATCTTCCTTTGGCAGTACTATCTTTCTTGCCCCCTGTTTCATACCCTTTTCCACTCCCCTCTGTTTCAAAATTCTCATTTTTCTTCCTTTGCAACTCACTGTGAAAATCCACGTTGTTTTCCCATCTCTTTAATCCTTCCCTTACCTTTTGACCTGCTCTCTCTTCCCTTATCTTTTGATTTTCTCCTCTTTTGTTGACATCCCCTCTTACATTATACTCCTCCATTACCTGTTTGCGACTCTGGATTGTTTCAATAATGTTATTGTTCTTTCTAAATATCTTTCTTTCCAAGTTTACTTTTCTCAGTACAATGAACGTTTTTCATGTAATTATTGCAACTAACGCCGAAACATTGCCTCATTAATTTTAATAATAAGTTATAGATTATATTAGAAGTTTTAGATAAGTATTCAATTTTCGAATCGGCTTTCTAACTCGAAATCTTCCTTCAAACATGGCTGAAAGAATTTATCATAATAATTATCGTCGCGTACATATCTATAAATTTATTTATTTTCTTATTCGATTATGCAAAGTACTATCATAAATACACGCGGAATCAATGTTCCTTTCGTTGTAGGCCTTTTTTATTTAGTGGCAATTCGATAGCTTATAATCGTCAATTAATAAAAGAATGACTATAGTAAGAAAGAAAGTCAGTAGATATTCTTATCCTTTCGAAATATGCTTCTAATGGATAAGATCGCAAAAAAAGATTGAGAAAATATCATAAGTAAGTAAATATAATTGTAAAAGTAAAGTATAGTGACTTATATGAAATAAAATGAAATTTACGAAGAGAAAGTTGTACGTTTACGTAGCTATCAATAAAATTCTGGTTTCCAAACCAGTTCATAGATTCCTAAGCTATTTTAGAGTTTATTTACATCGGTAGATGAATTATTGGAAATAATGATAGTGGCTTCAGTAATGACTGAAAAGAGTAAGAAGTATTCAATGTGTTTTGAAGAAAATGACAACTGAATGACATATTCGACTAAAAATATAGACACATCAAAAAAATAAGATGGTTTACAACTTCATACACCAAAAGAGTCGACTACGATAGAGATCGCTACTCTTTAAATATATCAAAGAATGACAAAATAAATACTTCCCTTTCAATGAAAGAAATAAATTACGTGATATTTTTCTCTTTCATGAACGGGAAATTTCTCACGTAATTTAAAAGGAACTTATCATCCACTCCTGGATTCGAGCTCGTCTTCGCCTGGGGCTTACTGTCATGTGAAAATCACGGTTTACAGCATAGGAAATGTTGCCGTCATTTTATAATAGGCAGCTAGTAATTTAACATTTACAAAGAGAATATAATTAGGAGATCCCGGATAGCCGTGTGAGCAGCGCGTTCGACTTCAATGAAAGCGGTCCCGGGTTCGATTCCTGGTTGGAGTCAACGTGCAAAATGATCTCAGCTGTCGAAACACTTTTCGAAATACCACTACGATAGTATAATTCCAAAATACTAGGTTATATTTCATTCCATATCCGCTCTATTCCACAGCCCTCACATCACAGGAATTTTCCTTTGAAATATTTCTCCTCAAATCTCTTCCATCCCACTTCGAAAATCTGCGACCTATGGAAATATCGACTCCTGCATCTCCTCATCAGATGTTTCCACGTATCCAAAGTCAATTTCCTCCGCTTCAGCGAAAAATCGAGAGTTCTTCGCTTCTTCATCTCCTTCATTCTTCCTTCCTGCCTGCTAATCCTTCTTCTTCCCCTTCCACACTACCTGCTCCCTAATATATTTCCCGTCCTCGCTTCCTCATTTTTCATACGACATCGCTTATGAGAGGGGAAACAGTAATGCCCTCCGAGAAGTTTTACCCATCCAGGGAAAGATGAGGGGAACATTTCCGCCCGCTCCTGTTTGCATCTGTATTCCCTTTCCCACCACAAGTGACAAAAGAGCGTCAATTTGCATACAATTAACGGTCGGCGACCGCTGAGCGGGGGAATGTCAACAGCGGCCGCCGCATGAGGGCGCCCTGCTCGCCGCGAATGAGGTTGGCGCCTTGAACGTCCGCAACCACTCACTCTTCCTGAGAAACGGGGGTAATTTGTAAAGGAAACGGGTGCTGTTTACAAAGAGTGTGAGATAATGACCCGACAACTGGCTGCGTTTAACAGATAGGGAGCGTGAGGAGGAGACTCCTGACAAGGAGGAATGCACCAACACTCTTTCACCGACTTAAAATTTGCTACCGGAATATTTACCACCAAAGTCTTCCCAAAACATGGCAACCTCTTACACTCCACCGGCAGTTAATTTTACTTATGATAGACTCCATCATATGCACTTTACTTGGTTATTCATTCTAGTCACGAGCAATATACTACTACTCTTCCACCATGCCTTGCTTCATGTAAGATTGTCATTAGTACACAAAATTTTATATTTTCTCTTTGCACATGATAAGGAAATCGTTTACGTGCACCCGGATAACCAAGTGGGTAGCGCATTCGCCTTTCGTTAAACTAACCAGAATCTGTAGAATAACACAAAACTTGCTTTAAATATTAGCCAAATGTAAATTAGGAATCATCACTGCACACACTGCAAAGAGGTCAACAAAAAATTCCCTAGTATATATCAGTCTCTTTCTCAAGTATTATTCACAGCTACAGGATAGCCAAGTAGGTAGCGTATTCACCTTTCAAGAAAGCAAGAAATTCATTTCTCCGAGAACAATAAGCGCAAGTAATCGATTTGGAAAGTAGATTCATGGTACAAGCAACCCCTGCCATACGCTGAGAGGTGGGCTGCAGGGTACATATGTAGATGTAGACTTATTCTGACCACACCAGATTATTAGACCAAACATTCTGGTTCACCGGGGAAAGCATAAATAAAGTACTTCACTCATCTATCCTCATTTCCTTTCCTCGCTTTCTTGTGGTTAATGAAATTTGTAGGATTCAACAAGCCTTTTTCTGATAACTATGCATAAGGGCGAATAAAATCTAATTATAATCTATATATCTGTCTATGTAGTAGCTAAAATTCTATAAAGTTACATCGAATACATCAAAATTAACCTGAAAGCAAAACCCTATGCAGTAGCATTTACTTTAGACTTTACTCAAACTCTTTCCTTCATTAGGCTGGAGTTTTTATTTATTATCCAGAAACATTAAAATTTTCACATAACTAATTCACTTTGACATCATCTGTCTTCCATCTAATTTTCTTGCACTTTTCTCTCTTCCCAACTTAAGTTACAGCAATGAATGAAAGCATGGCGCTCTTCATATGAAACAGATAAAGAGGACGTCTGAGTATAAGAAGGAACCATCTCCCTCAAAGCTACAATATATTACACTTACTATCAAAACAAAATAAATTAAAACTCGAAGTTCTAAGAAGATATTGCTAATCTAATGCCTTTGACGGTCTTCTATCATTCTTATTCTTGATTACTAACATTATGTCACTGTCGAATGTAATTAAATTGCGATAGATTGCTTGAAGCCATCATACAAACTTCCCAAGGACTTAGTATACTCCCGCACATGTTCCTTATCCACCGAACGATGGAAAGCTGGTCATGATGATGTGCCTTCAGGAACTTACAGGATTCAAATCACCTTCATGTTAGACAGGCCACATCAAACACGAATCCGCCTCAGGGCCCAATTAACGTCGCGCCGGTTATACTCGCACACAAAGGAATGGAAATGGGGCAGTGTATCACATCCGCTTATCGGAATTTTTTTTCGATCGATATACGAAATCGTTTCTTTTTCGAGAGAACGGGAAAATGTTGAGAAAAAATACGGCGGATGCATCGAGAGCGTGTCATTTGTTGCCATTCAGAGCGTTGAATTGACAATAACGAGATTGGCCCTGCACGGCTTAAACGTTATGCGCCTGTCTCGAGTACGATCACTGCGAATCCTCAGGCATTCCCTCATTAAGGAAGACATTGTGCGAATAAATAAAGTATTTCTCCATTTCGCAGAGAGAATTAACCCCGCAAGAAACGGCGGGAAAAACAAACGACGGGGATATGCAGTGCGCCATTTGACGAGTAGACTTCATATTGGACTGGAATGTATAATAATGGTAACGGAGACTATCAATCGGCAGTCAATTTTTGTTACGCTATCCTTAATTGAAGGTTGGACATACGTTCCTCTTTTGTAAGAACAGTCGTGATTCTGAGCATTCTATGCCGTCGATACAGTCAAAGACTGTGCTTTGTTCTGTTAAAACCTTTATTAAACAT
Organism: Pachydiplax longipennis; assembly: GCA_036926295.1. Taxonomy (NCBI): domain Eukaryota; kingdom Metazoa; phylum Arthropoda; class Insecta; order Odonata; family Libellulidae; genus Pachydiplax; species Pachydiplax longipennis. The sequence goes on along the minus strand of JAVFKF010000030.1, from coordinate 1,662,175 downwards.
TGTGATATGTTTATTATATTCAATGAACAATTAGAAATAATTGAAATATTCGACTAAAAATCAACTGAGAGTTCAGCCATACTTTAAAAAACGGAAACGTGTTAAATATCCAATATTTTTCATAGTAAATTTTATCATTTTAGTGGTTGTTAACTTTTACAAAAATTCTTTTACCAAGTTGCGTTGAAAAGTGCAATGTTCCAAAAATGATACTATTTCACCTTTGAAACATCTTATCATAAATCCCCTAGGATTTGTACTATTTTATGGTAACTGGTTAAGATATAAAATACATCTACAGAATGGTCAAGAACAGATAAAGAAACAGAAAGATAAAGATAAGGAATTTTCTGAAGCAACTCAGCAATGAAGTAATGAAAACATTCCTCCAGAAAAACGGTATATCCCGTTTTCAACGAGATGAAATATTATCACCCTACTCAATAGTAACCTCCTCAAACTCTCTTAGCTTTCCTTGTAAGGGACTAATAGATGTAGTTTAAAATTATCATAGCCGCCTAAATATTTTTAAGCTCTTTAGTCATTCATTCCATAACATTCCGTTATAAATTACACTGTAAACGACTTTTATCCATCAAATATTATCCAACAGATTTCAAATTAATATTGCTCTGTCTGTAAAAAAAATCCCAGAAATTAAGCGGAAAAAGCAGCAAATCTTCTTGAGATTTAATTAACGTCCATATGTGTGCCCTTCAATCCGCTTCCCAGAATAGGGCAGGGTCACACTACTTTCCTAACGGATTACCTCCGCGTATCGTTCTCAGGAAATATATATTCTTGAATCGACTGGTTCGACTCTTTCATCTATTTCTTATTTCTTCCTCGCAGTATCATGACCGTCTATGTAACAAGGAGGGCGCATAATACATCTTTTACAAACGTAGTCTATAATGTATGATTTATTAAGTAATATAAGTCTTTGGTAGATCCTTCTTTCTTATATGGATTCCAACCCTGCCTCTCGAGCGAGAAATTTGATAGCAGTTGATAAAAAAATGAAACACTATAACTTCAGCATATAATTTCAAGTTCCTGAATGATATAAGTAAGAGTATCACCGGCGGGCAATCCTCCAATTACCAAGCGAAAAAAGTATGAGTACATTTCAAGATTGTTCAGCCGCATATATGGATAATTTTTGATGTTTCCAAAGGGGATATGAAAACTGATACACATCACTGTAGGACGGCCATGGCGGATGATGAGGCTGTATTGACGTCATCCGGGGAACCTTGCAATCTAGATAGCAGATGCATTAGAGGGACCTTCCTATAGAATGCATATAGTATCGGAAGTGATCTCCAACAGGAGATTGAATCGATCGAGAGATAACAATAACATGAATCGACAAGCGATTCATCGGCTCCTCATAATTGAGATTCAATCACCATTAAGTATCTGAGATAGATAAGAGTCTATTGTGGTGAACTGGAGTCTAATAGAGATAAAGATAATTCGATATCAAAGAGCATAAACATACAAGTGGAAGTAGTAAGAATATTAGGAAGCAACTTTTTCCCTTACTAAAATGCCTTATTGTATATTATGTTGCATAATTAGTATATATATATTGATGACTTTTTTATATTTCTTTTATACTTTTCTTGAATAAATCCATAATCGCATTCCTAGAATCTGCATTGTCTCTGACAGATAGAGTATGAGGATAAATAACTAATCTTGACAGCTGTCTTCAGGCTAGCAACGACATAGTGAGGTAATTGTCGCCAGTCAGATCTTAATGGTTTTTGCGTCAAATAACATGCAAAGCGGACAGAAAATACGGCAGCATAATTATGCGATTATTGTAAAACCAACGTGAAATGTCCAAAATGCCTATATCAATTTTTACATCATCATTCTTTATTGATATCAATTAATGTTTTCAAGGAGGCTATATATCAACTTAATAAGAGTATAATACTGCAAAGTACGGAAAAATAAATTCGGATCTTTTTTATTTAGGATATATGAAACCGTTCTGTTATTGGAGAACAATTACTTTTATTTATGATCATTCAGTAAGGTCAGATGTATGCAATAATAGTTGTACATTTTTAAGTTAAATTTAGGCCCGTCATTTCTGACAATGGAATTCGCTAGTTCAAAATATTAATATATGGCTAATAATATTATTTTAATTTGAAGTACAGTTGAACGATGGACAAAAATTTTTTACATGTTTACATTATTCTTCTCTAATTCTCTCTCTGGTACAATTTACTTCATTGCAGAGTGAAAAATGACCGACATTAAGAAAACGTGCCCTCTTTGCCCATAAAGCAGACTATTCTTAAATAAATGACGATAATTCATCCGGTCTTACACAACAATAGCAGACTCACTAGATAACCACATCTGTAGAGAGGAAGGCAAATTAAAGGAGGTTCCTTTAAGTTTTTTGAGGTATAAAGAACTTAATTAAAAATTAAAGAGGCAAGGAAACGCTTCCCATTCGTTTTCCTACGTTAAAGAATTATAACATTATAATGGGTTATAACGCTATCCAACGATTTTCATTCGGATCCGTTATAAGCGTCTTAAACGGGTTTTACCGTATTCACAAATTAAGGACGTCTGTCTTTATTTATTCAATACATGATGATCAAAGTGCTTTTCCATCAGAACAATATTGTAAATAATGATCTTTTAGTCTGTTTTCTCCGACATTTTGACGATATTCTCCGCTGTTTTCAGATCGTTTGATGGATACGGCAAAAATCGATATGAGACGCAATAATGAACTATGGGCAACCCACTTACTCCCAAAGCAATTTGTTCCATTTTTGTGATGAAAACACAATTCAGCAGAAATGCCTCCCACTCCGTTTTCTTGATCGATTCCCCGCACTAAAATAATGCCGTGATTCCATCATTCGTCCCCGAAAAAGAATGAAAATCGCCACATTGTGTTCTTTTTTCGACACGTTTTTTCGAAAATAATGGAAGCCTTATGAAATTGGAAAGCTGTCCGTAGATATGTTGGTTTGAATCCACTTTTTCAAAAACTTTGCTTTTCACTCGAAAAGACTTCGAGTTTATAATTCAACCCTCTAATCTGAATTTCATGTCACGCGTGCCATTTCCCACCCGATGTTTTCAAAACTAAGAGACTGTTTATATATTAAAATGCGTAATGCCAAATATACGCGTATCTAACTTTGTTAATGACATTGAAGGCTTATGCTACCATACCTTGATGAATGGAATATTTTCTATCATTATTTTAGAACAGGATGGAGAAAAATGAATCTAGTAAAAATAATTTTTCAAACTAATTTGTAAGCATTGTATTCCGAAATATTGAGCCATTTTCGAGTCATGTTTAGAAAAATTCATTTAATTCAGTTTTCGAGGTTCTTGTACACCGGTTTTATTATGAATATTAATCATAAAAATAGGCTTCTACCGAAAGACTCAGTAATAAGGAATCAGTCGTGGTGAGAGATTGGTGTCTCTGCATTGGAGACGCCTTCTTGTTAAATACTTATTTTCCAAGCAAACGATAGCATGATTAATGATCCTGTGCATGCTTTCCAATTATTTAAGACCATGTATACAATCCTCTTTGCCTGACGGAGTTATTCTTTTCTTAGGTCATTCGATAAATTCAGCCGTGAAGCTATTAATCACATACCGCATCGACTTTCAGAAATTTATAAATAATTTTAGACGGCTATGCACATAATATAGTAATGAAGTCCCTATTACTTTTCGTCTGAATTTTGTCTCTCGCCAAACATTTCTTTCGCATATGATAAAAAATATTACAAAGATGCTTCCGCGATACACAATCAATGCCTTAAGTTTAGAAAAATCCTCCAATCGATTATCACTCAACATTTTCCACAGAAATGATTAATATCTTTTATATGATTACTATACCATGTGAATTATAATACGTGATTCGGTCATCTGTAAAAATTAAATGTGATTCCCTAATGTTTTCCGATCCTCCTGAGGATTATGTAGAAGCATATCGATGAATTTTGTGCAGCTGAAGGAGCTAAATACTTCAATTATAAATGTTCCATTTTCGTAAGGGATAACTCTGATAGCAATATTAAATAAAGAAGCGATTCAAAAGAAGCATTGTTTTCTTCTTTTTATTTCCTCAAATATATTGCGTTTCAGACTACTTAACAAATATCGGTACTGTTTTGTCAGGTTTCCTGGAAATCAGATGGTTGCGAGAGTTATTAAGGTTGCTATGCTATTTTTATTGTGTTGTTTTGAAAACTTACATTCATTAAACGTCAAAATGAATCTGATTCGGCTGATGAAAAACTTCCTAACCAAGAAACAGCTATTCATTCTCTATAAGAATGGGAAATTCTTCCCAGAGTGAGTGGTTTGTATACTCAAAACGAGAACGACTGTTGCGGAGTTTAAAATAGAAACAAGGAAAAAATATGCATTGTTGATTACCTTCTGAAACAAATATACCTGATTTCTTACGGTAAATTAAACATGTAAACGATAAATCTTCATTTAATAAAATTTTAAAAGATATTCTTGAATTTTAAAAGAATACGGAATTTTAAAATCAGTATTCCTAAAAATTTAAACTGTTGATGTCTTCATATTTTAAGTTTTCTCTGATAAAAATATAGCAATAAGTATATTTAATGGAATGATTAAATTTAAACTAAAATTATTTAATTTTTAAATGTAACTCATTTTAATTCGAAGTAGCTAAAAATAACAGTGGATGGTGTATAGCAAAACGGTACCTAATTACCCTATTGTTTTCAACCCCTATTAGTTAGATTTATATCCGAGATCACATCAGATTGAATCCTGAACCCTGACGAAAATCCTTAATTGAAAGAAAAGTCGGAGTGGCTATTATATCTCTTGAGATGGATCAATCATGAAACGGCCATAAAAAATCTCATCGTCAGTGGCCATCAGGGAAGTATCTCTAAACGTGACAATAATCGCTTGAGGAACAAAAAAGGCACAAATTACTTGAGATGCCATATGGCCGCGAGCGGAGCCAGCATCCGTGCATCCAAGTTTCATCTCCTTCCAAACGAACAGGGCTGCCAACTTCCACACTTTTCACCCGTCCTCTTTTGTTATCTTAACGGCGATCCTGCCGTTCCTCTCGCCCAACGCACCGATAGCTTCAAAAATTTCTAATTTATGGTTCATCTAATTCACGGGTGACCTTGGCCTACTTTAAGCGCTAGTAAAATCCCATAGCTTTCGGAAATTGGCGAATATCGGTCGTATGAACTTGGAAATATTTTTGCTGCTATCCATATTTAAGTGAGCGATAAAATCCAAAAAGAAAGAACGAATGAAGTTTGACTGAATTATTTATTTTGAAGCGCAGAGACATCGTTGATTAACTGAGTATAGAAATGTGCACACTTTATAGAGTAACTGATGTACTAATATATAACTTATTCGAAACTTCGCTCTGTGATATACCACATATATAGACAAATTTAAATTTACTTGCATTTGTTCGTAATAATTAAAAGAAATTATTAAATAAAGAGCATGGGGCTATAATACTCAATAAAAATGATTTTCTCTTCTGGCGAAATCGGGGCTGAATAGTCTTTTACAAAACCCGTTAAAAATAAAAATACAGAAAAACACGGTTAAGACACTTTACAGGATACCAAGCAAAAACCATGGCACATGCTATAATCTTTATTAGTGTAATGCTAATTGCAATACATCATGTCTTTCATGGATTGTCACAAAAAGAGCGTCTCAGTTACCTTATGTTGGACATTTCTTCATATTACTATTAAGTACATTTTAATATATTTAGTACTAGCGAAGGATTTTTTAACAGAAGTGGTGTGACGGCCACAAATATGAAGTAAAATATTTTTGGTCGATTAAAAGAAACGAACGATTGGTTATAGTGGGTTGCAGAGCATCTAGGGACTGGAAAATTCCGCGTCTTAAGTGGGTTGCAGAGAGTCTTAAGCTGTGTCTATACCATTTGTTTTATAAGAATGGGACCGGGACCGTAATAAAACCGCGTCTGAAGCGGGAATTTTAGAAGAGACGGGTTTTGCTCTACATACCAGTAAAGATAAGGCAATAAAGGGGCACTTTGCACTGTAATAGAAACAGAAATTGCCTTCTCAAGGAATAAGACCTAATAGAATTCTTAAAAACAGATGTAACATAATGTAACAAGCAATGTTACATTAAGAACATTACAGAATAAGAAAAAAAGAGGAAAGAAAAAGAGCTAGAAAGGAAGAGGAGAGTGGAATGAAATGAAGTTAAAAAAGAAAAAAGGCTCAATGTCAAGAAAGATTCAATTTGAGTTTATCAGTGTCAAGAGAGATTTGATTAAGAAAAAGAGGCTTCATGTAGACGATGAAGCAGTTCTTAAATACTGGTAGTGTGTGAGAATTCTGAACATCTGATGAGAGTTCGTTCTATAACCCACATACAGAAACATCGAGAGATTCCTTATAAAGATGTTTATTATATTAATAGTATAAAGAGGTTAATCTTTCGTTAAATTCAAATTAAATCATCAAAAATCTTACTAGACTGAAGATTACCTAATTTTCAAATGAAAATTAATTATCGTTTGTTTACTTATTATTGATAGAAAATGAGCGCATGGATTATAAATATTTTTGTTACTAAGACTCTCTCTGTAATCAGTATGTTCTTTAATTAATTAGTAAAATAAATCGAAATTTTGAATTTTATACTGTGTGATCTGGAAAATATCATACTGAAATAAAAATTTTGCGATAAAGCCAAAATTGGGAAAGCTGCTTTATCAGTTGACAATATATCCAAATAGTGTGTACAATTTCATTATTTCGTTATCACCAACGTGCAAATTCTTCTTTCTTCTTGGGATAACATTCCACAGGAGATATCGCTTAGTATATTCAGTTGATATCCATCAGAGGTGAAAATATGAAGGAATGGATTTATTTTCACGGAAATTTATCACATGATGCTACGATAAATCGGTCATAGAGTTTAATATTATTTTATCATTTATATCTATTGAAATAAGTGCCTTATTATTTAAATAATACATTTGTTTCAGAATTTCTTATTTATGGTAAAATTCATATCTTCTTGTTAATTTTATTATTTATATACGCAATGGAAGCTCAATAATATTGTATACTTTTGTTAGCAACGATTCAGACATTAAACTGTCGTAGTTGCTTAATATGAAAAGGTCATGGGAAAGACAGTGATTGCATCTGTTGTGATATACATCTTTTCATGATTAAAAATTTATTTTGACTAATCATATTTTTTCAGGAGTGCAACATATCCATATTCTTGCACTTCTATGCTTCTCTGGTAAGATATTTTTGAAATATTTTTAATAATAAGTGGGAAAACTCAATTTAAACATAGAACGATATTTGTTGGGTAATACTGCTGCGGCAGAAAAGAACTTAAAGGGAATGAAACGTTTAAGAAAAACATATCAATTTAAAGAATTTTTTATATACATATTTCTTTCACGTGAGTTGCGATAATGAGATCAATGGCGTGCATTTCTAGAAGCGTGATTTATACTTCAACCCCGATTTCGAGGGATTTTTTCCTTTAAAGGTCAGCCATTACTTCTTCTGCTTCATTGGATCTATTAGGGAGGAAATTTTATTTGGCAACACTGTCTCTTTCCCTTCCTTTCAGCCATTGTGGATTACTTACCATCGTCTCTAATTGAGCCTATAGTTAGCGCACTAAAGGGATCCGAATGCTGATCGAGGAAGCGTCTTTCGATTAATCGATTCTGATATCGCAATTCGATTGGACGGACAATTGAACAATGAGGCAATTGTTATCCTTTGTAACATAAACAATTCGGAACGGAAAATACTCTTACTACACCAACAGGAAATTCTTGATTTCGCAACTACAACCTTTGATTAATCGACTGTGATAATGCAAGTTGTACATTGATTCGAGGAAACGGCTGAATAATAGTAAAAATAAAGCGACTTTTATTGGGACGACATTGAGACTAAATAGTCTTTTCTTACATCTAACCCTTTTAGATGTAGAATTGGGAAAAGGAAAGAGATGGGTTGAAATAGTGAGCCCAGATGAAAAATACGTTGTGTTAAAATGTCAGTCTGTGCTCATGAGAAAATAATATAACAGCTTACAACATTAACGGATTATAAATTGATCTATATATGTATGATTCATAACATATGATAAGTTGAACACTTTTTAAATTAATGTATATCTTGACTGATGTAGAATTCACATTCTCTGAAACGCTGCTGGATAGATCTATCAAATATTGCATTCCCGTCGCCAGTATTTATTTTATCACTGTCTCTCTTCTATTTATCTACAGATCAAGATGGAAACAGAAAGAAAGAAGTTTGAATTATTGGTATGTCGGAAAGCTGTGTTCATAGAAAAACAAGTGATCGGTTCGGCAAAAGGGGAAAGGATATAGATCGTGGAAAGAAAAAAAGAGAGAGAGAAAGCGGATGAACCTGAAGACGAGATGGATTGCTGAAAGAAGTAATGGAAGGAAGGATGCTGGTAACAAAGACAAAGAAAGGCAAAAAAGAAGTCCAGTCACCAGGAAATAGAGGATAGTGCCCTTGATAATATATTATGGAGGGACAAATGAAGATGAACAGCTTTGGCAGAGCAAAAATGTTGAGAAACGTTAAATTGTTTCTTTTCATCTTTGGTATCAATCCATTCTGCATAAAGGATAATAAGATTATATATTTTATTCTTTTCACCTGTAATTATCGAAAGCAATTTTGGCAACAGCCTTTACAACCCTTCATTCGTCTTGATGTCATTATGACCCAGGCGATGTATTTCCTTGAAATAACCGAAAAATGTTAGAATTATTGTATTTCAACCCATTTTTGTTATCTAAGTTTTATTGTTTAGTAAGATAATTTGAGTCAAATCAATCTTTTGGAGAAAGCTAAGTTTGTGATTTAAGCAGTGGCACCGAATTTACAAAAACTAATTGAAAGATATACATAATGGAAAATTTAATATTTTCTAATATTACTATCTACAAAAAATCTATAACATATATACAAAAAATCTACTATAACAAAAAATATTACTATGTACAAAAATCGTAAATAATTACCGAAAGCACAATGAACATTATAACAGGCATACAAATTTCCAAAAATTAAATTTTTCAAAGTAATGCTTTGGATGTTTTCTCCCAAAATATTAGACGTTACGAAGTTACCTGTTTCTCTCCTAACTCTGTTTTAATCTCCAAACCATTTGATTTTATATCAAATTCGATAGTGATTTTAACTTTATGCAATTATTCACACAGGAACTACACTCACAAAAGATCCTTTACTTTGTAAGAGACGGAGCCATTCATCAGACAATTTGCTCTAAAATCTATACCATTGTACGAGGATCAGAAATCTATTTTATAACAACTGCCATACGTTCCCTTGTTAACCTACTTATTTTCTCCGTTACCTCCCACACCATTTAACCTTTCTCTTCGTGACCTCTAGTTGTAAGGACTCCTCGACCTTTTGTGCTATTGCCTTTTTGCTGTTCTTTTCCCAATGTGACAACTTACTTTCTCCCACACATTCACCCTTATCTTTCTAACCGATTGCTTTTGAGTGCACAAGTTCTCGTGCGACTGTTTCTGGCCAACTAATGATAGCCTGACGGAAACAATAACATGGTTTTTTGTATAAACGTTGAACAGCAATCACATTTGATTACTTTATTATTTTACAGAATAATAATTTTTATTTGCCCTGAAAATTCCCACGGAACAGGGCAGTAAATACAAAATACAAAGAACTCAAAAACAAGCAGCAAACAAAAATAGATAAAAATAAAGACTAATAAAAAATAATAAGACATGACAATAAAAAATTAGAGAAAAATAATAATATAGAATAAATAATTATTTGAGAATGAAATGAAGATATCTTTTGGAGGTGATACAAATTCCGCGATATAGTGAGATCTTCTTTATCACTTTTGCCACACAATCAAAGCATAATTTTGGCTTAGTAATTCTCTTGATGGTCTATTCTTTCGGCTCAATCTCAAGTCGTCAATATATCGAATGAACCAGAAAGAGTGCAGTGTGAGCGTAGTCTTGGAGGGACCGCATTCTGTGTTGCCTTAACACCACTGCAACTAAAAAATTCGTTATTCTGCCATGATTGCCTATCGGGTAAAGACTGCGTCATTGTAGAGTGATAAATGAACAAAATTAAGAAATTAGGAATCTCTCTTTCTTGCGAAAAGCTGCCTAATATTCAAAATGCTATCTAAGGTAACCACCATTATTCAATTCAGCTATAACGCTGTCTCGCTTAAGACACGATTTTTGCATGATCCCTGAAAACACCGTCTTAATCGGGTTTTACTGATTCTTTTCTGTAGCAATAATTTGTTAAATTCGTAAGAAGACACTGAAATTGTTATTGATTGACAGGAAATTGCCAATCTACCGCTTGATTATTACGACCCCAATTTTCCGTAGAAAAGAACTCTTTTAAATAATTTTATCAATTAATATTTCCTTGTTTTTATTAAACAAATTCATTTAAATACGAGAATTTGTCAAAGTCCTCGTTAAAAAATTCAAAGATATTACCTAAAAATGATGATTAAATATTAATAAAATAATGCCTCATTAGTCTCGCAGTTTAGTAATTGCAGTAAAATATCTCTTTTGTAGTTATTTGGATTTCGGAGAAAGAAGAATGCTTTCAACAATTGGAAAATAATTAAAATCACAAATAAAGTTTTTATATAATTCTTAGCGAGAAATGTTCACTTGAAAAGCAAAAATTCCACCTGATAATATTTCCCATCGCTTTTGGAATTAATCGAATTAAATTAATTGAATTGAATTAACATTAATTGACTAAGCGAATCGAAATTATCGCATTAAAGCCTGAAATTTATTGGGAATTACGTTTGATTTGATAGATTAAATCATTAATTTAAAAGCATTAAAATGGGATTGTGGCGACTTCAGTTAAGGGTAACTTTAATTAAACGTTAAACATTTTGAAAGAAAAGAAAACTCGGCGCATGACGGTCGGGGTGGAATAATATCGGCTTCAAATTCGAATTTCACAGAAAATCAAAATTAGAGAAAATTATGAGAGCCTTCAAATTTTCAGTTTTTTCGCTCCGGAAAAACTTCCGCATTTTTATTGTTTATTTTTCATTCAATTCCTTGGCAACATAATTTCAGTGGTTACGCCCCCTGTGATTATTTTGCAAAAACGTTGTCTCCTTCTCTATGGGTGGAAAGAAGGAAAAACATTTTAGTCTTGCTTGTTTATTTTCTTCCCCCGATGAGAAGTATGTAGAAGTAAAAATTATGAGAGAAAATGATTGTCAATGGAGGCTCTTTCCTGCAGTTCAAAGAGGAAGAAAATTGGGTGACATGAGTCAAGTGGAAGGCAAGTATAGGACTTCCATAAGAGCCAATGGTTTCAATTAGGAAGAAAATTGCCTCAGACAGCGTTCACGAGTGAACTCCGCTCTAACTTCTAATTTATGTTCATTTAATTTGTTAATTCGAGCCCAATCGCCTATTGAGGAAAGCTTTATAATCATTTTAGGATACAGAAGTAAATGGATGATTTCCCAAAAGTCTAGATTACAAGAATTTTAGGGCATACTTCACAATCAGAAAGATTATGTGTTTTCGGACGCTTAATAAAATTTAAAGTGTAATTTTTCACAGTAATCTAGACCCTCAGAGAAAGAATGATTTAATATTTAAATAATAATGCTACACAAGATTCGGCAAGGTACAAATTAGTCGTTGTATCATATGTCAAAGGAAGGTACGAAATAAAAAGCAAAATTAGAAATTTATAATTTTGTGGGAAGGGAAATTGTGATGGAATAACAAATAAATAAAATACCAATAAAAATTATTCATTTCAATCCTCAGAAACTTAAAGTCGGCCATTAATCAAAAATGATTCCTGATAAACTAATAGGACTCCTCAAAGTGTAGAAGGAATAATATGAATTTTGAGCAGTACTATGATATTTGGTACGAATTAAAGTTATGCTAAGTGATTTTATTACTCGAAATCGTATATGAATTGACATTTCGAACGTTTATTAAAATTTGGGATATGAATGTACATATTTCTGGTATTATCAAGTCATTACTTCTTAAAAATCTTAACCTTTGATTTCCTAATTCATTCCTTGATTTTCGTATCAGAAATAAATTCCTTTAAACTCTGTTTTTTATGGGATGGAAGTACAACGCCAAGTGGTATTCTAATCTCGTACTTCAGCTACAGATCCAACTGCGCTATGATATGAATCGTTGCAATTCTCCGTGTACTTAGAGGGCCTTAGTCACATCCACGCGGTATTCTTTGAAACGCATGAATTTGCGACTGATTCCATCTCGGAAATATATACGGCATAAAAAAGGAGGAGGAAATAATTGAAAGATCTTCTTAGAGCCATTCATTTCACTTCTTAGGCCGCGTATCTCGGGATTTGTCTGCGTGGAGGTGGCAGATCTAATCGATAAAGGACCACAAAAGGGAGTGTCTATGAGAGTGGTGGATGCCGGGAGATGAAAAAGATAGAAAAGGAGATGAGAGAACGGTTGAAATGGGGGATGAAAAGGGAATGGAAAGAGGCGGAAGAAGAAATGAAAAGGACGAGATAAAGATGTGGAAGAGGGGAAAAAAGAGAAATGGTAAGGACGGACTTGAGAATAAGATAAAAGGAAACATTATGACCAATAAAAGGAGGAAGAAAAAAGCTCAGAAAGAGATATAAGCCACTTTAAAAAAGAATAAAAAAGAGAAAAATCATTTTATAAAACATTCATAGACAAAATAATACTTATACTCGACCTTTTGCAGATAATTTAGCATTCTAGAAACATTGACAGGGCAAAATCTTATGGGGTATACATTATTTTCTCCTTGTTCGTTATAGCCAGTTGTGTAGCTTGTAATTGCCGCTTCTTTTCCCTTGACTAACATCAGCAAATTAATTACTTAAAAATGGATAATAATAGATTAAATCTAAAATTAAAGGATTCAATTAAAACCAATTGTATTCCAAGAACTTTTTGTTACGTCCTTGTGGAATAAACTACGGCTCTATGGAAAATGAGATAATCTCATAAATTACTCATTTAAAAAGTTGAAAATGAGATTTTACAGCATTCTTATACTGTTGTTAATACTAACGGAATTAATACTATACCAAAAGAAAAATTTCAAAGCATAAATACTTCATGTTATTTTCGCTGCCACAAAAACCCAACCGTGAGGTATTCCACTCTTTCTTTAGCCATACACAATACTACTTACGAATTTATATTCCTGATTTATATTCTTCCCCTTCCCTTAGATTTCCTTCATAACTTCTCTTTAAATGGAAGAGTTTAAAGTCTCAATTTTTTCCAAAGAGGCCATTTATTTTTTATTATTAAATAGCTGTGTTTGAGTAATTTAATAGAATAACATCTATTGGAAAGAAGAATACTTAGTAGTTTTATTTTATAATTATTAAGGAACATTGAACAAGAAAACGACATTCTATTCGATAATTGCAAAGCATCCCAATTCATCACATTCAATTTCCTGTAGAATAAACTTACTACTCTTTATTATAACTGAAGGAGGGGGCATGATTTATTCCATGTTCGACAACACGCATAATAAGGAGCTGTTGATAAAGTAGGTAACTGAATTAAAAGGGTACTCTCCTCAGTAAAGAACGGTTAAATATTAAATTCAATTTTCATCTGCAAATTCAGTCTCTACGGTGCTTTATTTTGCCTACTAATATTTCAACAGTGATTTCCCCTTAATTGGACAAGAAATTCCAAATATTTCCAAAAATACAAACAACAGATGGGGGAGAAGCAAGTTAGAAAGCCAAGGTATCACTGGACACAGAAGAGAAATAGAGGGAATGCTGATAAAGGGGAAAGAGAGAAAAAAGAGGGAATAGCGAAGCAGAGAAAGGGCGGTAGCGAAATAAAAAGATGGCGAGGTAAATTGAAAAAAAGAGAGAAAAAGAGGAGATAACGTAAACAGGTGGGTAAGGACAGAAGGGAAACGTTTGGGGAAATAAAAAACAGAAGGGGACGAAAAAGAGGCAGAGAGGAAGAAGTAAGCGGAAAATAAATAGATGTAGAAAAAGCGGAGACAATCAGAAATAGAGACTTAACTGCTTCATTTTCAATATGTAACTTGTCTGAAATGTGTTTATAGTGGCTGATGAAAGATGTGAAATAAATATCGCAAATGTATCAATCATAGCAGTGGAATTTGCAATACTTCGGAGAGTGCGATTGGCAAGTGGGATGATACTACGTAAAAGAAGGAGTTACTCTCTAAATCAACATATTCCCAAGGAATTACAGGAAGCGAAATGCTCATAATTAACAAAGACTCCATCCCCTACCACAGTATTTGTATGGAAGATCTAGGTTTGAGGCCGAGTTTGACATGACTTTTTTAAGTTTATATTCCAGTTCCCTTGGTTACTCACCAGCAAAGTTATTTCCTAATACCCTTCGCCCTTATATTTTTATAAATGATTTAGGTAACGTTAAACTTCAAGACTTTTATAAATTGTCTTAAGCTTTCTTGAGATGGAACTGATGGGATTATTTGCTATTAACGTAATTTATTCATTATGCAATACCGCCGCAGTTATTCCTTCGGAAAGGCAGCTAAGTAAACCTACACTACATAATCAACTAACGCAAACAATGTTGCAAAGTCCTACTTACACAACAACAGAACATTAGCATTTAACACGTCCATTAACCATAATTTAACCATGTCAATAAACTACAATTGTTTACAAGCTAATGTATAACTAAGCAGCCATAAATATTTACAAAATTAACTCGGACAATTCCCCTTAAACTTTACATATAAATATGCAGAACATCAGTATATAACATAAAAAGTTGCTCACTAACTACAACAATAATAAAAAAGAGCGTGCTAAATAGTTATAATTTATACTTAAACTTGAAATTTCCTGGAAATAGCATAACACCACTCTTAAAAACTACTCTCAAGGATCCCAAATAGGCCTTCACGGCTATCGCAGCGGACCCCACTGTTCATTACCTTACTCGTCCCTCATTTCGTTATCGGCAGGCTCACTCCTCAAATTATTCATTTTAATCATTCCATTATTTAAGTATATAATAATTCTCCACTTTTAAGTAATATACTATAGAATCATGTTAAATTCTTTTTCAAAATAGGGCAGAAGTTTTTAAGAAATCGATTGAATATTTTGTTTACCTTAAAAAACCGCGATAAACCGCTTCCGCCTATAATCCGCATTTAAAATAAAATACATAAATTGCAAAGTAAATGATTATGAAATAAACTTATATAAGTTAGATGAAAACTTGAACTTACTTCCGCTTAGTTACTTTCTCATTATTCGTATGAATTCATTCATTGTATAACCTTAAGTACCGATAGTAATTTAGTAATACTGACCACAATCATAAATGATCAAGATTCCTCTTTCAACCATCATGAACCGATTTAAAATTATCAAGTTTCGAAATCTGAAAAAAGTAAACAAATTTGAGTTGATAAAATTTAGGATAAAATAGGAGAGTGAAGGAAAAGTTCAGGGAAAAGTGCTATAGCACTTGGATTCCTACATAGCTGCCAACTCATTATTTTAAAATCAAATTCTTCATATCAATAAAGACTTTTTTCTGTAAAATGTTCATCTAAATAAATTACAACGCTTAAAATAACAAAACAGTTCAATAAATATTATATATCTATTTTATTTCCCATCTTTTGGAGCTTTTATTTTTTATCTTTTATTCACTTTGAAATTTTATTTCCTGTCGAAATATTTCATAAAAATGTAATTTTTTGACACCTCCATATCGAACTGGAGACCATTTGGCTCACAAAAAGTAGTCAATTATCTGCGCAGGGAAAACATTTAACATTCTGTCTTTGAAAATTACGTTACATATGGTTCTCGAGTTACTAGACATACATACCTACCCTACCCTCTCCAAAATGCATATATTTCGAGAGGTTATTGATTATTAGATTTATATTTTATATTAAATAAATTTTCAATACATTATATGCTTTAATTATATATCTTCTACAACAAAATCAGGTTGTGGTTTACATATTATTCAGACAGATGTCTTTGAAATAAGAAACATCCTTTCCTAAATATATAGAGCAAAGAAATCCAGTCTTCAACATCCTTTAACCTCAAGATATGGACGATGAAACTTAGTTCTGTCACAAGAAGTAAAGCTTGTCAAAATAGAGTGGTGAATTTTCAAAATTTAGATAAACCGTCAAAATAGAAATGATCAATGTCAAAATGCGATAAATCATTCTTACATTAAAATGACCATCGTCAAAATAGCATAAAAAATTTGCAGAATATAGATATAAAACATATTGTATTGTATCGTGTATGAATTGGAAACCATCCGGGATCATGATAGTGAGAAACTAGCATCATAACTCCGCAGACCCTGTTCAGCGCTAACGAATGCAAATTCCAGAAAGAAAAAGATAAAAGTGGCGAGATAAAAGCTGAGGTAGAGAGGAATGGAGAAGAATAAGATAAGGGAGTTGCTCAGATATATGAGTCAGTGGAAATGGAGAGATGAGAAGAATAGACAGCTGCTGGGAGCGGAATGCGGCCGGAGAAGTAGCGGTCCTTAGGAATGAAGTGATTGTGAGTCCCTCCCTCCCTCAATGGGAGTTTTTTGTTTGGCATCAAGAAGGGCCCTTCGGATCAATGAAGAAAGATAAGATGTAAAAAAGGCAATTCTTTCGCCAACATCTTCTCCCCATCGGCCACATCCTTACTTTATCTCAATCGCTCCTTTTATTTCTGTATCAGTGGAATCCTTTCTTTTCTTCGAGGTTATTTATCCGGACTACTCCGTTGCTGAATACATCTCTTCTGTTTAATGTCGATTCCCTTAAAGGGAACCACGTTCATAATGGTGGAAGTTTAAGATGCACTTTCATATGTATATTTGTATATATACAATTCATAAATGAAGACGTTATA
The DNA here is from genome assembly GCA_036926295.1 of Pachydiplax longipennis. NCBI lineage: Eukaryota > Metazoa > Arthropoda > Insecta > Odonata > Libellulidae > Pachydiplax > Pachydiplax longipennis. The sequence goes on along the minus strand of JAVFKF010000030.1, from coordinate 1,645,087 downwards.
GCAATAACACACGAAATATCTACTATATAAAATGCTAAGTGCATATACGTACGTGCTTCATGATTCAGATTGCGCCTAGGGGAAGGAAGCAAGATTTGTAATGCGGCTTTTTATAAGAAGGAAAATAGAGTGCAGTATCTGAGAAACTGGGACGGAAATCTTTCGAAAAACAGAAAATGGACCGCAGATTATTCACAGGATGTTCACTAATAAAAGTGAAACGTAGAAAGTTATTTTTCATCCGGAATTTCACGAAAGAAATGACCATCCCCACAAGCTTTTCATTAAACTAAAGAAAAGAGACATAGGAAAATATTCATTTGCCTAAAAAGCGGCAAGAGACTGTAATAATCTTTTTGAGAGAATCTTTAAACCCTTCACTAATAATTTTATGGAAATTAATGAGAAAATAAAACATATAACCTAGTCTTAAATTTAAATTAATCTTAAAGGTAATGCGTTCTATGTTATTAAAAATTGGGAAAGGTCTCACTTCGAGTATGTATACGACCTTAAAATCCAAAGGATAAACAGAAAAGAACGACATGACTGGGACTCGAACGGAGGTCTCTCACTTTACGGGAGTGTGTGCTATTGTTATATATCTTTATGGTCATAATTTTTCTTCTTTTTTATTTGTATTTCACCGTAACGCCATATATTTATTGTTGTATCAACAGTGTATGCATCTGCAGTCTCTATTTATTATTGTATCTACAGTCATCACCTATATGCAGTGGTTGTATAATAATTAAGCAATATAACAATATACTGTCCACACAAAATCAGAAAAAATCATGAGGCAATGATATTAGGACCGTGAATCTGAATAATAAAGACTTTCTCAGAATAATGAATATACACAACATAACAAGAAGATATAAGCATGAAAATGGAATAACTACATCAGTGTAAAACGTATTATTACGCAAAAACATTTATTGACTTACATAATAAATCATATCATTATATATCCATTAACTAACTGGAAAACATTTTGGTTCTTCCAATAAAAGTACGCTCATCAGGAGGCGCCCTGGTCCAAAATGCAATATAGTTTCATGCAAACACAAAAACAAATGCTAAAGAAATATATCTCAAACAAATAACTTTTTTACTATTATATTCTGGTTTTTCCATATAAGATTCCTAATCCTCACATTTTTAAACACCCATTAAAATGACAATATTTTAATCATGTACAACATAAAATAATAATACAAGAAAGCAATAATAATAATTTGACAATAAGGAATTTGATAACTTATACTACTTTGGCGATGCTTTATAATCACGTATGTCAAAACAATTAGTGAATATTCGAGAGATATATTATATTCATTTAACTTAATACTTGCCAATACAGGGGCCAAGTCATGCGTTCTCTAGACTACCGAGTTTGTACATGGTTCGAATACGCCGAGCTATCAATTTGTCATGCTATCACCGTAATACTATCTTTGCTACACTTTACGCTGACAGAGTAATAGAAAAAGTAAATCTACCCGATCACTTTGAAACGAATCTTTAAAAGAAGTGAGAGAACGTTCGTTGCTTCCACAATGTAACTGTATACAGCAAAGCTATATATCATATGGGATAAAAAACTTATGATAATATATATTTCGCCGAAATAAATCTCAGCTCACAAAAAAAGAGTGGAGAATGTGCAAAAGGTCTCTATATCATTTGCATCTCAATAGAAAGACAGAGAAAAACATAAAGGTAGAAGCAGACAGAGATATATTTTAAACACCGCGAGAGAGAATGGTGGCAGACATAAATGGGTGAATGAAAACCAACGTTTGTATGGAGTGGATACGGACATATTTTTAGACGAAGTGGAATGTATAACTGACAATGAGAACAACGCAATTTCCCAAAGGATCGTTAAGTAAATGTAGTCGAAAATCTAGCAACGCAGAATGTAATGGAAGAGATATTCGTATTAAGAAAGCTTCATGTGACTAATGTTAAAATGAAAATGATCTGCATTAGATCTATATATATAGTGCTTGAATACTAATTCACATTATTCACGATCCCCCTCTGTTTTATCAATATATTTTTGACTATGTTAAACTGACAATAGTTCGGCACTAGAAAAAATAAAAAATATGAAAAACATGGTAGGTTCAGCTTACAGTGCATTTTTAAAAACAAGAGGCAGTAAAGCAAACTAGATGCGGAAATAATACAGTGAAAATCGTTTATACGAAATTTAAATAACTAATCTAAGAATACCGCTCCAACCTAATTTCGTATGAATCGAAAAGATATTACGAGTAGCAATATTATTAATATTACACAGTAATAGTTATAAAAATCTCTATATATTTACAGCTATAGCATGTAGAGCATACTAAAATATATTTTCGTTTTTAAGGCGTCACTGCTTGTTTAAAAATTAAAGTGTCAAAAACCTTTTCCTTTTCTTTTCTAATGTAAAAATGTTGATATTTGTAAGAACTCGGTTATAACACTATACCGCTTATAACGGAGTTTTCACTCGGTTACCATAAAGGTATCTTAACAGGATTCAATGTATCTGCAACAGTAAATCAATAGTCTATAAACGTAAAATTCGCGTAGCAAATAGACCCTGTTAAAGGGGTTAAGTACATGCGTTAACGATCTACAACTACGTTTACTCAAGTTTTGGAATGAATGAAAGAATTTCATGGTCAAATTTTCAGGGTCCTAAGATGCTGAGAGAAAACATAAAGCAGCACAATAGCAACCCATTATTAATCATCGTGTACTTAATGAGTTCCCCGGAGATAAATATTTCTGCGCTTAAATCTTGCCCGAGCAAGACTTCCGGATACAAATTACCTCGAGGAGAGCATTTGTCGAAGAAATCTTCATAAGAACAATGGAGAAGGCAATTGTAGACCGCATATATTTGGAGCAGGAAAGTAAGGGACACGCATATATGGGAAATTTACACGAGGGAGTCCTCCTCGAAGCCACTAGAGACGTCTAAGTTTAACGTGGAGATTCCTTCATCATCTGTAATCCCTCCAACGGTTTCGTATTCGTGGTTTCGAGTATTTGCGTATAAATTATCGTCCTAAGCTCTAGTATTCCCTGGATGTGGACTTATCGCCCGCGTTAAAGCATCGCTCTATCCAGCGTAATGTGCTACTACATTAATGTACTGAATGAGAAATGTGTCACTCTTTTACACATTTGTCTAACTGCCCAATTTTTCGCACTGTTTATGTCGCCCTACCATACGTCACAATTTGAGCGGGAGTTTTGTAACGCATTGGTCCCAGACAATGTTTATGCTTTCTACTTAGACGAAACAATTTCTGTGAAGCAAGTATATTCATATAGATTTCATGGATGGAAAGCATTTAAACTCATGTTTTCATGAAGTGGTGACATTTCATTACTTGATATAGTGTGTTAAAAACACATACAAATAACCCAAGGTAAGTTTAAGGCAACAACCTGGTATCGTCCAGCTGGTACCCGCTTCAGAATTGTACATACATCCCGGTTTCATACTTTCTGAATATGGTAACGACATCTGTAACAAGAATCGTCCCTTAATTTTGTTTCATTTGATAGATTTTTATTCTTTCGTCCTTCCGTACCGTATCAAGTTATTTTATATGTCATATTATTAATATATTAATATTTTAATCCATTAAGGGTTATGCGGCACCATAAAATCACTTCTTTGCTCGAAATAAAGTTATAAATATGTACAGCAATGCATTTATACTTACCATAAATTTTAATAAAGCTTATCAAATTGATATTCCATCCTAATAGTAAGTGTGATAATATATCTGTCTGATTTTCAATAGCTATAGCTTCCCTGTCTATCTCCGTGATAATTTGTGTATAGACGATGAATTTATTGTTGACGAAAGATAAAATAATATTTAATTAGTTCGAGAGAGGTGATTTTGTCTGCATTGTTTGATGGAATTTACGTCGCATTAATTTAGAAAGGTTTATTTAATTTTTAACTCTACAGTTAATTTAATTTTAATCGTGCATTTATTCGCTATAAATTCACCATATCTCTCGCATCTTTCTATCTCTTGATTGCTCAACTTTGTGCGAGATATTTCGCAAACAATCGTAATTTTTACCGATTGGACTCTTACATAATTATGCAATTACATGAGTGATCTGAAAAGTTTCCGACATATCGCCATTTCTCGACATGTTTTCTGAAGATTTCTGAAAAATCTGGGGTCGTAAACTTTTCAGACCACCCTCGTATTAATTGGCATTTCTTATTTGTTGCTGTATGATGAATTGAGTTATCTTAGCATACTGTAAAGTAACCTTTCATTTAAATTTTTCCGCCAACTTTCAAAAATGAAGCTAATTGATTACGATGACATGGCTTTTTTATTTACGGTATCAGTAGCAGTTGCGGCAGAAGGAATATTTGCATTGGTTTCGATAACGAAAAGCTATCAGAACATTGCCATTGAAAGTTTTCAGTATAAAAAAAGAAAGTTACAATATCTTTTATTGGGATTCAGTTTCTTTTGTGAATAAACTGTTTGCGACTAATAAATAATGTCTCAAATCCACTTCTTACATTATTATCTTCGCATCAACATAATCCGCTACATATAGATACGATACCTAAATACCAAAATCATACTATGAGATCTATTTTTCATCTAACTCTGTGTCACCTTCCTTACTAATTACTATTTACAGTCTTGTGTACTGGAGGTTATCTCATTCTTTAACGCCATCGCGACAAGTGAGTCATACTGAATACGTATACATTTATTCGTTAACGTCGTAGGCGGCGGTCAGCTTGGAAAGAAGAGCTGGAAAATGGCACATTGTTATTCGCGAGTATTGATCGTGTGTTAGGCATAATGAGTTCTCCGGAGTTAAAATATTCTGCCAAAAAGAAGTTCCTCTCCCTTTGTTGGGGACCACCTTGAGAGGAACATCTGTCGAAAGGGACGGAAAAGCGAATTCAGGAACCCGAAAAACGCCATGAAATCACTGATATATCAAAACGTAGTCTTATATCTACGAACAATAGAACCATATGGGAAAGTTTTATTAATAAACTAAACAAGACATCTCATATTAAATATTTATCAAATTTTCTATGATTCGAGTCTATTCAAAACTTTATTATTCTATATTAATAATAATTTATGAAATACTTAGAGGTAAGCCGCTATTACAACAGGCGTTGTAATAAAAAATGCACAAAAATTTAAAAACATCATATATGCAAAATTAAACCTATAAAGTGTATAAAAGATTAGATATATCATACGTTATTGTGAAAAACGTAAAATATTCTCTGCTTATAGGAAGTGAGGGCGTCGTTGAAAATATCACAGTTTCCTGTAATCATTCATTAGCTTTTCACAAAAAATAGAAATAGAAGGCACAATTTGGGAAAAAGAAAATCTATAGATAAGCATGGGAACAGTATATTGTTACAATTTAATAGAATGCTCTCAAATAAAAGTGAAATGAGACAACTTAAAGCAAGACTCCATTTCGTGGAGGAAATTACCATCCCTACAAGGTCTACATTAAAGAAAAAAGACAAGAGAAAATATTATTAGCTTCAAGAACGGGAAAAGACTAGAAGAACATTTTCGGGAGAATCTTTAAACGCTTCCTAAATTTTTCATGTAAATGAAAAAGAAACTAAAGCATATTTCAAAGTCTTAAATTTTTCATTCCTTCTATTCTCCTGGTTAATTGTAAAGACCTTCCGTTTGGTGTTATTCTGCTACAAAGCTTTGTAGCCTATAATCTCTGTTTCTTTTTATTTGTAAAAGTCTGAATGCGTGAAGTTCTAAAAAACACAAATTAACACTCCATATTAAAAATATACTTAAATCGAACATTAATTACAAAGATTGTGTCAAACTATATTTAATTTTGGCAAAAATAAACAATGATTGTTAATTTTTGCCATAATTTGCTATATAGAAATCAAAATACTAAAAAAAGAGTAGGAAAAACCTACATGCATTTACTAAAAAAGAAATATTCCAAAAACAGAATAGTAAAAAGAGTAAAAAAGTAAAACATTCACTCTAATAAAGTTGAAAAAAGGGAGCCGACGTTAATTTAGAGTTCAATGACCCTAGAGTCTATATTTATGAACAACAAAAAAGTCATGCGTCCACGCTTTATTCATTCCAATTATTGAATAATTTTCTACAGAGGCGTGTTTTGAAATCCGTGATATTCACCAGGAAAGGCATAAATTAAGCTGGCGGTGTACATTTGGAAATTACGAGGATTTTTAAATATTCATACGAGTTTCAATCTAGCAATAGTATTTAATAAACATCCCAAATATTCGACATCATTCGCTTTAAAATCCAACCAAAGTATCCATTTTAAAATGCATTCTATTCTCCTTTCGTAGGCTATTGTGATGTGTATCAAAAGAGACCGATCGTACTCCAAAACTCGCGTACGCGCTAAGTTCTAAAAAACATCAATTAACATTCAACATTAATGAGCGACGTTTTAACGAATGTTTCTGCTAATAACGACCATTATAAAAAATGTACGGGATAAGGCTTGGATTGAAAAAGCACGCAAATCCTCTTTTTCGAGAATCCTAATGCGACGCTCTCTGACGTTAAACATTGAAAACTTTGCTAATAGCGGAGAATTAAGTATTTATGACTCTTAAAAGCTTCCTCTTTAATGAGTTGGCACGTATTTCCACGACAACGCTATCGAAAAGAGGTTCGGATAGCCATTGCTTAGCAACGGAATTAGGGGTGACAAAACTGCGAAAATTCAAAGGTCTGCGGAAGAAATGGGACTTGAAAATCCACTGATTAATTCTTCATTCACCCAAACACACATTTTAACTGAAAAAGTCTCTTAGAAATGCCCAATCGGTTATTTAAAAATGGTTATCTGTACATACAATTACGTGAGTGAAACGAAGTAAACCACCCATACGAAATGCATCGAGAAACTAATACAAAAATCATTCACCAAACTTTCCTGTAAGAAAGAAATCTGAAATTACAAGATTCGTAAGAATGACTAGTTAGCTATGACGATTCACCGTTACTCTTACAAAATTATCCCTGGCTCAACTCTAGATAACTCGAAAATACTACCATAAGAAATGGGCATAATGTTCGTTTTTATATCTTGCTAACTTAAGGTACTTTCAAAGCTAAATTAGAACTAATGGTCCAATGAGGTCAAGATAAAAATCAAAAGACGGACAGTTAAATAAAGATTCTTACATTGGTCGTGGAATGTCCCTTTGGATGGGAATTTAAAAATTGTTAGAAAAATAGACGAATAAGTTGCGATTTTGTGGTTGTAAACAAATCGTCCCCTTGAAGACCAAGGCGAATCATAAATTCGATATCTCCCACAAGAATATACATGAATTATAGGCCCATACTATAAATGTATTGAGGAATTATAGAAATGCTATTCACACATTCTTAGAATTATAAGGTTATTATGTATACCATAATAGACAAATTTTTAAATAAGCTAAACTAACAATAAGTTCCATTACTTATAGCATTTGTCGGAAATAGTAATAATTATTCAATATTGTGTGTAACAAATCTAAAGTTTAAATTTTAAATTACATATGAATATTACGTTAAATTTGTTTTGCTTAAATTGAATACCATAATACTTCGAATCAAATACAATGTACTTACTATCTAATCTATAGCTAAAACGGTTTTTATATGTGAATTTCCATAAATGACAATTCCATCTAATCCTGAATCAGGTACATCTACATGTTAGACGCATCTTCAAATCGAACTACAAGTAATCTGAAATTTACTCTAACGAGAATGTTAATAGTTGGTAATTCCGATCGTTTCCACTTCATAAATAGACTGAGCCAACGCGTGAATACTAATAGAGTTGTTCTTTATTAAAAGTATTTAAATGTATTTAATAAGTGGAGATTGACACTAAAAGTTCTCCTCTCCCATTTACGTTGTGGTAAAGGTTCATACTAACGGGTAAATTTAAATGGAGAGGAAAACTGTAGGAGCAGTGAATGAAAAACCTATGATAGTATTTACATAAAAAGGGCAGGAAAACACTCACGTTGGGGGTATGAAAAACCTGCGCACACCTCAAGATAGTAAAAACTAAAAATAGCAAAGGAAACTTTGGAATAGCAAAGAAATCACAAGAGCAATGTTATAAAAATTACATAAAATGAATTCAGTAACTGGAATAATTGCAATAACTCATTTAGAGAGAGAGAAAGCAATGGAAAATGATAGTAAATATACATTTTAAGTACGCTTCAATAACATCTGAAAATTGTATTTTTTGAATAATTAAAAGTAGAAATATTATACCGGATTGATACTTACGAAACATTAAAAAGATTAAAAATACTGAATTATTAGGAGGGTTATCATATCGTTGACTCCTTATACAACACAATAACTTATACATTACATATCTTTTATAATACTCGCATGATATCTATAGTGAAATAAATAATATTCTGTAATGTTTATGAAAATCCGTTACTATTTGTAGTCGGGTCGGGAATGTTTATCTAGAGAATAAAACTATGGTAAACGCTGATGAAATGTTATGGCATAGAGATAATAATTATTGAAATATCTCAATTAGCATATTTTACTCTCCCTTTAAATCTCTTTAAATTCTAATATTATGCTTTATTTGATCATCTAGTGAATGAAGACAACCTAATATTCTGCGAGTCACTTTAATCATCCATCTCGTATCTTCTTCTCAGATAATGACTTGTATCTTTCCAATAGTTTCCTGTTCCTTCCAGTATCATTTCATGATTTCTAAATTCCATCCGTTCAATTTGTCTGACCGGATGTCGAAGATTCGAATTAATGAACGTCATTTCCGCATAGTGGACTAATCTCATCCACGGACTCAATGGATGTTCCAAACAAAGAAATATTCCTGATTCAAAACTATGAAATTTTTACGAATCCTAGACGCAGATTTAGCTGAATCCAGCGAATTGACATTAGTTGTGAATACTTGATTTAAATTTCATCTTTCATTTTTTTATAGTTTTCTCACCTAGGAATGAATGGTGAGCACATCTTATTGTTTTGTACTATATTGATTATTAATCAATGGAATAATGAAAATAAAAAAACAAAAGATAATCAATAATGTTTATTATTATTATTTTCATAAAGTATAATTAATATTACATTTACTTTCCTTGTAAAATTCCGAAGAAAGGGGGTGAAAAGGGGTACATTTTCGATTCCTGAATAACCAAGTGCAAGTTGGATTGCGGCAATTCAGGGGAAGTGCGTTGCTGGTTGCCGGCCTCTCAGGGGCCAATGCCTTTCTTGTATCCTCATTCGACAGCCTCAGTGAGCCCTATCATCTAATTTACGCTTGACTATTATGATCTGATTTGTCATTACCATTGCACATATTTCTAATGGAATATAGAATTGAGCAGTAGAAAAGTTAAATAAACTGCATTTTCCTAAACTGAGAACAAACCCATGACATCCACCTATCATTACTATAATATCGGAATTATAAAATTTCATAGATAATTTAGGCCCAGGTATTCTGCATATTCTCCTTAGAGGATTGGGTTCCCTGGAATAAAGTCACGACTCTAATTTACTCGCAAACATAGCTAATTAAGGTTGTCCACTGATGTCCGGCGAGACCGGCCAAGAGTGGCTATCATCACCTACTTGTTCGTTAAAAGCCGTAATCAATGATCGTTATCACCGATCTCCTCAGAGGAAGCTATGTGTAAGGAATGAGGAAAATACTCAATGCAAGAAAGAATATATCTGATTTTTATTCAACGTTATTAAATCAAGAATCATTCGATTGTTTACAGTACATAACAATTCCCAAAATGAACATGCTAGTACCAAATCAGCAGTCATGTTTCGAATTGCTGGCAAGCCATTATAATTAGATAAGTTATGAAACTTTAAATAAGCATGATTGCTTAATTTCTAATAAACAAAGAATAAAGCTTCCTAATATTTAAAGAGGACAACTCTTATAAACCTGAACAAAAAAGAATGACTATTATGAATAGCAATGGTATTTTTAAAAGTGCTTCGACAGCTGAGGTATTTCGCACATGTGGGACCCCACCAGGAATCTAACCCAGCACTGTTTACCCCAAAGAGAAATGCGCTACTCTCCTGGCTAACTGGAAAGCCAATTGTTAGAAATATCAATATATAACAACAATGTTTTATATAACTTTAAAAACTAAAATAATATAGTACATAGCTACAGTGCAATAATCAACATTTACTTTACTGGATTCGTGGTAATTGTATTAAATAATTAAGATTACATAAGTGTTCTACCTTTCCGCTGGTTTATGTGCCTTAATATTTCCTATTGAATTCAAGCCCTCTGCTTCATTTTCGGCTAATTTATCCTGCACTGTAAGTGATCTGGCATTTTTTTCTTTTATTTCCCCTCTGTATTTTCCTCAAAGTTCTTCCTTCAATTTAACTCTTTAATAATCCCTCTTCTTTCAATGTCTGACCCACCCATTTCCTCTGTCGATACTTAATTATTCAAACTAAAATCCTTTCCTGCCCAACCATCTGTAGCACCTTCGTGTAATGCAGATTGCAATTGTAAGATTAATACGGGCTTAATTTTAAAATACGTTTAGTAAGCTTACAGGAAGCAACTCGAGAAAATTATTTTTTAATGTTATTCTTTAAATGACAAAATTATTGAAACGATCAATTTTAGGAAGTTTCTTATATATTATATTCCTCTCAGGTTAATTTCATATTTAAATATCTACATCTAACTGGGAATCAAACCTGGGATCGTCACCGTGTATCTAAAAATCCATTTCTTGCTATAAAATAAAACCTAGTACCTCTGAAAATAGGCAAAAGGGAAGGAAAACTTATCCAGAAACTCTCACCAAACGAAAGGCAATCTCGTAAAAAGCCACAGTTTCGTTACTCCGCTGTTTTCTAGCTTTTATTCCGAGAAGAAGGTGTCAAAGCAAAGAAAGACGAGAGGAGCAAGTTGTAATTAAGCCGTCTTCCCTAGGGATTTATGCATCCCATATTTCACTCCATCCATTTCCTATCGGATGATAAAATAGTGATTCACGGACACACACCCAAAAGTAAGCTTTTTTTCTTTTTCATCGCAAACTACGTGATAAATAATGGACTGAGTAAACAATTAATCGATAGAGGACTCCTGTTCTGAGGCTTACAGCGTCGTCGACCGAACAAGTTTTAAGCCGTCGCTCGGAAATAAAAGTGGATTAGTGAAAGTTCCGCGCCCCTTTTCGCTGCCAGTATGGAAATCCATTCCAGTCACTTCTTATTGATGAAGTAATTCGTTATCCGCTGACTGGAGATTTAAAAGTGACGCCCACTTTGCATCTCTACATTCATCTCCCTTCCCTTCTTTGACTGCTCCTTCCTTTGAGCGTTCAAAAATCTGAATATCCGTATTTTGCATGGAGAGGATGTTCTTCGTCTAAATTTTTGGGTCTCCCGATAATTTTCGGCGAGACTCCAGCGAGTCGAAGAGTTCACCCAAAGTAACTCCGCTTAAATTATAGATTAAGTAAGAAACTACTTAAGAAAACATTTTGTATCATATTTATTATTTATTTTTGTAACTTAGTGCGCTCTCATCTCTTGCACTCGTCTAATTTCGAATAGCGAAACCCCCAGTAATAACAAAGAAAGAAGAGCTATTTCACTGATCGTTAATATTATCTGTTGCTAATGATATTAACACAACATAAATAATATATAATAAATAAAAATAGTGAGGAAAATTTAAAAAGTTATTTGGATAAAAATAACTCGTATATTATCTTAGTGAAAATTATCCACAGCAATATAAACTCAGGAGGTGATTGAAACAAAGAATGGGGGGAAAATTACGTTAACGTAATAACGATGAAAGATAAAATATTTAAAAGGAAAACTGAGTATGACATGGAAATCAAAAGAGAAGCACTAAACTCAAGAAATAAAATAAGTAACTGGACACATTGTAATAATCCACTTCCAAATAAAAACAAACTAAACAAGAAATTTAGCATTCTAAACATACTGTAAAAAAATTTCGGAACTTACGAGGTTGGTCTGAAATGTTTCCGACCCCAGATTTTTCAGAAATCTTCAAAAAGGTTTCAGAAATTTTCAGAAAAAATGTCGAGAAATGGCGAAATGTCGGAAACTTTTCAGGCCACCCATGTAAATCGTTTAAAAATTAGAAGTACAGATATTCAAAAAGGTTCCTATCAAACATTGATGAAATTAAAAATTGCCTACAATTAAGGGAGGTACTATAATACTGGCACCTTATATAACGCAATAAACTGTACAGTATATAATCTATAACTTATATTTCATATTACTTGTTATTCCATAATACCTATACATCTACGTAATTGTTCATCATTTAAATAAACAATTTCATAAACAAAGCAATAATTCACATATTAAAACAAGCAAGCTATGAAACCTCTTAGCTTTTTCTTAAGAAGCTTCTTAGAAAACCAGTAACCTAATTTTCCGGAAAAAAATTTGCCTAAACAAGATTCGAACCACTGAGGATAAACTTTTGGATTGATCTTTGGAAATTCGGAACGTTTTCACCAACCACTCTAGCCACTCGGCCATTTTGATGATGACGATGAATGATGATTATAATTCAACAAAAAGGTTCGTTAAGTAGACTACTGCATGCCAGATAATGAAAGATAAAATGACAGATGAATTTAAATTAATGCCTGGCATTTTAATGGGGTATTTGGACATACATCTGATTTATGTGATTATATTAGTAAATTTTTATAAATTAAATTAATTTCCGTTATTTTTGGCGGAAGAATTCACTGGTACTTTAGAAAAAGGAAATAGATAACCTTAAATATAATTAAACTATGAAAATCATAATTCAGTAATATATATTTACATATAGAATAACCTATGCTCAGGATGCTTTTAATTTGTATTATTTGATTTTAAATGCACAAAGGAATTACGTGAAGGTTATAATTCAACAAAAAGGATGGTTAAATAGATTACTACATGTCAAATAATGACAGATATATGGCAAATACAATTAAATGAATCCTTGGCATTTTTGACGGAGGTATTTTGATATATATCAGATTTATAACATAACAGTTTTTATATAAATTAATTTAATACCCGTCATTTTTGACGGGGGAATTCACTAGGATGTACATAATTGAAAATATATTCGAAGCTGTTTTGTGTCTGATAACAATTAGTTGACATTTACTCATGCCTAACGCTACCAGGAAAAACGTTCTCTTTTTCGTAAGATAATATTACATACTAAAAACACTCGTCGTGTGTGTGTTTATATATTTACATTGATACTTTTATCCAACAAATCGCCCGTAACTCCAGTAAGAAATACATGAAAAAAAATTTGAAAATTGATTTGTACTAAAATTTATCGAGTTACTTTTCAGCAATCAGATTATAGTTTTATTTATTGTTGAAAGGTTCAATACCTATCATTACAGATATTTGAAATAAGAGAGCGATTTGTCTTATTTATGATTATTCAGAAGGAACATGCAATAATAGTATTACATTTTTTATAATTTATATTCAGTGTTGTCATTTCTGAAGGAGGAATTTACTTATTATGATAACTATAATAATTTTAGTTTAAAAATGAAGGAAATATACCAAAATGTATCTTAAACGGGTTTTAGCTTTAAAAACTGTAGGGAAGTGAATGTTAAGCCTCGAGGGGCAGCGTACAAGGAAAACAGGCGACTTTAATTCGTTCGCTATGAGTCCTTTGTCAGAACCGAGGGAGCATTCCCTTTAAAAGCCAGAAATATTGCCGTTTTCGATGACAATGGTAGCGAATTTCGGAGCGACGGACTTTCGCATCGATGAAAAACGATTGATTTCCTGGTCCCCGTCGCAGATAAAATTCGGCTGCAAATTTCTGTTTGAAGTTGGAAGGTGACCACGAGCGATGGCATAAGATGGCCTAATGAGGGCTTTACGGTCGCAGCAAAAGGTATGCGAGATGGGATACATGGTCAGCCCACGGGGAGTCCCAAGAATTTGCTGCTCTCGCCACAGCTTCTGCCTCGTCGCCGAAATGGTGCCTCCATCTCTGAGCACTGTTACACGTTGTAAAACACACACACTACACGGCAATCTCTGCGAAGAATTCTGTTCCCAGAAGTTTAACGTGTCTTTGATGTACCAAAGCGGACCCGAAACGAAAATAGAACAAAAAAGTCACTTTTGACGAAGACTATACCGAACCTGTAACAAAATATTGAAATTCTTGAATCATAATAAAAATAAAAACTATTTTTTGTTACGTTCCGAATTTCGGTTTTTAGTTAAACAATGATACCATAATAAAACCACGTATAAATGAAGTAAACTATAAACCATATCCAACTCAAAACAAATTCTAGTATTTTCCACATATTGTATTGAAAATACCGATTTTCGATCATGACGATCATCATCAGGTTTATGTCAAATTGTCAGATGAACTTTATAATCAAAACCTGTAGACTAAATAAACTTTAAGAAAATACTAGTTACTATTTCCAGCTGATTTTAGATGGCGTCCCACAAGGCCAGAACACCTGGAATTTATTTTAGAATTATATTATTTTAAATATAGTATGTGCCCCGACTTGAACCTCAATAGAACGCTTTACATTCAAGTGTACCTGTCTAATATTTCGATAATCATCTCTAAATTTTGGAGGGTCGGTACATAAATGTAAACTAGCCATTGTTGGTAACATTTTTCTATCCATCCTAACTTCAGTAATCTAATAAAAATTTTAATTTAACTGTCCACTAAAATTAAATTTAAAAGTAAATTGGTTTCAAACTAATACATTGAGATTATTGTGAGCAAAATCTGCTGACTTCTACGCATTCACAACGAGCTATTAGTTGATATTCATCCTCATCGTAAGTAAAAAGTCAAATAAAGGGGAACTACTTTAGTTTAATCTGGTCCTATGCAAAAGCATGAGTACAGATGAAACCAGGCATCCTAAGCAAACAGTGGCTTAGTTTTAAACTATGAGAGTGCCAATTACTGATACTTTTCACTTTTTAAGTCTTTTTATGGGACAATGCCCGATGCAGATTACTGGAATTTCATCGCATTTATGTTTGTTATTCTAATAAAGCGATGTTAGCCTCTGGGTTGCAGACAAACATGATTATATTTCCTATCTCGGCAGTTCTGGAATCCCTACTAGATTTTGTGAAATGCTATTCTGGGCGTGTAGAAGCAGATTTTTCTCTTTTTCTCTTGAGAGTCCTTTCTAAAAGGTTTCTCAGGGGAAATTTAACCTGGAATGGAATTAATTTTATCGAAATTCTCCGCTTCAAATATCAATAGAAATTAATAATGACGTCCGTATAAAATTGATTGGCATTGAAAAACTTCTCTATCTATCTAGACTGGAATCAATGATAAGAAATTATCACAAAAATCTGTGTGAATTGAAATAGCTAACGTAAACTTGAACAAAGTCGTACATATGAGCATACTTAAGAGAAAATATACTTAACATAAAAAATAATTCAAGCATACGATTGTGAAAAACTTGCAAAAATATAAATATGGTGAGAATAAAAAGTTTTGAAGGAAAAGCATGTAAATCGAAATTTAAGGTTCAAAGGTTACCCTCTGAAGACACATAGCGAATAATTAATTTACCGCAAACATGAGCACTATCGTGACGCAGTCAACAATTGAAATATAGGTTGCGAAAATTATTTAAATAATAATAAAGGAAAAATGTTTAAAAACGAGAATAATTATCACACTATAATGGCGTTTTCTAGGAATCCGGTATTTGACAGTGAGTACATTTTGTAACATTTTTCCCTGCGGTATAAAAAGATGGGAAACCTGACGTTTCGCCATATGGAAATGAGTAGAATATTCGAGTAGAGTATGGAAATGTGTAAAATGTGGAAATGTGAAAAATGTGGAAATGTGAAAAATGTGGAAATGTGAGAAAATGTGGAAAAATGTAGCACGCTACAAAATTGTTTAAAGTGATTTAATTAACTGGAATTAATGATGCGGGATTATTTACGAAATGCAGTTCTCTCTAAAAGAAATTTTTCGTGAGGCATCACTACCCTTTTACCACTATCCTTTTTTCGTTTTCTTTTCCTCTTCCCGTTTATTAGTTATTTATGCATTTGTGTCTTTAATTCTCACGTAAGATCATTTAAGAGATTAGATAGAAGAGAGGCCCACTCGGGCCTAACCTCGCCTAATAAAGGGTCAAATAATAATACTATCAACGTAATATTATTAATAGATTAGAAACAGTAGATATTTTCAAAACAAGTTAGCAGTGTTTCGGCACATGGAATTCCAGAAATTCAAATATTGCTCAAGAAGTAATGGTAAAATTAATCTAATCATTTACAGATATTACAATAGATATGGCGAACGCATTACAAATCTTCAAACAAAAATTAGTTTTCGTGTGAAAACAAACGTACGCACCATATCAACAAAATTAAATTAAAATTGAATTCAAATAGTTTGTTATCTTAACATCTCGGATAATTTCTAACCAATATTTTTTTTAAAAAGAATTCATTTTCCCATCCAAAAGATAACATATTTAGACAGAGTATTTGAATTCTATACTGCCGATATTATGGAAAGTTCTATCCATTCACTTCGATTAATTTCAGTCAGGAACGATTACGAGCTCGGCTAGAAATGGAGAAACGTAACAATAAATAATCGCTGGGCGAATACTTCTGATTATTTTTCTGAGGAATGATAGGCAGGCTAACCGATTGTTGAGCTGGCAAGGAATGTTGGTATTAACAGACCTTCTGCCCACGCAACAGTTGGCTTTGTAACTTTTCCGCACATTTATTAAATATTGAAACAAAGGAATGGCTAGTGGGCGAAAGGAAAATATTGTTCGTAATAACACACGCGAGAAAGAAAACTTGTCGAGGGAATGTAATCGATAAGAGTTGATCTGACTTCGAGGAGCGCCATTTATTAAAGGAAAGCAATAATTTGTATTTCCTACAAATATTTTAATGATACCAGTTTCACCTTTTCAGCCATCCTCAAACACAGAACAGTATATTTGCTGAAGAAAAAACCGTACTTCCTATCCTGAACCTTTGGATGGCTGAATGAAAAAAAAACCGTTGCTTTATGAAAATGTTTTTACGAAGTACAGCTTTCATTTATTACGGTACAAAGGATATAAGAAAAAAGTTATATCCCGTAAAACAAAAACCACTCTCTTCTTTTTATAGAATATGCAGCAGCCAAAATTCTAAAATTCCACCGATACCACCGATCAGTTTATTTATTGAAAGCTTTTGAAATGAATTCTCGAACGTGTAATTTTGAAAAATCGCCTTCGGCAATTTAACTGGTGAAATTTATAGATGAATCCTTTACTTATTCAAACTATATAACATATCCCAAAACTCCGTAACAGCAATGTCAACCGTAAGTGAAATTCATTTCTTGAGAGAAATAAATCATTCTTCCGATGCTTTTACTTTGATTATCTACGTCAGAGGTCGCCAACCTTGTCTCTACCGCCCCTTACTGGGCGATTTAAGTTATTAGGTGAGTGGTGGGGCATCTATTAGATAAAAAAAGGGATTAAGAAGAGATACTGATATTTAAGTAACATTTTTTAAATTTGATACTTAAGGAATTATCAAGGGAAGTTAAAAAAGACAGAATTGTTTTCTCGTAGGAGCGATCATAGGAATAAAGTTAAATTAATAAAGCAACAAAAATGAGTAACTTTTAAGACGCACTCTTATAAAATGGAATAGATTGCCCACATGAGCCTTTTCTAAAAATCACAAAAAGTCATTCAAGAGAATGTAGATCATATATAGGCGAGTGAGCTTGCAGTTGATGAATTGAGTGTGGAGTAGGAGATTGACTGGTAGGATGATGTACGGTGAAGATTTGTCTCCGCCACGGTAGCCGTGAAGGCACGTCAGAACATGGAAAGATTTGTGCGACTAATAAAGGATATAGTAAGTAAGGAAGTAGTAAGGAACGATAGTTGATCTATGTGAATTTGAATTTAGCAAGTTAACTTTATGTGAATATGAATGACTTTTAAGTGTATTAGGATTTAAATACTATGTAAGTGTAGCTAGGAGACAGCGGTGTTGTAATATTGTTCTATATATCGTAATATGGCAGTAAGGAGGTATTTGTATTACAATAGTTTATTACGGTAGGTAGTTGATAAATGTTCTGTGATTTTCAATTATATTGTATTATGTATATATTAATAATGTAAGTAGCATTATGACATGTTACTGGTCTTTTATAATTATTATAATTTTATTGCAATAATTTATAATGTTATCTATTTAACTTTTATAATTTATATTGTAAAACATTTCCACCGGACTCATGCACTGCAGTAGTACAGCTGCAAATGAATCAACAATAATAAATAATAAGTAATGCATTGTCTCTCTAACCACAGGAAACTATAACAGAAAACTGAACTATAAAAGAATTTCATTAGAATAAATGTATTATATTTTCAAATTAAAAAATATGCATAAAAATTGCAAAAATAATACTTATATGACTAATAAGGGACGTGTAGTAAGAAACAATAGCTGATGTATAAAGATTTGAATTTAACTTTAGGTGAATATGGATGTTTTGTGAGGGTATCAGTATTAAAACAGTAGTAGTTGTAGCTAGGAGTCAGATGTGCTGTAACATTTTCTGTTGTATAATGTGTTGCATCGTAATAGTTTATTGTTGTAGGTAGCTGCTATATGTTCTGTTACTCTCAATAATTTTGTATAATGCAATAAGTATTGTATGTAGCATTGTCTCATTTCATTAGTGTATAACAGCATTGTAGCATCGATGCTACTGTATTGATAATCTATTTGCGATGAGTAAAATAATAATATGTTAACATGAAATACTAAACAATAAATAATTACACTTCTATGGACTACATAATACCATCATTTGCAAATGTATCCAATTTTCCAAGGAGTGCGCACGTCTAAAATTTGCCCTCTTATACTAGTACGCACTGCACGGACCAGTGAGTAAATAAGCAAAGTAATCTATCCTGAATCGAACACAAAAGAGTGAATCGCGGTCGATTGTTAGTGCTGTTGTTGATATTTGAGTTCAGTATCATTACTCCGGAGTAGATTTTCCTCTTTGCGTACGAGTTAATTACGGATTCCTCTCCTTTTATTTTTTTACCCAAAATCGACATTGCTGCCGCAGATCGCTCCTAGATAGCACGATTTTTATTGCTTCTCTTCTGGAAATAAAAATGGGAGCCATATGTTCCGCCGGAATTCCGTTTCAACTCCATTGAATTTGATTTGCATTCTCCGTGAATTTTCAAGATTGTTTTTCGACCCAATGAAATCCGACGTCGTATTTTTACTGTTCAGTAGATAACGGAGTCATCATCGATAAAAGAGGGAAAAAGAGATGACGAATGGGGATTCCACTCGAGGCATAGCGCTCCCTTGCGATCTCTGAATTGCCTTCCGACACATTATAAACATAAATCAAAAATGTAATTCGGAGGATAAAAGTATCTCCTACGCATTATTTGACCTTCTGAAGTGAACCTGTGACTTATTAAACCATTCTTTGCAATGAAATCCCCTTTTTCTGAGCGACAGTCACTTGGCCTACAGCCACTTGACCGACAGTCATTATCGACGACGACGCTAACCGACACTCTCTTAAGCGACGCTCACTATGCCGACATCCTTTCTTGAGGAATATACCATTTGACAAGTCGTTCTAATACACATCAATTACTACCAGATAAATAGCTATGTGAGGATCTTTGTAAACGACTCGGTTATAAACAGAGAAATATCAAATGACATTTTTAACTTTTTGTGCAGTACAGAACGAAGATCACATAATTCATTATGGTAGTGCATTTCAGTAACAAATGAAAAAGCCATGACCAGTGCGGGTGCGATTCACGCTGGTTTGAGTTTATGGAGAGAATGGAAGGAATTAAAACGACAAAGTTGTTGAATGATGAGCATAAAAGTGATTGTGAAGGGAGAGAAGACTGAGAAGAAGCAGGGTTAATATGATGAATGAGATTTTAAAGGAAAGAGAAGCAATGCGTTCAAAGAATAAATGCAAATGTACTAAAAGGTAAATGTATACATCTGATGCGCAATAAGATAGGAAAAGAAATTATAGAGAAATATTGTTTTTAGAAGTAGGTAACCTGGAAGAATAAATTATGTATCTAGATTTGTATGCGCTATAAATCATTCTGTATATGTGGTGCGTATTTTCAGCAAAAATATTTGTCATTTGTGGCAATGCGGTTGGATCATTTTTTATGCAGCGAAAAAATACTAGTTTTGGAAATGACGCCTAGACGGGCAGTAAAAAATCTACAGGGAACGATAAGCTAACTCTATTTCGTTTAGCATTATTTTATATACTATATAATATTTAATATTATTTATCCTTATAAATACACGTATTACGTATTCAATTAGTATGAGTCATCATGCACTTATCATGTGTCCGACTTTTTATTTTCATCTACGTGTGTAATGTCAATGTACTTGACGAAGCGTCAATGTACTTGACGCTTCTCTGAAAATTATAGCAACTAAATATGGTCTGTGAGGCCTTGATAACTTTTCGAAGTAAGACATTTTGAAGGCGATTCTTACACTAACGAAAAATGTGTCGTCATTCCTATAGGTCAAAGTTACGTTATTCAAACTTTACCTTTAGTAAGATCCTCTTTAGTATGCGCGTAACCATTTTTAAAGGTTCTTTGTCTATTTTAGTTTAATTTTACACTTTGAAGAGTTAATCTTTCGTGAATTGAAGAAACTGAAATCATTTTTATAATATTCAATTAATTATTTCACTTTAAAATGCATTGTGATAATGTTTTTTTCCTTTAATATAACAAAGTTTAATGTCGTTTAATGTCACAATGTCTTAAAGAAAGAAACCCCTCTTTATTTATGCAATCACCTCAAGATTTCTTTGGCAATAATTCATCTTCGTATACATACAAATCTGGGCCTCCATGGTATAACATTTAGAACGGTCCATGTTGTCCGTTGGTTATTATGACTATTTGCACTCAGTGTATGGGCAACCGAATCTGAATTAGTTTCGGTAAGCAAATAATTACTCGCGCCAACTCTCCGATAGATTTTAGGCCATGGAGCGGCTAACCTACAAAATTATAGGAAAGCAATAACTCTGTTTCCCAAACCAATAAAAGCAAACAGTCTATCCTTCACAACGTCAGCATTTGAGGTTGAGTTATCCGCCACTTTTTTATTTTCTATATCCGGATCGAAGTTTTCTAAAAAGGTATTACTAAATTTAATTCATTTTAAAGACCGAAATCCATTAAATGCAGCTTCCCTTCGTGGAAATCCATCAAGCGAGATTGAAAATAATCTGAAGTATTTTTATCTACTTAATTGCTATGAATGTGTGTCATCGCGCAGCTGTACATACGAAAACTAATGGATGCGTTCTTGTCAAATATATTGGATTTTTCAATCAAATTTATTTGCTTTTTTAGCTGAAAATTCCTCCAAAATTATTTCGTTTGTTACTGAATGAAATATGTATATACACCGTTTAAACAAGATGGTGATGAATCAAATCTGTACCTGTGCGACCGATTGCGAGACTAAAAACTGTTTTATAATTGTACAACATTTATTAAAGAGTGATTTTCAATACGTAAAAAGACCCCTTCTCAGATACACCTCGAGCAAAATCCATTTTCAATTATGAAATTTCCGGATTTTTGAGGTTATAAAAGCGATTGAGATATGTTTTAATGATGTTGGTTGCAGTAGCCACCGATACTCGTTTTCTATAGATATTTCAGAGGAATGAGTTATTAATGAAACCGGAAACTTCGAATATTTTAGTAATAATCATATCAATGGAAAATGAAACATATTCAGCAATATAGACGATAAGAAGGCTTTTCTACATTTTAATAATCATCTATAGATCATTTTTTATTCATTACTTCAAAGGAGTTACTTCTATTACTACTAAAAAAGAGTTTTAGACGAGCAAAGATAAGAGAACCAGCCTCTACAGAAATAATTTTTAATGTTCTTTATGATATTAATATGTTAGCAAATGGATGTTTCAGGTAACTTGAACTTCGGTATGTGTAATGATTACATATTTATCCTCCTCTAGTTAAATTGTACAACTAATGAACTAAAACACGTTCATATTTAAGTTTCTTTTCTTTTAATTTCACATTTGTTTGAGTTTAATAAATCTAATAATAATTAGTAACGATAGTCATTATTTAAAACAAACTATTGAGTAAAATAGTTGTAATTAAAATTAATAATTCAAATTAATATATTCGATGATAATTATGATTATCACCATCACTATAGTATTGATTATATCATATTGATAAAACAGCATCATAGTATCAGTATAAATTAATTTATAATAATGAAATGACAGAAAGATATCTTTATGCTTCGCAATATAATACATTATAGGGTAATGACGTTAAAATGCAATATCACAGATTAACATGATATCGAAATAATTTCCATCGTCTGTATAGTTATTTACTTCTTCATTATTTGCTTACAATTCATTTTTATTGACTATTAGACTTCTTAATTTATATTATACTACAGGGACTCTGGTAGTACAAGGACATTAATAGACTCAACTTCAATAATCGTAATTTCTGATGGGGTGGTTCCATCAAAAAACACGACAATATTTTACAAAAATTCAACCTCTTATCAAAGTATTCAAGATTTCAGATAAGTAGTTTTGAAGATAAAAAGATAAATCTCTATTTAATGAACTTTCTTGGAGTACTCTTCCAGTATGGAGGCTATTTTCTGTCGAATGTTACTAAAGCAGTGTCTACAAAGAAACGAGTAGGGTCCTTCTCAAGTATCCCTTATAGTATAAAAATATATTTACCGAGATGAGCATTAAAACAGAAAACAGCTCACCATATCATTTACCACTTCTTCGATACGGAACCCTTCCGAGTAAATCCTTTCTTCCGACTGTTTACCAAACAACAGTGCGGATGTGTTGCTAAAAACAATTTGGAGGTACGAAAGAGAGGCGTAGTCAGAAAAACAAGATGGCTCTACTGGTATATAAAAGGAAATCCAGTAAGGAGGACATACTATTCAGGCCTAAAAATTTCATTTGACAAATTAAATCGAAGTTTCGTGGAGAACAAAATGTATCCATGATTTAAGAATCCATATTTTTTGCCTATATACAAGTATATTATTTGACCTCCTTAATCCTTTCTATGTATCGGATCCTACCATTTGGAAATGAACACGAATGTCTTGAAATATCCCAATCATATTTCCGCACGAATGCACGGTCGTCACCGAATAAATCTTTTACGTTAATTCATGAGAGTACCATGGACTTCCAATTACACGGGGGACTATTATATGGATTGGAGATTAAAAGGGGTCCACGTAAGCTCTGACTTACGCCTATTTGCGCAGATAAATTTGTCACGGTAATCCGCCATTCGGAAAATTACAGTGCATATATCCAGTCTCTTTGTAGGAACAGGATATTGATTATACTCAGTTATTACTCTCCTAAAATTAGATTTACCTGTCCTATATTTGCTAAATCGCTATCAACATGGCTAATCATAATAAAGTAAATTTGCTCAAGTCACTAACTTCTTGATAAATTATCGAATGTCAACTTCTTTGTGTTATCAAATTTACTTGTAAGCAATTTAATTAAATTTCATATAGTTGACTATCCGGGGTATAGATTATCCGAAAAAAATGTATTTTCCAACCAACCTGGAAAATTACGACGCTATTGTCTTTGTAAAAGTAAATGCTTGAGGAAAAATGAGTGGCGTTAACAAACCTTCAACAAGAGTTCAGAGGTCAATCTTGGATGGGACACAGTGTGCTGCAGAAGTCGAACGAGATCATGCTCTGTAATGGTAACTTAATTGGCTAAGCAACGCCCAGGAAGTGTAAGTCCGTATTCGTGTTCGACAACAGCAGACTTTGTCTCCTTCATTTCTTTATCTGAATGCGTACTTCATCGTTAATACACTTCTCTGTTCCGGCTTCTAGAAAGTTTGCTATGATGGTAAGGTGGCTTCATCGTCTGAGTTCGGGTCGATTTTAAAAATTGCAGTCTAATTCAGAGAGTCTGCCGGCGAATCCTGGAGAGTCGGCAACCCTACTTGCAGGGTGTATATGTAGAGATGAATTATATCATTGGATCGGTACCAGTCAAGAGGGGACTTCGTATCAACAGGGTCTCCAAATTGAGGGAGATCCAGTGTTACAAAAATTGTTATTTTCCATAGTAAAGAATACAATTTCATGAGATTTTGTTTTACTAAATATTGAGCTCTATTAATTAACAATCATTCGTCGCACAGGCAGAGGAAGCGGAGGAAGGGGAGATCTGCACCCGGGGCCCCATTCGGAAATGGCCCATCCTGCATAAAATGTAAAGTGTATTGATTTAGTTATGTTACTCGTATATACATTCATTACTGGGCTCATAGGAATCTAATTGGGTAGTGTTAGCTTTTTATAAAATATGTCTCATTTTCGATTCCCTATGGGGGCCCATGTATGCGAAATGCCGAGGCGCTTTGAACAATACTATACGACTAGTGTACACATATGAGCTCCCACTAGGAATCGAACCCGGAACCGATTTCATAACCCATAGTAAATACTATTTACAATCAAATATCTCGTTTATTGCTGCCGCAGCTAAGCTACTGAGTACTCTTAGGTATTCACTTATAAGCAATTCATGACAAATTGAGTTTCTACTCCAATGATTCCTAATGGAGGCCTCGACCTCTTCGCTTCGGACCTTCGATGGCCTAAATCCGTCCCTGGCGACAATGGTACGCTCACGCCATGTTTTATCTTAGTCCGGAGCAATACCAGAGGCTTGCTTCGAAGAACTTCATGAACCCCAACCGTAATTACATGGCGAACTCGAGGTAAGAAGCAAAGGAATGGAATGTCGATATCAAAATGGCCGATATGATGAAGAGTGGCAGGATGAAGAGCGCCTAGGAAGGATTAATAGAAGGTTTATGGCACAGAAAGCGGACGTGTGAGGTAGATAAGAAGGGGGCGCCTCAGCTGTTCGGCTTTCTCTTCACAGAGGACGCGCACACGGGAAACAGATGCCGATCGTAAATCGAGTTGACGGAGAGAAAGTTTCCCGGATGGGAGTGCAGATGGCGCCGGGCAACTTGTCAACGTCCGGCCCCTCCGACACATTACCCACGCCATTCCACTTCGACACTGTTTGCGGACCTTTTTCAGAGGTTTAAAGGGAATTGTCAACTTAATAAGGTCCTTCCCAAGTTTCGGAAAATGTATCGCGGACGAGGTGGAAATTCTCGTCTTCTACACTGATGGATGCGAACACCTTTCAACGTCTTCTTTTTTCAAGAAATTGAGACTTATGAGTCCCGTCTCAAATTCAAACTTCAATGTATTGGTATATTGGGCAATATACTCAACCAGAGAATTTCCCTGGAATAAAATGACTAAATTTAACTGATGAAAATTGCACAACTTAAATTGCATACGTCTGATTTCTCAAGTTTAGTAATGCTTTTCTTACTATGAAAAGTCACCTCTCCTGCCCCATACATTTCATACGGGTCTATCTTTCCTTTATAGATATCCTCATGAGAATCGAGTTCAACAATCGCCTTAGTCGTCAGGGGAGGCTGGTTGTTTATAACCATAAAATTATACAAATTCGGTCTCTTTTTGTCCTAATTCTTTGGACATTTGTACCCCATTCAAACATGTCTAATGAGGCCATAGCTGAAATTTATAAAAAAAGTAAAAATTGACGAAAATGCTATACCGCTCCATATATTTAAAGCCAACCAATGACACAGTAACCCAGAAAGGAAGTTCTGTGAGTGATGTATGGACAATAGTGCTATAATTTTTGCTTCTGATGTGACATGTTAATGTTAAACAAAATGTTAAATAAAAATTAAACAAAATGTTTAATATTTATTTAACATTAATAAATTAAACAAAATGTTTAATATTTATTTAACATTAATAAATTAAACAAAATGTTTCATAAATAATTAATAAATTAAACAAAATGTTTAATAAATATTAAACCCTTCACATTAACGTGTACTTAATCTTTACCTTATTCAATCCTTTATTAGGCATGTGGGATCAATAATGCCCCAGAAGATGTATTTCTATGAATAAGCTATTAAATTTATTCAACTATTTTTTCAT
Organism: Pachydiplax longipennis; assembly: GCA_036926295.1. Taxonomy (NCBI): domain Eukaryota; kingdom Metazoa; phylum Arthropoda; class Insecta; order Odonata; family Libellulidae; genus Pachydiplax; species Pachydiplax longipennis. Next base: position 1,618,724 of record JAVFKF010000030.1, on the reverse strand, counting down.
ATCTAATTTTTACTGTACTGTAATAAAAATTTAAGAATCATTTCAGTTTTGGTAATATATAAGTATGAATTACATAATAATAATTTTGTTTCCAAATTTACGAAAATAAAATTAATACTAGCATAATGAATATTTTTAATACCGATGAATAAAATGGCTCATGTATAATCACAATAATGTACTCCGTAAGAGGTATGCCAACACAAAGAAGTTAAATTCCTTAAATTAATGTTTTTTTTTAGATTTTGAAGGAAACTTCAAGGAATCACTCGTAATATAATCACCTTAAATACAGAGAATAATTGAAAATATGGATGGAAAACAAGTTTTCATAATATATTTCGCGAAATGCTTCAGCTCCCAACTGGAGCAACTTCCGAGTTTCTAACCCACCTCTAATAAGAAAGAGGTATCGGCATGCTTCATCTTGTGCTTTTTAATTAATAATATACCTATATGACCTCAATAATCTTACATTTATTTTCGGTGAAACTCATTGGAATTCAAATTTACACAGCATGCTTGTTTTAAGACGAAGAAAAATCTATTTCCAAGCTAAAAGACATTCTGATCCTTTCTCCAAAAAGATTATAATTCCTAGGTACTATATCTTTTTGCCTTCACCTAAGATAACTGAGAGCAAAACTGACTATTGTGATATTAACGTTAGCGGAATTAAAACGATACTTTATAAATATTATAAAACAATGGTATAGAAACGAAAGATAGGTAATGTTTGAGAACTCCGAAGCAAATATGAAAGAGCAGATTATGTAGTGCAATAAGTAAATCAATATAAGGGAATAAAATTATATAAGTACATATTTCTCTACATGTTTGTGCGAATAGAAATTATTAAAGTTAGATGTACCAAAATTAAGTTATCCTTGGTCAATATAAGTGCCAAAATATTCTTGCAGGAAATATTATATTGAAGATGAGAATTGTTATTTATGTGAAAATGGTAAAATATGGACGTAATATGCAAAGGGGATTGAAAATTCAAACTGCTGTATGTCTGTAAACCCTTTCCCACAGAAATTTCCGATTCCCTTGCTGGGTTCACTGATGGATACAGCTGTCAAAGCACCGCACCAAATATGGGCTGTGACTGATTGTGCGGCTATTGAGTTTATCAGACATGTATACTGAATTTGGACTGAATAATTCGCAGTTAATACAGCGCCGAATTGTAGGAAAATATGCTGCCATTTTCAATAACACATATCAATTTTATCACCAAACTGATTACTATTAGATCAAATGGCTTGAAAGCCAACTCTTTGGTACTGTCACTGATTATTATCATCATAACCAAGGTGACATTTCCCACAAATATACTAATCGATTTATTTCTTTCACTTCCCTTAACTATAATAATACATGTAAAATAACCAAATTAACCTAATTTTAATGTCTTTACTGATAGTTTTACTGAAATTTCCTACCTATAGATGAGGTGTTGTAAACTAAATCCTACGACGTTATCCAACACATTCTTTGATTAGTCACTCGACGTTGGCCAAATACGTCTTTTAAAAAGACCGTGATTAATTAAGGTACCGCAGAAATTCGATAATAATTAAAATAATACCAATCAAATATAAGTTTCTAAAACAGACGAGCACCTCACGCTATCTTTTTGCCTATTTTACATTGTATTTTCCAGAAACCCCTTCCGACGTGAGAATCTTCATTCTTTCATTTATGAAACTGAATACCTGATAGCGGATTCCTATTACCTTTTATTTATTTGCGGCTAAGTGCTAACAACATAATTGAAATTAAGTAAGAGTCCTAAAGTAAGAGTACTTATTCTGAGAATTTTCTAAGCTAAAAAAATATTCTACGACCAAAACCAAAATCTTTGTTCGATTTCATCTCTTTTAGTACTTGTATCGACTTCGTAGAACCATCATTTCATAATTTATTTCTGCAAAGAAAAGAAAATCCGTAATGAACTTTAAGTGTGTCTCTTGCGAGAGTATTTTTGAGGGTGTTCCAGAGTCGAACTCAAGATACTTTGGGCAAAAAATATCGAGATGTAATAACTCATTGGATTTCTAACAAATTTCTGAGTTTCATAATTCTATCTAGTCGGGAATTGAATTAATTAATTTCCAAAAATTCCTCAATGTATTACTTACGGGAGTTACAGACATTGTATAAATAAATATATAATCATGAACGATGATCATTAAGATAGCGAAACAATGAGATGTATAAGGTAAATTCTAAGCTAAATGGATTATAGAGGTTTAGAACAACGGAATTCGGTTCACTCTCCCTCAGTTAACTCAATTTCGAAATTCCCGTTACACTTGTCACAGATTCCTCGACGGAGTGCGACCACCGAAAATTTGAAGAACGTGGAGCGGTGGCCGCAGGTTCAATAGGTCACGCCTCCGCCACCACATTAGCATCAATAAGCGCTCCGGACAGCTACCTCTGCGGCTGATGGTAATTGGAGGGATCAAATCCAAAGGGACAGAGGGGTGCTGTTAAATGCACTTCGCAACGAACCGACATTTCTTTCCGGGCCTTCCACACCTTGGCCGAATTCCCTTGATTTATAGTGTTTCTCTCAACTTCTAAATTGAGGATAAGGGATTTGGGGGACATAAATTTAATAAAGGTGTCGCTGTAGTTGGAATAAGTCCAATTTATTCGTCAGTACTTTGAACCCCCTTTAAAGAGCATCTCTCATCGTGTTTGCCGATTTCTGCGCCAATCTTATCAATATTCTATAAATTCTATTTTATTCTCTTCTGCTGAAAATACCGATTTAAAATCTTTATTCCAAAATTAATTAGGTATCCGGGACGCATAAAAATTGAGCAACCTTTCCCAATTAATATTAATTATTCTTGATTAACATATAATCACTTCCGGATTATATTTCCAATCAGTGTCATATCATTTTTGATTTATCAGCAATAAATTACAATATCTTACAAGCTCAGTGATATAAAATAATGTTTTTTCATCTCCTCTGAAATTAAAAATCGTGCATCAAAAAAAACCCTGTTGAATTGATTTTCTTTAAATTAAAACGCTAGCAATTAAAAAGTATTTTGTTGGCAAGGGAACGACGAGTGAATAAATATTTAATTTTACTATTGAAACATATAAATGAGGTAGGTTCTACAATTATCCTTAATGAATAACGTCATGAACTCTGTTGATTTCATAGCGTACTGCTCTCCTAAAAACGTTGTCTAGTTAAAGTGAAGTGAAAACAGCGACATGACAGAGACTCGAATCCAGGTCTTCCACTTTCCGAGCAGGTGTTCTAGCCCCTAAATTACCATGCCACAGCCACTCCACTTCTGTTAAAGGGGAGTGCATCGTAGGCTAAAATATCTGCCTAGAAAATGGGTTCGAGTCCCAGTCATGTCGCTACTTTTAACTTCTGTTTACCATTTGGGCTTTAAAGCGCAAAGTTAACTCTCCTCATACCTACTTTCTATTTACTTTAAACGTTTTCCAGTTCTGTTTCTACGTCGAAATCAAGCAATATTCCTATGAATAATCCCACTTGCTGGCCCGTTAGCAGGGCATCGAACCGAAACCGATAAAATGTTACTCTCTCGACCCTGTGGACCCGAATTGAAACCATCATTCTCCGGTTCTCATTATCGATTCAAATTTCTATAAAGTGTAACAATAATTATAAATGATAAAAGTATGTGATGGCGACCTGCAACTGGCTTATTAACATTAAAATTTTGAACTGAACTTGTTCTTTGATTATTTCTTTTAATTCAATACTTTTACTCTAAAATTTCATTAAAAGAAATAGTATATAAGAGTTTCGTATAACATAAGCCTTGCTCAGGGATTATTTTATCGAAGGAAAGAAAAAGATTTGATCCGGCTCAACGGCTTCTGTCGGAACCGGACTGATATATGGCGTCTTCACTGAACCGGAGCGAAAACCGGAAAGAAAATGATCACGGATCGAAACTCTGCCTGTCAGCGATGATATTTAGATCTATACCCCGCCAGAGGTGTACGGCAGGGGGTGCATCAACACGAACATCCTTACCTAATCAAATTGATTAACTATTGCAATGTAGAAAGAAAGACCAAAAATTAACTACAGTAAAGCCTAGTTAAGACGCTTTTCATGGGACCAAGCGAAAATTGCGCTTTAAGCGGATAGTGTTATAACCGGGTTGTGTAATTCTGGTTGCATGACATATCTTTTTAAGAATAGTCTGATTTTTGCTTAAAGAGAGCCTCGAAACTACTTATTTTTGGTCATTTATTACTCTATAATGAAGTAAATTTTATTAGATAGACAATCAGGGAAAAGACGAATTTTTAAAAGCAGTGTTCAGAAAGCATCACTATCTCTCCGAGACTCTCCTACACGCTCAACAGCCCACAATACACTCCTTTCCTCATTTTTTCGATACCTCATAAGATATAAGGAAACACCGAAAAGCGATTTTTAATCTAGGTTCTGCACTGAGAAACAATTGTGGAGAAGATCTCACTCTATCTCAGAATTCGTATCGCGACGGTGGGATATTAATAGCTCTACTTCGCGAAATCTTCATTTTATTCTCACAAATTAATCGTTAAAAGAATTTGCGACTCTTAAAGAACTCTATTAGATACAAGAAGAGAAGATAGGACGGCGACAAATGTAATGTAAAAATATTTTTGTAGTATCAAATGTAGCGAATGGTTGGCTATAGTGGATTGCAGTGCATCAGGTAAAATTCCCCATAAGAAGCGGGTAGCAGAGCGTCTTAAGCGGTATTTTACCATGTGAATGTAATGAAAGGCACAGCGATCGCGAGAAAACCACGTATTAAACGGGATAGCGTCTTAATTGAGTGCGCTTTAAACTTATATTGTTTATTTTTAGACTATACGAGATTCGACTTAAGCAATGCAGCATCGCTCTATTACCGTATCGTCGCACGTAAACTTTTAGTAATGGTTTCTTAGAAGATATAGAGAACTCATTTAATGAAAGGCAAAACTAGAGATAGTTTCAATCAAGATTATTTACAATCAAATTTTGCTATGTTGAAGCGATCAGCATATAAATATTTGGACACGTCAAACAAATGAAGCGAGGCAGTTAAGATGAGAATATATATGGGGAATGAAATAATGTTAACATAACCTCAAAGGGCAGATTGATCTTTCTCACCTCGTATTTTTTGCAAACTTATTTCCCGAAGTACTCAATCTGACCACCTGATAAATAGCGACTGTCGATTACCCCTTGCCCGAAAATACATTTCCGAAGGAAAGTTCAAAGTAAATCGTCCTTCATGTACTGACCGATCGGGTCAATCTAATGCCACATGTTGCGTGACAGTTACACGAGGCTGGGAAAGAAAGATGCCAGTCTTACTATCTCGCGATTGGATGTATCCACTGCAATAGATTGCGGCCTTTAACCAAAGGACGAAATGTGGTGTAGAGGAGTCCTCTCCTTGAAAATGGAGAATTATGTGAAATTACGTGAAACGCTTCGTGTCTGACACTGCGTGAAATTCCCTTTTACTATGTTTTCTTAAGCGAAATTCTCCTCTTCGTATACACAGCATGCAGCCGATGGCATGAGACGATCACGTTAACCTCCCTAACTAACTCGACAACCGAGGTTCCCAGATAGCCAAGTGGGCAGCGCATTCGACTTCGGTGAAAGCGGTCCCGGGTTCGATTACCGGTGAGGGCCCATGTGCGAACTGATCTCACCTGTTGAAACACTTTTTAAAACTGCTACTGCTAATTCGACAGCCACAGCAATCCTTGTTCCGCCTGGTTAAATGATCATGGAGATATTCGGAGCACGATTTCTCTGTAAAGCTTCATCGACTGGTACTCGTTTCATTTGTTAGAAAGCGAAACTCTGACCAATGTCATGCTAATAGCTAGCTAATAGCTACTAACACTGAATTTATCCAAAAGCTTCCGCTCATATTTTAACACCGCGGCAAATCTTATCCGAGGAATTTTATTATCTCGGACGTACCACTGGCGAATTCAAACCCTCCTTTTGACCATCCGAGTTGCTGTGGGCTACATCTTCTCTCAATCTTTCCCCTCTGTGATGTGATATACCACGTATTTTAGTGCATTTGCTTTCGCGAGTACTCGAAGATGTCACCAAATTTTCAATTTAGGCAATCCGCTCGTTCAAATCACCATTGACAGGTTTTTAATGAAAATTGCCAAGAAGTTTAATTGATGCTAAAGGAATGGTTGACTTTCTACATGCGGATACTCACCGATTATGTTCTCACTCCTTAATCGCAAGACTCCTTCCACACATAATGATGTCTTCAGTCCAACTTCCAATCAAACCTCGCTTCAAAATCAGAAAAAATGGTTGCACTTCAATTTTGCGAATGGTGGATCACTCCGATCTTTTCACTTCAACAGTCTGCACAACTATGCATTGAAGGTCCCAAGTAACAAAGGATGATTCCTTTTCACGTTTTCTCCATTATGCCATTGAAAATTACCTTAAATAACTACCTTACCAGTATCTAGGCAATTATCCATGACCTTTAGGTAAGATATCTCTGCTATCTCATTACTTTTACTAGGAAAGATAGCACTGCTTTACAAAAGGTAATGTGGACTAAGATAAAGAACACAAATCAAAACAATTCATCTACAGATATCTGTTGTCAAATTGGTGTCTGGGGAGAACTGCAGGACATCTCAAATATTATCACTTTACTTCTCCATCAGCTAAAATTACATTTTTGGCGAGAGCGAGGTGATTTTGGAAGGTCCTTGAGGGCAAGACGTCCCCGGTTCAATGCCGGTGGAAGCCCAATATTCCCTACATATATATTTGCAGAAAGAACGTCTTGGGACTGTAAAAATCGTAGCCAAAACCAAAATTGATATCATATTAGCAAACTTCCTTGCCGTGATCATCAAGTAAATTAATTAATATAATATGGAAAAAGGCTGAAGGAAAATGTAATTGTAAGAAATCATTTCCTTATCAAAATAAAATATAGATTTCTACGTGCAGATTCCTTTTCTTAACATAATATTATTATTTGTCCTTCAAACAATCCTTCGTTAAACAATCCTCCACTCAAGTCGACTTTTATTCATACTGCTACGTCGGTTACAGGATCATTCATCTCTTCTGATCAATAAATATTAAAAATAAATTCAATGGATGGATGGAACTCCGTACCTGGGATCATGGTGAAATAAACAATGTAAATCTGCCTATTAACTATCTTTTATGGAATTTCTCATAGTTTATTTCAACATATTTTCAATTAAAAATATGATATTTTGTCCATCATATATTTAAACTTGCATTACTTTTCTAATCCCCTAAGACTTTGATCAAATTTATTATTTTCGTCTCATCCTTATATTAAATTATTTATCCTTATTTCTATAATTTCCGTGCGTTTTATCATCATTCTATTTCTCCCGTTTCCCGGAATGATTCTAACAGTCATAAAATATTTACTACTCTTTAATACTGAGAGCTAAAGTTCTACGAAGAAGTCATCCATCATGAAGAGAAACGTCCTATTCGAAGATGGATTCAAGACGTAAATGGGTTTTCCCAGCAATCATACTGAGGTTCACACCCAAGTTATTAATTTGAAAAGGAAAGATTAAGGGTAAACGTAAAAGGAGCACGTCAATATGCGGCTTCAGAAAGATACTCATTTATTTCCTAGGTCTATCCTCTAATATTAACACAGTTTCTTCAAATATTACCTAATATTTCCACATTTTTCTACTGATTTTTTTCCTCTTCTAAACTTATCATTCATTAAATGTGAGTGATATGGCTCATCCAATCATAAAACACTTCTTAAGGATCAATAATGAATAATAATAGCGAAAATTCAATTACCGACACAATGGAAACTTATCTCTTCCCCAGACTTATTTATGATACGAGCTATCCATAACTCGACGGTCACAACATCCATGGAAACGATCTGTTTCAAGAATAAATTCCACTCAAAAATCTCATTATAGTTTATCGAGATGCAGTTGAGAGTTCTTCGTAATCGAATTGCGTTACTGGAGAGAAGCAGTAATGAGAAAATTTCTTCTGACCTTTCTTTGACCGTTTCCAGCATTCCTAATTCATTCGAGATCCTAATTAAATCTTTCCTAAACTGAAAATTTCTTCATCTTCTCTCGATGATTACTCCAACTGATATCGTTTTTCATTTCATTTAATGTTGATTCATTGTTTTTTCTTGCAATTTATTTTTGATTTTTTTCATTGAACTTCATCTATTATAAGTCTACGACGATAAACATCGTACCCAAAACGTCTAGCTATAAATAAATAAATAATTGGTTTGGAATCTATAACCTTATATTAAAAAAAAGTAATTCCTTCATGCCTTCCTGAGAGGAATTTCTTAAGATATTAATATAGATGTTGCGATAAATTACGTCATTTTCATCAAGTTTGTTTTGATCCAATGAAATGATATACTGTATAATATACTACTCACGTAATACGTGTGATACAGATCTACGTTAATTGATGGTAAGCGTTCTCTGCTAACTGATATATGGCGGACTTATGCAGTTTTCATAATACATATATCATTTCTCGAAAAATAAATAAATTTTAGCATAGTTTCAAGTATGCGTTGTTTTCATTAAAAAGCCTTTACAGTTTAAAGAACCTTTACAGTTTTTAAAATTATTTTAACCAGTAAATTTGTTTGCCATAATTATTTGAAAGGTTTTCCTTAAACATTAAAAACTCACATTGATTTCTATTTGATTAATTTTTTAATTCATCAATTTTTGCTATTTCGCAACATTTCAGCCTAGGTAACAGGCTTTTCTAATAGTATCAATTTATTTCCTTTAACGGACACTTCATAGAAGTATTTGTAAAAGGATTATTTAAATGGGCCATATATTGTCCCTGATTTTTAATGATTTTATGGAAATAATCTCTTGCGAGGATTTCTATTAAACAACTGTTTTCGTGAGCTATGAAAAAAGATCTTTTGAGATGGCTTGAAGGCGAGCGAAAGAAATTCAGCAGTTTATACATTACGTATTTCTCCCATCAATTCCAAAAAAGAACACGAAACATTCCGGTCGCTGACAAGTTATCCCCGTAAAGCAATCTAATAAATCCTTGCATATAAAGAAGCCGCGGAGTATGAATGACAAGTTGATTTAATTAATCCGGACAGTTTTAAACACCCTTCCCTTCTTATTAAGAAGTGGATCGATTGCTATGTTTGTTCCCCGGGGTTGCGATTGATGGATGGCTTAATGCATTGGATCTTATCAGCCTGTGAAGCGTTTCCCTTGCACTCATTCTTTTCGCAGCTATCGATGGCTGACGCCTTGCCGTAAGTGTCTCATAAATCAAACCCCTTCTTTCGATTTTCCCCTACCTCAACCCGCCCTTATCTAGATCCAACTCATCCTCTTTTACTCCTCCTCTTTGCACCTCTTCTTTCCCTCTTCTGATGTCAACCCAACCGAACCCAGTCGGACCTGAACCCAGTCCTAGAGGAAGTTGTTAGCATCGAATGGAACCATTTTCCGAACGAATGTGTTCATTTCGCAAATAGAAATACTATTACTTCCAACCATTGATGCGTGGTATTTGCTGCTAACCATACTCGTTGTTACTCGATGTGTAAAACTGTTACCATTTACAGATGCAGAGCTTCATAACCTTATTTATTAAGGTTAAATACTTAGAATGTATAGGGGGAAACGTTACTCGTTGTTAGTGAGAACGTAACAGGAACTGTGGAACACAGGTATGAGCAGATTATTAATTTATTATCATTAACTGTACCCGCTGTAGCTTGATGTGAACATTAATAACATTTACAGACACGGAGCTTAATAACCAGACTTATATGGTTAGATACTCAGAGATAATGTAATGGGGATCGTGGTTCCTATCTAGAACGTAACGGAAACTGTGAAATACAGGTATGAGCATAATCCTAATTTATTATCGTTGTGTATTACGTTAAAACTGAACAAGAGTTAGTTAGTCAGCAAATATGTACAGATGATTTTCTCTACAGTTAAAACTTAATAACACCTTTCTGAGTTCCTTACCATGCTAAGAAAACACGAGTTAATTATATCAATGATAGCAATAAAAACTATTGGTTACATTAGATAGCAACACTATATTAAAACAGGACCCATATGGCTAATTTTTAAATTCAATCCCTACGTAAAACTTTATTTATTTTTATATAAAACAAATACTCATTTATTCATTCTTATATTTATAACCTCACACTCATGTATGCTTGTACGTTTAAAGATTAATGTGCGTGAAGCAACTGATGCTTTTGGCTGTCAATTCATAACATTATTAGCACAAAATTGAACATCACGAAAGAAAGGATCTGCTATCTCAAATTGAGCCCCTAACTATAATGAGGCCTGACTACTGACACGGTTCTCTTTCTCGTTCTTGAAATTAAAACTGTAACACTTTACCTGCAAGTGTCATTTCCTGCCCTAATGCATACCTTCAAAGTGCAAATGAGGAAGTAAATAATCTTCCAGAGTAAGAGCACAATTAAGAAAGAATAAATTCAGGGTCACAGTGGCTATTAAGGTAAATAATAGCACTACTTGAAGTTCTTAGATTCAGCACAATAAATTATAATATTCAACACATTCTTGGAGACTTCGTTAGTTAATTCGATGAAACTTATTCAACATTTATTGCAAGATATTTCCACGCTTCAACTCCAGTTAGCGTCACACCGTAGCGCCACTGTCTGGAACGTTCAAACGGCAATAGATCGAAGCTCCGCGATAATTATTCAATCCCCTCAGCTTGTGTATTGCTATAATTGGGGTTTCCAAAATTCCCACGTCTCGAAACGTCTAGGGATTAATAACAGAACATTGCATTTCGATCTTCTACCTTCAACTATCTTTGGTGATGATTAAATAGGACATAATTATCAACCGTTAATTTATAGGAGAGCTAATAAAAACACAGTAAGTTCAGGCTTTACTTTGTGGAATGTCATTTGTAAAATGAAGATTGTATTTATTATTCACGATTTAAATATAAACAAATAAAAACTTTTCCTTTATTGCTATTATATATAGGCACTATCCCCTTTTTAATCATCTGAGGATTGCCAAACCAACTAAAACCGGATGTGTGATTGTGTTTTTAAATTTGTGGAATTTTATTTTTATATTTTTCTTGTGAATAATAAAAGAATCTTTTTATAGAAAAGTGTTGAGTTAGGGAGTAGAAGTCCTGGATGTAGTTCAGAGGAGCTGATATTTTTCCGAAAACGATATATACACAATCCAGTCAGAATATCCTGATAAATAAATCACAACTTCCGCATCATTTCAGTAGCTATAGTATAAGAAATTTAAACGAATCAATTCTGATCTGATGAGGAGTACCATTCGCTCAAATGTTCCGTTTCAATTTGATTTCCTCCAAAAATGTAAACAACATTGCTGACGATCAATAAATCCTTAGCCGGAAGTGCTGACAATGTAACATTTGATCTCAAAAGTGAGGAAATATTATTCAGCGATTCAAACTGAAGAGTCTATCAGAACCCTATAGTGAGGGAACTCTTCGGTTCGAGGGGAGTTTTTCCAATTTTCCGATAAGCATTTCTCGGAATTCGGGAACGGGAAATGGGGAAGATTCCCGAGAACAGGTGGGAAAGAATTTCCCCCGGAAATCCTATCTATACCCCAATCCTCCCTCTTTCATCAACTCCGCCGTGCCCCTTTAACTCTGCCACCTGCTGAGGTTCCATTTTGACAAAAAGCTCTCCTTTTAAAAAACCAGGAGCGTCTGTTTTCAACACTTTCTTCCGCATGATTTAATACCTCTTCCCTCTCACACACCGACGAAAAATTACTGCACTCCCTGAGTGAGCGCTGTATTTCGTCTTCTCATTCGTTCGAGTCACCCTTAAACTCTGCGAATACTCTGCTCTCCGTACAATTTGGATCGTTGTCATGTGCGGGAAACGGTGTTCGTGTTCTTAGAAACGACTACATTAGCTGTAAAGGAAGGACCAAGGAGTTTATTCAGCAAAACTTCTTTGATCAGATATTGGAGTACTCGAAACGATACCTGTAATTGAACCAATTATAAATTTTGTTTGAAAAAAGATTTTTTCTAAGTATTGGAAGACGTATTTCAAGGTAGAGTACTATGAAACTGACTCGAAAATTCTCATCGTCTTAAATATTTTTAGTTTTTCAATCGCCAGAGATGATCATTTTTTATGGTGCATTCCTTTCTATAAGGTAATCAATGATCTTAAGCTTTCATGCTAAAACGCAATCATGATACCTTAACAAATATTATTTTCAAAATGAATTCTAATGAATACCAAAAATATTCTTTCGTGATGGTAACAGGGCCATATCGTTTGCAAACATAATACTATGTATTTAAAATCATGTGTTATATTCTGAACTCCTTCCAAAGTACACATGGAGCACTTCGACGAGAAATCGGGAGATGCATCTGATATAAAGCAGCTACTTTTTAATTTTAATATTATCTTTAATTAAATGTAAAATGTAATACGGGATATTCAAAATTTTACTGTTTTATTAGCATGCTAAGATTGCTGTATTAACTGTGAACGATGTAAATTGGGACTAAGTTGATCAAAAGCTTAAGAAAAAACTTTTAATTGAATTTATACACCAATTAACTTTTATTAGACGAATTAAGGGGTTGGATAAGTTACCGGGAATTGAAGGAGAGGGAATTAAATAGGGAATGTGGGGCACATGAACCTACCGAAAGGTAGAAAACTTTATATATATATATATATATATATATATATATATATATATATATATATATATATATATCCTTGTATTCTCGGGTTTACCTCTTGATAGCAGCTAAGCTTTTAATTGAAATACTTTATTTCTTTTACTGTAATTGTAATTAGTATCATTGATTGCCTATATTATTTTTACTATGCCAAACACAGCCACCTGATTTTTTTAACTCCCTGTAGTACCAGTATTCATCCATCTACCATTATATCCATTTAATTAACAAGGTTTCACTGACATTACAGTAAATATAAATGAAGGCATGTTGTCAGCAGGTGTGGCGAGAAAGTTTGAGAGCGGTTTCAGTCATATTAAGCCTCGAGCAGAAAATACGGAAAGCATGTGGCATACCGCAGATGAAAGATTAAACAGACATTGGAGTTGGTTTTCATCGGGTATTTCAGGAAAAAGCAATCAGAATGTTTTAACATATCCTATTTATATTATCCTTTATCATTGAAAATCGTCCATTCTTTCAGGTAAAGAATAAGCAATATTAACTTTATATTTTTCACGAACTTTTTAGTATTACAAACGTGATATTGCGTTAATTGAAAGCAATGCTTCGAGAACACTACGTTACTAATTTACTGGGAATATATATGAAAATTTAATCGGATAACTGCGACAAGGACCGTTGAGGAATCGATGGCGGTTGAATGCATTTTTCTGCAACAACTCCAATGAAAGCTGCTTGGAGGCATAAATAATTTATATGCAAAACGACCCTCCAAAATCTAAGAGTAAAGATTTAACGCATTAATGAGAGAAGTTAACTTTACTTTGATTCTTGACATAGAAAGGTATATAACTGGGAATATACCTACCTGGTCGTGAGAATCGTATAAAAATTTTTACCGCATCAATATCCATCTACTTTGCCTGATATGTATAATTTCCTTCGGGGAGGAACGAATGAACCTAAAAAATGTCACAGAACCTCAACGAAACATTTCCAAAGTATGGCTGAAATTTTTTTCTAAAAGTAGATTCAGATTCCATAAGCTTTGACTCATGTTGTTTACATGTGCCGGACATACTTTATAGAGACATACGATAGTGCCAGAGTATATGGTTGAGTCACCTTCACTGATTACTTCAAAATAGTGAGGACGATGAGATAAAAACCTTTGGCAGTCAAATTGCCTGAGTCAAAGGAAGCATAAGCCCACCGTTGGTGGAACATTCAATAGGAATGTGAGAAAATCGTTAAAGAATGTCATCTATGAGAAAAGAGTAAAAACGAATGTCAGATCAATAATCAAGACCTGATGATGTAAGGCTGCCATGAAACTTGGGTAGTGTGTTGAATTACTCTTGCGGTTTTGTAAATGTTTTCTCCATGGATATTTTTGGCAAATATACATTTCGAAAACCACGGTGTCATCTTCAGTGGCTGAAGGGAACTATGTTTCCATGAACCATCTTCTTAATCGATCGAGCAAAAATTGGAATTTACCCATAGAATTTTGTTACTGAATGTGTAGGTACCGATATCCATCGATACAAACGAGGAAACGGGCGCTGATGTTTATTTCCCAACCCAAATACATTTCAAGAAAAACTCGAACCACAACAAACGAATACACAACAAACACTAAAACATACCTAAAAATCACTCCGCTTGTAAATCAATTTCTTTTAAATTAGTTGGTTCAGTTCACTACCTCACTAAAAAAAATAAATTTTTACCGCTTTCTTTTGATCAAATGATCATTTGTGCGAAATTTTCGCATGGGGCAACTAGTCTGTAATTATTTCAGAATTAATTACACGCAGTACAAGAAAACCAAATGGAAAGTAAAAGACTACAATTCGCAGTCCCCAGCGTCCTTTGATACCGGCATATATACCGGACAAAAATAATGATAAAAGATATCGAAACCAGGATCCGCACTCGTCGCATAATTGGCAATTGCACCACGCACCACAAGGCTCTCGAGAAGTTCTTTGAGTTTCCAAGGAAACCACTTCCCGATCATACACGCATCACTGGCCTCGTGCGAATGGAAAGAGTTTTATTTTTCATTACGGCGCGTAGAATGATCCTTGGTTATCTGAGTGGTGTTCGGTGTTCCAAGTTGGAGGAGCTTCTTACCCACGCCGACGTATTTTGGTTCCGGAGAACGACGTCGAGGGCGCTTTGGGAGTGGACATGAAATAGATCTCTCGCGGTTTATGAATCGATTCTCCGTTCTCTCGGATACAGTCTCATAGTGGATCAAAAAGTGGTATTCTATGGTCAATATCGGCTCAAAATAGAACTTAAACATCACTCGCTACTCTGCAGACATGGGTCTTATAAATTGAGATACCTCGAAGCTTGCTTTTTTACTTACTTTTATCTTGTATTAAAAGACGCCGATTCGTGAGAGTTTGAGAAAGAGGCAGTAAAATCAGAGACTGATTAAGGTCTGTTGAGGCCCTGAGTGCAGAAAATATTGAGTCCCTTAAAAAAAAGACGTGTGGTAAAATAAATATAAGTATAGTTAACAGTGTAGTAATGAAATAATGAAAATAACCTATTTAAAACATAGTACCAGGTTTATCGCCGTGTGGAAACTTGCAAGTAATTAACATAGCCCCTATAAAACCAAACTTAGTGTGAGAGTAAAGTGTTAAGTTTGGATTTTGTTGGGCCGTTCAGGACGCCCTCCAGGTACACGTCTACTATTAAATCCGACTTTGGTTAAAAAAAAGACAAAATTAAATGAGAAAAACCACAATCTGACCCTGTCTAATCTTTCTTTTTCCTCAGTTGATCATGAATCAGTTCCACGAATATTGCCTGAACTAATTAATCACAAACAAAGACAAAAGACAGTGAGTAATGAAATAAATATAGTGAAAAGAAAACAAGTAGAGTTTATGGTAATTAGACGCAACTGATCCCCGCGTTTGCTAAAAATGCCGTTTTCGAAATAGATGAGGGACGTATTTAATTTCCCTGCTTGATGTTGATTTAATCTTAATGTATAGACTTAAGAATCAATCTTTCGGTAGAGGGTATGTAAGATGTCTTTATTTGACTTTTATCTCTGTCTAGTCCATTGCTAATTGATGAACTACTGAGGCATACCAAATGCATTCATGGCATAATAATGGCCTTTGCGCTGTTCACTCCTTATTAATTGCAATAAAAATTATATAGACAGGATATTATGCAATTTTTTCACTTTTAACGTTCTAGCTCAGAGAGGAAAGAGAAAGAAAGCTACCTCAACTCAAATTTAGAGATGCCAATTCACTTTTGAAAATTTCGCTAGAGTTACACAGCAAAGTAGCTCAAACGTCTCTACACCTAGAAAAAAATATCGCCAAAAGAGAAGCTAAAATATGAAACGGCTTGAACTCGCTTGTATAAATGTGACGTATATCAAGATATTGCATGAACATTGAAATTTGTATTTAATCCATTTCTAACGTAAAAAAAATAAATATATATCCAAAAAGCATTGTGATACGGGTATTTCAACAGTTCGACTTAAAAATAGGCTTCAACTTAGGAAGTCAAAAAAATATATTAATAATTATTCATTAGAAGTAGATAGAAGTAGTATATGATCATTAGAAGTAGTATTGTTAAGAGTACTTCAACAGCTAAGGTAATTTTACAAATACCCCACCGGAAATCGAACCCGGTACCAATTTCGCCGAAGGTGAACGCGCTTTCCTCTTGGTTATTCGACACTCGTCATGATTTTTATAAAAATCGTTAACTCACTGAATTCGCTTACTAAAACTACAAATTACAAATACTACCGAGATGTTGAAGGAAAATGTATGCACATACAACAATCCTCGTTCTTGAAAATTTGATCGGGAGAGTACAGAGAAGATAAATTCTCTCTCAGGAAAATTTTGTAAATCCTAGAGGAGTCTTAGAAATTCAGGAAACGAGTAAGCTTATATGAGAATAAAATCATTTGTCTGAACGATATTGCTTAGATTCCATCACTTTCTCTAGAGAGATAAACTTTCTATGATTAAAACACAAGTAGGATTATAGAGAAATATTTTCACGCGATCGAACTGCAGAAGATACTTATCAAGCTAAAGATTCGTCTGAAAGACTTCAATTAGTATTGAAACCGTGAATTCCTCCCGACCGCGGAGAGGAATTCGTAAAAAAATATGAGCGAGAAAAACTTTTACAGCACACTTGGCAGAAATCGGGAAATGCTTTTTGGCGACTTAAAACTTTGAGTCGCGGAAACCAAGAGAAGGCAGAAACGGAAGTAAAACTTTCTCAAGGGAGGGTGGGATTCTGGGGACTCGGAATCCTTCGAAGAAAAAAAATCAGCATATGCAACATTTCTCGAATATTCATCGAACTATTTTACAATTCAAAACGGACTAAACGGCCGATAAAATTTCCATCAGCGCTGATAGTAATAAATTTGTAAAACTAGTTTTGACTGTCAGGTAAAAACGGCTGTACATACATTGAGGTGCATTTGTGTACTTATAAATACCACCAAAACATTCTTTCCAGGATTATAACATCAGTCTGATTAAACTGAATACTTTTCAGCAAAAATAAACAAAAGTATCTCTATCCAAAATCTATTTGATCCTGCCCCCTCCTACATGCAACCAAAGTAGTTAAAAATACTTAGGTTCCATGAGCCCTAAAATTCACAACTTTTTTCAAAAGAATAAAATAAAATAAGCTTTACATATTACAAATCACAGGAGAAAATTTATTATGCTTTACAAGATTAAACTGCTCCTTATATTTCAGAGCAGCCCAAGGCCCTGCAAATAGGCTCATCTGCCTAGGCTCCTCCCCATGGAGGGAATCAAATTCTGTACTTTGAAAGTTTTTTTTTTGAGTTTTGCAAACAATATGCAAAAAATTTTGAAAGAAAATTTGCACTCAGCTAGCTTAAGAGATAGTATTTGACTTATCCCAATGTTGCTTATTTATTGCTGGCAGTAAATATCAAATGTGATAGTTGAAAATTATGAATAGGACAAATAAACAAATAATCTCAAAAGAGAAGTAAACATTAGAACAATAGACTAATGATTGAGTATCATAAGGCTATTGTAAGATAAAATTCTTGAATACTTCAAGTTACAATGATGGTTAAGTATTTTGGGGAAGTTTCACAGTTTTAAAACAATATAATCTTTATAATAAAATTCCTACAATTTGTTCCTGACAATTATGGGTGCTTCATGAATAATCTCTTATTGCCCTGGTTTTTCTTTATACTTTTTTATGGCATCATCAGTCTGCTACAGAAATTTGTGACCAAATACTAGTTACGCTATTTTGAAAGATCTCTTTCAATTGTGCTAGAGAAACATACAATCACTTAATGTCATAGTATATCTCCAATCAGTAAAAGTAATAAATATATATGAAATTTTTCATATGTAATAAATGAGCAAATACATTGGATTAATGTCACACATTTCCTTGAATTTGCAATTGAAATAAATACTAATTTGGCCAAACATTATCTTCAATCCATTTTAAGTAGGGGCAGATTTGAGTGTAAATAAGTGTTTCATTGTTGTAGCCACAAAGTTGCCCCTTAATTAAAATACCAGCAACATTATCTGGACAAGATCCATCAATCTGATT
The DNA here is from genome assembly GCA_036926295.1 of Pachydiplax longipennis. Classification (NCBI taxonomy): domain Eukaryota; kingdom Metazoa; phylum Arthropoda; class Insecta; order Odonata; family Libellulidae; genus Pachydiplax; species Pachydiplax longipennis. The sequence continues at coordinate 1,600,294 of JAVFKF010000030.1, read as the reverse complement.
TTTGACCAGCATTGGACCCTCAGAGCTGAACTGAAAAGTTTTACATGAGCGATATTAATAAAATAGAAGTAAAATAATTTGAACCAAACATATAATATTCTAATTTAATGAAATGAATTAATGATTATTGAATAGAGCTGGAAAACAAATTCATTATATTATAATATATGAAATAAAATCACTTTCACAGAATAAATTTTGTGGAGGTCATTCAATGAAAGGCATTGAAAACTGAAATAGGAATAATTAATGCTGCTATATCAGCATAGGGAAAGTACGGGATTTAATCTAGATATCAGATTTGAAATTTTCATCCACACATAAAAGGTAATAATTATGCCAGCACAAAATCTATCTGATACATATCTTAAGTGACATGTGTGAATAAAATTAAATAAGAGTGTCAACATCTAACAATAACCAATTGTAAAATTCATGCGTTTAGTAGTTCATGTAAATGATGATTCATAAAGGAGGTGAATACCATTGAGTAAGTTAAATTTTATACGATATTATTTGTTAACCAGATGCAAGAAGTATGTTCAAACCATAGGGTTTAAATAAAATTAGCAAATGATTATAGCTCTTAAAAGGTTATAGTTTAGTCTGATCGGCCAAAATATATTAAAATTTAGCTCTCGTTTTCAGAATCACACATTATTATTGTACTTCAAAGAGGCAGAAAATTGGTCTCAATTGGACACAAACAGAGGATTCTGTATATGGAATACTAAAATTACTATAAGATTTCAATTAAAAAGATATTATTAGTAAGACTGATTATTTTACTTACTGTGCATAAAAATCTTCCCCTTGAAGTAACTTGGGTACAGAGGAAGGGCACAACCCCTTCGCTGTTATAGATATTTGATATCTTAAAAGCATTACACACTGAGTCCTTGATAACTTCAAGGTTGGCATTTTGAATCTTCAATGGAAGGTGATCTCCTTCAAAAAAAAGGTAAAACGAATTGATTGTTTGATTTAATTGAAACATGAATATTGTGCTTAGAAACACATTTGATTATTAAACGAATTCATTCATCATTTGCTACAAATAAAGTAAATAAAGAAAATATTTAAGCTAACTAGTTGGCATTTACTTTCTCACACATTTCTACTGTCTTCATTTGGTTAAATGAGAAAATCTTGTTAAGGTTAAGGAAAATTAAGGATCAATAAAATCAGATGACCTATTTTTTGAGATTGTAGACAATTTTACAATTATACTCTTCTATTATTGAAACACAAAGTGACAATACTCAAACTTCGCTCATTACCAAATGGTTACTGTTAACAGAAGATATTATGTTGATATTCAAACATTAGTTAAAAAATGTCCGTAAACACCATTTTTTACAATGCCAACACCACTTATATATCACTATGAGTGTGTGATTCTGCAACTGTAAGGGATCTCTTAACATCTCTAGGCCTCTTTAAGGCATTCAAAATGACAATATTTAATGTGATATACAAGAGAAGAATGCTCACCTGTTCCAATTTCACTTATTCCAAGACCAATGGCTTCTGTTATTGGTTTTGTAGAGGTATATAAACAAGCTGGATGAATTGAACTACTTAAAGTTGAAAATGAGTCTGGTTCAACTGCTGCTCCTATTTTCAACAGTGCTATGTCATTTAAATGGGTTCCTTCATCATATCCTGGATACTGAATTATATTTAAGATGGGATGGATTTGCCCTATCACCAGTCCATTTGAACTCTTCCTTCTGCTATTTTCAGTTAAATGTGACCCTAAGCGAACCCATCTAGCTCTTTTCCTTCACAAAATAAGAGATTCATTAATTTCCATATTCATTCTCACATTATTTAGAGCAATCATGTGATCTAATATCAATAATAATAATCTTTATAAACTAAAGTTTATTCTTTTAAAGACTAACCTTATGATTAAGCTTTTTAAAGACTAACAGAAACAACGATGCTCAAACCAAAATTTGAACCTGCAACCTTGGCATTGCTAGGCTAGCATGCTAATTGCTACCAACATGCCACCAATGACTCTTTAATCTATCTCATTTATAGAATGTATAACACTTTGTAAAATTAGGTTTATTTTTTAATAAAAAACTAACCATTGAATAAAGTTATAATTCACTGTATTATATTTATTGGTCTATCAGAGTGCAAGCCATGAGTAAACAATGTGATAATATAGCATTGTCCCTTAACTTCCTGAATTCTGTAAAGGTTGAATGCAATGAAATCATAAATATATTCACAAAAATAATATAGTCTTTTTGAAATTAGTTACCTGCATTTTTTCTATTACTTCTTCTCATTTAAATGGAGTTTTTCAACCATTCCTCCACTACCACCACCAAGTGTTTCCTAGTCAATTAAGCCTTTTTCCTTCAAATCCAAAATTTTATTAATTTCTTATTTGCTAATTAATTCATTATCAACTTTATTCTTCCCGCCAAACTGACCTGCCCATTTTACTTTTCCTTCCCAAATCATGTACATACAATGTTTTCTTGCCATCCTAATCCTTACTCTACATGCCTCTCAAACATTAAGGTTAGCCAGGCTCACCAATATATTCCAACTCATTCTTCCAATTGTAATCAATGAAACTCATGTTTATTTAACATATATACCACCCATACCAAATTTCCCTGTGAAATGCAAGTACAATCAAATTATGATCCTATTTTTGGAGGTTAACATACCCATTGTATTTTGAGCGAATCTTAATTGTACTTCATAATTACAGGAGTTGACCAATGTTCCAAACCAACACACACTATGGGCATATTTAATTATATAAAGTATAATTAATTAGTTCTTACTTACTTTATTCTTTCATTTTTACTGCTTGAGAAATATTTGCAAAGGTAAAAATGTATAAAAATTGCAGCTTTATTATCACATTTTTCACCTTAACAAGTAGCTTTTGAAATAAATTTGAGAATTACTTACATCTCAATGTCAGTGATGCAATGAGCTGCAATCAACACAAAATCTTCACTAATCAAAGAACCTCCACAAGCCCATAGTATATCATCTATTTCTCCATAGCCAATTAATGCCTGAAAATTCCAAATTTCTTTTATTCATAAGATACCGTTAGTATGTAGACACATGCAATAAACGAAAAATATGAGGTTTTAAGGATTTATACTATACCAAATGTGGATAAAGCCCACTTTCATCTGATTTAGACTTGCAGACACTCTTGTACTTGTTGCATGCTGGAATGATAAGGAAAACAGTTAATGATGCAAGCCATCTACACCAGAATTACTCAAATGATGATTCTCAATATAGCTTTTCTTGTGTCAGATGTTTGTCAATAGTTCTTAATCCTAAACATATTGGATCAAATAAACTTGAATATTCACTGTCAAAATTTTTTCCTAAAAGAATCAGTAAAGCACATAATTTTCAAAATTTTAACCATTTTATCTTCAATATCAATGATCTTTCTTCTTTAAAAGTGAATTAAACAATTAAAAATGCATGGTAGATTGTGTCATCATAAGGTAAGAAGTAGAAGTTTTCAGGAAAAATGAAATAGTGTGTGGTAAAGTAAAAGTAAGAAGTAAAAGTAAAGTGTGGCAGTAAAGTTATTTGTTGTTATTGTTATCTTGCATTGCACAGAGATATTGTTCCTCTTACCAAACACTAATTAATTATTTTATTATTATTCAAAATAATAGATGTTTATCTTAAATACATTCATATTACAATGTTCAGCCTATAGGATTTTATAGATTATCAGGCACAAGTTTTTCCAATTTTAGATTTAAGAATAGTTATTATAATATGAGAAATTATAGCTTCAATACAAGAAATGCAACTATTAAATTCCAAAATTAGCAATGATACTGCATAAAATTCATTGTAGAATCCCAGAAACTTCACAGCCACAAAAAAATCATCTGAAAATTTATTTTCGCTGGAAGATTTAGGAGCTGTTCTTCATGTATGAAAAAAGTAACCTCTTTTCTGTATTACACACATCATATAGTATAATGTTTTTGGAAGAAAAGTTGTCTGGTGAGTTGGGAATTACTATAGACAAGAATATTCACGCAATAGGAAATGAAAATTCTCAGATGATCATATTACTGGATGGTTTGCAAAATGAAAGAAACATTCGAAAATTAAATAGTATATTTGTCATACACAAACATATACAAATACATCAATAGGGATACAAAGTTTAACAAAACACTTTCTTTGAAAAACCGTGTTTAAATTGTCTCTGCCATTCAGAGGAATCATATTTAATGATTTAAAACAAAAAATAAAGGATGAAGTGATTATACTAAAAAGACTACTCATAATTACTGTAAATATTTGCAAGAAAGATTTTATTAGCAACCAAATTTCATTGTTCATACTTTAGTAGTACATGCTATGCCTAGACTGTGTAATCTGCAAAACAAGATCTTCATCCAGGTTATCAGATATCTACTGTTTGTTAAAGATTTGAAGACTGTGATTAATATCTGTATAAGAAGAAAATTATTGCATTAAACATTGAAAGTATGAAAGATTAAAATTATGAGTTTATGCAATTAGAGCTATCAATAAACATCTCTATATTAGTTGTGTAAGAGGCTATGATGGATATTTTTAATGTCAAATATATTTCATCATTAGACCAGTGGTGGGATTCAAAAATTTTTGGAACAGGTTATCTCAAGGGAGTATGCCACCATGCACTGAAGCACAACTTCCCTAATTATTCTAATTTAAATTTCGTTTATTAAACATTATTGGACCCTTTATTAGGCGAGGTTAGGCCCGAGTGGGCCTCTCTTCCACCTAACCTTGTATGAAGATACATGGTACAAGATGTAAAATAATAGTAAGAGAAAAAAAGAGAAAAAAAACGAAATAGAAAGATTTGATTTGTGGGAAAAAATCTCCATAACTGAAGGTTGATAGAGAAAAAACCCACAGTGCGGGAAAACACCCACACAAGAAGGGGGGCGGAAAAAACCCGCGAAAACATAGTGAAAACATATAATAAATGAAATAATTTTTAAAATTCAAATATGGTAGAGAAAAGTATAAAAATTAAAGTAAAAAATATATGAGTAAAAATACCAAAAAAAAATAAAAATTTAAACATTAAGATGAAAAAATAATGAAGTATCTTGTGATCCAATATTGAAATTATATTATTGTTGTAACAAATGGATTATGGTATCTCTACATACATTGTTTTACTATTATCTAATCAGATTGATTTATAAGCCAGATTGGCAAATTAAGAAAACTCCAGGAACCAGTTTATGCATGCTGGTACAAACCAGATGAATCCCAATGCTGATCCTTAAAAAAGGCAAGTGGTTAGGTTTGCCAAATTATAAAAACTCTCATAGGTATTTGAGATAAACTGTAAACTATTTACCTTTTTTGGCTTTCTCTCCAGGGAATTGTGATTCTATTGATTGCTGTGATACTGATCCAATACGAGAACCAGTTGTGAGTGTTTCATCCTCTTCTGCAGGAAAAGGGCAGCACACTATTGGTTCTTTCATATCAAATCCACAATTCACAGGTTTCTTACCTTCAGCAATCAATGAGATAGCGTGGTCACAGTCTTTTGTTAGCTTACATTCTCCATACTGACCATCACTCAAGGAGCAAATTTCACCTGCAAGATAACATACAGTCTAACCTTTAAAATAATTTCAAATTTTGCAACAGTAATTAATATATTAGTATTGAGAATATTTAGTAACTTTTCATATGCTCCTTGCTTGACAAAAAACTTCTTGACCTCGAATAATTTTCCAATCATCTCTTGAAATGAATGAATAGCTTTCATCAATGACTATAGAAGCTTGGCCTATATCACATACTATAACACAATTAAAGTCAGTTTTGAGGCAGGTTGACCATTTTAAAGGGTACAATGATGGATCAAGCTGAGAAGAAGTAACTTCTCAAGAAGCTTAAATTTGTATGTAATTTCGAATTATTATGTATATATAAACTTATTTAAATCAGTAGTTTCTCCTTGAATATTTATTTTCTAAATTTATGTTATGCAGAACATTCATAAAAAACCGTCTAAAGTTTCGAGTCCAAAGATATCTACTTACGTCCTCTCCATACTTGATCTTCAATCCACTTAAGATAAAATGGAACTCGAGAATATACAGCAGTGGACTTCTGAAGCCCACAACTTTTTGCAAATGATGTGACACCAATGATTTTGTATTGACAGGATCCTTTATCCTTAGCTACTTGTAAAGAGCCCCCAGAATCACCCTGAAGAAGAAATTAGAATAGAACTTCATTACTAAGTCATTCTCAAAATATTTATAGTATATCCACTTTTGTCATATTCCATAAATAGAATAAAAAAAGGGTGGGAAATAAGGTAAGGGAAACAAATACAAGTACAATTGAATACTTATCAAATAATCAGCATATTTTCTTTTTCCTTTAATTTAATCATCAAGACACACACTCATGAGAACAAAATTACTTTACTTGTTTAAATGATGGAGCAATGCCTTACTTACCAAGGATGGAAATAGTTTTCAAATTGAGGTTTCATTAGACAAAATTAACCTTTCTGTCAAACTATATCATCATATTTATATATCTCATAGGAAATTGTGAAAACTACAGGTGATGGTTTCCAAATTCCTTGATGAAGTTCAAGTGCTAAAAGGTTAGTGGGTAGCATTCAATCATTGGGCTACCAAATCGGAATCTAGCTTTGAAGGAACTCTGCCTATAAATATAGCTGCTGTAGTTCACGTTGACTTCAATTTGGAGAGTTCTTCCCTGAGAACTCATCTGACATGAGCTTTTGAAGCTTTTGTGTAAATTAATGCATAATATACCATTCTTTGCTTTATTAATTTACTTTAAACTTTCATAGAAGTGATAAACAAATCATTTTTTATATTTTCAATGATATTTCAATAAAGGTAAAATTATTAGCATCCTCACAAAATACCTCAAAGTAGTTGTATTATTCAATAGCAAAAAAAATTATGATAAATTCAGTGAAGAAACATATATATTGCATTTATGTCCATAAAATACTGTTATTGAAGTGCATAATCAGAAGTCATTCAAAATATTTACATTAGCAATACTTTTAAGTAATTATAGAAATGTTAGTAATCACTTACTAATTAATTTGCTAATATATTCATTGGATTCAACATTTTAATTGAAAAATGCAATGATAAATAAATTTAATCAACCAATTATTATATATATTATTAATATTTGATATATAATCATTATTTCTGTCTTTTAATCTTATTCTTTCATTTACATTTTCATTAGTTTAATAATCATAAGTTATTTTTTCCCTATCCATAGATGTTGAAAGACTAAATAGTAGAAATATTTATCCTTACCTTGCATGTAGCTATACTTTTGGCACATATCATGGACTCATCTATTCCTCTTAAAAGCTGTTGTGTTTCTTCAATCTCCGTGTGAAATGTTTTATTGCACTGAGAGTTTTCATATATGTTTGTTGACAGTTTTTGAAGATAAAGTATGTCTTCATTTCCTAAAGATAAAGAGGAATGTTATAAGTTTTTAGGAGTAAAGAAGCAGCGGATTTGCAACTGGAAAAAGTATTTAAAATAGCCTTCAGATCAGCTATGCATTCAACTGGTGAAAGCAGTCCTGGGTTCGATTCCTGGTGGAGGATCACATTCAAAATGTCCTCACCTGTCTAAGCACTTCTGAACCATTAGTACTAAAAAATTACTTAAATCTTTAAAATTTATCAATAAAATATCAATATGAGGAATAACCACATTAATATTACTGTTTTTCCATCTTTCCACTATTTCTTTTGTAATACCAAATTTATAACGTATAAAATTTGGAGGATTTTAGGAGTTTTGAAGATTTTTAAATGAATTTAAATAAAATTAATACAAAAAGCAGAAATAAAAATGTTTGTGAAGAATACATTTCTTTAGCAGATGGAGTATTAGAGTTCATTGTCAAATCAATAATTAACTAGAATATACCATTAAATATTTAATATTGATTTTAAATTTCAAAGAAAGATAAAAGAGATGAATCTACAAAAAGGGAAAATATTATATTTGGGACTTTTAAGTAAAATAAAAATATTCACTCAGAAAATAATAAAGACAGAAAATATGGATGGCAAACATGGATTGGGAAAGAAGAAACACTAATGATTATTATTATAAAAGCAGAAGAGATTTAACTAGGTTAAACTATGCTTTATTCTAGGATTCATGCTTCCTCTTCCATCCTCTCAGAGGATTAGATGATAGAAAATTATTATTTAGGAATACTGTCAATGTCAAATATCATGCCATATCCAAGAAAATACTTACTATGACCAATGCTACCCCAACCAGTGACTATGGCTGTCGAAATTTCCTCTTCATTCACTTGAAGACAGGCTGGATGAACTCTTTTGCTAATTAAAGGTAATGTATCTGTCCCTTCCAATGCAAACTTCAGGAGAGCAATGTCATAGTATTTGGAGGATGCTTTGAACTCTGGATGCTGTATTCGACTTATAACGGGATAAGTCCAGCCTTCCCCATCTCTTAGATAATTCCTAGTTTCCACAGTTCCAAGCCTAACCCAAGCTGCAGGAAAGCTGAAATATATTTTAGAATTCATAAACTAATATGAGGTCCATTTGTGGACTTCTAGATTTCTGGATTTTCAAAAAGCCTATGGTAGAGGTAATGTTGCTGGAATGAGAAAATTCTGGTTGATATATTATGGATAAAAGATTGTCAGGACAATAAAGGAAGTAGACCTAGTTGAAGTGAATATATTGAGTGATTTAAGATTGAAATACATGCAAGACAAGAATACATCATGTCTCCTTATTTAATGTTTACAAGAATAAACATACAAGAGATACCATCAAGAATCTAAGAGGTATTTACTACATGAGAGATCTAAGATATTAAATGAGGTTTTGTTTGCTATGCTTATATGCTTTTAATTATAAAAAATGTAATTATTTGATGATGTAACTTATTGATTTGATACTTGATTCTGTAGCAGGAGATGGAGAGAAAGGTTCTAAAGAAATATTCTTGAAAAATAGGCAAATTGTACATTCTGAGGAGTTAATGCACACTGGTGCTACCCTATCTACTTTTTTCAGTATTGATAAAGAAATTAAGAATATATTGGTAACCTTTGAGAAAAATATATCATATTGCTCTATATTTTGCTAACCACCAATATATGAATTATATTTATAGAAGCTTATGCTATCAATACTTGCTCTCCTTGATTCTTTTGACATTTAAGTTTATAAACATCCAAGTAATAATTAATTTTTGATGTTTTCATGAAATTTTCAGGTTAGAATTAAATTTAAAATGCAGCTGGACTTAAAATGATTTATTTTCAAGAAAGATGCATACATACATGGATATGACTGAAACAAAGAAAGTATGTAAGGACTGGAAAATCTGGATGAAAATAAATATAATCTCATCAATATCACAAAGATATATCAACTAGAAAAATAATTCTTTTACTTTTCTGTGTATATACATGTATAGACTCTTATTCCTATCAAAGTATAGTATGATAAAATATCTCAACCAAAACATGGCTAAGCTTAAATGACATTCTCGTAGGAATTGAGTATTTATTCTTAGTATAAGCAGGGCTATGAATGCTACTCACCTACCATACTGCAAGCAGTGTGCAGCTGTTAGCACAAAGTTTTCACTGACCAAGGATCCACCACACCCCCAAATAATGTTGTCTTTTTCCCCATACCCTACAGCAACCTGAAAGAATATTTTTAAGTAAAAGAAATAAAATGTTCAATAGATTAATTCAACTCATTAAAAGAAATAAAATCTAAGATTTACAGTATTCTTGATAGATTAGATAGGCTGGCATTCTTGATAGTACTGCCCTCAAGCCAAAGGAATAATCTAAATCAAGTAGTAGTAATTTTGAAGTAGATGGAAATAAAAATGAAAAACAGAAGAGAGTTTAATGGTGAAGAAAATTTGATCCCTTCATGTAGAGTAATTAAGAGAAGTAAGAGCCAGAAAGAATCAAGAATCAATGATATTAAGCCTCCTGTGAGAACACCGTAGACATAAAAATATCTGCAAAATGAAGACAGAATTGAAGAGATTGACTGAAATGGTTACGGTAAATCAGGAAAAAGCCTAATTACATCAAGTATATGTATATCAAGTATAGAAAGTTATACGGTGGGAAAGCGTGAAATACAATGAAGAAGGTTACAAGTAGATGATAAAGACTCAAGGAGAGACAATAAGATACATAGGTCGAGTTAGAGGCTGACAAGAAAAAAAGGATAAGGGTAAAAGATTTTCTAAGACATCGCTCAACAGATAGGATGGGGTGTTTGATAGAAAGTTGTAGTCCAAGAATGTGCAGGAGATACGGAATGAGAAAAGTAACATCAGTGCTGAAAAATCTATGAACAAAAGTTGATAATAAGCAGTCTATTATAGTGTCAATGTAAGGGTTTGCTTTGACTATTTCCTTATTTTCCCTTCACCATAAATCTAGAGAAAAAGTGTGCTAATATAAAGTAGCATTTAGTAAAGTTGAAACTCTGTCATTTTAAACACCTCATTATTTCTGAGTCCATAGGTAAGATCCTGAACAAAACTTGAGATAAAATAATGGTGTCAAGCCACAAACACTCCATGTATATATGTATGAAAACAGATATGTTCACAGTCTTGGCATTGGGAAGTTCTCAATCGGAGTACAGAAATTATCTTTCTTTATCCATTATGGCTCATATGAATAGATGAACTATGTGTTGTACCTCTGCATTTGCACCTTATAATTTTTTTATTTAAACTTAATTGAAGAAAGAGGAGCTAATTCATCTTTCCGTATTTTGCTTCAGAGTTGTAAATTAAATCTTCATTTCAAAAGTTGAGTAAATGCTATAATAAGTATTATTAAATTATATGTTGACCTATTTAAAAAGTTTAGAGCTTTGATTATTTTATATTAAAATTGATTTTTTACAGATTTTTTCTAATAAGTGATAAGAATAATAGTTAGAATAGTCATTTTAACAAATTCCTTACCATATGAGGGAATTCATTTTCCTGAGCAAGCTCATTTTCTTCTCCATCTCTAGGTTCTGCATATTTCCTTCTTGCAGAACATGCTGTTGTATAGTAATCACACCCTTGAAAAGTAAAACATTATATTTTTGTCATAAATAATTTTAGTAAAAGTAATAAAATCAGCGATTATATATTCTTAAAAGTATTTCTTCAATTCATATATTTATTAATCATTAACATATTTTAGGGGCTCTCAGATAGCCACATGGGCAGCATGTTTGATTTTGGCAAAAGCAGTTCTGGGTTTGATTCTCAATGCAAAATGGCCTCAATTGTTGAAGCACTTTTCACAACACTACTATTTTCATTTTAATACCATACACCATTAATGATAACTAAAAGTAAAATAGATATAAAGATGAAGAGTTAAAAAATGATTAGAATGAAATACATATAAGAAAACTTTGATCCTTCAAAGACATGAATTTTTCTTAAGTTTTCAATATAATTAGATATCCATAGTATAAATAATATTGGTGTGTTTTTTCACACTGAATGGAAACTATGAAATAAGAAGTTAAAGACTAAGAGTAATGTTTTTACAAAGGTGTGAGTAGAAAGGGCAATGATAAAGATATTGTGGAGGAAAAAGTAGATCAAACAATTCCTCAGGAAAAAATGGTTTAGTAATGTCTCCTGTCACTCATACTTTATAATCCATACATTTTTAATATAACCAAAAATGTAATCAAATATGTAATGTAAGCATCTTACTTGGCACAGATGCATATATAAATACGCTATTATTTGATTATATTCTTTTTAACCTGGTAAAGATACCATCTGATGATAGACATAAATTACAAATAATGTATAAAGAATTCTAATTACAAATAAAGCTTGTCTATCTATTCTAGAATAATCTTTCAAGGAACTGAACTAGTGAGCACAAGAGTTTTTATTTATAATTGAAAAGGAGAAGTTTCTCTTCTCTTTAATTGTGAAGATATAATTGGTGTAAATAGGACAGTAAATTAAGATCAAACATTCGATTACGAATAACTATTCTAAGGGAGTTGCCAAAATGTTTTACACAGCAACAAAGCAAGAAAATTATGCCTTATTTAAGGGGCTCTTTTTAATCCTTATAGTCAATCCTTTGTCCCTTGGTTTTTGGAGGAGATCACCGATAGTTCACTGAGAAGAATTACCGATAGTTATTCATTATTTATACTTGAGGAGAAGGAAATATTATTGTTGAATTTTATCAATGATGATACCTTTTTTAATTAAATTATATATCAATAATCACATGAGTAATATTTCTTAATTATTTGATTCGTTAAGTATGCTGAAAGGCAGCTTCAAGAGTGCAGTAATCTTCCGGTAAACCGGTTGAGAAGCTTTAAATCAAGTTAAATCAGGAGGAATAACGCGGGTAATGAAACCAAAACTCGCGTGGAATCCTCAAGGTGAAAGCTGAATGTCAACATTGAAAAATTATCGAGAAATTTCACTTCGCTAACATATTCAGGTAGGTACTGAAACACAGGAGATACTGAATATGTCCTGCCTTTACGTAGCGATCATCTTTAACCGTCACATTTAACTTTACCTGATGTGTCAACAGCGACATAAAGGGCGTTGTACAGCAGGGATTCCTCGTGAGTAAACGGGTCAAGGTTATATAGTCATTCACACCCACCGAGCTATCACCATCTGCCCCAACCGGTTCCTCAGCAATTTCCGAGTGCTGTGGTTTGAGATACAGTGTGAAACGACATGAACTATGGGTATCTAAGTGACGATCTCAGAATGAAACGCGGAACACCTCCTTTTCAGATTTAGAATATTTTCATAAACGTAAAAAGACCAACTGGTGGTACGATTTCCACCGCATAAAATGTCTCTATACATCATTTTGAAAAGAAACAAAGAAAAATTTACTTAACTATTATACCAGCGTAATAATAAAATCCCGGTGGTGACTTCTTTGTTATTTCATACTCGTTGTTCGTTTACTGCTGAAACTGCTATTGTTCTCTTTACAGATACATTTAATTATTGCCGCAAAGAATACGCAACATTCCATTAAATTATTATTTTTTGCACATTTATTCCTTCAAAGTTATATACTTCAGATACGCTATATGCCGATTTAAAGTGAAAATATAAAAAAAACAGAAAATTAAACTAAAAACAACAAAAATGACAAAATATAAAACAATATAATTAGACTCAGCGAGGAGAGCTTTGAGTTTTACTTTGCGTGAGTTCATACTCATCCCATACAAATTTCGATCGCAATGGATGAATAATGAGAACATACACCAAGTATTTCCGCCATTACACCTTTAAATCATAGATACGGTTTAATTCACGAATCATCGAAAAAATATCGTTTGAACCGCTTAGCGATGGATTCCATAAATAAAAACGCTTAGCCACGAATTCGATATATGAAATTTTCGCAGCAGTTTCCGTGTATCGTGCATAGATACCCATTTTTGTTTCAGTCTGTAAAAGTGGGAATAAGGACATTTTCTTCATTCCGTAAATATCTATCGTTATCTTTTCAGCGAGAGGAAAATGTTCACCTTGAATTTGAACCGCGAATGCGTATGCAATCTCCGTCGTGATTACGAGGAAATGATCTCAATTGTTGATGATTGCCATGCTTTGGCAAGAAACTGTTCAGGAAAGAAATAGCTATGTCCTAGGAGAAGCGGGAACTTAGAAATATTGAAATATTTTAATTATCTATCAAATATCGATGGTTTTTTATAGAAAATGATAAACAACCTTTCTATTGTTTGCAATCCATTTTTTCATTATTATCAAATTAATACTATATAATTCTTGAATATAATTATTATATTTTTATATAATTCTTGTATATTATTTTTATATAATTCTTGTATATTATTATATAATTATAATTATTATTATATAATTATAATTATTATTATATAATTATAATTATATAATTATTTTACATCATAATTTTAATATTTATATAATTGTTGTGTTTTTATTATCAACGGATTGTGATATCTATTGTTGTAACTGTTTTCATTTTTATCTAAAAGTATTAAATTTTAGGGGCTCGGAGAAGAATTGAGTTTTTAAAGATCGTATTTCATGGAAAGTAGCCTAGCTTATTTGTTATCTTATACCCCCATTCAAAGGCTCTGTAAATTCAATTAACCATTTAGGTAACTCTCTCCTGATTTTTGTAGGTCATTTCCTAATCGGTGCCGAGTAAACATGTGGACATGAACGATAATTATGAGGATTACTGGTGAGTTTCACACATAGTACGTCTGTTAAAGTAAGGAAGAAGCCAAGAACGAACACCGAATTCTAACACACGCTGAAAAGGCAGTTCACGGGAATAATAAGTAGATATATTCATTTCTATGTAAAGGAAATCTAACATAGGTGCATCTTCCATAATGACGGCAGCATAAAGTATGCCTCACTTACACCTCATAAATTTCTATCAATCAGAAAAATTATCCTTAGAAAAAGCCCCGGAAGTAAAATTTTGAACATCGAATATCCGGAAATGGTGACGGTTCAAAGTTCGTGCACCAAATCCTTGGTGTATCAAAGGATTGATTTGGTTTCGAACAACATGTTCTTGGGGGAAAAATTCCTGGTTGGTTTGTTTGCCCATACGCTTACGAAAGATATACGAGTATACTTACAAAGGAAAGACAACATATCGTATTATCAGGGACTCAATAATAGTTGATGACTGTTCTAGGGAGAGAAGGGAAATTTTCTTGCTGGCGGTTTAGGTAAACATCTAGCCTTAAAGTAGAAGCTTGGATGAATTTTTGAGCAGGATGAGGAATCGCCTTCCTTTTCAAGTGCATTCAGTTAGCTGAGAGCTTGAGTTATCAATTAAGTTACCAATATAAGATAATATAATTTACATGTTACGAAGGTAGATTTGCGCTATTTTTTCGAAGACCGATTCTTTTCCTATATTTTTCTGCAGTGGATGATTTATCGTGGGATTTTCCTTTCCAAAAACTATTGCAAATTCTTCTCCATATGATTTCTCCATCCATCCTAATTTTTTTAATAGATTTTTATTAAGTTTGACTATGAGTTTGGAGTGAATGAATAAACCCAATCTCATCATCATATTTACTAATATCAATTGATGTAATATTTACAAATATCTCAATATAAGACATAATTTAGTTATATACGTAAGAACACATTTGAAGTACTTCCAAGCTACACAATGATCTTCCCAACTCTATATTAGATCACGAAAGAACACATTTAAATACCCCATATACCATAGAACGAACAGCACAGCCGGTTCTTTTTTGTATGCTGCTTGGCAAAGAGATATGCTATCGGAATTATCGATGCTTGTATTGGATCACTATAACAGCGATATTTCATTAAAAGTATGTCAACTTCAGCGTGCACAAATGGTGCAGAATCAGGACAAACCTTCATAGGTGTAAAACCGTGTTTCTTCGACACCCATTATCACTGCTTAAAAGTAAAAATATTCAACTTATTACCAGTCCCCAAAAATCAAGAGTTGGCACCGCAAATCATTCCAGAGTTAGATGATAAAAACACATTCTTGATTATGTATTCTTTTCAGGTTTTTTACATTCTATGGCTGCTCAAAAAACCAATACATATAACGAAAATAATTTAACATATGAATTTAATTTTACGCAACGAATTTGTATAAAAAAATTGGCCTATGTAAGTGTATAATATATATTCGTATACATAGGTATAAAATATATATTTCTATATTTCGTATGAAATATTTATTAATATATAAATATATCTGGTGATTAAGAAGTAGATCATGGTCTATCTGTCCATTATTGAAGGACATTCGGTCGTTCGTGGCTAGTAATCCAAAAATCTTTCAAGTGAATTTTTTCTCTTCTAATATTAATCTTTACGTTAAATATGCGCTTAATTTAATTGACTGTATAGTTTCAACGCTTTAATAAAATACAAAATGTCTGAAAACAGGAAAATAAGATTATTAATAATTTTTGTTTCTACAAATACCAAATTTTGTTTATTTGGTCGAAAGTAGTCGAAAGAATGATATCAAAATCGATCGTAGAAGGAGATATTGTATTCGCATAAAATTCAGAATAATTCTTGAATCCTCGTTGGGAATATTTCCTCGATTATTTCGGAATCCATACACCTTTAACCTTGAAGCTTAATTTATTACCATAAGGTCATAAAATTGCTCCCACCACCTCGCTTCCACTTGAAAACTATTTCCCAACTTTCTAAAATCAATTGCGTCATCCCAAAAGAGTAGTTTCCAGCGAAGGTAAAGAGAATGACGACCTTCGGAATCGAGATTGCTTTGTTCGGGAATAGATGCCGCGACCTTAGAGTAGAAAGACGTTCACAGAGTTATTCAGCAAGGACTGACATCTAAAATGAAGGAATGGATTTCAGAAATCCTGAAAGCGCCTAAAGAGCAAATTCTTGTTTTATGAAAAGGATTTAATTAGAATTGTTGGTACTGTTTCATTTTCTTTTGAAAGCTCATAAATAAACAATTCAACTGAAATCAACATCAACAAGTGGTGAACAGAATTAAACACTTTATCGATTTAATCATTCATTTTTATAGTTATTTGACATTGATTTTTATATATTATACATTATATACATATATTATACATTATCTTCTAATTAAATAAATATATTTTTTCTGTTGAATATCCCGACATTTTGTTTCTATAGTTATTACTCAGGGAGTCAGGGATTCCTTGTAAAAAAAAGTCTTAATATCGAGAAAACATTACTGGAAAAGCTGGTAACGTATAGATGTATTTTCATAGTATATCACACTCACGGTAAACATTATTAGTAAACATTATCATAAAGCACACTAATGAAGGTATGGTGTAGCCTTGTGTTTGAAAATATTTTTATTCTCTAAAGTTAAACAAACGAATTTATCCGTGAAACTAACCGGTGGTTTACTGAAGGAAATCTGCAATCCCTGCTTGAAACTGGATAATACTGGTTATATAACGGAAAGAGCTAAGCGTGAAACCCCTCTGAGGATGTCTAATTCCCAACCTTTGCGTACAGCTGGACGTGACTCAATAGATTAAAAGAGCGCTTGGTTGAAACCATCTTTAATGGTCTTCCAGCGATTAACTCATATCCTGATAACATGGTTAACTGATTTGAAGAATAGAAATTATGAAAATTCTGCATTCCTGTTTTTAATCATAAAAAGTGATGGATTCAAGGCAAGCATGGTGAAAACGTAACTTCTGCCATTTTGCATGGCATTTTTTACCTACTCACAATTTACCACCAGCATGATAAAAAGAATATTTTCGGAGAAATTGATTATTTTCTTGCGTCATTCTTATCTCTGAGTTTATCAAAATCGATTAAAATTTATCGAATAATTCATTCAACCATTAATGCGCAGATCAGCGTTGAATAACAAAAACAACACAAAAATAGGCGACCGTTAGATTTATAACGAGTTTCCTTGCAGGTTATTGTTGTTGAAACGAGTTAATTAATTAAGTGAATTGATTGCTCTTTGTGTGGGACTTGGCGGGACAAAATATAAAGTAAAACGACATATATTCACCTCCTGATTTGATTATGACTCTGAGAGGCGATACTTTGTGTAATAAATCAATAGAGAAAGCGATTATAAACAACAAGGAATAATACATAGCTATGTAAAACCTTTCCTTTTCGGTGTTAAATAGTGATTAATCCGAAATGCACATTATTATTATGCAAAAGTTCTGTTCATTTTCTTCTGTTTACATTTCTTTTCTTAAACGGAAATTCACAACAGACAAAAGGAAATTCTCATACACACAAACATCCGCAACTATATTGCTTGGTTTCCAGGCACTGCTTAGGAAGAAACTAATCGGCAATTTGCCTCTATTTATACAAAACGAAACTAGATTCATCAACTCATTGATAGTAACTAATCCTCTGGTACCAAGGCGCCAGGCATTCTGAGCGCACTTATATGAATTAGTTTCGCGTGAGATCAGCGCATGAAGGAAATTCCTTACGCGTCTCAAATGTATGTTCGCGAGTTTTCCTTATAGCGTGACGAATACTTTGATCAGGAAATAAGATTTATGGGACGAAAATTGGCAGTCATTCAAATATATTTGAATCATCTCACTTTTCTATCTAACGATGGTTTTCCAGCCCAAGTAAACAATCCACTGGTCTCATATACTCACATTTCTTCGCAACTTTCCCCAGCTTATTTGGATCGTCAATTGTCGGATTCTTCGGCGGTTGGCTCGTCACTCTAAGGAGAGGACAGCATACCAATCTGACATCTTTTTCATAACCGCAGTAAACCGTGGGGTCGGGCGGTCCTTTCGGATGGTTTGCATCGCACTCCCTCTCCGTCAAGCATCTCCCCTCTTGAGTATCGTTGTATCGGCACCATTCAAACGCTGAAATTAAGTAAACAGAAAATTTGAAAGGCGCAAATGACGAAAAAATGACTCGTGCAAATGAAAAAGCAGATTTCATGTGGTGCTTACCGACAACGCCGTATGCTGGAGATATCAAAGCAGCAAATATACACAGAGTTCCGAATAGGCAAAGGGATTTCAGGAGACACGTCATTTCGCTAGCACTGACCTTTAGTGTCTTCTCCCGAAAGACTATACGTACACTAGCAGGTTATTGCCGCCAAGAGAGAGACCGCAAACAGGTTCCGGCCAAGGCTGCGTTTTGGTCAAATCTACCAAAGGAGGAAAAGATTTTGTATTACGTCAAAGTCTCAGCATCCGAGATGGAATAGGTGTTAATCGCTGGAAGAGTACCAGAGTCTTCTTTTTCCCCCACCATTGCAAGGCTGAAAGCTGAAAGCAAATCCCGTTTAAATTCTCTTTTTAATCGAAATGTAGATGTGGTTTTCACAATTTTAGAGTCCTTTCTTCAAAAATATTATCAGTAGATTTACGTGAATTTATCCCGAAAATGGTAATTTTATAGACATATGTGCGAATGATATTCTCGAAAAACTGTGGGAAAAAAATACACCCATTTTTAAAAGTCTTTTGAAAGCTCCTTCTTTTAGATTCCTTTATTTTTCTAGCCTTCATTCTGAATAATTAGCCTATATTTTGCATTTTTCTGATTTTTGGAATCACTCAAAAGTGATGTAATCCAGATTGAACGAGTTAAAGTTTAAATTATCCATTCTATAGACTTTTCAAACGAAGGATGCGGTTTTGCGCTTTGTACGTTTAGGCATGCAAAGGTGAACCTAATGATATCCAGCTATCGACTTTTTAGGCAGTGGTTAAAGCATCCGGGAAGTGGAAAACATAGGCCCAGTCAAGTCGTCATCTTTTTCACTTCCGTTTATTATTATTATAAACTTCAGGTAGGTAGTCTGCATATGTGCTCACGTAATATTTATAAAATAAAAACATAGTACCAACGTATGCACACAATACCGACATGATAGTTTTATACTTATACACATAAATTATATACAAATAGTAATACAAACATAATAATTCCTGGTATATAATAAATTTCTTGTTTTTTTTGTTTCAAGCCCTTGGTTTATCCTTGTGATTTCAATAATTGTTATATTTTTACTCTGGAACTATATACCTGAGCACTGATGTATTACGCTCATTTACTTTCTTGACCAACTAATTTTACCTGAGTCATTAATTCCTTTAGCCCTCAATTCCTTTGATTTCTCGCATTGTCCTTTCCCTTCGCCAGGAAAATACAGTCTCTAAATTCAGGACGAGTAACTCACAATCCTTTCCAACACTTATAGAAAGGTACCGCAGTGTGACGAACTTTTGGGATATTTTTTCGAATTTCAAGGTGTGAAGGGGATTCAACCAAAAATAGTTATCTTAATGAATTATTATTTAATTATTATCTAGAAATTAATTCTTTTCCTAAGCTCATGAGGTTATTGATTCTTATTTACTTTTCCAAATCAAAGAAACTGAAGGCAAAAATCAACCTTTAAATGGATTCCTTACGGAATGTCCTGTGGGCAGACCAAAACGCATGGAAGATGAATGTAAGCGTATTGTCTGGAAAATATTTAGTAAAAGAGAATATATTTACGTTTTCTACGTCTATCTCACGATATATGTACAACAAGGATACGTAACTAAAATCAAAATGTGATATATTAAAACTAAACATTTGATAGCAGAAGAAAATTTTTTAGAGTGAGTGACCCTTAAGACCAGTGGCACACTGATTCAGGGAATCCAAACCCCTTTATTCTGAAGACTATTTGTAATAAGTAGATGATGGCAGGTAAGAGAAAGACCGGAGGCTTTTTTAAACAATTATTTATATCCTTAAAAATTGTTTGATTATTTATCAGAGTCAATCTTAGCCAATAAATACGAAGAATCGATTCAAAATTATAAGTGATAACCTGAACTATTTTTCATCGATAAATTATTAATTAAGTTTTTAAAAAAATTACTTTTATCGAATTCTAAATACCTTATATTTAGAAAGATTTTAATCAATAAACAGTTGCTGATAATCTCTACTTGAGCAAATTTTTCAACAGTTTACAACTCGTAAATGCTTCCAATGCAAATCAGCAAGAAAGGGAGACAATTTTAATTATTCATTCATTGATCGATGATTCTGAACCCCAATTAAAAAAATCTGTGGTAATCGGCCAAAAATAAGCGTTCATGCCACCTTTAAGGTTATATATAATCATAAATTGAATCGCCCTTGCTAATTGTTAACTCTTTGAACTATTCTCTTCGGTCAGCTATGAAATTATGTTTTCTCAATTCAGCTCCGGTTCTTGATGCATATGCGTTCTAAAAACAATAATGGTGCTGTCTTAATTATTGACGATTTCTGACTTATCAACTCACATCATAACAATTTCAACAATAGTTTCCAATAATTTGACAATTATTGCAACTTAACGCTGTATTTGTTTTGATTTCACTACCATAATTGTCAACTTTTTCTCTCTCGACTATAACATATATCAAATCTCATTGTCGAACATTGTTACATTACGAAACGATACATATTTGATGAAAATCATTTACAGTTATTTGTCATTGTACTCAAGTACAATAACATTAGTAGATTTTTAAAATAACGTACAATTGTTATTTGTCATTGTACTCAAGTACAATAACATTAGTAGATTTTTAAAATAACGTACAATTATTTGCACAATAGCAGTGGTGCATTTTTAACTATGATGCAATCTAATAAATTTATGATGTTCTAGCGCTGACGCCCCATTAATAGATGCACTATGACTCAGTTGCTTCCTTTGCTTACTGTCTACATCCTGCCCTGGTTAGACCGCTTCCTATTTTGCTATTATTGCCGTGCCTTCAATTGGAAAATCCCTATGACACATTAAAAGGCGACGCATCCTGGGATACATTCTACTTGAATGAAGCACTGTTCAATTGAGACCAATGATGCCCCATTTTACAAAATACTCCGAGGAACATTTATACAGTTCGCTAAAATCATGAAAATTACTGCGGAATTTAACTTAATAACTTTAAATATGACATGAAACACGAAGAAAATAATTAATTATGCACTCCGTTGTTTGGAAATGATTGCTCTTAATTGCTTAATTAAAAATGTATCATTGGTTCAACTACCGTACTTATATCTATGAAAAATTGAAATGAATAATAATGATAAAAAAGAATAAACAAACTAAAATCGTTCAAGTTTTAGATAAGCGAATATTCTTGTCATTCCAGCGAATTTGCTATTTAACGTAAGAGTATTTTCACAGAATTAAAAGACTATTTACAGCAATTATTATTCCAAAACAAATATTTATATAAAGATGCTAATAAATAACTTTAAAAATAAAGTAATAATAATTAAGAATGCAGCTTAATTTGTCTGGATTTCCAACAACGCTGTCATTTTTAATTTTAAAACTATTGTTTATTTATCGTATTTTGAAAAACGTAGGATAATTCCTTATTCTAAGCCCCGATTTCTTGTTTTGCAGAAAATTTTAGACCTTAAAGTAATGACTTCACATTAAAAGGTTTCGTCTTTTGTGGTCCTTACCGCGTTAATCTTCGAATGTTGGAGCTTGATACAATGACCGAGAGATGGAAACAGAAAGCAATTTGGCTCTACCAAAGAAACGAGGAAAAATATGCAGAAGAAGGTGATGCAATCGACCGTCTTTTTTCCCCACATTATCTTTAAGGCGCCAGTTTATTTATACGCGTTACTCGTTAGAGTTGATGCATATCTTCATGTATGTGATATAAGGCATGACATATTGATTGCTCACGGATAAAAAATATCGAAAACTCTCTTTCTGCATTTCGTTCAAGTCTTCAGCTCTCTGCTATTTGTGAATTTGTCAGTGAAAATGTCGATCCTAATGTTTGAACCACAAATCTTTAGCTACCCAAAGCAATTGAGGCTTACTAGGCAAGATGAGAAGTGAGGTGGTTTGTTCCTATCTTTTGATATCTAGAAAGCCATAAGTGAAAAATTATGCATCACAACATCTCTATAATGTTACTCTACTTTAGCGAATCTTCTGCTGGCTTACAATGAGAAGATAGCAAAATTAAATGAATTATCCAACGTCATTCATACCTCAGTTTTTTCACGTCATCAGAATCTTTATAAAGTAAATGAAAGATATATTTTTTTGTATTTTGTACCGAATTACTAATGAAATATTCTATGCATCATTATATATTTCCTTTAGCTAAAATTTGTATAAGTACAGTAAAACCCGCTTAAGACGCTATCCCGTTGAATACCTAAGTTTTCTTTCGGTCCCTTGCACACTAAATACCTGGTAACATACCTCTTAAGACGCTCTGATACCACTGCGGATTTTTCCTGTCCCCAGATGCATTGTAACATACGAGTATTATCACCATCTCAATCGATGTACCGAAAATTTTATGCATTATTCTTCCCTAATAGAATATCTGTTAATAATATCTTCGTTGTTGAGTGAGGAGCAGCCAAAATTATGTAAAAAATAAAGATGCTCCGTTTGGCCGAAAAGCAGACTATTCTTAAAAAATATGACGAGAAGAAAACCTGTATTACACTGCAATGGTTTTCATACTCTCTATATACCCACAGCTGTGGCATGTAACAAACTAACGAAGATTCTCTTCTAACGAAGAATGTTTCTATCACTTGATTAAAATTATTAAGAATTAAAGATTATAAAAACCATTTCTTGTTGTTTTCTCTAAAAGAAGCAAGAATTTTTAATTTTTTGTTATAACACTATCCCGCATACTATTATGCGGTTTTGACTCAGTTCCCTGGAAATCGTCTCAACCAAGTATCTAAAAGAAGCGATTTACTGTATATTCATACTCATAAAAATACTCCAATAAACAATAAAAGTGTTTCTTTTTTCTGGTTAATTTCCATAATTGATTTGTTTATTACCGAATCGATGTATCTCATAGCTCGATTGTTTACTGTATTTTGAGTGGAAAATTTTTTGTATGTATTTAAAATAAATTTAGTATTTTGAGTTTTAGTTTCAGAATGATTGGATTAGATAAGCTTGTGCTTCGAGAAAGGAGCATTTAAATTGGAACAAATTTTAAAATATCTTTCATCTTTATGATTTATTGGAGTTGATTTTTGTCATTATACTTAGCCATCAGTATTATCGACGATGCATTCGTAGCAATCTTTTTACACCATTAAAATAAGATCTATCCCATACACAGCTTTCATATTATCACACCATGAAAAGGCTGAGACAAAAGTAAACGAAAGATACATTTTTATCTGTCTTTTATTAAAAGTATGAGAACGAGGAGTTGAAGCACAGAACGAATGTCTATGCTTATAATCAGTCTTTCTAAAAACATTTTCTCCGCATTCTCACGAGGAAGTATCGGTGATCTAATCAATACAGTTCATCTCAATGCCTTCAAGTAAATCTTTCAGAAATCGCCTCTAGTAGTATCTCTTCTTGGAATTTGGCGAGGTTTTCTCAATATAAATTACAAATGCTGGCAAGTTGCCCTCATTCTGCTGAAAACTGCAACCGGTATCGATTCTTCTACACGCTCATTCAGCGGTATTTGTCGTAGTATATTTCGATACAAAAACATTAAAACATCACACTGAGTTGTTACACGGTCGTCTTTTGTACAAAAATAATGTCAATGACTCAAAATGAATAATGAAGAGAAATAACGTGATAGAAATTACGTGAAAAATATATGAGATTGGTAGTAAATTGGTAATACATTATCCGAGTCTCAGAGTTTTCTTTTATACCAAGACATTCGAGTATCTTATATCACCGTGGTGTATTTATTATAAAATTATATATTTACATAATTATAGATCCGTGTATACCATGTCACTGACATCTGTCAGTGACAGTGAAATACATGGAAGGAATTTTTGAACATCAATTTCACGAATTTCCCTACAAAATAAAGAAAATATGGAATTAGAGGATTCATAAGAAGGGCAATGAGTTAAGACATTTCAATATTTTTCTACCAAAAAGGTTCTTGGTTCGACCCCTGACGACTAGAAAATCCTCTTACAAGAAATGCACGTGAAGATAATATCGATAGCAGAATCGTGTAATAAAAATTTATTAAAAGATGTATTAATGTAAAAAAGGAAGATCGAGAAATATGATAAAATGATGGGAAATATAAAAAGGTTATCGGAAAATGTATGCATGCAATGATAGGTGCTTATTTTAAAAAAGTGAATTGAGTTTTGTCATTTTCGACGGAGGAATTCACTAATGAAGTATAAAGAAGGAACAGACGCAGCGTATTTTCCTCTATGAATCCAAAATAGCTTCACATGAGGTGGCCTTCATGGGGATTTCCAAGCTCGGATACATAAAATCATGATCAATAGCTCTAAGTCGGTGCTTTCAGCTACAGATTTTATGTATTTTGAAATGTTTTTTTAGAAAGAGTAACGGATATTTTGTTTTGCCGCGCTTAAAGTGAAAAAGAAAGCATCCCAAGGTCCTCTGAGAGCCATGTGGGTAACGTGTTCCCTTTGGTGAGAGCGGTCCTGGGTTTAATCCCCGATGGGGAATGACCTCAACTGTGGAAACCCTCTTACAAATTACTGCTTTTAACTTGACAGCCACTTGTTCCGCCTGGTTAAACGACCATGGAGGCATTCGGACCACGATTTCGCTGTAAAATCTCACCCGCAAGTATGCGTCATATTTGCTAGAATGACGCAATTATGAAAATTAAAATACTAATCGCTAGAGTTGAATTTATCGGAAAGCTTTCGCTCATATTCTTATAGTACACAAGTAACGAAGTAATCTGAAAATGACTGTGGATGAATGATAAAAGTAAAGAAGACTAATTGCAGTATCGATGCGTGGGTTTGAAGGAAATCTTGCATTTTCACTTCTAATTATAAATGACAATATTGTTCAAAATTCGAATTTGATTAGGTGTTTGATTCGGTAAGTGATGCTTTGTTCATTTGTTTCTCGTAAATTTCCAAAAAAGTAGTTCGAATTTTCTTCGTCTCCTGCTTATCGTCGTCATCCGCTATAATAGCATTGCATATTTATAGTAAAGACATTCCTTAGAATAGATATAATTTGGCAGTAATAGTCACTTTGATTAGGAAATTAATTTTGGTTAGAAGCGTAATAACATAAAATTTCGAATTCATTATGTTATTATGATATCAAATGCAAGATAAAAATTTCATATGCAAATTGAAAACCAAAGCAAAGAAGAGCAACGGAAATATAATTCTCGCCATTAAAATAAATAAATATCCAGCCTTTTATTCGCGCTTTGCTAATGTTAATTAGGTTCGAATCGTCTTTGTAGAACAGAAAATAATTTGATAAACATCAAAATTTCGAATTTTCGCACACCCTTAAACATTTACAAATGTTATATCCAATTTAAAACATGAGCAACTTGATATTCGAAACTTCGAAATCTGGTTGCACAGCTCGAGAATATGAGTGAAATCTTCAATCCAAGCTTTCTTGTTTATTGTGTCGATGACACTGATTTCGTTATTTTCTAAGCGGAAATTTTTACCAATTATTTATTCAGTGTTGATTTCCTCTTTGTTGTCTAAACAGGTTATTATTTCCTTATAAATAATAAGGTATGTATAATAAGTGTCTATAGCAGCATGAATCTGTTACGGCAGCAAAATCCTCCCAAAAAATTATCGCACCTTTCAGTCACGGCGAAGTCACGCACGGATGTCACTGCCATTCTTGAAGGTGTGACGTCAAGTTTAGCAGACTCTATATAGACTAACAGTAAAAGAGAGTACGTGAGTCACGATATTAGCGGTCGAAGGTATTGCAGCTTTTCTTGTGTGCTATTACAGAACGCTGCGTGAAAATCTAATTCTCAAAAACATTATATATAAAACAATCAGTAATAAAAATGGGAATTTTTTTATCGATGATTACCGATTGATCGTTAATTTTATTAAATAAATTCATATTTATAATTTATTGTTTTACTATGAGTTCACCAGTTAATTACCGATATTTCTTACGGCCGATTTTTCAATTACAAAATTTTCACGAAAAAATGTCGAGCTAAACTTTACTGGAGATATACTGGGATACTACAATCATAATCAGCTTAACAATAAATATATACAGGAGGTATTTTATGTATTCATCTTGACCATGATTTTGACTTCGGCTAAACATTGTAATAAACTATTCAAACGTATCGGTTAAAATTTTAAATTATTTTAAATTGAAAATGTGCGTTTAGAAAACATTTTCCATCTATTAATTATTTTAATTAAAAAGAATCTAATAAAGCAATCGCAAAATGCGTGAAAAGGCAAAATTCAGAAGGAAATTTTGGGGTTGATTTTCGAACGAGATCGACCTGTGCACTATAAATATAGTAATAATATTACACAAGATGATATGATATTAATGCTATAATAGCAAGATAGCATAACATTTTAAGGGCATAATTGTAGGAAAGTTCGTCTTTCACTCTCTATGAGAATATTAATTTGACTTTAGTAGTCACGTTCTTCGACGATCCGGAAGTTGCAGATGATTGATGACTTCAAATCAATTTTCACCAATGTCGGATCAAATCGATTGGAGTATCCTTTGTCCAAAATGCTTGGGACCAAGGCAGTTTCAGAATCTAGAATCTTCCGATTTCTTAGAGCCGGCGGAGTTTAAGAGAAGTAAACCAAGGTCAGAGTTTTAAAATAATTACTTCTTATTTAAAAGAGGAAAACATGAATAAAATTTCAAGAAGTATGGAATGCAAACGTCTATATATTTATCAAATAAAGCTGATGGATCCAGAACAGAATCTTCTTGGGATAAAAATATAAATCCTATCGAATAGACTTTTTAAATATTTCCTTATGTGCCATTTGCCTTCCGAAGGTTATCGTGTTTCTTTCTTTATCTTATCTATTGAATATGGTATTACGGCCGTTATACATACCTATTATGGAAAGATATTCAAAACCACAGAAATGGATAATAAGTTAAAGATTTCAGAATATTTCGGATTTTGGAATTTCGAATTGGGGACATTAAGACAGTATTTCTAATCCCAAGTGAATTTTTGAACTTTAAACACTAAGGAAAAAACTCAAAGAGAGAAAAGATGCGTACGGAGATAACACAAAAAACTAAACGAAGGCAAAATAGCGCATTGATTATTTCATTGCGATTTATGCCTCGGTTCTTTCACTTTCTTTCGATGCCTCTGAATCGCATACAAACAACATGAAAGAGTAAACGGGTATAAAAGGACCTCTTTCTATCGCTGAGGAAGTACTCATTCTCCAAACATTGCCCTCCTTATCTGCTTCCGCTCATGTCCATAACTGTGGAACCGGAAGTATTCGTTTAAAATAACCGCCGATTAAAATGCGTGAGGCGGCTGTTGAAAATAAGCTGGGCCCAACCGCAGATTGTCACAAAAATATACATTTATATATCTCTTTTCCTTTTTTATCCCAATAGAAATGTATTCGTTTGATTCTCGGCTCCTAAATCAGAGCGGGCGAAGCAGGAAGGAACGTTTTTATTTGAAAAGTGCTTCTGGATGGTCAAACAACGGAATTCCTCATATGCCGCTGTCGTATATTTATCGATTCAATTGCATTCTGATTTAGATGTATATCCATAGACGCTACGCTGTATAGCTCTACGAAAATTGAAATAACAACTTTTATTTGCATCAGAATAAATGTAGTAAAATATAGTATATATCGAGGATTAATAATCCGAGGATTGGTATTTTCTTCAACCGTCATCGAGACAAGTCTATTTTATTTGCTCTCTAACCGGTCTGAGATTCTCGTTTCCACAGCCGTTGAACCTTTCTTATTTATCATAAGGATTGCATACAAAACAACTTTGCCACTTCCTCTGAAACTCCGAAAAACGCTAACCTAGTGAAGCTTACATGCCATACCTAGGGTCAAGACTCGTACGATAAAAAGAGGTCTGAGGTATCACTACACTGACCAGAATGTAGTGAATTATTTTGAAGTTTTAACTAATGTACAGTATTATAATATGGGGTCGTTCTTAAACGATATCACACATTGGGGGTGTGATTTTTTGTTACATGGGGCATGAGGGGTTTGCAAGCCAATGAAAAAGGACATTTATTCGAATGTTCTTAAAATGAATATCATACGATTCAATAATTTTAGATAGAGCTCCCAAATTTAAAATGAAATGCTTTCAGTGGCCAAGAAAATTTAATCCCAGAGCAATAGGATTTTTATATTTGATCATAATCCTAATGTAGTTATAATATATCTTATTGTTTTTTAAGTTTGCTAGATCTTACTTAATAGAAAATATGTAATAACTATATGAAACTTTATCTTAACAATTCACTGTTTCCCGTTTTAAGTTTACCACAGAAGCCTTGGAGTAAAAAAGAGAAATTGTGGTGTTTAGTTAAAAGGTGAAATGAGGCACCAAATGATATTTTGTGACGGGAAGATGGTGGTTCATCAATGTTAAAAATGTCGTTACATCATTTAAAGATAATCAAAGAAAATAAAAAGTAAAGTAAATCGTTTTTATGCAACTTCCACTTCATTCAAAACCAGAAGAAACGGCACAGATTTTAACATTTGCACAATATAGGGCAATTTTACACACACTAAGTTCCATCTTTGATTCCACTCATATCGACTTCAATTAGAAATGCATGTAAATTTAGCTTTTGATACTTCCAGGAAAAAAATCGAAATTGAATACTGTCGGAATAGATAACATTTTTCTCTGTTTTAACCCGAACACGATCGAGATAGAATTATAGGAATTACTTCTGCGGTAGCCATAGATTGCTCCCTAGAAGCCTCCGTCACAATTCTTCAATTTAGGAGATCTTTAATTTGTTTCCTCGCTTTTGATAAATTTTTCTAACCTCTCTCTTTGGATATGCCCGCTACACATTTATCAGAGAAAATTTGGCCCATGACCCAGATGTCTTGCCACCGATTTTCATTGGTTCCCTCT
This sequence comes from Pachydiplax longipennis, assembly GCA_036926295.1. Taxonomy (NCBI): domain Eukaryota; kingdom Metazoa; phylum Arthropoda; class Insecta; order Odonata; family Libellulidae; genus Pachydiplax; species Pachydiplax longipennis. The sequence continues at coordinate 1,570,684 of JAVFKF010000030.1, read as the reverse complement.
GACCCTTTCAAGGGGAAAAGTCTGTTTATCTAGTAACCCTAGCAACAATTATACAAAGAAAATTATTCATTTTTAACTTGGATAAATAAATACTTAAAAAATAAGTGTATAGATAGAAAATTTCATCCGTTTGTAATTATTTTATGCACATAATGTGCACTTTAGAGTCTTTCAGTAGTATACAATAATTATTTACTAGTACTTTTTTAATGCTCGAAAACATTCTGATAGATTTTTACTGTGGTTAATTTCACACTTCTCGACTATGATTCAGAGGACGATTTTCAAATTATCTTGGCGAACAAACTATCTGACATCACCAATGGGTTTCGTTCTCATTTTAGTAAATAATCTCACATTTTTATTATATTTTTATTATATAATCTCTAGGTTTGTCCCAAGATTCAAATTACTGAATGAAAGAAAGTGGCTGATACTGATAAATCACAGGTGTTTCATATTACTTTGTGCTTGGGTTAACAGCGTGAAATCGAAAGTATAAAATATTATAGTTCGTTACTAGGACTGGAATTCAACAACTGCAGCCATAAAATGTCACAATTAGGTGATAATTGTGAAGGCCGCTGTGTCATTGTTAGTGTGAGTTAATAGAAGCTTTTCCCTATGACGAGTAGAGAGTGGAATTCATCCATCCTTGAAATGGACTTCCTTCCTCGACCCACCTTTGCGTAGGAAGGTTCCGAGAAAACCGATTTTTCCTGTGAGCAGAATTTAGCTTAAGAGGGAAATTTTATCTCCGAAGTGTATTTCCGGGTTCGCTGATATGAGAGGATGTCGAATGAGATAAATACAGACAATAAAATATAGCTGATTCCGGTGATGCCCAAGTATAGCCTCAGAAACTGTTCCACACTATTTTTACATTCAATATTCCTACTAATAATTTTTAAACGATTTTAATTTTTAGGTAATTTCGAATTTTATTTGAAGTGCTAATTTCCTTGTGATTTATATTGTTTTCACTTTCTATGTATGTGATTTTTAGCAATTCGCCTAGAGATTTATTTCATTTGATGTAATTTTTGTTATAATACTGGTCTCCATATTTTATACAGAATCCCTTTGCATCTTTTAGCTTGTACTTTTAGTAAGTTTTTACAGGTTTTTCACCCTTGTGAAAATGGATTCTATCGATCTTCTCCTTTCTTAGTTGCTGTTTGATGTTGTCGCATTTGGTAAGCTGTCTTTAAATGAATTATTTATTGTTTCTAAATTCCTTTCTTTACTTCATTTTTTTAGCTGAATTTTCCTCTACAAACACACTGATGTGCCTTGCGATATTCGATTGAATATTACATCATTATGAAATGGAAGGGCCTCTGTTTAATGGCTCATTCTTTCCGCGAACGATATGTGATAATAACAAGCTGAAGAAGTAGCTCAAACATTCGGTGTTTACCCTCCCTGCCACACGCCGAAGGTGGCTTGCAGAATATTTATGTAGATGTAGTTTGTATGTATACTCCATCTCCTGTGTGAGCACCTGAGGATAGCAGGAGCTGAAACCAGTCGTGTTATTGTCCTTTTTAAAACTAGCGGAAGTTTAATAGTTTTATTTCTTGTATTTTTGTGAATAAAAATAATTTTCATATTTAAAATGAGATTCTACAAGTTTGAGCTTGAACTTATTGAGTTTCTCTGAAATTAAAACTATATATAAATAGCCCTCCGCGAAGTACAGACATTGCGTACCGTTAATCGTACAATAATCATAAGATTAATATAAGTTCTTATGAAGGTTAAACATGAGTTCCTATGATTGTGTGAGAGACGTACCAAATAGGTTTGGTCATCGAGAGGCTTTCAGTAGGAAAGCGAAATCCATTGCGAAACGCATTCGGGGAAAGTTCTCACGATTTCCCTTCTCGTGAATTTGGTTCCTTCCATTTGATTTTTACGCTACACGTTAATATCACATCGTGATTCGCTATCAAGATATTTCTCGTTGGTATCTCAATGAGTTGCAAATAAATATCGACCAGTTGAGAATTATTAGGCCAAAACTCTTAGGGCTCCAGTTTAGCTGACGGTGCCATCAACGGGTCAATGACATTTTCTTCTTCTCTTCTAGAACAATTTTGGAAAATCATATTCGATTTTTTGGGAAATGCTATCATTGGGAAAGTGACGAATGTAATTAATATTGGGGGTACATGCATACAACTTTATTTCAGACGAAACTGGGACTAAATAGTAACTTCTTACATTTAATCCGTTAATTATAAATAAAAATAATAAGGAAAACAAAGAAGTTTCAAGAAAAAGGAGAGAAAGAAGTCAAAAGGTAACATGATGAGAAAATAAATTCAGTTACGATTAAAATTAAATAATATTGCAATGAGACAGTGTATAATTGAGATTATAATAGTATCGGTTCCACAAAGAAAGGAAAAGAGAAATTAAGCAATGAATTTATAATAAAAATAAACATATTAAACACAAATTGGAGGAATTCAGGTTATAAATGTCTAAAAATAATAAGAGTAACTTGCGGAAAACGACTATGATAAATCTATGATAAAAGACAATAGTCATATCAAAGAAATGCCATTGACAAATAATTTTCATGATTCTTGCCGTAAAATGCTTGCTCATTCATTGCAGAATGTTAATGATTTTTCAAACTTAAATGCCAGATTGACTGTCTAAATTTGGTTTCTTAGAATCCGAGAAAAATCGAGGCTCTTGTGAGTACACACAGTCGTTGATGTAACGTCATCAATTGCGCAAGGTTTCATTAATCATCTTGAAGGACGTTGCTTGCCTTACCTGCTTCTGAGGCGGCTGAATCGCATTCATCATCATTATAATAAAAAGCTAATTGTTGCGGAAAGTATGATCAAAGTAAAGAATGCCCTTTTTGTCTCCTATTATTCTGGATTTCAGAGATTGAACACCGTGCAGGCGCTGGCGTCGACATTATCAATCGAAGTGAAATTCAGAGCATGTTCGTGACCGTTCTCTCCTTTGTTTGCTTTATTTATTATTCATTCTAATGGCATCGATCGGAGTTTCTTTCTTCGAAAAGTTGCACCGTCTGCAAAGGCGTTTCAACAACTCACGGATTAGGAATAGTCAACAAAGGGGCGATTAATAATGTGACTTAACGATTATGTACCTCGCTTCTTTCCAGGGATACAAGTTCTAATTGAAAGGTAGCACGAGTCTTATTAAGTATACCTGCTTGTTTCTCTGCAGCTTCTGTTTGTAATGCCATTAATGCCATGTTAGACATACTTTTCTTTCAGATTCAGCTGATTTTCGTGTATGATCACGAATACTCATTCATTCCTCTACAACCGCATGCATCATAAGTAGCTGAAACGAGATAACTATAGGAAAAAGAATTAAATTATGGTTGATATGATGCACAAACTCAACAGATTGGCGAGTGACTTTATGGTATTCCATAACAATGGAAGAAAAGAAAAAAGTTTTCACGAAGGAAACAAGTTCCTAATTTATTAAAAACAGGACTCTGTGAAATAGCAAAGATCACATAAGAGACTTGAAGATGACAATTATGCCCCGAAACGTTGCTTTTGATTCCTGTGTTCTGCGGTATTTTGAAGAGTTCTTTTCTTGATAAATTAGGAGCTAGTTTCCTTTATAATAAATGGTTTCTTTTTTAATTCTGCCATCATAATACAAAAACCGCATGCAGCCTACACAAGTTGTGATTTACATATTCAATACATGTGCAAGTCACTTTAAATCAAATCGAAGTGTATTAATCCAAATGCTTGATCATTAACGATAATTCCTTATAATTATGTTTTTTAGAAGTTATGAATGCTTGTTTGATTCGGAAGAAATGAATAGTCATTCACGACCACTATTTTCATTTCTGCCCATCACTAATGGAGGATCTTTTCTCCCGTGAATCGAATTACCTTCGCTCTAATTTGCATACCACCCGTGGCAGTCAGTAAATGTTCTATTTCAATTTAAGACGATCTGCTTCACTTAAACGTAATGCGTTAAAGCAAATAATAATCAGTAAATCAGTCGATAACAATTCATAGTCTCTTTGCATTTCTTCTCAATTTTTATCTTTCAGTTCCGTGAAATCTTGCGTATCTTATCAGTGAGCTTTTAAATGAGCTTTTCTTGTAGAAAGTATTGCCTCGTCATTGTGAATCGCATTCGAAGGATAGTTGGGGAAGGACTCCGTATTTTGCAAAAATATCTGCCTTTGGAAAGCACAAACAGAGTTTTAGTGCGGGTCTGCTTGATAAGCTGTGAAATGACTCATTGATTACGACGAGCCTCCGTTGCGCCATCACTCTCAGGGGGTCATCAAAATTAGCCATGATATCTTGTTATTCACCTTACATCAGGATTTCTAGCTTCTAGGCTAGATTCTAGCCACACTTCCCACTTTTCTAGGAGTAAGTGTGGCTTTCTTCATTTAGAAACATACGACGTATAAATTTCAAATGTAATAGAGTGAAGTGACATTTTCCGACATCGGATACTCGAGCAAATGTATGAAATGTCAGACTTTGCATATAGTCTTGATTTGGACGTCATTAGATCAATGCAAATTTTGCTCTATGCACAGGAATTAAATCGTAACAATGTATTATATTATTATTATTTTTAATATTATATTACTATTTACATTATAATTATACCAATATTATATTATTATCATTATCTTGTTATTATACTATGAAGAGGGGATCATGGAAAAGACCGCTTCATTAGACACGCTGAAAATACATCTCGTTTTCGCCGAGAAAATTCCATTTTTGGCCCTTCCGTTCCGTCGATGTGATCAATAAATAAATGTGTTATACATTCATTCCCTATCACTACAGTCTTCACCAAGGAAATCCTAACGATTTTTTATGTTATTAGGTCCCAGGTTTGACTTCAGATCTTTCATATTGACTTCAATAGAGTGAATTCTAATTTATATCTTATACTCCCAGGCCTTGTTTTCGCATATTTACGAATTCTTCTTTAAAAGAAGTATGTACTTTTCAGTGGTAAATCGCAGAGAGTTAAAATTTTCTGCATCAGTTAAACTGAGTGAGTTCAGCTCAGGCACGAGCTCAGCTTTATATTCTACAAAATATACCACCTACATTTTAATCTAATCGCCCCAAAGCTCACGGTAAGACGTTTTAGCACATAGAATAAGTACATTGTAGCAAAATTACACATTTTCTTCATTTTATCGTGAGAACTATTAAGTTCGTCCTCCAGTTGAAATTGTAACACGTTCGATAAAAATTAGTGACAATCCTTTAGTTTGACCCCCTCCAAGCGAAAATCCTGAATGTGCGATCGGTTCAGCTATAAGAAATACATATTCAAATTAAAGATTCATGCATAAACTTTTTTCGCTGTAAAGTTGACTATTCTTAGTATTGATATCCACAGAGGAAGGCGTTGAATTTTGGAAATCCATCACAAACGATGGCTTCCAAAGTGACGCTGTTTAACCAATTAAATTCATTAATTTATTTTGCGCTCAGGAACAAGGGCTTATTTATCTCCAGATAAGATATAATATTCTATAGTATAAAATAAAAATTAATAATAAAATATCTTTGGTTAAGATAAAAATGGAAAAATAAATCTATCAAACAACGTCTGTACTATAGCAAGCAAATATTGCTCAAGAAAAATCAAGCAAAAAAGTTGTCCCGTTTAGTACTGTTTCAGTGATATAAATGTCCCGCTTTTAACTTGATGGGATATGGCGAGCCTACCATTAATCCGCTTTCGCCACCAAAAGACTGCCCTCGAGTTTTATACAGTATACATTAAGAAGGGCCATCACCGAAATTAGGGTTTCCATACTGGAATCAGTCTAATCCGTAAAAGGAGCTAATGATGATGGTCGAAACTGCGTGTGAGATAAAGAATATCTTCGTTCGAGAAAGTCAATGAAAATATTTTCCTTTTTTCACTCTGCGTGACGAAGAGGTTGAGAAACAGATTAATTAAATTGCTGTAATAGTTTCACGAAATGAAAGACGCATCGAACTCAGCAAAAGGATGCTTATTAAAATACTTTCGCGAAGTTTATCTGCATGTGTAAATCTTTGAATAACGTGCTCAACGCACTCAAAAACTTCGTTAGGGCCTTCTTAAACAGTAATTGTGAGGGAAGAACTAATTATAACACCGAATGATTTCCATTGTTAATAACAGAACTTTTCCATGATAGTATTATGTTCAACTTCAGTATTTCGCATCGATTGTGAAATGGCAATCAAATTTTATTACACTTATTATCAGTGTTATGTACATAATCGATTATTTATTTTTGGTATTTAGATCTTTCGAACGACTAATTCATAAGTCCATTTTTTCACTTCACATGGCTCGGGTACTAGTTTCAGAGTAGAAAATAAATTCGTAAGAAATGAATGATTAAGGTTTGATACTTTAATGATTACTTTTTGAATACTTGCCCTAAATTTAGGATCAAAATACGTATGCTAAGGGAGTCATGTCTAAATCTGGAAATAGAGGAACATCCGTTCATAAACCTTTCTCCGGAAGAATGAACTCATCTTACGTAAATTTCCATTCGATCGCAAGAAACACGAGCGACAAGCGAAGCAAATATCCATCCAAACTTACTAATTGCTACATTTGCTCTTGCGTCTTGAAACCTCATTTAAGTCTCGCACCCTCGTTAGAGACCGAAAAGATAACATTCGGTTTGCATACTGTCATGCAGTCGTCTCTCACAGCACTATTGGTCCTGGGCAAACCAGTCTGTCGACAACCACTCATAGGATGAAATGTAAATTGTATGACACAAGGAGATAAAATAAACAAAGAAATACGAAATTAAATTAAAGAGGTAGATTACTTGGGTAGACACGATTACCAAGTGAAATATGTAAGACAAATAATCGATAATCTACACTCATTTTTAATAAAGCAATCGGAGAAAGTTTTTTAGCCTTTCCAAAAATGTTAAATAATTCACTAAAACTATGAGCAAAATGAATAACTTTAAGAATGAGAGAGTTTAGCCATAACGTAACGAGATGGGATTAGGCGATTGCCTGGTGTGAATATTTTTATGGTGGGGCCTATTTGAGTTCCGTGGACGCTACGGTAGTCGTGAAGGCATACCAGGAATCCTGAGAAATCTTACATAATAAGTGAAAAGTCATTTCCACACTATTTCAAGGTAATTGTAAATTATTATGTAAATTACATCTGTGTAACAGCAGCAGTTCACTTCTTGACCCACACTTTTCTCTTTCTTATACTTTCCTATTTCTTGAGAGTGAATATCAAACGCAATTACTTCGTTTGAATCAAAATCACCCATAAGAAAACACATCTACGTCAGTCGATGTTCAAAGCTAGATCGGCACTGACATTATATCGATCAATACTATAGATTAGTAAGAGACCCATTTCTTACCATATATTGCTTCAATTATATTGACCCTGTAAGGTAGCCCTTTTAAAGCTGAAGGACCGCGCATAGAATAAAGTCACGAACTTCCTTTTTGTGACGTGCATTTGGGCTAATGGCATGCCAAAAAAGATCATCAAAGCACATGGACGTCACTCTTTGCGAGACAAATTGCTAGGAAAAAGTCTTCTCAAGTGGGCGTGAACACTGAACGAACAGATTTCAATGCTTAGAAAATTGCACGTTCATGTAGGCAATGCATGTTCCTCTCGACGATTCAAAATATTATAAAATCATAAAAAAATCTGTAACTACTGCAAATTTCTATAGCCAGGTATTCTAACAAAAAAGATACGCGAGCTAACTTTTAGGTTCCGACGAGACGAAGTTCGTTTAACAGTTTGTTGAATAGAGGCCATCATTTTTATTATGTTACTTTCCATTCAAGCGTCGTTACTACGAGTTTTTCATACCCAAAAGGTATGATCTCGCCATTTCGGATGCGTCTAAGTTATACAGACTCTTAAATCTAATGAGGAAACATACCAAACTACACTGTGTGATTTCTTAACTAACTTTCCATGCACAAACAAGAATGTAGTACAGGGATAAATTTTACCTTTCGTAAGGCAAGGAGGAAAAAATGCTAAACTTTCCTTGTGATTCTCCAGAAAAGGAAAATGAGAAACATAGATACGATTGAAATACTTCGCAATACACCACTGGTTGCGAACGCTAAAGTAATGGAAATATACTGTTCCCGTTTATGAGAGGAAATGAAATACCTAGTATCGCTCAAGTAAATATGTAATCATTACTCAAGTTATACGATGGCCATCGGCCGAATTTTAATTGAACTGAATTTATGAGTCATAAGGTATGATTACTCAAAGATAGAGTTGTGCGAATTTTCGAGTGATATTGAATTAAGATTTTTTCGGTAAAAATTTCGAAACGAATAGATATTTGTGAAACTCGAATTAAATCATATCGAATATACATTTTAAGATGCGTAAAATTATGCTATTCGGGTCCCGTGGGACTTTTTTCATGTCTACTCTTTCTTGGGATTTTTCCTGGTTGCACGCCATCTCGTGTTAAGTCACCTTAACCCATTCCTTGCGTAAAATTATGTTTCCGTTATTCATTTTTTGTTCCGATTTTCAATGTTATACATAAAATTTGTATGGCTCATTTTATATAAGTACGCTTCTATACAAAATAATTTATCAATAATTATTTCTAAAGTTAAACAATTATATCACATCCTAAGAAATCCCTTATTATTAATTTGCAATGCTATTTGGTGGGCTCCCCGATAACTAAGTTGGCAGCGTGTTCGCCTTTGGTTGAAAGTGGTCCGGGTTCGATTTCCACATGGAGCCCATGTTTGTGAAATTACCTTAGCTGTCGAAAAACTATTAACAATAATACAAAAGCCATTTTAGAGGATGACGACGATAAGCAGAAGGCGAACAAAATGCCAGTTCTAGTTGGGGAATTTAACGAGAAACAAATGGACGAAGCATCCTGTATCGAATCGAATATTTAATCCAATAAATTACAATTTTGAATAATTTAGTCTATTCGACTCCAACCAAAGTCCAAAAGCACGATTCGCAATTCACTGCTCAAATTAAATATATTTCTACTGTAAATATATTCTAAATACATCGTCTAGGTTTCTCTGTTTTAGCAAAAATAAACATGCATATATTACTGAACAGACACCCGTATTTAATCTATTTTTATAGTATACCGATCATCCGTAAGTATGCACCGTTACATTTACCATTACTTCCAAGTTCAAGAATAACTCTCATAGATAATATAGAAGGCTACTCAGGTGGATAAATCCTTAACCTTTATAAAGAAATGCTAGCAAAAATTATTAATCTTACCTTGGATTGTGCGTGGCAGCATACTAAGAGTAATTTACTCAGTAAGTGATTTTCAAGGAAGTGACTGATCATCATGGAAGGTGTATATTTACTCTTCCACGTCACAAGAAATTGTGAGAAAAAAGTCTTTAAAAGAATTCGAGTAGTTTGCATGACTGGCTTCATTTATTCGACTGATCATCTAAGTAGATTTTCGAATGAAGAGATTGCTTTCTTTAATCAAAGGGAAAGTTATTTGTCCGAATGCCAAATGTGCGAAGGACACCGTGTGTGATTAAGGGCCGTGTGACTTTTTATGAGGTCAGTGACGTATCCTATTTAAAAAATTACAACCAGGAAAGCTAAACGAGTTAAAAATTATATCTGCTTCTTTGATAAATTTTGTTCGAAATACAAGCGCCTACAAGTAAAATTCTACATAACAAATTTATGAATAAACTACGATAGATCAAATATCGTTTGAACATCATCTGTAGAGTGATAGTATTTAATAATTTCAAGAAATTCTAAGATCTATTTGACTAACAGCAAAATATAATCGTAAACTCATTCGTCCATATTCCCGATGCACGGATTTTCCAGGATTAGAATTTCTGATAAGAAGATTGTATTTCTCTATACCAATTTTATATCTAAAATTGAAAAATTCAGTTTTTAATGAAGTTGATTCAAATTTATAGTAATTTGCAAGATATCTTTCATTTTATACACGAGTGATTTTTTTTCGAAAATTTTAAAGAGTCGATCAAACTCTCAACCAAATAATATCTTTTCTTATCAACAGTAAATGCAATGTATTTGAAATGTCAAATGAAGTTCCAGACTGGTCAGTCTAGAACTAGTCTTATAAATAAGGGATGAATTGAAAAAAGATGATTTCAACAATAGTATTGATTATTTAGTAGACCACCTTTAACGTGATAAATTTTGACGAAGTTCCGTCAGATTTCATCGAATTTAGGGTTCCTTAGAGCAGTGATTTTTATTGCAAAAATAAGCATGATGAATAAATTACCTTTCAAAAGATATTTATCTCGATTTTAACGCCCATATTAATGATATATATTGATTATAGTTGATTATGATTGAGTCAGGCTTATACGTAACTGCTTACTCGATTACGTACATGAAGACATCCTTGGCGATTTACGTCCCGGTAAACATTTAATTAATTGAGGAATTTCTGCAACTGCTCTGAAATATCTGCGACTTTATTTCGAAAGGTGATTGGCTACATATGAGTCGTCCGAAAGTAATGCGCGTGTAAAGGTCATCCTCACCAATTATAGCCTCTCGCGGTATTATTTATAGTTTGAGGCTAGTGCCATAAAAATAAAACCGTGATAAAGAGGAATAAAGCTCTTTAAAACTATCAGGTATCTTTCTTTTTCCGTAAACAGTCCCTTGACGACCACTATCATTGCTTTACTCGCTTACAACGTAAAAACAAGAGAATATGTAAAATAAAAGGCCTGTTTTCTTATCGTCAACTTCTAACGATTGAAGGTTATACAATTTAAAACGATTCGTAATCAAGGCCAGTCATCTACCAATGGGGACTCGGATGTAAATATCAAAGGAACTTCCTTCTCCACTTCCTCCTCTGACTATATAGTAAAAAAAAGTGAAGTCCATGGCGCGACATAGCTTTGAGGGATAAGGCCCGACGGGAGTGACACATGGTCAGCGCATTGACTCCCACGCCGCCGTAATCGGCTTTCCGAGATCCGCTATCGCTTTATTCAGATAGCTACCGATGTTCAGCACGATGCTGGTTGGTTCCCACCGGAAATCGAACACGGGATCGCTTACACTGAAGACGAATGCGTTGACCACAAGGCAATCTTGGAGCTTCTCTATTTATGCGATGGCTAATTTTAAATTAATAAAGAATATTGGTCGATACAAATTTTTTTGCAACTCCAGGATAATGCACGATGGACAATAATGCAGGACTGCACTGTAATGAACGATAAAAATATCTTCTTGACCTATAAAAAGTGTTACTCATAGGGCCATTAAGCTACTTTTCTGAGTATTACTCCACTCCTAGCATTCTGAGTGAGTGAGGAAAGCAAGGCAAACTGCCTTACTCATCACCTAGCCTTATAAGTCTCATTACCCATTCAAAGCTTTTGATAGCAAACAGTAATGGGATGAAGACCAAACCAGCCTTCTAGCTGAATATACTTACAAACTTTACTTTACAAACAATAGAAACTGATGAATTTGGTGCTGTTATTAAGACCAGGTGTTCATAATAAAAAGATATTTCATCATTCATCTCAACGTTTAAAGATCAAGAGCTAAATATATTTTCCGTCAAACTAAAAGGAAACCTCTCGGGGAAAAGTGGAGTCGTAAAAGCTCACCCTCTTCCTCCAACTTCAATTTTACTAATGATTTCTAGGCATCCAATAGAGAGATTATTCACGAAAAGTGCAAAAAGCTTTTAAGCAGGCAAAGGCATGCAAAACCGACATCAATCATTCATGCCGTTGATATGGCACCACTATCTAATACATGCCTTCGACTAACACAATTCCAGAGTCTATTGCATCTAACGGACTTAAAATATTGTATCCTTGTATTCTACTAATATATTTCAGCCCCCATATGCAACGCACAATGTTAGCTTTTATAAATGGTTAAAGGCAATTTCCATCATTCAAAGAGCTATTTGTTCTACTTGACAAATGTAAAACGTTGATAAATTAAGAAATATCAAAAGCAAGGCATTCCACTGTTCTTTCTTACCGCGAACTTTGTTATTAGACTTTTATTGAAAGAAATGGTGAAACTTCCAGTTTTACAATCTTATCTTAAGCTCTGGATGTTATCTTTAAATATGAGTTTTAAGATGTGCAAAAATTAAGTGCATTCTTTCTCACCTGTGTGAAAACTTAAAAGATATCGATTTTTTTAGAAGATAATGTTACAGAACATACATTATATTATATATTACAGAACATGTTACATTATATACAGAAGTAGGCGATCGACCCCCACTGATGATTTCTTAGAGCAAACGGTCTTTCTGAGATATGACGGAGAACAAATAGAGAACTGATAATGAAATTTCCACATTTACCGAATCATTTTTTCTGTGTTTTTTCATGATTACTTCAGTGCAAAAAAAAGAATGTACAAATGAAAATCTCAAATACATTTTTTTTCGGTAATGCGTCGGATCATCAGTTTGTCTTCCTCGAGAATCGTTATTAAGTAAAGAATAGGTGTGACGACCAAACTTCTCACCACCTTTCTGTCAAGCGATGGCGACAGTTATTCGAGCGTGATATTGTAGAAAATAGTATTTCCTATAGCCGTATAGTTTGCAGTAAGCAGTTGGATAGTAAGGATATATTTGTATGTTAAAAAATAAATCCAAATCGTTCTTCTTGACTAGAATGTCATAATATTGCAAATATGTAGGAAAGACCAGTTTTTGGTGTGTGGTCTGCGAACTTTTGGAGCTGATACCCTTTTATGAGCTCACGGAAATCGAAACAATATCTCGGATGGTATTGAACGTCTACTAACATAAAAAAATCTTACTTTATGTACATTAGCTGTTTCTGCTGCAGTATCTTGATAAATGGGATTATTATCATTTCTCTAATGATATAGTATAGAATAAAATTTATCTTTAATTTCTTTTCACCTCAATCTTGCTCCTGACTGTGATGATATGTAAGTCGCAGAGATATGAAGGATAAAATTCGATTTGATCTTTCTCCCCCTCAATTGTTTTTAGTATCAAATTGTGAAGTTGAGGTTTCAATCAGCCTTCGATCAGAATGATTTACGAGCATACTTCAATTACGCGTTTGATAGTTCGAATTCCCTGTTTAGAAGCCGGTAAATTTTGATTTGGAAGAATTTTGCTACTTTTCCTTTCAATTAACAACATTTGTGTTCATAGCCACTAAAAATGTACTTAATTCGATCATAATGCATCAATCTTTTATTAGAATCTCAAACAATCAATGATGGTAATATTTTCCATTTCAACAGCAACTCACTTCAGATTCCGATAAAGAAAAAGTCAGTAAATAATTCTAGAATGGCAAAATATGGAAATAATTCTTAGAATGTTGGCGTGAAGAGGGAAAACGTTTGAGAATTAAACAATGAATCGCAAGAGACAATCCGGGGCATTTTAAATCCATTCGATGCTTTAGAGGAAAAGCTAGAAATAACGATGGCTGCATTGAGAGATGAAACTTAACTCCTTCTTAGTTTGATTACGACACAGAATGCAGGCAGACTTCCAGGAAAGAAGCGAAACGTGTTGGTGATTCAGCCGATGCATTCGCTCATTTTCAAAAGAGCTGCTCGTGATTATAAAGCGGAATTGGTTATGACAACTATTTCCTCAAGTGATAATGCAGTCATTCTGATACGAAAATTATATCTCAAAAGAAAAATTAATGATGACTAATGAAAAATCAGACGTATGCTCTGTCGAATGGATAGAAATCTAAAATGATTAATGATGTCATTTTTTATTCTAATATTACTTTTAGCGATTCGCTGAGCTCATGCATTTCCCTCTTGGAAACAATTTCAATAATTAATTAAATTAGTGATTCGTTCGAAAAAAGACTTCTTTGGTGTTTAACCGATGTATTCAAACATTTGGACGCGGGCAGCTTTCATGGTTTCCGGTAAATTAAAAGCTTACAGGCTGTAGGCTATTAAGCTTTCACTATTTCTATTTGATCATTGCCTTGTATATTTTATGCATACTCACATTACTTTTTCTATACGTGCAATATTTATTCTTTTTTCTTTTTATAAGCACTGTCCTTATTTATAAATGCCATAGAATACCAGCTAAGCTTTGCTGTAATTTTAGAAACCTTCTTTCAAGCAGCGGTATATAGCAAGCAGGTCAATTTTCCATACTTGTGCATTTGGGCTACCTCAGGAAACTACTTTTTTGCAAAGGTTATAATGAGAAATTCAAGGTATGAAACTCTGATGGTAATAGAACTTATGTGTTATCACTCCACTGCACTTACTTTCATAAGCACAATATTATATAGAGAATGGCAGCGCTTTAATTAATTTTGTTACCTATTTCGTCATACATCGACCTATGATAAAACGCAAATTTATTGTTGCTTAATAAATGAAATATTATTAAAAATGAGTTTTATGACAATAGGAACCATGAAGAAAGGAATTATTATGAAGATGTGCCCCAGAACGAACTGTTGCGGTACACTTTCATATTCGAAAGCTTAAGGTTTTAAACATCTTCCATGCAATTTCCAGTTTGTTTCTTGATATAAATAAATAATAATGGAACATTAGAACCCAGAGGCTCTCTTCTTTTAATAATGTATCGAAATTTCTCATTCAAAAGTAATATTCAACAGCATTTAATATCGGTAAAAAATTAAAATAATTGCATGTTTGAAAGCCAGAACTTTATTAATTACCTCGTCGACATAATGTTACGACATTTTACGAATTCCGAACAATTCAATTCGAATACAGACCGAATAATCTATATACCACGAGGTTATTCACTAGAGCTGAATATAAATTCTGTGCACTAAGAGGTTTATCACAGAAGAAAATCTGGTCTAAATGATTAACTTCAAGTATATATTCCTACTCTTCATTTCTTGACATTGAAATAATCCAGGAAATGGAAAGCAGTGTTCAGCTACCAATACGAGATGTTAGCTGTGAAAGGACAGTAGAGGATGAAATGGAATGCTGAGAGATGGCCGTTATTTCCTCCAAGCTGGAATGTTGAGCAGCTTTTACTCCTTCATTGAGCCAAAGTTTCTAGCGTGCCATCGGAAACGGAGTCTTGCATAATATAAACAGGTTACGTATTTTTGGAAATGACGCTGTAACTTCTAAGGTTATCAGGACTCAAGAATTGACCACTTGACCGCAAGGAAAAACTAGCCTAGAAACTTCTTACGTCGGTAAATGATTCTCTTTGTCGTTCCTCAGCACTTGATCTTGCATAATCAGTAAACGCTCTATTTCAAGTCCTCACTTCCTTTAACCGGCGGAATACTGAATTTCACAGCCTTTACATTATTTTAATCTTATTCCCAGCAGTATTTCACACACTTGGAACTACAAGGATACTTATAAATGTAAATTAACACACGTAAGTTTAAATTACAAAAATAAACAATTATAAATAATAATAAGTTAATGATATGTGTATACGAAATTTCACTGACTATATAAAATTATAAAATATTAGCGGCTCGCGGGGTGAAAATCTAAATCTAAAAATTAATCTTCCGTAATTTTACAGCTCTTTTTAAAAAACACAATCATGGGAAATAATGTACGATCTCACAATAGCATAATTTCCTACTCACCAAAGAAATTTAATGTCGTCCTTCGCATCGCGTGTTGGAATTAAAACAGAATCGAATTCACCCTCATCCACATTCTACTTGAATAAAAAGTAATAAAACTTCAAAAATGCACCATCGGTAAACAGTAACGTTGCTAACAACAAGATGTCGGTTGCTACAACAATACTTCGATGTTACTTTCTAGGCAGTGGCGATTTGATACTCGAGCATCGCATTGCGAAGTCTGTTGTTAGAATGGAATAATTTATTGGTAGAGAAGATGGTTATTGGCGTTCGGCCATGAGGTAGGTATCATTATGTTCATTTACTGAATTAAGCAAAATAGTCGTTTACAGCTCTATAATCCGACCACTCAATACTACCACATGTTCGGTTTTCCGGAATGTTTGGGTCTCATCGCAAGCGTGGAAGAAAGATTAACGTTAATGCATCCCCTTAGATTGAATCGAAACAATTGATTTCAGAAATAAAATTAGTACGTAGAGTCCATTTATGTATTGTATGACAAGAAACAGCTCTTATTGCACATGTCATAATGTATAACTGATTTAGAGCAGGGAAACATCAACCAACCTAAACTGGATGAAAGATGCATTAATGAGGTTTGAAGTAGAATAGCATTAAGAAAGAAGCTTCTACAAATAACAAGGAACTGAATGAGCAAGGATGAAGGAATTGAAATATTTTAGATAATGATTTAGATCCAAAGAAAGGGTATACGAAAGATTGCAGACCTCTAAAATACGGCATATGAATAATTGAGTTGACAGAAAAACTGTGAAGAATTAAAATTAATAGAGAGGAAAGTTTTTGAAAATAAATGAAGAAGAGGAATGGAAATGGATAAGCTTAAATATTAGAAGGGTGTAGACTGATGAGAATTAATTGAAAGTAAAGAATGCAAGTAAACATACCGATGATAATAAGGAGGAAAAAGTTGATGCATGAGATCAGTTGCGGTTAATGGTAGTTATGGCTAGGGGTGGATCTAGAATTTGCCAAAAGGACGAGCTTGCCCAAGGAAGACGATAAAAGACAATGTCCTTATAAATCTCCAGTTAACTTCTAAAATGCCATTTTGTCGTGATAAATGTATTAGATGCATAGCGACCGGGGAAAAATTTTAGTTCAAGCAAGCAAATTGCTAGTGTTATTAAGTTATAAAAGTGGGGTAATCACCCCTCTGAATCCACCATTACTAATGGCAGAGTAATTTCTGAAGCCTGCTTGCGGACTAAAAAAGTATTCAAAAGAGAAAAAGGTGAATTTTTTTTACTTCTTTATGGACATTCTCAAGCTTTTCTCCTTTGATTTTCTCAGGCGAAAATCGATTTTGTTTCGAATTTCTTCATTTAACTCTATTTTATTCTCATAATCTTTAATTACCATAGCAATTTTTAGCGAATACAATAATATAATTCGTATTAAATCTAGCTAGCGTTTATAGCTCAAAATTAAAGTTCAAACGTGCGAGGATGCATAGGTCGAGGAAATAATGTCTAGAAATTTAAACCCCGCATAAACTTCCACTTTGCGTCCCCATGAAAAAATTTGGGCCCTGGACACGTGCCCATTTGTCCTTTAATACGGTCCCATCAATAAGTGAAGTGCGTTGAGTTGTGGAGCATATGAACCCACAGAAAGGTTTCCAGTGGTTACGTAACCTCCTTTCGTGTTTGAACATGTTCACAAAATCACTGGGAGAGCTCCGCCCGTTTGGAATCGGGGGACAAAATTCTCCCGATTCCCAGTGTCCCACAATTAGATTAGAGGTGAGGGCGTAAATCATGCGCATAGACGCTCCTGAAGATAAGATAAGGTCGTTCGAAGTCGAAAACTTTGGAAGGGAAAGATTCCCAAGCGCCTTTCTATCAATGGCGTCGGTTTTGGTTAATCACCGTTTTTATCGTCTTTCTTATATCTTTCAGGATTTCATTTCGAATTGTATGGATTCCTCAGCGGTTAAACGAGCGCTAAGAAAAGAGCGCGAGCGCTTGTTTATCCTAACACGTTACCATAGATACCGCCGATGCGACTCCGCGAGATAGCAATGAAGTCCAAAAACAGTAAAAATCGCTTAAGGTGCTCTTGAAAACTACGCTACGACAGAGATAGTGACTCAGAGTGACGACCTTTTACTTCTTACTCATGGAAAAGCAAGGTTCTTTTTCCTCTTTAAATACGAAGTGAATTTCGCGGAACAATAAGGTAAATTTGCAGCATCGACTTTGATTGTTTTTCCGCCTTTATGCAACTCGCTGTCTTTCCCTAATTTATTATTATTTTCTCCGATTTTGAAAATCTAAATATTGATTTATATTTATAAATATTTCTCCCCAACTCTCGCATGATAAGGGACCTATATGGGACTTCTGTGGAATTGCTCGGCGGGAGATAGGAGGGAGCGAGCTAATTAGATGTTACGACCAATTATTATAACTAATATATTTAAATATTAGAACTGTTGAAAACGAACTGTAGCTCAAGGTTAATGCTGTTCTTTCCCCCGAGAGTTTACACGGCGTAGGGATAACATGCATCCTTCATAGAAGTTTGTCTTGATTATATAATGCTCCTCAATAGTAATAATTACCAATGTTTTGAGAGTATTTGAAAAATCTAAAAAATAAACTGCGTATACGCATATTAGGCAGATTTTCAACAGCAGATTAAATGTGAAGCGGCAGAAATTCAGACGATAAATATTGTCTCGAAAAACAAAATATATCATGATTGCTTGACTCTTCGGGAACCAAAATTGTAACTATTCAATTACCAGCAACCCTAATACATAATCCATCATAAAATGGTCACCAATTATGTCTTTCTAAACAAAACGTAAGTCTCTTTTGTTTTGGTTAGCCCAACACCTTTTAAATGGCCTCAAACTCGATGTTAAAAAAATGAAAACATGTAGTATGGGTGGAGAGAGGATACAGAGAGGAGTAAAGGCTGGATTAGTATGTTTGATGACAGGGAGATAACAGTTGAATGATTTCATCACGAAAGCTCTTGACCGACGAGAATCAGATGTGGTATTATTACTACAACTGAGCTTTATCTGAAAAGTTGATTAAACTTAAGTTGAAAAGTTAAGTTTGATCGACTTTATGCTTTCTTCCCATGTAAGTTTTACTACATTATGCCCTGATAGGTACCTCAGCTGTCGAAGACAATTCGTAACAGAGTCGCTTTCGTTAATCGAAATCTTTCTTAAATTTGTTGTATGTACATAATATAGCTAGAGGCTATGTTCTGTGATTCGACTTAATCTCTTTCATAGTATAAATAAAGAATATACTAAAGAATTATAATTCAAGCTTATTGGCTTACAAGGACCAGATGAATGCAGTTATATACGTATATTTTTAAGAAAGCTACTTTAATCACTGACGGAGGAGCTTACTAGCAGAAATATATTATTATTACCATAATTGTTTGGCTAATAATATGCATATTACCGTATAGTGACCTTTGAATATTGTTAAACAAACAAATTCAAGAATAAAGGATTTATAGAGAGGATGATCATTGATAGATACAACATTGGAATCGAGGATTAAAGTACTCCACCGGATTTGTCAATGGAAAATATCGAAAAACAAAATATCTAACTCTTCTTTACCTCCACTACCTATGATTCAATCACTCTCAGTTTCGGCTTGCAAGGCGCCCATTACTTGTAAAACACAGATTGTAATTAAAAATGATGGCGGAGCTTATGAATATGCGTTGTCATATGTACGATTTTGTATTGTCAATGGTAAATTTCGCAGCCCTCGGAATCTTGATTCTGTATCGTTGACGCAATTTATTGTTTTGTCTAGTATATATAGTATGTACATTCTTCTTACGTATACCGTCTCTCTTCTTAAAGTAACTGATAGCGAGCAACTCGCGTTAATTTTTAATTTGCGCTGTAATTGACTGTTTCCGTTTCGTGGTCGCTCGGTCCGGCATTGTTCTCAGAATGCGATTGCTTAAATCACTTCCTCAAAAATGTAGAAACATCGGGCTGTTCTGCGGATATTCGCGATTGGTTTGTTGGCTAAGAAAACAGGTCCTTTATAAAAATGCTCCTTTGAGACACGAGAATTTCAAAACCAGGAGAATATTAGCGCCAGAGCAAATTTAACACGCAATATAAGTATTAATTTTGGAAAGTGCTTCGACAGCTGATGACATATCACATGTGGGCCCCAAGCGGGAAGTGACCGTTTTTACCAAAGATAAACGTTGCCCACTTGGCTATCTAGAGTCCTATAGGCAATGTCAATTGGGAATCTCAAAGTCTAATGAACAGTATAGCGAGTACTTTAGGATGGACTACTATTCCACTTGATGGGAAATGTGCCTAGCAACTATTATAGAATGACAAAGCTACGTGTGACTTGCACTTGTTGATAAATAAAAGACTATAAAACCTTTTCTCGTGCGTTAATGGAATGCTTAACAACAGGCTGTGAAGGTTAAATAAATTCTTGCTGAGGGTCAAGGATTCCCTTCCCTACTCAAGAAGTTTTAGTGAAACCCACTCGTGGAAAATAGAATAGTTCAGCTCTCGTACAATTCGACAACCAAGATTGGAGAGGACTTGTATATAAATAGAGATCGGTCGTATTAAATCAATGTTTCCTTAACTTTTTTAGGCTACTGCCCCAAACCATCGTCTATAAAACAATTATTATCTGAACAAATCCGGAGGGTAACAAAATCAGAATAAAAACTTCTAAAATATCTGATAAATCACTAAATGGTGATTTTCTTATGCTTCATCTAGAACCCATTGATATTCAGATGAAAAGATTTTCGGCATTGGGGTAAAATTATCTTCCGACAAGAGTTAAGTGTCCCCCAGGCGGCATTTCCCACCTTCGGGACCACTGTGGTATAATATAAACTGTCACGTAGTTAAGGATTTAACCATTAACTATGATTCTTTTTTTATTGACATTTCCACACCAAACCAAAAACAGAATTAAATGTAAAGAATATGTATGCTCAGGGCATCGAAAAAAGATATTTTTCGTTCTGATTCAACGATAATTCTGATGAAATTTCGGTTCAGTTCCGGTTTTGTTCCTACCAAGGTCGAACCGTATTTTTTTCGCTCCGTACACTATAATATAATATCCTTCTGAAAGATTGTTCAGTAAACTATGCATTATTGGGAATCAAAAATTGTAACGGAATGAATAGCTGTTTTTGGCTCAAGAATTTCAACTCTATCACTTCTGGTTCGGTTTCCTCTTTGGTTTTGGCTTCCGGTTCTTTCCTAATCAATAACTACGAGGGGGGACCCAAAAATAAGAGAAATTTCATTAAAACTTTTTTATTTCTCAATATTTTTACACTAAATTTTTATCACCTTCAAAGTACTCTCCATTAACCAATATACATTTGTCTAAACGTTTTTCCCATTGATTAAAACAGCTCTGGAACTCACATAATGGGATGTCTTTTAACCCCTCCAGCGATTTTTGTTTCACTTCTTCCACAGTCCCAAAACGTTTTCCTTTCATGTTCTTTTTGAGCCTAGGGAACAAAAAGAAGTCACAGGGGGCAGGTCAGGTGAGTACGGCGGGTGAGTAATCGGTGTCATTCCGTTTTTACTCAAAAACTGCCTCACAGACAACGCAGTGTAAGCCAAATTTGGCTGCAACTCTTCTCATGCGCAAATCCTCTGAATTGAACTCCATGACATGCCAGAAATATTAGAGAGCTCATCAATTGTTCGGCGACGATCTTCACGGACTAGGGTGTTGATTTTTTCAACGTTGTCGTCAGTTCTTGAAGTTGAGGGGCGCCCGGAACGAGGTTGATCTTCAATCGTCATTTCGCCCCTTTTAAACCGCGAAAACCAGTCGTAGACCCGAGCTTGACTCAAAGCATCAACCTTGTAAGCTGTGTGAAGCATTAAAAGAGTTTCCGCAGCCGTTTTCCCCATCAGAAAACAAAATTTTACCGCCGCGCGTTGCTCTCGAGCGTCAGCCATCTCACGTTTTCGCCACATGGGAAAAAGTTACTTTGATAAAAGAAATGCTGCGCACAAACAGTTGCTCTCACGGCGACGAAACGTTGCATACTGACTCATGAGAGTTCCCGCCAAAATACCCTACCAACCAGAACTCGGTCCCCTGACGTTCCTCCCCTCCACAGCCCGGTTCTCGTTACTTTTGGGTCCCCCACGTATAAGTAGGATTACTTTTTTTAATTCTCAAATTGAGATTTACCATTCGAATCGAAGAAATATAATCCGTCATTGTTCAGTAATACCATCAAGCGTGCTATGTTAATTTTCCAAAACGAATATTACAATAATCAGTTACTGTGCATATGCTTCGAAAGCCACCACTGATTCATGCAAAATGACCTCAGCTGTCGAGCCACCTTCATAAATGCTATGCAATCTACTACTTTCTATGAGAGACGACTTCGACGAGTATTTGGTTTTCAAAGATGGTTTACGAAAAATTCAAAGTTGTAATTAAAGCTGATGAAGATTCGTGAAAAATCTGATTACCCCAGGTTCCTCCGCGACCCGCTTAATACTTTTTACCACTGACAGGCACTGAAATGCAATTCTCGGTAATGTCATCCGTGTGCAACAATTCTAGCGCGCCTTCAAACTGCATTTGAGGTACGAGTGGGGCGGATAGAGTACATATTGATATAAAGTTTAACTTTACCATACATTCGATAACATACTGATACCCATACCTGAGTGGAATCCCGGATAACCGAGTGGGTAGCGCGAACCTCATAGGTAAGAGCGATTCCCGCTGAGAGCCAATCAGTGCGAAGTGGCCTCGGCTATTGAATCACTCTTAATAGTAACACCAACCTGATTAAAACTTCACGTGATATTAAACTATTGAGCCTTGTTTTTTTTCGATTATATAAATTGAAATGCCCTAAGTTGAAACTAAATTAGGATATCTCACCGCACTTCAGCAGCGTATACCCAATAATTCAACAGAGATTACATCAGACATCAGTATCATGCGTAGTGAAAGATGAAATTTACTTGAGGGCTCCATATGGTTCAACTAAGTACGATAGGTAATGCCAAAATGTTGCTACGATAAAACAGTAGACATCTCCCCAATGCAGGTTTTGAATTAAAATTAGAAATGAAATTGACGAATTTTTCTGCATTTCAACAAACTTCCCGCGAATTCGAATCGAAACAATATCCGATGATAAAAATCCAGGCGTTTTGGAGGGGTTTCTCTTTCGTCTTAGGGCAAAATGAATAATTGAGTTAGCTCCCCCTCAATCGTTGCCTCTGAGCCTGATAACCAAATAACAACGATTTATATCATAATGAGGTAAATAGAAACTAAGTTGTGGATGTCAAATAAATTTATGAGAGTATATTTGCAGATATTCAGTGTGAAGTGTAAAAGAGGACAATCCTAAGAACATTCTTTTAAGAGCTAATTTCTCCCAGAACAGAATATAACAATCGTTGAATGTCTACCATTTATACCCCATGCAATATGGCGAGTTACAGGATATGGAAACAGATTTAATATTCCATGAAGAAACTAAATAAAAAAATTCTTCAATAGCCTTTTAATATAAATTATTTCGAAAAAGGATTGGCATCCTTAAATCTTTGCATTAAAGTTTCAACTCCTCTAACTTTTCCGACAATAATAAAATTCTTCTCCCATATATGTGATTCAGAGTAATTACTCAATTACTATTACCTTTACTGATTATTATTATAAGTAAATGCATATTCTGTCACCTAGGGCGGACAAAGATAACTTAATAAAGCATAAGATTGCATGCTGCAAACGGAACATCAGAGAAAAAGCAAATTATTCCAGAGTTATTAAATCCAGCTTAAGAGATTCTACAATTTGTAAAATATTTACTTTCTACTGAAGACATGTTAATTTGATTTCCTTGATTATACGATTCACTTGCATCTAAAAATAGGCTGGCAAGTTTGCGGCGAAATCAATTATCTCATATATTAATGAAACATGACTGAAAACTTCTAATCTGCACTTAAAAATTTGTGATTATCCCAAGGACAACTTCAGATGATATTGATATACCATATTATTTGGCCAGACTTTTATCAGTAAAAATGATAATTCCATTAAACGCCCTGAAAAAATTTACTCTAGATATGAACCCTTGTTGTATCACCATCGCTATGGCAATGAAGTTAGGCATGTTTCGTTTTATTTTGGTAATTCAATGAAAGTTCCTTCGGGTAGAACAACAAGCACAAAATTATGTCAATTGTTAACAAGATTTTTGCTTAACAATTTCATCATTTAGACAGCACAGCAGGGTCAATTATATTTGTTTGAAAGAGTATAGGAACAACATAGACACTATACATTGAAACAAAAATAATTTCTCTACCAAAAGTACACTAAAGATATGATCCAAACCCTTAGGCCTTTAATACAGTTTCACATTATCCAAATAATTTTGCTATTTTCCCTGCTTAACGATGTTTGTTCTTGTAACATTGTTAATAGTACTTCGACAACTGAAGTCATTTCACATACAGGAATCAAACCTGGGACCTCTTTCACCATAATCAAACATGGTGCCCACACTGCTATCCCTTATTTTTAATCACCTTCACATTAAGCAAATTAATATTCACTGACAATTATAGGAGACTGAACATGCACTTTCTGCTAACCAATTCATTCTGAAATTTGTATCACAGCTTCAAAAATATATTCACCAGCAGATATACTTTCAATTAAACTTTGAAATATAAAAGTTTCAAACTTAAACATCCAAGATGGTGAACAATAAAATTAACAATACTATTTAAATCAAGAATTTTATTTGCATTCACAACAATTCAGTCTTCTGTGGCAATTCAAATGCATATGTAAAAACCAAAGGATCAGAGACAGACTGATAACATACAAAGAGCAAGTGGATGAAGAATAAGTTTCCATATCACAGATTCAAGACAACAGATTCCGCACAATTTAATCAAATCTTTATTGTTGTACCAATTTACCAATTAAAAGCTGATATTAAAGAAATTAAGAAATGCATAACTTGTTCCATCTGTCTAAAATGTTTTACATGATTGAAGGTCATACAATCTCTTCTCACACAAAAAATACAAAATTCATGTGGATATTCAGTTATTAAGCAATGCATTCAGTTCTGATGAATTTTTTTGAAAGTATTCTGAAATAACTTGCCTAAATACACTAGAGCTGCACATAAAATCATTTTTAAGGCAAGGCAATTGGAGAATATGGCATTAACTGTTCATTCACAACAAAGATGTGATGGTTTCCCTCAGCTTTTCAGCATTGGCTCCTGAGAAAGTTGAAACCTGAAAAATAAAACCTTCCTTAGTACTTTTAAAAGATATTAAAAATGCAAAAAAATTAGATTATATTTGATAAAAACAGCTAAGGATTGAGCTTGGACAGATTAGTCTTCTGAATAAAGGTCTTAATAAACCTAGGCCAACATATACATGCATATAATATCCATTAATCCAGATATTAAGAATTCTTCCTCTATTCTTCCACATATATCTTTTTTCAAACAACCATATATTCCATAAATTCCCTTTTTATACCTTATGTCCCTCTTTTAGAACTAAAGCATCACATTTAAATCAGCTCTGTGTTGGTACTTTCCCCCCTTTACTTAACTTATTTTTACAACATTGCACTTTCAAACAAGTACATCAATTCATTTACAACCTACTTATCTTGTGCCATGGCCCTTCTATTTATGCAGGTTCCAAGAAGTGAAGGCTGAGGTACTTTATTATATCATGCCCCTTCTGCTTTTTTACACTTAATTTACGCAATAGCATTGTTCAACATACTTCTGATACACACAAGTTTCTCCATCATACAACTATGCGCACACAAACCCATAGACTAAATATTAATTATTAATATAATTACCTTCTTGCCCTTTCTCAGAAAGACGAATGTTGGCATAGCGGAAATTTCAAACTCTGCTGCTATGTCGTCACACTCGTCGACATCAACTTTCAGAAAAGTCACATTGGAGAATTGCATCTCTGAGGCCATACTCTAGAAAAAATCAACATTAGCTCAGAAATGTTTCACTGGTTATGTAACTTAAAGGAAAAAAAAGTATTCTTAACGCAGTAAAATTCTTTTACTACTACGATAACGTCTAACATTACTTACAAGAACTCACAAGTTCTAATGAAATTTTAGGTAGAACTTTTGTCACAACTGTCATTTTTAATGACAACAAAGAAAAATTCTTAGGCGGCCGAGGTCCTTTGCACATACGGATCCACACTGGGAATTGAACCAAGAACCACTTTCACGGAACCCTGCAGGCAGGCTCAACAGTAGGAATGTGGCACAGAAAATTCAATAGCCTTAGCTAAAATCCAATTTTCGAGAGTAAGTTTTTAAGTTGCATTTAGTTCCCTTAATAGCGATCATCTAGCTTCCATTGAAACGTGCAAGGCATATATTTCAAATAAAAAACGCGTTCCAAATTATCTAAATAGAACACTACAGATGTGACAGACTACAACAATTTTTTATCGATCTCAAATCATAGGAATTTAACTTGCAGCAAATTAACCTCCTGACCCATATTATAAGTAAAAATAACGCAGTATTAACGTACGAGTATGTATGGACTTCGCTGTTTAGCGGTGATCCATACATTGCTTGTGTATGTAGTAAGTAAGTATTCATTATGTTATGTATTCAGCCTAACGTTCATTGTCATAAGATTCAACAAACAGTCATTACTGATAAGACAATACAATATCGTCAACTGTAACTATACGTTATAGATCATTCATGGTAATGAGAAATATTTCTGAACGTTGAACTCAGCTCTTCAGTATGACGAGTTTACCACTTCCAAAAGATTATTTTATATTCAAAATGTCCGATAATTGCTTGATCCGTTAAGAATAACTGCAAGTTTCAGTTACCGTACTTGAAACTAAAACCTCATTAGCTTCAATATAGTATGAAAAATAAATCAAAATCTTTCAATTGATTTCTTCCAAGAAAGCCTATAAAAGTTGAAAATATTGTTGGTAAAGAACTAAAGTACACTTCTTGATAGCCTAAAACAACGAAATTCGATATAGGCTGACAATAGGACGACTTTACAACACGGGCGTTTAGTCCACATTAGTTTTAATGCAAAATTCTTTATACGTAAAAGAATGAGATTTGTTGTCCTTCAGAATCACTTGAATCCAACACTGAAGACACTAACCCTAATTCTGAGATGGTTAAGAAACATTTAAGCGCATCTCAAAAACCCGCGAATAGAAAGGGAAGAGTTGAAGACTATGGAGTAAAGGGTATACAAGAATTGCACTGAACTGATCAGTCATTTAAAAGGTAAAATTATTTTACCTAACATGGAACAAGAATTAGGAACTTAAACTACTATAGTACTGAGATTTGTGCCTGAAAACTCATATCATACACTACTATGATGTAAAAAATGTTGGACGAAACTGGAGCCGGAACATTACGCAACTACAAAAGAAGAACTCCGGCACCAATAAATGCGGCTCCCGCCGCCAATCACTTCCTGATATCAGATTCCAACTGTTCGACAAGCTCAAAAAAACAATGAAAAATGCTCATTTATCTCTAAAATTAGATTACTAGTCTCTGATGCAAAACTATATGAAAAGTTAAGAAGAGGAAGCTGTACATAATGAAAGAACGCCTACGATGCCGCCACTTCACACTACAATGGCGTGTCCCACCGGTCGAAGTAAAAATTGCAATGAACTTAAACTTTTACCTCAAATACGGGACCAATCATTCTGCAAGGACCACACCATGTTGCTGAGAAGTCAATCACCACCAAATTTTCTCCAGCTTCGGTGATTCTGTTTTGGAGTTCGCCCTAAAGACCAAAAAGACGACATTACACACCACTTTTCAAACATAAAGCTTTAAACGGATTATCTTAGATTAGGTCTCTCTTAAAATAAACTCTTCACCTTGTCCTTTACATGATGAGCCATGGTTACTTCAAGAGTGCTACAGATATAATGTCAGAGATCAATACTTCACGCTTCCTCCAAGGTCGGACTACGATTGGCGCCTATCAAGAGAGGAGAATAATTCCACTGACCTGGGAAATACCAGTCGAAACGCTTCTCGCACTGCACGCGCAACGGGAAGTCCGCTGGTTCTGACATCTATTGGTGATTTTGGTAAATCTTTGGAGTACCCTCGGCGGGATAAAGAAGCGCGCAGAAAATCTGCACGTTTACGAATTGAAAATAAATAAATAAATATCTTCTTCAAAGAGGAAAATAAAATACTTAAGTTTTAATTTTGATGAACATTATCAACATCAGTGCCGCCTGTGTTGGAATTATGATATTATAATGGGTCAACAAACCTCTTGTTTTGAATTATATAAAGAGAGAAAATTGTACGATTTTAGTTTCTCTTGGGAAAGCAGGGAGTTACACTGATTATACCACAAATGGCCAACCTTCGATACTTATTGCATTAAGCATTTGAAATGCGCCATACAAACCACAATAATTAGCCATATAACAGTAGTAATAACTACAATAAATGCGCTTTCTAGAATAATGAAGTAAGTTACGTAATGTATGTAGGCATATGTATGTGCATGTTAATATGTGATTCTAAGAAATTCACCTATATTTATTCTTTGGATTCAATGCACCGCTTATAATGATAAAATGTGCCATTTTTGGCGGATGGTCCATGGGTTGGCCATCAATGGCTTAGACCAAGGCAATTAATGCAAATCATTTTCAGAAAATTAATTCGTTTGTTCTTTAATTTGAACAATTTTAAATTTCTTTTCTTTAATTTAAACAATTCTATAGTAAATTACATTTTTATAGCGGGAGAAATCGAATTCGCATAAAATTTCACATTTATCTTATATCGGGCTCCCACATAGGCGAATGGGCAGCGCATTTGGAGAATGCAGTCCCGGGTTCGATTCGCAGTACTACTTAACTTGTATCTCTGCTTTGGTGCGCTGATTCATTGTCTACTTTCTCCGTTTACTTGCTCAATCTTCATTCACGATTATTTTTCGATTAAAGATACGAACCTCAATTACCTCCTAACCTCTCTCTATACCACAGCGATGTTGATATCTTTTTATTATAACAATAATATGTGGTCATTGGGATAAACAAGTAGGTATCACCTTCGACTTCGGTGAAAGCGGTCCCAGATTCGGTTCCCGGTGGAGACTCACGTGATTATTGACTTCAGTTGTCGAAAAACTTTTAAAATTACTACAATGATGATACGTATCCGAAGATATCATCATCCACAGCATCATTTTCATATCCACCTCCTATTTTTGGCCTCCCCTCGGTCCTTCAGCCAGTATTGGATTCGGACGCTTCCAATTTTGCACCTTCTTAAATCTTTGATTTGGGAGAAGTTTAATTCGGTTTCTCACTTCGTTGACCTTTGTCTCTTTCCGTATAAGCTCGCGTCGTCTAATATTTATAGAGAAATGTTCGCTCTCATTATATATGAAAATTTCTGATAGATTTTACTCATACAGGGATTAAGATGTATCGCGAAATTACGTACTAATTACTACCCTCCATAGAAATTACTGTTGTAGACGGTCAGCATAGAGGACCGCTTAGTTATTCTCAATTTGAGGATACCTTTCCTCAGATAGGAGGGATCATGCAGCTGTAGAAAAGAAAGCAGGATTATCTTATTCCTTTTGGATTTTATCAGCGAGACTCAATAAAAATAAGCCCATTGTGCAATATTTGTTCTTATTACACAAACTATTAAGGTTAATTGATGCGGAATGTGTTGAACTCTTGAGGATGAAAAAAGGGAGAGAAAACATTGAGAAAGGAAATTCTTAAAAAGATATCAAAGTTTTGCCTTTACTGTAAAAAAATCGGCTATAATTCGCAAGAGAATGTTTCACCGTGGATTTTAGCTGAAATTGGCATTTTCCTTGCTCGACTTTCGAAATATAAGATTAGAATTTACATTCTGAGAATTCATTATATATAGACAAGTGTATATTAGTATTCTATAGACAAGTATATATTTCTTTTGGGTTTTGCATTTAAATATTACTTACAATGCCATCCTGATTAATAGACTGTATTTGCGGATAAAGATATGATTCTTCTTTAGGCAAGGATTATCCGAGCTGCACTTAAGACAGAATGTCACTAAAATTTTGTTAGGTACCGAACAACTATATTGTTGATTGTTGATATTTATCGTATCCAAAGAATAGCTTTAATTAATAACAATATTGCACGAATAACAGGGGATGTAGAGTGAAAAATGAGAAGATCTCTACAATAAGTCCATCTTACACGAGTATGTGATCTTCCACGGAAAAACAAACATCAATTACGATATTTTTATTACAGTATATGTTGGCTCATTCTCATGATGATAATCAGCATTTTTACATATTTAATCCTGTGCAGCTAGAGAAGAATAGCTGTGGGCAATATAAATCCTTAGCTACTAGATGACACTTGAATGATTGAAAATTTTTATTATTAATTTAGTTATTCGATTTTGGTAATTTTTCATTGTGTAATGAAGCAATTTTCACCAGATATACAGTTAGGGAAGAATAACGAATTTTCGGTATATCTACAGAGGATTGGCTGAAGAGGGATGCAATTCATCTAGGGAAAGGAAAAATCTGCCTTACAATCAGATAGCATCCCTTCCTGATACCAACTTCCTTTCAAAATGAATTGATAAAGTGTAATCAATCAACAGGACAACAGCCTATGACTTAACCAAGGAGCATTGACCTTGCACATTGAATTCCTAATTGCTTTATTGCTACTTCTAGATTTACATGGATCCAATATCTATTATTTAAATTCCTAATGGTTTCGGATGTTTGGCCAATATCAAGGCTCCCACAAGAAGTAGAAGTTGAGGCTTCTTTCACTTTACACACATTTGCTACCTACTTGGCTATCTAGAAATAAGACAGAATTGAAAAATTGTTACTTTGAGTGAGAATATGTATGTTTGCCTAAAACTTGACCACCTGAAGTTGCAAAAATTGCCATCTAAGTCCTATGAGTAATATGGATTGTATTTCTATTTTACAATACAGCCTGCATATTGCAAAATCTACTCAATAAGAATCATTGCACAAACTAGAGAGGTTATATAAGAAAGATATTCAATAAAGATCCATATTTTTATTGTTGATTTTATGTTTCAGATACAAATTAAGACAACTTTAATAAGTTTGAAAATTTTTGTTTTTGGTAACCTTTGGTTTTCAACTAAGCTAAGATGAGAGATATTAGATTATCTTCTGTACTATTTAATATGTATTTAATCCTACTTCTATTTTCCCACTTGAAAATCAATGGACTCATCAACTAGTAGTAACTAGTATCAACAAGATAATCCTTACTGCATTTCAACTTTTTACTATAAAATTATGTAAATATCACAATTTAGTGAAAGTCTATAACAACCTATAGATATTTAGGCTTGTTATTATTACAGTAATTATGTTTCTAAAGAAATTATTTCTTCAACTCATTATGAACCCTTGTGTAACTTAGGGCCTTAATAGTTTAAAGTGCAACTTTTAAGAACTATCTTTCCATGAGATAAGATTACCTTTCTAAATTTTAAGAATATCATTGGCAAGCTTAGCCATTGATTTAATTTCCTATAATTTGAAATAAAACCAAGTTCCTCCTTAGACAGTCTCTTTCAATTTAATTTTTTGTCCCTGAACTTTTCAAAAGAGCTACTGAAAGATTTTATGGAATAGATTGATAGATGAATATTATTATGATTTTTGATCAGCTTTGCTCACTATCTATATTTTATCGAGTAATTAATACAGTGATCTACATCGTACCCTGCTATTGACCAGAGGTCATAAGTAGCACCTCTGTTATCATAGATATATCAGCATTTGTGATTAATCTTACTGAAAAGCAGATTCCATTTTAGACTAAGAAATTGAGATGCAACAAGGTATTGTTTATAAGACATCTACTAAATGACTATTTATACAATGTTTGAAACAAGAACATAATTGAGACTTTGTTGAAACATTAGAGGAGGATAAGTCGATACATTATTAAAGTAGAATTTCTGGTGTAATAACACAAATTAGGCTAAGGCAATTTACATTATAATTGTTATATAATTCATAATGTGTGATGCAATCACTAATTTATTTGTTTTCCTAGATATTGACCTTTCTTAACTGCATTGCATCATTTACAGATTGATTCAGGTACTATCCCATTTTTGACTGAAGATGGGTAGTCCAGGCTTTGTAATCTAGGCTGTGATCTACACTGGAGATGAAACAAATAGTTCTAATCAAAACAGAAATGCCCCAACCCCACTAGCTTAATATTCGATTAGTCACAAAAATTATAATGGTCACCATTAAATCATTACTTGAGTGGTCATTTATATATATTTTCTTCTGCCACTTAATTTCTTTGATCTTATTTAATTTTCACTTCTTTCACGAGACAGCTAAAATGCTGCAATGAGATTGAAATGTTACAAAATGCAAAAAATTACAGAATATGGCTAGTTGGCCTCTACACCTGTCAATTCATCAATTAAATACTCAATAAGAAAGATTATTGTCATTGATATTGAAATGGCGATGCTAAAAATTAACTAGGTACCTCAAAATATTTTTCCATTTGCACAAAAGTTCAAGACATAAAAATTAAATTATGATAAACTTGAATCACTGTTATTCTAAATCAGTAGTCTGAATAGAGCAAAGAAATAGTGAAATATGACTAACAGAATAGATAATTCACTTCTGCTGCAAGACATGAAGATATTTGGTGGATAACATCAACTGCAACAAAACAAATTTTAATCATAAACACATTTATTGTTGATACGGCAGATATTTCATTACTTCCACATAAAAATCAACCTAAAAATTTCTTAATTAAAAATTAGAATACGGAAATCAAATGAAATGACAGCTATAAAGTTGATTATTCCATTCTGACAAAATTATTCATCAACTAAATAAATATTCCTTTTTAACAGTAACATCAATTTCACCTACTAATGCTATGAGGTCACAAAGAAAAAAATAATAGATATTGTAGCAAATTACACAGGTCAGCTTGTTCCAATGTTCCTATTACCTGGAATATTTTCACAAATTTTTCATAACAATCTTCAGGACCTCTTCTCATAGCAATAACTTGAGACTTTCTATGTCATATCTGGATGTAGGATGCTTCAGTAGTAAGGCATCCAGCGTGATTGCAAATATAGCTCTGTAGTTAGTCACCTCAGTCTTTTACATGACATATTGAAAATATGCTGTATGGAAATTAGTATTACTATTTTCATGAAAAATAGCAAATTGATTGTAACGAATTTTAATAGTTATTACTAAAAATGAATTCAAGATGAATTTCTGATTTCATAACATTACAAAATACATCATAAGAGCAGCCCACATTTTTGATCAAAAGGTAAAAGTTCACATTGTTACAAAATATCGAGGATGTAACAGACAGTTTGTAAAATATAAAAAGAAATGTACGTAAGCTGAAGGAAAATGATTTCAACACCTAGAACAAATCATAACAAAGTATCTGAAAAATATAACAACTTTTCAAAAACAAAATACTTTTATGAAATGTTGCCGTTACCTCCTTGTAATTCAATTAAATTATCACATATGTCACAGTCACCAAATTTTATTAACTGGCCAATGCAACTTCAATAAGTGACCCTTGCAGAGAGAAAAACAGTGGATATTGTCATAAAAGGTTGGGTTTTTTGGCTTAAGGGTGCAATCAGGGAATAGAAAATAATTCTGTACATGATCCTACTCTTTTGCTCAAATGAATCGCTTGAATACTCTTACATGAAAAATTCCTTTCAACAAATTAAAATAACACTGAGAGGAACGGCTCTTATCATAGAGAAATACAAATAATGAAAGGTATTACAAGGATAAGAAATTTTTCACAAAATTAAGCACACCTGAGTTGAATGGTATATTAAATCTTAGCAGCAATGATCTGAAACTAAATTTACTAATAAAAAATCTAAAACTCAAATTTGATACTGATAGTTACCGACTGAACTAGATTTGGTGCTAGTTTGGAAAGCAATATCAAAGCAAGAATATAAATGCACTAACATTAATATTATACCTTAGTTTTAGCTGATATAATTTCTCTGCAGGTTATCACTTGTGTGAGGGCATTGTAATTTCAGTTGCATCAAAATTTTTAGATTAATTTCAACCAATGATAGACCCAAACTCCTTGTTTAAAGGAAAAAGCATGGTAAAACAAAACGTTTTGATAGGAACTGAAACATGACCTTTTGAAGCATGAACTGAATAAAAGCAATGCAAAATAGTTATGACACCCTTGCAAACAAAGGTGTTTTTACAATCATGTAAGTTCATACTCCAAAATAACAGCAAAAAAATTCTACCAAGGCACTATTCAACATACTATAATTTATGACTCGTCAATTAGTTACTCCACAAAAATATCCATTATTGAGATTTTGATTACATTTCCTGTGTACAGTTCTGAATATATTAGGTGTAACTATACGTACAAATTAACGATTTTCCAACATATCTAATCTAAAACAACATTTTTAGAGGCTTTATCAAACACTGATCATCTCAGAATATTGCGACCAATGTAATTTATGACATAAAATACATGATTTGCAGTATCTGATAATTTTCAATAACTTGCACCATGTTACACTTATATATTGTCTGAAGAATGGGGTTATTTAGTATATACATTATATATTAACAAACATCATGTATACAGAGATGGGCTCACCACTTACACATATAGTCTACACCAACAAGAAGGTATTTTTTATAAATTTCTTACATGGCATAAAATTATTTTGCATTTAGAGGATGCTGCCAAACATTACATAACATTTCAAGAATATCAATATCTTGTGATTGCAATTTGCAACTAACTCTGATCCAATACAGATTTGAGGTACGTTTTGTGGTACAGATGTTTAGAAATAAATCACAGTTGTAATATACATCATAGAGAAAATTAATAAGGGATCACAAACCATTATAATACAGTAGAGGCAATGAAAATATATACAAACTATTATACAATACTTGCTACCTTAACTGCTTCTCATTAAATAACTACAACAGAAAATAAAATATCAGGTATCATTTAACAATAAATAAAGTTTCAAAAATAATTCTCAAATAATTAGCATCTCAAATATTCAATAATTTCTTCCATATACTTATAGACAAAACAAAAGTGCTGAATGCTTTTTGAAAAAAGGCACCCTGCTTTCATATAATATGTTACATTAAAACAAAGAGGTTCATGAATTTGATTACTCTGACAAGGAATGATGTGTGTAAAGTATCAGTTATTGCAAACACAGCCATACAATTAAAACAGTTCTTTAATCAACATTGTTACCACAAGCAAGCATTGGAATGTATACAAGAGCCTTCAATGAGATCACAAGCGCTCTTCGCAATGTTTTAGATAATTACCAACTAATTTCAGAGGTGGCAGACCCTAAATCAGGTCAGTCATTGCAACCATCTTGCCAGGGACTTCTTTTGCATGTATGCATCACACCAATGTAGCAGATTTCAAGACTAGATATAGATAATTAAGGAAAGTATTCACACAGGTTATCATAGAAGAGTAATAACCATTAATTTCTTCACAGCACAATTAGAAAATTTGGTTACATGCTGAATCAGCAGTAATTTGGAATTGAATACAACAACGGTGATATTTACTGTCATGCTCGAAGGACAAGACTTTACACACATAATGTTTATAGGAGAATGCATTGTATCAATACAGGTATTATTCTAGAGTAGAGTAAAACTGCGTAATTTCTATTTTTTTTTAAATTAACACACCAATAATCGGAAAAACAATGTTAAACAACTCTGAATAAAATATTTTCTTTTACCAAGCATCTCATGCATTGAACTCCTTTAATATACAAGAATTTATATTTCAGAAGAGTGCTTTGGTGATACTGATATAGTCTTCCTGCTTCGAGAGAACTGAAAATCATGCTGCGGTTCTAACTTTTCCTTAATTACAGCAATTCAATCACAAAAATTATCAATGAATACCTAACAACTTTCTTTCTTGCTTGAAACTTCAAATTTTAAGATGGACATCTGTTGCAGGGATAACAAAAAGACGATGACCATGAATTTTCCGTTATTGTTCAAATAACTTCTTAGAAATCTGAAATTACTAATATAGGACCGGATTCAACCAATCATAATGGCTCAGCCATAGCAAAAGACTTGGGCATATCTGATGGAATGATTTCTTGAACGATTCAAGCATTCCTTCCTCCACTCCAAACTGATACAAATAAAGGCATTTCATTTAAGAGAATATGAAAATCCAAAAATAAGTCCATCTACCGGTCACCCTTGACAACAATGATGACTCCAAGTGTTGAGTGCAAACTCAAAATGTCTTCAAGCAGAATTTATAGTTATGCAAACTGTCTTCAATAAATGGACTGAACAACAGGTGAGAAATCTCGATCAGGAAGTTGCCTAACTTTCATAGAACCATCTGCACCACAAGAGAACAACCTGCCAGCTGCATCCACATGAAGCTGAGTGACTCCTTGGCCTATATTCTTGAAGAAGCTTGAACGTGCATGTTCTCCCGGAAATGAACACAGGGCATTATGCACAGTGAGGCCCCAAACCTGAAATTATAATTAATATTTCATAGATTAGGGTGACGTTGCTTGGCTCTAATGATGGGATGATCAACTGGAATCAAGAATTTAAATTACAGAACTTTATTTGGTATCAGAATTTTTAACATAATTTCCAATTCCAAAAGTGACTCTTTGGAATTTTCGTTCAAAATTCAGTCTTCCATTTCTGCTACTACTGATAAAAAGATAAATAATTATTTATTTATAATATCAATAACACTATAATCTAAAATTTATAATAACATCTACATAAAGTATTTAATGTGAATATACTTTACTTATCCAAAATCTTTTTAGGCAATTATTCCCTTTATACGTTTCTTGATAAATTAATTAATTGATAAATATAATTTTTTCAATATGTTTGGAAAAACAAAAGTAACTAAAATAATGAATTTTTATTAATACAGATATTGGCATTGGAATCGTAGAGAAGTATTAGCAATTGCATCAGAATCAGTAAAAAAATGTTATCATCCCATCACTACCTGGTAGTAATCATCATCTCCATTACAATTACCATATACTCTCTCTATCACACTGGGAGTCACTGTTAACTTTGTTACGTACAAAATAGAAACTCTGACGTAACTATCATTAAAAAAAGGAGTGATACCCGAGGCAAAAGAATGGCTTGTATTAAAATGGAAACCAAATTACACGATATGGGGAATCAAATTACTCTAATTGTGGCAAAACTGGAGTCTCCTTCATTGCAGTAAAACCCAAGAAAAAATAAGAGGACCAAACAAATATAACTATTCACTCAACCACAGAGATCTGATGAACTGATGATTAAATTAACAATAAATGCAAACAGCAATTACAAACTTCTTAACTGAAAGCACTGTTCATTACCTAATGAGTTCATAGCATGACACAATGATGTACCATAAGTGAAATGAGAATTCAATTAAATTAACTTATGTATTTCATATACAAATCAATCAAAACAGTACTAATTTAAGAATTCTGTGATGTTTTGACCTTACCTTGATATCTCCATCAGCTGAACCTGTAACAAAGAACTCTTCAGAGGGATCAATGGCCAAGCATTTTATAGGAGAGTCATGAGCTTGGAAGCGGTGCCTGAGTTGTCTCTGCCTAACATCCACCACACAAATGTCACCTTTCTTTCCTGCAGAAATGAGCATCTGATGCTGAGGAGCATACACCAGACTTGAGGCTCCCTGATCATGGCATGTAAATGCTGAAAGGACAACGTAAAGCATCTTAGATACACACTGGCAGGATTAGAATGAGATGCAGAAAAGTTAATTCATTTTCATCTACATTCATACTCAGCAAGTTACCAATCAGTATTAGCTGGGGTGTACATCTATGTCAATATATAAACCCTATGAGCTGCCTTTTGATATGGCAAGGGGTTCATGCAACATGATATTACTTCCCTATTCTACTGTCAGATATATAAAAAGATGAGTGTACTAAATTTTCATGCATCTGGAGTAATAATAGGGAAAATTAAATAATTTAAAGTGAATAATTTTAAAATATAGCTAATCCAAACTTTCATTTTTGTATCTTATCATGTACATATTTTTTTAAATAAATAATTTATCAATACTACATAGGTAAAATCTCTTACAAGCCCTGCTTCTAATGGAACATTAAAATACTTGTGTATTTTTGAGTTTAAATTTTTTAAGAACACAATAGAAAATACTTAGATAATGCTCCAAGTCAATATACCTCCATCAATTTCTGAAGTAAGGTTAAGTAATCAGTTTCTAAATAATCCCTCAACTATTTAAGCCTTTGGCATCATGAGTAATGCCAGTATTTGCTTCCTACATACTACTTGAACAGTTTCAGCACTAAGGTGTTACATTTTTCCACTTTAATTACATATATCAGGCTTTATTTCAGTTTTTGAGAACAACTTTTGATCAATAGATTGGGGGATACATCAGCTAACACTGTGGAGAATTAAAAATTTGCTTCGAATGATCAAATGTCAGATGATTCTTATAATATTTAAAGAGTTCAGGATACACATGAATCAATGAGTAGTGATAAGTAAAGAATATCTTACATGCTTTTATCCTAATATTCTCCTTTTTATTATTAAATACTGATTCCAAAATAAATAATGACAAATGCAAAATTATATTACTTGTTATAGATTCGGTATACAGTTAAGCATGATAAAAATGAAGATGAAACACTTCCTAGGTAATTATGTGAACATAAATTAAATTATAATAAAATAACTTCCAATAACTATAAATATATTGTAACTTTCTGTTTTCATCCATTGTACCAAAATTTTGTAAAATACAAATAAATTTACAAACCTGTTATAAGAGCTTTCTTTTGGGGCAACAATGTGTCCCATAATGCAACATTCTTGCTCTCTGAACTATGGCCAGCAGTTGCAAGCAGACTGCATGATCCAAGGAATACAAAGTCACTAGTTATCTTGTTGTGGCATTGGTATGTCTGGAATTAAAAGAAATAATTTAAAATAGATAGAAAATTTCACAGTAACAATGCTTTCAATAAGAGATATCACTCCCACACACAAAATGATTACACTAAAACGATGCTACTAAATAAAGTGTAATTACAAATGATCTAATACTTTTCAAAATGACAATTCCATTAAAGCTTTAGAAAATCAAACTGAATAGGCTAGTAAAAGAAAATTAGAGAGGCTGCTTTTTGCAGCTGTTTTTTTCTGTAAGTATGAAGTTATGAAATATCGTTCCACAAACATTCATTCCACAAACAAACAAATTTGGAAAAAAGCTTCCAAAAATATAAATCTCAGTCTAAAATTAAGTTTACGGGGAACTTTTTTCACACAGGTTAGTGAATGAGATAATTAATTGAAAGATTTATACAAAACTAAATATCTGAGAAAGACCTTCAACTGGACTCCTGGACTTTTCTTTCAAGATACTGATGATAATTTATATTGATATTTTCTATTTTTAGAAATGAATTAATCAATAATTTATGATGCAGTTATTAGTAATTCTCAAGGGGCAGCATTCCTGAAAATAAATTTTATGAACTTTCAAAATGCTTATTATGCCAATCACAACTGTTCTTCATTAAAATTAAATTATGATCTAACATAAACAATATTCTAGGATCACAATTCAGTTTTCAGTGTCTTGTATCAGAGGATAACAAAAAAGAGACTAAGCTATGAAGTGACTTAGCTTGTTTAAAACATGGGAATCATATATGAAATGTCCATTTCATGATTGAAAATCATGGATGAAAATACCTAAACATAGTGTAAAAAATTATCATTGAAGAGCTGTGATTAGGCTAACATAAGGAGAAAATACCTCATTTTTTTAATTTCCTTTGGAATCCAACCTTAAATAGAAGAGCAATTAATCAGAGGGTTACAGTAAATTTAGAAAGATTTTAATACTTACGAAGAATGGGCGAGCAACAGATGATGCCAAGCCTACTTGCCACAAGCTGACGTTGCCATCTCCATCTGCCACACCAAATTTATTGCCATGCTGACTGAAACGTGCCCTGGTGACTTTGGCATATGTTCCACTTGGGCGTGGTGTTGACACGGCCTGAGAATGACCCCATTCCCACATCTGAACAGAGCCATCCTGAGACCCAGTCAAGTCTGTTGGTAAAGTTCATCATGAATTGATAGGATAATAGTAGTCAGAAGGAAAAAAATCAGGAAAATATAACACAACAACAGTTTAAAGAGTGAATTTTTCAGAGCTAATTTCCATAGAACAACTTATTGGACTGAATTGCATACTGGTAATACTTATAATGACTTCTTTCAGCCTTGACTTGAAATGTTTGCAACATATCATCTCCATCAACAACTGCTGTAAAATATGTCGTATATTGAAGTTAAAATACTAAAATATTTAATAAAACAGAGTAAATTACAATTATCATATGGTCATGGGCAGTTTAAAATAATGTAAATTAATAGAACAATCCACCTTACTTTAGAATGTGTTCTATAGTGTTTTGATCCTCTAAGCAAAATCTAAAAAGCTATTCGGTACAAGTATGATATAATGGATGAAAATTTTTACAAGAGATGAACTGGTGAATATACTACTAAGTAATACAATAATACACAGTCCAAGCATGAATTTCAGAGCTATTTTTATCATTTCTAACATTTTAGGTGCATTTGATGAGCCTTTTGTCAACTGAATATGATCCTTTAGCATGTATTCACAATAATGGTTATGAATTTATGGAAAAAAGGTGAATTGTAACTCAACCAGAATTGGTATTCTTATTAATATGCAACAGGTCAAAATTAAAGAAAATCTAAGAGCAGTAAAAGTAAATATCATTCTTTGTAACTTACTTTTGAACTACGAAGAATTGAAATGAAAATCAACAGTAATGGGTAAAATATAGGATCTCTAGGCATTTAAAGTATGATTAAATTAGTTATTTATGAAAATTCACTTTTTAATAGTTAAGAAAATCCACTTTTTCTAATGAGAAATTGGGGGTACAACAATTCAAGTGAATACTTAAAAACTGTGATGGACAATTCCTTAATAATAAGACATTGTGCACTTACATAGAGGCAAGAGGGGATGAGCACTTATTCTTCTTATCCCATCAACCTTATGCTTAAACACCTACAAAGAAAAGCAATGTTAATAAATGGTAATTAAGGAGATTTGGAGTGAAATTTTCAAGCATTAAAAATTACTTCCAAATCAGCATTGAATCACTGAGAAATACATCAAGAAATACAACTCATATGTGCATAGCATTATTTAATATACTGAATGCAGTCCACTACATGGAATACTACCCTATAAGACCTTCAACAGAAATTTGCCATCGGTGAAAAATGACATACATAATTCTGTTCCATGAATTGACTACTTTTTAATAATTAACACTCAATCCTTAAGAAAGAGCTAAACATCTAACTCATCAACATTTCTACTTGATATAAACAATACTTCATCATCAATTAATATCACAAAAATATCAAATAAAAATTACTTGAAATTTGCAAATAAAATAATAATTTAACAAAGCAAGCACATGACTGCCTAATATAGTTCTGCTGCCTGTGCAACTTGATACTTCCAATCCTGTGACATGCTTAAGTGCCATACAGCTACTGCTACTAAAATGGTAAAAACCTGAGTAAATGCAAAAGAAAACTATTCAATTCTAAATGTGAACAGGAAAAAAGAATGTAAAGGTGAAATTCTAATAGAGTGAATAAAAATGACAAATTCAGTCAACTACTCAAGGCAAAATAACTTGCAGCTCACCGGTTTCAACAAGTGTCGACTACGATCAATGACAAACTGACAGAACCTTGGGTTGTGAGACCCAGGAAAGTTCAGTCCTTTCATCTGAAGCGAGTACAGAAAGAAGGAAAAAGAAAGAGAGGAACAATCAGCGAAGAATGTGCCAAAGATATGCTCTTTGGTAAGGTTTGTTTGAGGGTTTACAGCATTAGACATATGCCATATGAAAGTATTTGGACAGTATAGAGACAGGCTCAGGGAAACATCCAAAAATGAATTATATAATTATCAAAAAAGCAGAGACTGTTGTGGTTGAACCTTATTCAGACATGAGACAGAGTGAGAGAATTTACGTATAAAATGAATGTAAAATGGGAAGTACCCAAAAGATACATTCATTACCAAAGTTTAATACCTTAACATGAAAATGTAAGAAGGCCTGCCGTGATAACAGAAGAAATGCTGTTTTAAGCACAGATAATGCAGAGAAGTAAAAGAAGGATAGAGCACAACATCTTGGAAACATTCTCGTGTACCAAGCAAGTTACTCATCAGTACAACTGAATCTTCCTTTAATATTTATGATTATCATAAATTAATTCAATATTAATATCTTTCCATGACTATTAGAGGAAAATTTATCAGACTAATACTTAGTAAAATAGTTATTGATAAAATTGTCATAATAATAATGGAGCTTTTTAAATTACCTGGTAATAAAATATTCTTAGAGAAAATTCTTAATTGTATAGGGATATATCAATACAATTTTCTATAATGAAAAGTAACAATATTTATGTATAGAATTAGAATTATGATAAAACTTAATGATAATTAATGAAGCAATTGCAAACAATATCACTAACTGAGTCATCACTTAGTGATTCTAAAAATTATGAATGAAATGGTTGCTCAAAATTTTCAATTAATTTTCCAGCTTAAAGATATTTTCAAAAATATCCTCAAAAACCATAGCTATAGAAATAAGTGAAAACAAAATCACTAAGTTTTGATTTCTAGGGCATTAATAAATAAAATACAATTAACACAATAAGAGATATTTATCAGTAATTTCAATAGCACTTGATAACATTACCGAGAAAATTTGATTACAGTATAACTTTATCCTTACATAAATATTGGAACAAAATTTCAAGGTGAATTATAACATTTTACTACCTTAATAATATATTTTTCAGAAACCTTGGTATTTATTAAAGTCTAATATTTATAGGAAAAATGCATGTTGAACTTTATTACAAATTCATATCTGAAGTAGAGAGTAAATGATCTTAAACTAGTAATTATGACACAACATACTTGGTAGGTGATACATACATGATTTCTCTCATTTCAGAAGTAAGCTTGGAGCCAAAATCTATCAAATTTTAGAAATGTAAGCCAGATTGACAAAAATTAAGCAAGATTTTCATGGACCATCACTATCAGCCCAAAACTGTTGTTCAGTAATTAATAACAGCAGAGAAAGGAAAATTGAGTAATATGTACATATATAAACCATGCAAACTTATGCATGAATAATTTTCTCATACAATGGCTTAAGATCTTAAAGATGCCTCAAACCAAACATGCCTTATCAAAGGTTAAAAATGAATGTTTTTAAGCCTTAATTTCAGAGTTCATAATCACCATCTATCTCCTTTTGAAGCAATTATCTCCCACTTGCATTAGGCAGGAAGAGATCAAGAAAAATTATTATGAATTTTCATTGCCAATGAAAGCGTTTAAACTTATAGCTGAACTTTATAAAAATTGATTTCAAATCATTATGATAGAAAATATCATTGGATCAATGGTAATTTACACCAAATAAAATGATAGTGGAGATATTTTCGAAAGTAATACATAAATAATATGCTTATTATTTTACTTGAATATCATAAAAATAACTTTATAAGCACAAGCTTAATGATTGGCACTCAAACAATGTCATGTAAAAATGATACAAACTGATTTTAAGATTAAAAATTTATACACAAATATGATATGGTTTACAATTTTATTCTATGCTATAGATTATCAAGAATTTGAAAAATCATCCTTTTTAAATTCTTACCATTAATGTTGGTGGGGATGCACTAATTCAAGAAATGGCAAAGTAAATATGACTTTTTTTTTAGAATTTAGAAAATAATAATTCATTTTCTTTAAGACAGAAAAATCAAGAAATCACCAACAAACTACCACTTGCAGAAACCTCTGAAAATAACGAATTTTTAAAAATTTATCAATAAAAATTGTTCACAAACTAGCAACAGAAAGTTTGAACTCAAAATACTTGATAACTTCCACAAACATATTTGCGGAAACTTAAAATTATTTCATGTATGTTAGCTAAAAAGTACTAAATATATGCAGTTTGCAGTGCAAATACAAAATCAAAAGCAAATAAAACACTGTAGTTTATTTTAATAGCTTTTGAGATTACTAGATCAAAAACCATCAAACATCATTATCTGATTCCCCTTAGATTCGGTTTGAAAAAAGTATTAATGGATTTTAATACATTCCAGCTCTTATTATCCAGCTCTAATGCATGTATTTTTAATATGAATATAAAAATTTC
The DNA here is from genome assembly GCA_036926295.1 of Pachydiplax longipennis. Lineage (NCBI taxonomy): Eukaryota > Metazoa > Arthropoda > Insecta > Odonata > Libellulidae > Pachydiplax > Pachydiplax longipennis. Next base: position 1,526,388 of record JAVFKF010000030.1, on the reverse strand, counting down.
ACTGTCTCTCCCCCATTCAAAAATTCATTTTTTTATATTTTTCTGATAATCAAACCTACTTTTTTCAAGCGTTTGAAACATTCTTTACTTCAGTATCTTACAAAGATTATAATTTTTGAATGAAAATAAATTAAAGTTTTATTGCAGGACATTGATATGATATAACAAAATACTAATTAAGATTCCACAGTTCAGGGTTAACATTTTTGGTATTTTTTTCTGGATACAAATTAAAATTTTTTTACTAGCTTGTTATCTTCTAAAATAAAATGTACTTTAACATATTATTTCTAATGCATGATTGATTTATGCTCTAATGCCAATCCTCAATCATTGGAGTCGATACAGAATAGATATAGCTACATTAATAAAAACGACTTATTTTGATACTCATTGAGCGTCTGTTATTAATAATTATAAAAATATATAGTGCTAGTCATTTTACACAAATGACTATGGCAAAAATAAATGCGGAAAATGTAAGCAGAAGATAGAATGGGAGAGTGCAAGGATACAAAAAAGTGAAAAAATTTCAGAAATGATTGTATAGCAACTCTCTTCATTGACTTCAATATCTGTGATATTTAAAGTATACAACTCCCATTCTCTACAGAAATTTTCAACCAATTTTTTTTTACGGATGTGGCAGGCACTTCAAATCCATTAGATAGGCAGAAAGATTTACAGATGAATAATCATTGTAAATTAAAATTAAATACTGATTGTGCAGTTGAAACATGAAAGTGCCAGGAAAAAGGATGCTAAAATTCAAATACAAATTTACATTGTCTAATTATGCTATGTAAGATTCCACCAAATATTAATCATTCACTGGCATCATGAGTACTTAAATTTCAGAATTTCTAAATATCAATGAGAATGAATAGTCAACACATGAATTCATAGCAATAATTGTTACAGCTTGGTATGTTCTCATTAGAATTTAATATTTTCTCAAAGCACTGTGATAAGCAATGCTAACAGAATCAACATGAGTAAAATGTTTTGGCTGAGGCAAATCTCAAATGGATGTTTCTTTTCAACCTACCTTATCTAACAAGATTGAAAATCTTACACTAATATCGCTTTCAAAGATAATTTTGTCAATAAGTGTATCATTATACTTCTTGTACTTAATATAATTAGGTATATTGCATATTACAATGTTTGTAAATAAAGTTCATGTAAAATTGAGATTTAAATATGCTTAATACTATTTGCAATAGATAACTTTGACCAATTTATTTAATAAAAAGGTGAATCATGAACACTGAACTCTCCCTCTGTGCTTCTTTTACTAATACAGTTGCATAAACTCCGCTATATCTTATATATCTACCTTCTCATACCCCCTCAAAACTTTGCAAGTAAATATCATGACCACTTTTGGGAAGCATTAAGATAAATAAATAGTGACATACAGACATCTTAAAAAAAACTTATGGCAACACAAATGTGCTTACTTGACAAATTATCCCCAATGATTTTAATTTAATGTGAAGATATAGAACATTCTGGAGAATTTATTGAATGAAATGAAATCAATTTTTAGCTATACATCACTCAAAGCATTACACGATTGACAATGAAGTACCCTTCCCTTAGTATTGATAACACCCCTGAGAAATAAGTAAAAGCTGAATCTTGAGTGACTAAAATCATTGATCCAAACAGCTGCTACTGCAGCAACTAGAATCACTATACCATAGCCATTTTGCAGAGGCTAAACTTATGTACACCATATATGCTTTAGCCATAATTAGGGTCTCAGGAGATCTTCCATTGAAACCTTCAAAACTACATAGTAGCAGCAAAATGGTTAATTGGGCTAAGTTAAATGCATGTATGATATCTAAATTTTTAGAAGAGAATTGCTACATATTTTATGTAGCAACTATATCTGGTTTTCCTTACCACTGTTGCACCTCTGCCAGTCTGTCCTCCAGTTGTAGTTCCAGACCCAGATCCACTTCCATATGCTGTAGAAACTGATGACTGACTTGAGTTGACAGCCATGGCTTGACTTGTAAGAGGACGATCTTGAGCAGTTTGAATCACCAAGAAACTAGATGATGGCATGGAATCTGGTTCCCTAATCAATCATAACATTTATTACAATGTTAATAATATACAAATCCATTACTCAATACAGAATTATTTGAAAGTACAATAACTCATTTAAAATACTCTTTTAAAAGAAGTAACTGAAAATAATGTTTTAAGCAACAGCTATTACATTATAGAATTACATTTCTTAAAAGTTGCAAAGCGAAATGAAAGTATTCTGTGGTTCAATTTAACATTGATGCTTTACACCTTACAATGAAAAGGAATCATTCTTATAGGATATTTTAAGGTATAACTAATATTAACATACAATGAAGGAATGTATGCACAATCTGGCAAAATTTTTTCTTTCTACCCAGAGACAAGACTGAAAACAATTTTTTAGAAGGAATAGTAATTAGGTAAGGCAGTTAATTACGTTCAACTGTAATTTACATCAATAAAAGATCATACGTACTTTGTGAGATTGAGGATATCAAATTCACATTCATCTTCAAGCCATGAAGGCAACTCTAAAAGTAAGGATATGTCCATTTCCTGAACTTCCCTTGGAGTAGCCAGAGCCAGAAAACCAGATGAAACCTAGATATAAAAGATATATTCAATGTCAACATTTGAACATATGATGTCATTTCCTGTTTGTCAATTCAAAGCTTCTCAGCTTCAAACATATCTTCTAGACTAGGGAATGAAAGATATATAATTAATAAAATAAGTTTGAAATGAAAATACAGAGCATTTGTCAAACAAACAAAATAAGGTAAAAAGGTCTATTACCAAGGAAACTAAGAGATTCATTCTTTAGATGAGAAGGATATAAATTGGTGTTCGTAATCTTCTCAAAATAATGAGGAATATTGAGATATTAATACATTATAAAGATTGTACAAGGGTTGTGTGTTCTTTTTTAAAATCAAGGGAATGCTAACAAGATATAATTAAAACTAATTATTGTTATAATAATAATTAATACCATTGTCAATGAAAATAATAGAAAAAATAATCTAAAATTCAATGAAAATAATGAAAATTGAACAGACGAAAATGTTGAGGATATAATATATATAATGAATTATTTTCTTATTTACAATCGGAGACATATGTATCATGTCACCTGTTTGCTTAAGTGCATGGAGTATCTGTAGTTTAAAATAGATTAATACATCAAGGTAGAGAGGTGAATAGGAATGAGAGCAAAGAGAGTTATATGGACATGAAATATAATTTAAAGATTACAAATAAAACTATATACTTGATGATGCGTAAGATGATGTACATCTATAGCTTACTAAGTCTTTATGAGAGAAATAGCATTATAACGAATGAACGATTTTCTTACCTCGTTTAAGCAGAAAGCAGTGATGGAATCCTGCTCCTTGTGGATAATCCTCACAGGCTCTGGAAGAGACATGCTGGAGGGCCCTTGAGCATCACTTGCTGTGCCACTCATCCCTGATGAAACACCTGTTGAATCTTTTGAATCCTGCATGTCTCCCATGCCACCCATACCAAAACCACTGCCTCCATTCAGTACAGCCAACATGGATCGCTTCTTTCCAAACACGGCTCTTATGAAGATGTCCTGCACCTCTTCTTGTCGCACCAAGTAGCTCCAAAGTCTTCGAGCAGGGGCAGCAGAAGGTAGACGAGAGCTGCAACGAAAGCATATCCATAATCAGCTACAGAAGTCTTAATTATTATAGACATTGACTGGGACTCAAACCCGCATAAATCCATATAGTGGCACAACCACCACCAGAGATTCTCATTGAGGCAGCCAACTCTTTAAACATGCCTTTGAGAGAGTCAAATGAGCATGGCACAATAATATGTAATAAAAGTAGCAATTAAAGAAATTTTTTTAAAATCATGGCTGATGGAAAGTTCCACAGTATGATAGAAAGAATAAAAACATTTTGTTGGTATAGATATTTACATTTTCAGATATGACTGAGCCTTTCTGAGGTCAAAAAGCCAGTCTTTGGATGTAAGCTAGCTGTAGTATTAGCAGCCAAGAGTTATATTTAAGATGAAGATGTATAGTCAGACTTCCTTGGAATCCATAGGAGTCAAAGATAATAAAGTTCAAATAAAGAGTTAGCAAGTTTACATGAATACAGGAGATGGCAGTTTAAATAGGAACAATCACTCACTTAAAAGGAGTATTATAACGATCCAAAAGTGAACGATATTTGTGTATAGCTGGTCCAGTGTTGGTTCCAGAATCAACATAGCACCCTGGGATGTAATCTTGAGGTGGGGGTCCCCTGGCTTCAAGGTCATCCCGTAGCATATCTTGCCACTGGCCTACAACACGGAGCACTCCATGGACAAGTGGGCTGCACACTGGTAATTCTAAAAATGAATGATTGATTCGGTGATAGATACCAGCATAATTAACCTAATGTAATACTATGTTAAAATAATACCTAGTATACTTGCTAAAAAAGTACAGTTATTCAAATTTTTCAGGAAATAATTGTTTTGTCTGATAATAATGATGATAATAATAATAATATTAGTTTCTTCGCCTAAGTAAAGTTTCATCTGTATATATACGTATAATTTCCAATTTGGTAAGATAATATGTACATACATAATAGAATAATTAGGTAAAATTTACATTACGACTTACACTGAAATTCATTCTTAGAATGCAGAATATTCATTACTGATTTATTTATTAGGAAGTTACACAATTTGTTCTAAAAGTTTTATCAAAAGCCTAAATAGCAATTACAGCTATATTTTGCAAGACAATTGATATCAGGATTTATTTTAACATCATAACCTTATCTATTCATAATTATCTTGAAATTGTAAATCTTTTAATAAGAAGTTTAAATTTTCATAATTAAAACACTTTAACTATAGTAATTAACTACTGGTGCTACAATCAAAATTTGATGACTGAATACCTGTTATTATCTTAAGCACAATTCGGACTTAAGATAATAGATATTCAATCATCAAAATAAGAATCTCCATTTCCTCCATCCATTGAATTTCTTTATTTTGGAGCTAGTTTAATTTAATATGGCCATTGTTTCTAATTTAATGTTAAAACAGAGATAGTCAACAAATGAACTTTATAAGAATTTATCATTGACTTAAATTACTTTATTCTAGCAATGAATCCAAGATACTACAAGATAAAGAGTTAAGGATGCATAAAAGCCCAATGGGATTACTTGTGACCACCTAGATTTTATATGGCTATCTCATAATAAGAGCTTCTTCGATTAATTTTTATGTGGTAATTCATTCCTAACAGAATACATTTAAATTAAGAGAAATAAGTGTACATTTAAATGAATAAGCAACACAAGCACAGTAAGTGATTATTATTGCTGACTGACAAAATCTCACTGTATAAATTATTACAGAATTTTACATCCATTATATCAGGAGTGAGCAATGAAAGGTAGTGACTAAAGATATCCTAACATTTAAAAGTGTAGAGAGACATACCTTGAAGCTCAATTCCGGCTACCGAAAGAAATTCATGAAGCTGGTGTTGAATCAATCGAACAATAGCCAAACGGAGGACACACCAGGAGTAACTAGAAGGATTTGAATGCTCTGTGTTCTCCTTAATACTTGTTCTGGCCCTTAAGTTAGCAGCAGAGCTAGTGCCTTCAAAGACATCTTCTTCCTCTTCGTCATCTTCTCTATCTCCATCCTCACCATCACTTGCTTGGGAATCGGCTGAGTCATAATCAACAAAGGCATCATCACTTGGGATCGCAGGCTGGAAGAACAAAAGTATGTGGTTGAAACTATGCTTTATACAAATATTTTTAACTAGTCTATGGTCAAAGCTGGGAAAGATATTTCAGTAAGCCATAAAGGGAAAGTTATTTCTAGTATATCCTTAAAACAGACAATAGCTAATGGAAAAATTGTATCTCAGACCCGTGAGTTGTTATTACTTGCAGTATATTACAGTAAAAAAGTAAAATGGTTGAAAAACATGCATTCAAAGAAAATTAAAAATCAAAGAAGAAATTCAAAATAATTAATCTTATCATGACCCAATGATATAAGTTTTCAGTTCAAAATAGCTTCTTTCACAAGGCACTTTGCTGCAACATGATAATATATGACTTCATACTCCCAGTTCAATAACATCCATCAAGGATATACACCTTGAGTGTATACCATACACATATGACCTTGTTCTACATAATTATCATAGTTTTGAAATGGTTCAAGAAAGAGAAAGTATAAGAAACTTAAAAGAAAGTATAAGAAACTTAAGAGACATAAAGAATAAAGATTACTTAAATAAATACTTAAAAAAGAATTAGAATTGAAAAGTATAAGTATATTAAGAAACAATTTAAAGACAAGGGGATGAAGAGGTGTGTCAGGCCCTGCAAGGGGATTGTGCACCCAATCAAAACAAATTTCTTTCAAGGATTAACATTTACTACTGAAGCATTGGAAAACTGATACTGAATGCAACATAGACAATACCATTATGGACTACTTTTGATGAATATAAGAAAAAGAAAAATATATTGAAAGTTTTTGTTAGATTTTCTCTCTCAATAGGGAATAAATAAATATTACTTAAAAATATTAATTATAATAAACTACCATTTTGTTAATTCTTCAGTAATTACTCAAAGATTAAGACAGCATCTGACCATAGAATACATTCTGGAGATTTTAGATAGAATGAATTTGAGAAAATAAAATGGTTTATGGAGAAGAAATTAAACCACCAAGGAAAATGGAAAATAATAAAATTGAGGAATTCAAGGTAAATTGTACACAATTTATCCACAGCAGAGGTAGAAATAGTTGGGACAGAATGGAAATTTATTGATTACTCTTTCAAAATATTTTACATCTTACCTTCAGTAGGAAATATGACACCATTGACATTTCAGGGGGAACAAACTGTTCCCTGTAAGTTGGCCTGTCTTCCTTCATATTGAGGGGCTGAGGAGTTCCTCCAGGTTGTGATCCAGGCTGGCCTAAGAGACGCATGTTCAGACGAACTCGCTGCTTGCTGAGGCTTGTCGTAACTGTGTTCCATACTCCTTCACCAACTCCCATTCCCTCTGCTTCCTTATCAATGCTTCCACTGGACCCCGTCTACAAAAAAAAGAAAACAATATTCATGAGACCTTCAAATTAAGGGTAACCCAAATCATGCTGTCTTTAAGTTTCCATTTTTCAGCATTTCTTACCATACTCACTAAATTATACATTACTCTCATAATGATTTTAGGATATAATACTGATTCCTTCAAAAATATGCAATTCTTTGGATATGGGCATGTTTTTAAATTCATCGATGGAATCACACTTCCATCAATATGTTTTTAAATCATCGATGGATCCATCAAACTATTTTTTTTTTCACCGATGGATTTCCGATACTTTCCATCGATTCTATCGTGATTAATACCTGATGAATTTCTGATGACTCTGATGAAAGTGGTGGGTCACTCAAAAGTTAATACCGATAACCACATATAAAGGAAGTAAATGGAAACTTACAATATAACGCATTTATAATGCAACAATCAACAAACACAATGGATGCGATGATTTACCTTTCAAATTAATTAAATGAATTATGGAGATGGAACTAGTTGTATATGCAGCAGTGGCCATCTTTTTAAACAGCAGACAAACCAACAGGCTGTTCTTAAATTCATCAAGAATCAATAATCCATCGAAGTGATCAGACAAACATCAATGAAATCTATCCCTCATCACATTGATGAATTTAAAAATGTGCCCTACAACATACTCTTTCAGATTCTTGCCTAGGAGATACTAATTATTGTAACCATGGATAAACTCAAGGGAAATTGTACTTCCTTAACATGATAAGCATTAACAAGATGCTTCTTGATATAGGATGTAAAAGTCGTTTAAATTTTAGTCTAAACTTATTCAAATAAAATTCAGAGATGATATATTCTCAAAAGGCACACTAGATATTGTGAGTCTTCTATTACCTTGGCTAATAATTTAAAGGAAAATATATTAGATTAGACACGGTTCAAATATATAGAACCAGACTGCAAAGTCTAATTGCTTCAGTCTCATTCTTTCTGTAGAATATAAGACAGTAATAGAATGGGAAAGTAGTCTTATGGTGCATATATCCCATAACACAAATTGAAAGGTAGTTGATAATGTACGTAGATGTAATATATTATTAAAAATTTCATGGCCATAAATGATCAGAGTGCAAACCTGAGCAGAACTGCCAGGGCCTCCAATGGTGCTACCACTTGCAGCCACTTTGAGCAACTTCTTCACTCCTCCTCCAAAGAGAGTAGCCCAAGTGTTGTTGGTAAAACGTTGTCCGGCCAAGCGATAGAGGATGCTGGAGTCACAGGTGGAGAGGGCATACACAACAAGGCTCACAAAAGTAGACACAAAAGCTTCAACCAAGAGAACATTCAATTTAGGAGTCTCTTCATCCTTCTCACGTGCAAGCAAGGCTCTCAGATTGGTGACTCCTGAAATGGATAATTGAAGCAAATGTTAAGCTATGCCTGAATATGATTTAATAAGGAAATTTATATTTATGTGCCAAATGAATCTAAACAAAACTTACGGAACAAATAACCAAGCAATCACATTATGATTCTTGCTATATCACATGACTACAGATAACCTGCATTAGTTATTATGATACCTGATAGGAACTTCATAATTGTAGTCATTTTGATTAGTAAATTAGTTTTTACTAGAAGTGTATTTGTATATAATGTGCCATACAAATTTCATGTAAGAAATCGAAAAAAAAATAAATAAATAAAGAGATACCAAACCATCAATTTCCACCAATTAAATTTGTATTTAATTTTTCAATTTGATTCAAAATGTTGAAAAATTGCACAGTTCTAGCAAAAATGAATTAAAAGAAATGAAATTTATATATGGTATAACATAAATTATGCTATAAATACATTTAGATATCCAATTGATATCTTGTTCAATCCAATTGTATCATTTTTTAACTGATAAATTATTTTAAAAAATTGAAGTCTGCTTCAAATTAATTCCTACATAAAATAGGCATGCCCAAGACATATATATTCAAATACTTGCGCATTGCACCTTAAACATCTGAAGCCTGGATGACTATCCCTAAATTGATCATAACATATTTACTATTCTAAAAACTGTATACAAAGATTGAAATCAAACATACCTGGCCATTTACTAGGCAATGTGGTCACCTGAAGTGGTTCATCACTGCTGTATCTTCGGCGCCTGTTATGACCAGCAATTAAATGGCTATTGGGGTACACCAAGTTCATCCTTGCTATACTCTCTATGCCAGCACTTTGATAACTATAATATAAAACATCATTCATTATGATTATACAGCTAAAATACTTGGCACATTAATTAAATACAAATGAACAATAAATCTGCATATCTGCTACCTCCTCTACCTCAGAAATGATTTATTCTAGAATAGAGGCCATCAAACCTTTTGAAGGTTACTTTTTGATCAATTTATATGCAATTTCCAATAAAATTTTCAGTACACATCCATTGACATAAAATAAATAAATGTAAATGGATTTTCTTTCTATTGTTAATTCAATAGTTAAAACCTTTTCATATCTTATGCTTAATACATTTTACAATTAATCATTTAAAAATACTGCATCTCGCTGGAAGACATGGAGGATGTTTCATAATATTTTTAGTGACTACTTAGGGAATTTCATATAATGAAACAACAAAAAAATTCTTCTTATATTAAATAAGAAAAGAATTTAGAAGGTTAACTTACTTATCCTGTTGCTGCTGCTTGATACTGAATGAATCTGAATCACATAAGGACTGGTATATACAAGCTGAAAGAGCTACAGACAGGTCTCTTAGGACAAATACTTCTGAAAATCTTGTCCTAACTGGCATAGGAGGAGATCGAAGTTCAACAATAGTTTGAAGCATGTCATGAGTCTTTGCCTAGAGACATGAAAGAGAGAGTTTGTCAGAATTTCAAAGAATAATAATAAGTAACTGGAAGGAAGTCTTTAATCAACAAAAAGAAAAATATCTTGATAAATATGTTAGGATTTTGATTGTATGCAGATAACAATAATCACTGTTAAGTAAGTTTAGTTTAGTTTTAATTACAATTTTAACAATGAAAATGTAACAGAAATAAAGAAATATAGCTATGATGACATTAATTAACTTTCCACAATGCTCTAAAAAACCATTCTGAAAACAAAATGGGTCAATGCGATAAGAATGTTAAAATGTTACCAACTAGTTTTGACTATGATTATTTAATTTTTCAGATATCCTTTTGCATAAACATGCTACCTTATGTTTACGATAAATAAAGAGTGAGTATATTCATTTTTGGGCAATGTTAATCTATGAGAGTATGATATACTGAAATGTAGTTTAGTTTTGAATCTTGACGATATTTTAGCAAAACAATTGATATGTAATATAAATGGGAATAATAACCAAGGAATTAAAAGTAGAAGATAATAAGATAAAGATAAATTATAAATGATCACACCATTAGCTATGAAAATATATAAGACTTGAAGAAGATAAATATGAAAAAGAACAGTATGCTAGTGTATAGTAGCATTACTAATTATAGTGTTATATAAGTTATATATATAGTTATATATAAGTAAGTGTGTTAGTTTCATCACCTACTTCAATAAAAGCAAGCTTAACAGAACATCTCTGAGAAAAAAGAAAATTTTTAAATAATTTACTTAAGGGAAATTTTTAAGAGAGTTAATTAATTAACAGTCTAACTGTAAGGTGCTTATATTTTGCTGTAAGAAGCAAATATTGATTTGAGGACAGATAAAGTAAAGCAAAGGAATAACCTGTAAGTGACGAACTGGATCTGCAATAACTGTCTTATTGCATGCAACACTGGCAGAGAGTAAAGGTAAAGTGGTGGGGAAAGGAAGGGGAGATAGCAATTGCTGCTGCGTTTTCTCTTGCTGTAGTTCCTGCAAAAGTATGACCAACTCCATTCGTACTGATGCTAGTCCGCCTCCACTAGCACCATGCAAGCTGCAGTAGCTCAGTAAAGTACGCAGAAGTGTTTCATTAGCTGTGAAAAAAGGAACATCAAATGAGAGCCTGAAGTGTAAATCATGAATTTTTATTGCTGAGTTGACATTAAGATGATGATGCAAAAGTGATTAAAACTATGCCAAATCAAGTATTTAGGGCAATAATGAAAGGAAGACTAACAAATTTTAGTACAAAGATACAACAGATGTCAGCTAGCAAAAAGCAACCTACATGTATAATGTTACTATTGATTTTAAATTTTTATGCTCTACATTTTCAAAACCGATTTCCATAAATGACATTTTGGTTGGGAAAACCAGGAACCATATTCTGCTTTAATAATTCTGCCATACCTTTTGCTCTTAACCATAATATTAGCAATAATGAAAACATGTTACAAATATGTGAATATTATTTCTCTTAAAACATTATTTAAAAATTCAATTATAACCACAAATACTTATATTTCATTAAATGAATTTATCTCTTTACCACATGAATGCATCTAAACTTAATTTTGGCTATGGTTGGGAAAATTCAAGTAAAGAAGATCTTGCCTAGTTCAGGAAAACAATCTTTGTTGCCAAAATTTATATTTTCAACCAGTAATAAAGAAATATCTTTTAGAATCTTTTAAATTGCCATATAAGTCAATGGTGACATGTGAATTTATAATAAACAACAGAAAAGTACCTTTCAGCCACTTTTTCCTCCTTGATGCTCTCTGCACCTTTGCTTCAAAGTCAAGCTTTTCTGCCATAAGAATCTCATGAAGAGTTGGCTTGTCTCCTGGTTTCATAGGAGTTGGAGTCATGTTATGGTGATCTCTATAATCTTCCACTATTGTATCTTCTACAAAAGAGAACACAATATTTTAAAACATGACAATAAGCATAAGATAATACAAAATTTATTAGTCAAAACTGGAATTATTTACATCTGACCAAAAGTAGTTGTATGTCAGCTTTTAAGTTGATATAATGTATTTTGAAGCCTTTTAGTATTGATGAATATATTAACAAGACACCAGGAGCCTAATAAGGTAATAACCTAATAATCTGATTATTTAATTCAAACTTTTACAACTGAGGGACAAGCAATTGTTATTATTGTTAGTTTAATTGTGAATGAATGCCACTAACATAAAATTACTTGTATATTCTGTATATTTTTGTTAAATATCCTAAAACAGTAATATTTACATGTATTCTTTGGCAAGTAGCTGATCAGACTAACAAATTATGATGCCAAAATGATTATACTACAAAATATTTGCAGCAAGCCATTCTGGTTATTTACAGGATTTCTTATTGTTGCCCTGAAGTATATATATTCAAAGTATAATCAATTCAAAACAAATGAGATGTAAGACCATTAACAAAATAAATATCAAGAAAATATTATTTTTGGAAAATCATATCTAATAAGAAATGATATTTTAAGAGATAATTTAAAGAAATACTAATTAATTGCAATCTTTAAATTACTTGGAATAATAAAATGTAATGTCTTATCTTCAAATATTAAGAATTTTAGACGACTGTTAAACCTGTCTTAACAATACAGATTTTTTGCTTTATACAAAACCATTTGAACCAACTGCCCAATGAAAGATGACTGCATTATATTTGTTAAGGTATTCTTTATTAAAGAGGTGCTATAGAGTAGTAACAGAAGAACCTTTAAAAGTGACAGTGAAGGTCATTTTGCCTATGAACCCCCACTGGGAATTGAACCTGGGGCTGCTTTCACCAAAGTTGAACGTGTTGCCTACTTAGCTATCCAGAGACTCAAGGTGAAATGAATTTTTCAATACATACTTACTTCAGCGGCAGTACTGAAACTTCATTTTTTAGCAAATAAAGAATTAGTGGAATTGAATTTTCAATCTAATGACTTCTGAGCTTGGCAATCGGGCAGTTAGGAAAAAAACTATGCACGGAAGATATATATTTACAATTAGAGCTACAATTTAACAGGTAAAAGATCATTTGAGAAATAAAAACACGGTCACATTTACCTAGATCTGTTGGATATGAAGTATCTCCATTGGCTCCACCAGTAGCTGGGCCTCCTGCACTATAGTTACAAAGATGCTTCAATGCCTCAACTTCTCTTTCAAGCCAAATGTAGAGTTGATAACGCAGTTGTCCTCCATCAACTTCAAAACCAGTGGCTAAGGTGGACACTTCCTCCATAAGGATCTTCAGACAAGCAACAAACTTAAGTTGTTGAGCCATAATGTCAAGATCTGGTCCACTAGATCCTCCATCTTCACTCTTATCCCCATCTTCTGTGTCTTCTCTTTTCCCTATAAAGCAAATAGCATTACGCTTCTAGAATAATTTTATTCATGAAAGTGAGTCTAGAGAGAGCCTCTAAATTTAACCTGACCTTGTATTTTATTCTGTCACAGGGATAATTACAAGAAGAAAAGGACTGATGGAGAATGAAGAAAAGCCAATAATGTGAATAAATAAATCATGGCATAGAAAATTGGATGAAAAGTAAAACGAAGAATGAAAAATAAATTCAGAGAAATAATATTGACAATAGATACAAAATAAACACAACATACACCTGTGTAGAGATAGAACTTTAAATACTAAAATTCACAAGGAACAATCAAGAGTGAAGGCAGAGATGACAATTACCACTACAATTTAAATATAGCATATTAATTTTTCATTGTCTAATAGATATTAAATACACTGAGTAACTAAAAAATGACATTAAATTTCCAGTATCTTAATCTTTCTAAAATATCTTCTTAATTTTACACATCTCAACTCAAACAAAATACTTTCAGCTTGAAAAACTTAAGTAAAAACATTAATTTACATAAGTCTTAAACCTTAAGACTTATAATATGCAAAAAACTTTCAATTGTGATTAAAATTGATTCAGAGCAGTATGTTGATCAGAATTGATTGATTTAAATGATTATGGAAAAATCTAGAAAGAAAATTGTTTATGTGTTATACATGAAAATGGAAATTTTAAAGTTTTGGGAGATACATAAATGTAATAACTGGAAAAAGTTTTTTGAAATAAAAATGAAAATTATGAAGCTTTTTTCAACCAATGGGAGAATTTTATTATCTTATTTCAAACCAAGTATGAACAATCACTGATAAAAGAATATTTTATATAGAATCAATACTGAAAAAAATCCTATCCTGATTATTTGCAGAAATACTGTTGTGAAAGTAACTTAACAGAAATTTAGAAATACTTAATATAACACTATGACTTGGAAATGAGATATGAAGGTTTTCAAATTTAAGCCTCAAAGCCATTAAATATTTTATTTACTAAAACTTGCTGAGTGCTTCACTGGAATCATAAATTAACATAGAGAAATATTACCAGCATCATCACTGTAAACAATGACAGAAGCTAAAATGAAACCATTAAAAGTGAAATAGTGAACCTCTACATATTATAAAAGCAGACTTCTAAGAAATTAATTAACAATTTTTTATGATTTTTGGATATTATATTTTGGATATATTAAGAATAATTTCAGAGAAGACTTACGTGACATTTGTTTAACAGTTGACTGAGTGTCACTTGTTTTATCATCCTCATCATCATCATCCCATTTGAGTTCTAATGAGTCTTTCCTGGAAACTGGCTGAGACCAATCGAGAACCAATTCTTCTTCTTTAGGTTTCACAGGAGCAGACCAATCAAATTCAGCAGCTGAGGAATAATAGAATATTAAAGTTTTTGTAGACAAGAATGTATTGTCCTCATTCCTTCAAGTTAGATAGATTTTCTGAACTAACAGAATTATTGATTCCAGATCAGAAGTCTTAAATTAAAACTAAATCATTACAGAGATTACAAGATGAACAGAAACTCATGAAATGATTTATGTAAATCAATTGAATAAAAATTTCAATATATATATTGAAATTTATATAATATATATATATATATACACACACACACACATACATGGGTGGTCTGAAAAGTTTCTGACATTTTGCCATTTCTTGACATGTTTTCTGAAAGTTCTGAAAAATCTGGGGTTGGAAACTTTTCAGAACACCCTCATATATAATTGGTAAGTAATTGAAGGGAAAAAAGAATGGGAAATTAGGATATGTATAAAGTATCATATTTATATGAAAGAAAACCAAGATATCATAAGAATTAAAAATCACTTTTTACCTTTCTCAGGGGCTGTCCAGAGAGACTTCTCTCCTAATATCCCAGTATCAATTTGTACATCCTGAGCTCTTGCTTTGACAGGGCTGCTCAAAAGACCTATGGATAAAAAAAATAAAGTATGAGACAAAAATAGTAAAATGAGTAAAGAGATACAATGCACACTGGAAGTTTTTCAAGATAAGAGTATTTTCACAAATTCTGATTACTTTTGCCAGACATGCAGAACAGAGAGAGTTAATTTTATCTCACACAATGATTTCATTTTCAATCAAATAACATAACAGGATAATCAGGTATAAATCTAACATCATTAAATAATATCTTCACTTCCATACTTTTATTTTAACACCAGTTTGACTATTATTTATGTATGCTAAAAATAAGTAGTGCATTATTTCATTAGAATGAATGTAAACTTATGCCCACTTTATGAGTAAGCAACAAGAATCACAACTGTCTGCATTTTCAATCTTTCTGTTGTTTCTGTAAGCACGTAAAAAATTTAAGATAAAACTACTACATTAAAGCATGTGTACGAAGCTCTTTACCAAAATTATTGAAGTATAACATTTTATGTATATATATGACAACAAAGACACCCAAAACATGTATTTATCATGGTAAACATCAAAAGAAAGCCTACTAAAGAAATGGTATATCAACTTTAATCTTAAATCTCATACAGGGCTGTTAAGAAATGATCAAACCAACAGTTTCAACAGGCAGGATGACTACTGCTAATCTTCTTGTATATGTTACCATTTCTTCATAAAAATGGCTTTTTATTTGAGTATGTATTTTACTTACGACAATGAAAAATTAATGTATCTTACTGGGAGAGTTATTTCCATTTGAGTCCAAGACTTTGCTGGGAAGCTTTGAAAGTACTTCAAGAGCTAAAGCAGGACAGCCAGCCTTGAAGTGTGCATGCGCTGTGGTAAAATACAGCTGCCTTTCTAAAGGAGTGATTGAGTCCTCTAACAAGATCTGCAATTTAAATGAGCACAGTTATGCACAACAATATATTAATCAATAACAAGAAAAAATAGTAAATTAACACAGAAAATTATCAGAACTGGCAAGTGAAATACAAAACTTGTTATGTTTTTCACTACAACTAAAAAAGAAATTTTTCTTAAAATTCTAATTGAATACTGAACATTATTTACTTAATTATTTTCATGCATCTTCATCATAGCAAATTTACATTATGCTAACTCAATATTATTTTGTCACAAAATGCACTTAATTCACAAATTATAAAGCATACAAAACAATTGAGTCCTCAGTATTCATATACTGAAATAAACTGAATACATACACTTATTCACAAAGTGTATAATTTTCATTCAATTGATATTACCTGCTTATCTAAATGTGATGTTTTTGTATCCATTCCATAACTGAAACCAGATAGGACAACAGCATGTGATTTCTTTTTATCTTGTGCAGTGGATGCAATGTATTGGCGAATTAACAATGGGTGAGTCCTCAGGTACACGTAGAAGTTGAACACATTTGGATTGGCTGAGAAAGATATAATATATACAATCAAAATATTGAAGTCCCTGTACAAAATATCAAATCCATACATGACAAATTAAGGTTATCTACGTAGCCATATTTAGCAAACACAAACTTGGAAATGTATGTATATTCAGTGATCCTCATCTAGCAAGTGATTCAAAGATATTTTTGGCATTCAGCAGTATTCATAGAAATTACCCTTGGAGGGGTCACTTGGTTAAATAGGTTTCTAGCTTAAAGTGCACACATATTTTCAAAATTCTAGTCCAATTGGAATTAATGCAGTCCATATAACAGGTATATGATACATATTCTTTTATTAAGAAAGAATTCAAAACTGTTTTATTATCAAAAGAGAAACGTTTAATTTGGTTCTCCTTACCTGTGGTGCCTTCAGGCTTGTCATCATCAATGTACTGAGGGTGCATGGTTCCAATATTGGTCTGCAATAGAGTATTGAGACTTCCAGTATGGTCTTTAAGTATCCATAGAGACATAGAACGGAGGAAAGGATCAGGATGGGCCTTAGATAACACCTGGTTCTCACCATCACTGTTGCACCCTAATATTTCCTAAGGGAGAGAAATTCCCAATAAACAATACATCATAGAAACGTGATTACAAAAATTGTTCCAAAAAAAGTGATAATTGTAGAAAATATCCTAAATATACTTTGACAATCTTTTGACAAATGCTATTATGTCATATTAACAAAGTAAGGATCATTGCACAGTAAATTTAAAGAGGTTATTAAAACAATAACAACTGAAAAGTTTACTTATGGCATTTCCTAACAGCTTCAATATTCCATACAGAAATTGGTTTTGAATGATAATAATTATAACAATATTATTCTTAATTTTATGATCACTTCAAATTTATCTAAAATAATTCTGGAAAATAAAATTTGTTCATAGGAGTACTTTAAACAAATAAGTAAAAAAACATAATGCAAAGGCTTTGGATGCAAGAGATTACATTGAATCTTCTGGTGAAGTCACAAATTTAAATATTTCAATGTTAAAATTATGTAACCTGCGGAAAAACATCATAATGTTTTAACCAAATCACTACAATGCATATCCTAGAAGAAGATATGATGCAAAAAATAATGTTTCTAAAAAGTTTTCCATTAGTCTAGAAAAAATGTAATATTTAGTTACATCATATAAAAGCCGCTGCAAGCTTGGAGGAGCTGAGTCCAATTCACCCTCATACAAACGAGATATCACCATAGCTAATTGGAAGTCTTCTAATTTATTAAGGCAGACCTGCAAGAGAGAGTTTGAAAAGACTATAAAAAATGTTGGAGATCAAGAGCATTAAGCAACCATAAGAATAGAATCTCTAAAGATATCACATTTCATGCTATTGAACTTTCATGAGCTATTGGACAAAAACAATGACTACCAGCTGAAACCAACTTAAGCCATGAAACTACTTTAGAGGAGCAAGAGTTTACCATACTTAAAAATAAACACAAGTAAACATTTTATTGCATTCATTCTGTTTTTACTGGTAACCATATTGAGTCTTCATTTGTGTATTATGTTAAACAAATATTAGGCTTTTTAACACTCTTTAACTTAAAATGGAACTTTTCTTAGCACTGAATTTAAAGAAACATTATGAGCTACAGAAAAATTATAAATAATTACATCAATTGCATCCTTCAGAGCTCCAGCCAGCAAAAAGAATGCTGCAGCATGATCAAATCTCTGTTTTCCTAGCAACGCAAAGGCATTTTTGAGAGCTGCCTTTCTCCATCTGTCTTCGGTAAAGTTGTTTGCAAAGAACTGAGTCATCCTTTCATCACGCTTGGAACGGAAAAGGCCCCAAACAAGGCTTTTCTTCTTCATAGCTAGATAGAATAAAGCAGCATCCAATGGGTCTTGTCGGGCTTGAAATGCCGCTTTGGCCATCTGTCAAATTGGAAATATCATCAACATTATTACAAGCATATTGTGTAGTAAATGTAGGTAGTAAGGAATCAGTTATAAGGGAATAAGAAAAATAATTTTTCTGAGAAAGAAACTAGTGAAAAAATGAACAAATGGAGAGAGAAATTGAAGACAAGGTCGGATATAACTAAGAGATGAAATGGTTAACTTAGAAAGGATCAAAATGATCCCAAAGATAACATACATAACATGTACCCAATAAAAATCATAGATGACATATAAATTTAATCAATTAGATTATTCAAGGCAAGAGAAAACTCATTGCATCTCATTAAAATTTGCTTTAAACCTTAAAGCTTTAGCAGTTATGCCTCTTGATTTAGCAAGCTAAACCAAAATTCAGAATCTATTAGCTTATAAATGCACATCCAAAATCTATGAAATGCTCACTAAGCTAATGACTTAAAGGACTATCTTTGATGCATTCTTGATACTGGAATAAATACTTGGAATAGGTCGTTAGCTGAATGAATATCAACTCAACATTGATGAATATAGATAGAACATACCTGGAAGAAACCCAAATATTTAGGTACTTACTGCATTATTTTTTGTTCTGTTTCATTTCTAGGAAAGCAATATAGCTTTCATAATTATATTTCTCATTATCAGATATAATAATAATAATAATAAATATTTATAATATATATAGTACAGGAGAAATATGGAGTAGGTAATTTCATTGTTTACAATGATAAACACAACAAGGCTGATTCTTCTAACTATAAAACAGTGATATTTTAATATGGTAATATTTATAATTATATCTTTACTAGAAACATGAATACCACAATTATATGTTTCAATAATAATTATTGTTAATGAGCACATACAGCTATTCCATAACTAGAAATATCTCAATTAGTTGGGACTTGGAACTAATGATATTAGCACAGGAGTGCCAACTAATCAGCTGACATAGCCAAGAAAAAAGTTTTAAGTTTACATGAAAAAGGAAAAAATACTGTGATTACTCAAAAATAATATGCACCCTTATGGGTCCTTTTATGGAAAAAAAAACCTCAGCTCACCCTGGTTCAATGTAATTCGCAAAACATTTATCCCAAGTGCTATTTATGTTTTGGCTGTTAGAGCCCCTGCATACTACGAGGGCTGTTCAAAAAGTTCCCGAACTTTATTTATTACAGCATAAATATTTCACTTACAAATTATTGCTCCAGGTCTCCTTCAAAGTACTCCCCACCCCAACGTATACACTTATCCAAATGGTATTTCCACTATTTAAAACAGTCTTGGGACGCTTCTTTCGGACTGTTCATAGGCTCCTCCGTCGAATTTTTCTTTATTTCTCGAATGGTGGCAAATCTTTTTACTTTGAGCGGGGTTTTTAGCTTAGGAAATAGGAAAATGTCACATGGAGCCAGGCTTGGTGAATAGGGTGGTTGAAGAAGCACAGTGGTCTTGTTTTTGGCTAAAATGTCACGAGTTGCTCGTGTTGCTTTTGGTCTGCTGTCATCAGGCGAGGCACAAATTTGGCCTCGACTCGATGCATCCTTAATTTTTTTTAGTTAGGATTTCGTAGCACAACTAATCGGGATGCCACACTCTTCTGCAAGCTCCCTGACAGTCAAACGTCAATTTGCACGAACGGGATCATTCATTTTTTCGATGTGGGAGTCATCTGGGGACGTTGATGGTCTTCCGGAACGCTCGTCGTCTTCCACTGATTGCCGCCCGTCTTTGAACAGTATAAACCACTCATAACACGCGGTACGTTTCATAGCATGCTCACCAATAGCCTTGGTAATCAACTCAAAAGTTTCCGTGAAAGATTTGCCCAGTTTCACGCAGAATTTTGCAGAAGGACGCTGCTCCTTCAAAGAGCTCATTTCCGCGGACCCGATTTTTCGCCGCACTCTAAGATCATCTGTTCACATAAACATCCGTAACTAATGAACAAATCAAGATATCGACAAAGTGATTGAAGGTGGTTATTTGGGAAGCTTTCGCGGATACAACGACTACAGGCAGATTAAAAAATAACCAACTGGAGGCACACTATAAAAAAAGTTCGGGAACTTTTTGAACAGACCTCGTATAGATGAAA
The DNA here is from genome assembly GCA_036926295.1 of Pachydiplax longipennis. NCBI lineage: Eukaryota > Metazoa > Arthropoda > Insecta > Odonata > Libellulidae > Pachydiplax > Pachydiplax longipennis. The sequence continues at coordinate 1,505,535 of JAVFKF010000030.1, read as the reverse complement.
CAATCAGCCTATAATTTTAAATTGGTGAATGTGCATATGTATGTGATATTGATGATATAATAAAATGGTCAACATAAATATTGATGTAATGCACTCATGTAAATATTGGTTAATTGGTAATTGGTTAATGTGTTCACTTGAGTGAGCATATATCTAAAACATTTCTATGAATTCCTAATACAAGATATATGGTATGGAAGACTACCACTGTTTCTTGTACACACATACGGTACTGCAAATGACATGATTGCATGTCTTAAGGTGTGCGTTAGATTTGCAGGCAAATGATTTTTCAATTTCCTATAGTTTAATTTTGGGATGCGTGCTACACTCAACGGGGCATTATTTTCGAGTAAATACGGTATTTTGAGGGGATTTCTCCTAACAGAGAGTTTCTTGTAATGACTTGAATTTTCCGTTGGGTATTTTTTGCATTGATAACCTTAAAATATTCCTTTTCTGTAATTTTTTGTTTTGCAGAATATTTTTCGACATTAAGCATGGCAGAAGACAATTTTAGAGCCCACAGATAGTCAATTGGGTAGCATGTTCTACCTTTGGTGGAAGTGATCTTGAATTCAATTCCTGGTTATGAGTTTACAAAGATGCAAAATAACCTCAGCTGTTAATGTACGTTCATCAAAATTACTAGATAACTTTTCACTGACCTTTTCAACACAAGTTTTGAGTAGAGTATTTGATCTTAGCCACCATCCAACTCCCAATTCCCTTAAAGTGCTCCAGCGTGGGGATCCTTTGGCATATGATGGTATAAGATTTAACAGTTCTTCTTCACTTTCTGAATGGAAAGCCCAAACTATATTTGCAGTGCCAACTCCTTGTCGCTGGAATTGAGCCCTCTGTGCCAATGGGAGGCATCTCAACAAGAAATTGTAGTGTTTCATGGCAAGCAAAAACCTCAATCCACAGTCATCCAATGAATCTGTTATAAAACATCAAACATTTACGGTCAATTACAAATTAAATACAGGAGTAAAAAGTTCTTTTCTCATCTGTTCATTTAGAAACTAATATAAAAAAGAAAAGACAATATTCTGTAACTTTATGTCAGGTAGAAGTTAAGTTTGTAGATACAACAATAAACAAAACAAACAATAATTTGTTGTGAATTATTAACTGAATAATATAACTAACTCAGGTTGATATATGGATAATATACAGAAATGAAGCAAAAAAGGAGTAAATTGCAGTAAAATATTTATTTAATATTTGTGAATAAGAATTCAACCCACCTGTTGATGGATCCTGTCCATCAGGCATTCCAGTAAGATTTTCCTTGGAAATTGCAGTTTTGGCAGCATCATTAGCAAAACGCTCTGCAAAATCTGTGTTACAGGTGGAGACTGTGTCAGCCAGAGCAAGCAAATGCATCTGATCCAAACTTGAGAGGCCTGGCAGATGTGTGTGGGTCAACAGTCTTGATAGCATACGTCCCTAAGTATTCAATGGAGTTAAATTATATTACTGGCATAAATAAAGTATTGCTGACAAGCTGATTTCTTACAAAGCATCCCCATCAAAATACACAGATAATATCAATAGTACATTTAGGTGTATGAGAAACTTAATGAAAATATCAGGCATAATTTTTCTAAGCAGAAAGTTATAATGTTGTGTAAAGAAACAAAATTAAAGAATAATTATTAAGAGAATGATAAAAAGGAGAATACTAAAATAGAAACATCTAAGTTAGAGAAGACAAAAGCAAAATAATAAAAAGAACCTTTCAGTATGGCACCATCACTCATATGGTTAGTGAAAGTACAGAAAGTGATGGCCACTGAAATTCTGACATCTAAGATAAACAGAACGTTTATTACTGATATGAAAATCTGTGAAACAGTTTAACAATGGATAGAACAAGTGCATATTGGGGAACATACTTGGAGACTATCTCTGAAGATAGACAAATAGCATATAGCTTTTGATTAGTTACTGTATTTTATATTTATCCTGTGCCAGCCTTTCACCATATTTCTTTGTAATAGCAATATAAAATAAAGTCTTGCCAAGATAATTATTAACAAGGATAGCTATTTTTTAGTCTGATACAAGGTCTGTACATCAGTGAACAATTGAATCTATTACTCTATCAGATTTTGTGGTCTTCTAATTGCAATAAAGCTTACTTTCTTAATGATATTGACAGAAAAGTTTTATCAAAACAACAACTTGTCCAATAATAACTGAACTTCCTTGCGACTTCATTTTATGATCACTTCAGTATAAGGACCTTAGCTTAAATTATAACTCTGATTTTTAGGAATCATCTTATGAAGCAAATAAACTTTTCATGCTGGTATAGAAGGAACATGAATGGAATTTGAGAGGAATATGAAAGTGAACTTATGTCATTAAGCACTACTCTGGTAAGAGGCTTTTAGAAAACTCACTTGACGGGGACCAAAATGTGATAGTCCAACTTGTCGCTCTGAGATTGCAGATGGCCTTCTCTCCCTGCGGCTCCTTGGTGAGCCAACTGTGCTCTCCCCTTCCTCTTCTTCCTCCAAAGACATGTCAAGAGGCTCATCTCCAGCGGACATGACTCCTCCATCAAAGAGATCTTCATATTCCCCTTTTGGGAGTTCACTGCCACCACTGGCAGTTCCTTGAACAACACCACAGCGCTCTTTGTCAGCAGCCAAAAGGGTCCAGAGGGGCAGAGGGGGAATGGAGGTGATCTCTGCATAATCTAGAGTTAATTCTTCAGGGATTGCAGTTGTTGAACCTCTCTGCTCCATAGGGCTGGAAGTGCCTGTTTGCAAAAGATGACATAAGAAACTCAGTAATTGGGACTTTGTTTGAAGAAAATTCTCATCAATATACCATATAAAGCAGCATTTAAGAATTTGTATTCCAAATTACTTTAATGGAAAATTAACCTGAGATATGTGCCAAACATGAATAGAGTATTTTGTCTATAATTTACACTTGTAAAAGAATAATTGCAATGATATCCAGGTATAATGTGCCTCACTTTACTGCAGGTCTCACCACATCCCCCAAAATGATTATATTGACTATTTTGTTTGTTATATTATTATATTTATTTATTTTATTTATTTATACTTTAGACTACGATTAGGCACGAGGCCAGGTGGTAGCCATTCCCTGTGGGGGGAGGGAAATATAAAATATCCTGCCTGGTATTCACCCAAGTCGAGAGGAAAACCCCCCAAAACCTCCCGAAGGCAGTACGTCACACAATTCAGTACTATATATAAAATATACAAACATGAAAGATACAAACAATGTGAAATATAAAAGACAAACCTCATAAAAGAATGTTAACAATGTGAAATATAAAAGACAAACCTCATAAAAGAATGTTACATAATAAAGAAATAATTATTATTTTAGAAAATACAAGTTTAATTTGCAATCCAGCAACGGCTGTTATTACTAATGTACTAATTCAAATATTAATATAACTTAACTTAGCTTTAAATTTTTTTGCGTTTTCTGGCATTGGAATGAGAAGTTCTCCAGGTAAAGCATTCCATTCTCTTATTCCTCTATTAACAAAAGAATATTTTGCAACATCTGTTTTCTGCTCGCGTTCTCTTATTTTTAAATTATAGACGCCGCGTCCAATATAGCTTGGATTTTCGAATCTCTCCCGTAGTTCTGCCCAACCATCTTTACATTTCTCTTTACAATTCCACGCGTTAAATACTCCCGCTAACCTAAAAGCTTTCCTTCTCGACGCTAACGATTCCCATCCTAGCTGATCTAGCATTTTGCTAACACTCTCATCCTTCTTGTGTTTTCCAACTACGTATCTAGCCGCCTTCCTTTGCACGCCTTCAAGTTTCTTACTTAGGCCCGTTTCGTGGGGGTCCCAAACACTCGTCGCACATTCGACTGTCGGCCTAACTAACGATTTATACGCCCTTTCTTTGACTCCCCTCCCACTCCGTTTTAGGTTTCTCATTACGAAGTGAAGGTTTCTATATGCCTTTGTAGTAACATTTTTGATGTGACTCCCCCATTTGAGATTATCAGATAAATTAATACCCAAATAATTGCAATCATGTACGGTAGGAATTGTTTCATTGTTTAGCGTATATTGGTTAAATTCATGTAACTTTTTTCTAGAGAACTTAATATGCTTACATTTACTGACGTTTATCATCATATCGTTTAATTTAGTCCACTCTGATAACTGCTTTAGATCACTTTGCAAGATATCGCGGTCGTTGCTATCTCTTATTCGCCTATATAATATGCAGTCATCGGCAAATAACCTAACTTCGGACTTAATATTTTTAGGGAGATCGTTAATGTATATTAGGAATAGCAATGTCCCGAGAACGCTACCCTGTGGAATACCTGAGGTGACTTCGGCCTCGTTAGAGTAAACTTCACCGATTTTGACTCTCTGTTTTCTCCCCTTCAAAAAATTTTCAATCCATCTTAGTACCCGCTGGTCAATATATAAATCACGTACTTTTGTTATGAGTATATCGTGCGATACTTTATCAAAGGCTTTAGCGAAATCAATGACAACCGCATCGATTTCATCCCGTTTATCCATAGTTTCAGCAATATCTTGCACCAATCCGAGAAGCTGTGTTTCACATGAGTACCCCTGCCTGAAACCGTGCTGCCTCTTACTTAACCAGTCTTTTTCCTTCCAGAATATACGAAGGTAGTCTGCTATAAGCCAAATTTTACAGTAAATCTCAAAACCAGTCCATTCTTTCCTTTTCCCATATTTTAAGGTGGTGTATAATCTCAAAAAAGTATAACCTTATATCTATAAAGATGAACAAGGGGATATTTACATTTGGCACAGTAAGCACAAGCTGTGAGCCTTGCCATTAAGGGGAACCTAAAAATAGTGTGTTATCCCTTTTCATTTAATTATTGTAACATGTAATAATTGACTATAAATACTCACCAGCTCCAGCATAGCTGACTGACAATGTACGTGATCGTGACCATCCTCTTTGCTTGACTAAATTTTCCTCATCAGTGTTATTCTGGAAAACTGATCCTTGCCGTATGGTACAAGTTCCAGAGATACATCTGGAATTATATTTTAAAAGGGTATATTTTAGAGGAAAGCTAAAGAATTAAAATTCAAGAGAGTGTATTGACATCAAAAGATTAATGAATCAAAAGGAAAAGATTAAACTTAGGAAATTAGCTAAACCAAAACAGGTTATTTCAAAAGAGGAATAATACAATAGAAGATAGTAATAGGGATTAAAAAATTTGATTTTACCTTAATCCACACCAAATGGTCATAATATATTCTCCTATTTTCTGAAACATTAATAAATAATCTGATGGGAATTCATAAGAGATGAGATGAGTTAGGTCTCAATGCTACCTTACATGACAATAAAATAGTAACTATAAGGAATTTCTGGGGATTTAGAAAACTTATAAATTTGGGCAAAATTAAAAAATTTCCATTTCATTTTATTTTATTTAAATTGAATCCAAAATGAACCACAAAAGTATTTAAAATTAATGCATTGAAAATCTATGCTCTTGCTAGATAGAGATAAAATAATGTCATGATCTGCAGGGAGCAACTTTTAGAGTATGAGTATTACCTAAAGATAGCCTCCTCCAATCTAAGAAGAAATTAGACATTACGCACCTGACTAAATGTGCAAGAATGGCTTTCACCCAACGAATTCTTCCAGAGTTCAACAATTCCATGAGCTGCTTGGGATGGTACTGGGGTAATACTGGGCAAGCTATGCGACTAGCTTCAAAAAGTCCATAATCAGGCATATAATCTACACTGCTCATATTCTCTGTTGGTGCCAAACCTTTAAGGAAAGAGAAATTGGACAAGATTTGTTATAAACTTTCAAACAAATCAAAACTAAAATTAAAGAATAAAAATATTAAATGATGGAAAGGTTCATTATATTATTAATTATATTAATATTAGTGTATAATATGTATTCTCTTAAAAGGTGCATAAAGATTCAGAAGTTAGCTGATTTGAAAGAAAATTTTTGAATTTTATTAGAAAATGTGAAAATTACTATACTGAATTCTTCCTTATCAATCAAAAAATAAATAAAGATAATTGATATTTAAAATTGATATTTAAAATGTTGAAAACATAGGAGGAAATTTAAAGGGATACATCATTAAAAATGACATATTTGTAATGTAATATGTCATGTTAGCTCTTACCTGGAATATCAATTAATAGAATACGTAGAGAATTTGTTAGAATTATAAAGTGAAGTTAACTCAACATCTAAAATCATAAAAGAATCACAATGAAGCAGGAACATGTGATAATTGAAACAACAAGTAAAGCAACATTTATTCTATATATAAAACTCAACAGCAATGCTGAAAATGTACTTTGTGCTCTTAACCACAATATGCTCTTCCAAATTAACGGAAAGGACAAGTGAATAGCAGGGTTGTTTTTAAAAGGCCAGTAAGCATAAATATTATTTAAATACATCAAAAAGTCAGAGAAGATAGAAAGTACTTAAAATAGAGGGGAACATAGCAACCAATAAAGAAAGAGATCAAACGTGAATATTTCAAGTGTATGTTAAATACATTACCTGTATCAGCATGCAGAAGCATACAAGATCAATGAACGCTTCTTAATATGGAAAACAGTGCAGATTATGGTGGCATGACACATTAAATGCATATATAGTATTTTACATCAAGAATATCAAGGGAGATTATAAATTTCATCAACTGACTGGACATATATTTTTTGAGGTTATATGGTAGGTATAAACATGTTATAGCCACATTTAAAACTAATATTTTGGGAAATAATGTAAATCAGTCTCCTTGATAAACTTTTGATCTTAAAAGCTGCTTAATCAATGATAAGTGAAAGAATAGCTCAATGAGATACTCACTGAAGTGATAATAGTATAAATTCAAAGATTTGCATTGAAGGGAACAAATAGTGCAGAGGAAAGAGATATTAGGTAGTAAGATATTTATAATAAGTTACTTACAAATTACTCACTCAACTAGAAGAAAATTTATGATCAAGTTATGATCTCCAAGGACAAAGGAGGTGTGGTTAATGGTGCAAATTGAGAATCATAGTTAAATTTTGCTCCTTGATGAATGTAAAAAGGAATTAAAAGATAAGAAATGTTGGTATTAAAGTATTATTGATATGACATATAAATAAAGGATAATTTTGATTAATGAACTTGAGTTCATTATGAGAAAGGACTTATGAAGGTAAACATAATAATTAACCTACATATATGTAATCACAAACTGATATGAATTCCATAGATGCCAAGGGATGATGAGTATTCCATTTCATTTGATAATTACAGTTAATCTTGGTAGAAATGAATCGACAATGAGGAATGTTCACTGGAAATATGACTAACTCTCAACATTAAGATGACTTAGTAATCATAAATAATCACTAAAATTTTAGAATTAGCCCATAAAACAAATTAATTTTAAGCTTAAGAGATGATCAAGTTACACAAAAAGCTTTGAGACTGAGATATTTCTATAAAAAGTTCATAATTGTAGACCATAAACAGCTGCCAGGCAAGAATTTATCTCATTGTGTTTTAGGATTCATTTAGTCCACTAAAGCAGCAAAACCAAGCACTCTGGCAGGATCAAAGCCAATAACAACCATGACACTGGGCACAATAGTTCAATGAAGTCGGCAAGAAAAAAAACTCCAAAATTTTACATAACATCAAGTAACATTTTTTATAAGAAAATGAAAATTTTAAACAATAACGATTCCAAAGTAAAATAAGACCAAAACAACCAGCTTCAATGCCTTTGTACCAACTTCTGAATTTGTTATGAAAGTCAAAATGTACTTAGCAGTGAAATTTATGCTTTTAAGTTGAAGATGCCTTCTTTCATTACTGAAAGATGCCGCAACATTAAAGTTCACTTAAATTTTTATATTGTAAAGCCACCATTGATAACATTAAAAATTCACATAAAAATTCACTGAAAACAAACATAAGGCACTAAGGCAAATTTTAGGCACCTATAAGTTTCTTATCAGTATGTAAATGAGTAATTTCTCAAGTTTTCTAAATGTAATAATGAAAATTTAGTTCAATTACAATTAAATAGTTTTGTTTGAATTATAAACTATTGACACTAATCATCAGCTAAGTTTCATAAATAAGTGTGGTTGGCTAGAGACAGTAAAGATGGGAGCTGAAGGTATTTTATATTTTATCATAATGTTTAAATATGTTTATATGTGCATTTATAAGTAAAATAATGATAAGTATGGGAAAAATTATTCAGCTGATGGAAAGTTTTGTTAAGTGTTTACTTCTAGCTTGGGCAAATTTCCAATAGAAATATCTTTTCCTTTACAATGAAGCTCTTCTGTGTGTTAGATTTGGCCAATTCTGCAAGTTTTTCATTATAAGTTACATATCTCCTGAGGAATACAGAGGGCTAAGTTTCCACCTAGTGTGAGTCAGATTGGAATCAGGTATGCATTAATAAATAAATATGTACAAATATATGAGAAATATCCTATTCATGTTGAAATGCAGACTTAATCTCTTATCTTTAGCGATAAATAGAAGATTCCAATCACCAGTTGATACATTCAGTGAACTGTTCAAACGCAAGACTCCTTCAAAATAAATGACCTTATATGTGAATTAATGTGAAGTTGGTAGATGAGGGATATCAGCCAACAGCAAAGTGCAGTGCCAGCCGAGGAAGCAGCATGCGACATACACACGAACACCAATCACCTTGAGTGTTACCTCGCTTCTTCTTGTCTCCTGAGAGAATCATGTTGATGGAAGCAACCCGAGAAAGATGGGTCACGGAACTAACAGGGGGCAAGCGCCTCTGAGAGGTTTCCTGAAAAAAGAAACAAAAATAATGTTGACATGCATAATAATTCAAATGCTAAGAAACAAGCAACATTCCCATCATTTTATACACATATTTAATTCAGGTTCTAAAGACTTCTCAGGAAATATCCGAGGGTGTTATCAAAGAGAAAAAAAACACTTAAATATTTCAGTCCTGAATGTTTGTAACATTACTCTGTTGAATTCCCATCCAAAACACAAAGATGTTAATTCTACTGAATGTTTCTATCTTTAAGCTATCTTACAAGTGATATGCAGAACTGATAATATGGAAAAGAATGATTTTAATTCATAATTTAACAATTGGGAGTGTTGTTATCTGTTGTTCAAATGAAAACTCAGTGCTCCAGAGCAAAGTGAACAATACTTGAGGCTTGAGAAAACAACTTCTTTTACCCAAAATAGAGTCCCGGGACTAAATAGTATACAAGTCCTTTATAATGAGTACAGCATATAACAAGAGTTGCATTATAGCAAGTGATATTTTGGCCATTGTCCAACTCACAGCAAAGAGGATAGGGAGTTATATTCATTATAGCAAGTAGTTATTTCTGAAGTATTGGAATCGCAAGTGCAATATTTCTATAACCCTCTTGCAGGAGGTATATCTCAGAATCGTCAATTGATGTGAGAGACAAAGTCCGACAAACAAACGGAAATCTGTCACACTTGCTACCCTTGCATTCAAGAGAATGAACATTTAGTATTAGAAATTGGCTAGCACGAGTGCTTTTCCAATTTTTGTCAGCTGTTGTTATAATGGACTTTTACTGTACATTCTAATTTCACAAGACCATTTAATGTCACTCAATAAAGCTTTCATAAAGAATTACCTGAGCAAGATTTCTCAGGTGTTCATCTTTCAAAATTCTTGAACCTTGTATTTCTTCAGAGCCTTGATGAATCAGTCTTTGATGCTCATGTTCCAGGATGTCTAAAACAACATTTTCAATTAAATCATATGCAATATAAAATAAAATTCATAAATATGATTTACAAATAAATACATAGAAGGTAATAGAAACTTATTAAAGATTTAGAGTTGAGTAAACTTCAAAGAAAGAAATAATTACACAACAGAAAAACTACTCACAAGAGATGACATTCACTGTAAAGGTATAAGAAATATAAAGCAAATGTTTCTGTTGATTCAATTTAAAACGTCAATATGTATAATTTAAGAACTTTCTCAGTCAAGAAGCACATTTTAATTAACAATTTGACTAATTCTGACTTTTCACTCAACCCCGTTGAATATAAATTTCGTTGTAATGTTTTTCAGTTTCAAATGGTAAGCAAATCTTACAGTTCCAAGAATTACTTCAAGATGTAAGTAAAATTAGAAATTAAAGGCAAAACTAAAAGGAAAAGATAAGAGAATATATTTTCCCAAACATTATTTCTGCTCAGAATCTTCCACGGACAGATTTATTAATAAAATTAGTTAAAAAAATGTCGTAATCATATAAAGCTTAAAATTAGAAAAATATACAAGACAGATGAAGTGAATTGAGACTAACTGGATGGCTTCCACTGAGAATAAACATGCATTTCACTGTCCATTCCAATGACTAGTATTCCATCTCTGACCCATGATATTTGCATGGGTAGAGGGGGCAGCCCATCTGCAGTATGAAGTTCAATTTTTCTCAGTTTCATCCATCTGAAATAAACAATGTATCCAGCATAAGGATCTTTGAATGATAAACTAAATGAAGAAGATACATAAAATAAATCTTAATGCTAATATACATGTTTTGACCAATTCTTCAGCACTAATTATCATGTAATCAGAATTTCTTTGTAGTATTTTCACTTGGTTCATAGTATTATTAAACATTTATGTTGATAACTCATTAAAAGATTTTAAAATGTCATTAAAATTTTTTCACATGAATTCATAGTAAAAATTTTATTTTCTTCTTAAAAGGACACCTTCCCCAACTTATTCCATAATAAAACATAATTCAGACCTGATGATGCAGCATTGATGCAAAACCCAGGCTGTCTCAGTCTTATTTTATGGTATAATTAAATTTCTATAATGGATTTTTGTGTCTATCACTAGCAAAAAGTTAAAACAGAAACCAGTAGTTGTTTCTCACCTGATTTCATCAACATAGTTAGCGACAGCAAGAGAAGAAGCTTTCCGAAGGATTGGTCGGTTTGTTGACTGTGATTCCTTCATAGCTTTCATATTTGCCTGAGCCAAATCACTTGAGACAGGTGTAAACAGCATGACCTGTAAACAATTAAGAAAATGTTAGATCACATAATTGACAGATGAATCGTTAAGTAAGAAAGGCATCATTTTCTACTCAAAATCTAAACCAATGCTGATGATTAATTTTTGAAATAGATAGTGCTAAATAATCCTTGAGAGGAATTTTTTTACAATTTGAATTTATTTAACCTAATGTTAGAGCAGTGTTGTTTCATATTTTACTTGCTTTAAATGTCATTGAATATTTTCTAAGCAGATTGTTCAACTTCTTTTTCAATACAATTTTCTCACCAACAGTGAAGATTGAAAGTTTGAAAAAGTGAAAATTGCAGTATCCATTTAATACATGTAGTAATCTCATAGTAGCTTAATAGGGAACAACAGCAATGGCATTCATATTACATGATCACCTGATGAAATAAAAAATAAGGAGACTTTTAAGGTTTTCAATAGGTTTTTGCTTAATTAACTGATCACCTATTTCATTGTGAATGATATTTGTCCTCATAATGATACAGTAACAGCATTTGATAAGCTTACGACCATATACATGTATTATAATCTATAATACTAATTAGAAATCCTAGATAGATGGGAACTTACTTCTGTTTCTACTAACATCTCTAACTTTTTTATTACTTTTCTTATTTTCCTAATTAGAACGTAATTTCAATTTCGTGAATGATCCAGTGTAGATGATAGTATGAATAATTCTGATAGAGTACTCATGGTCTAATCATGCACCACAATGCATACAAATACTATGCAGAAAGGTGCATCCTTAGGCCACTAGAAATCAAGCTGAAACTACTTCTGTAAGTAGTGTTAATTTTTTTCATTTTGGATGTGTTGTATTGAATTAATTACTATCTGTAAGACATTGCCATCTTCAGAGAATGAATTGAATAAATACTAAAATATAAATCACATCAACACTCTTAAAACTTGCCTTACTACCAACACCAACAGTAAGGATATGAGATCCATCTTCATTGGAAACCCAGTCAAGCTGAACCAAATGCTTCTGTGTTAATGGACATACATTTCCACATTCTGTTATAGATTTTCTAAGAGATTGTAAGGTGCTAAAACTTGGAACAGCCAGAAGACCTGAAAATAATATTTTACTTCAACATGAGCAGGTATCTATAGCAGGAAGTAGTATGACTTAAAACTGTACGTTGTCAAAATTTAAATTATCTATAACAGTTTTATGTAAATCATATGCCAATGATAAATGCCCTCAGCACTTAAATTAACTTCTATATTTATCGTCTTACCTAAGCCTGCATTTTCGTGATAAGCTTGTTCACCATTTTTAGGAGATCTAATGTCCTCTTGTGAGAAGGTTTTCATTAAATTTGTTATTCTATGCTTCTTTTGAAGATAAGATTTATCTTTCAAATAACTCATATCTAAATTTTTCTCCAGATGGATTTGTGGCAAATGAATATTCTTCAGGTGAATTGTATCTTCAAGCACCCATTCTGAACCTGAATTTAGAGAAAAAATGATAAATGCTTACATCAGCTGAACATTCAAAGTTGAAAACACTGACTGAAAGTAATTTCAAATTACAATATGAAACTTATCTAAATCAAATAATCAATAATAATAAAATAAGCTAGGAAAATCAAACATGGGGTAGTAAGAATCGTAACAAAGAAGAAAGAAGGAAATAGAACTTGGCTATTACTGAATAAGAGGTTTGAAAAAGTCTCCGATAGCTGAATGTTAGAGCAATGCTATCAAAATGTGCATTGGGTGATTCCTAGAAGATTGGTAAATAGAGAACTTCCATTTCCATCCTTTGGAACTGATCCATATACAACCATTTGGCTATCGGGGAGATTGTCAAACCTCTTAATAATCATTTATAATAGAGATTCAATTTTTGTTGCATTTGGATTTCCTTACATCAGATAATGAATTATCATCTGTATTTACAAAAGATCACATTTGCTGCCATGATGATTTTGAGGGACAAAGATAATATTCTTCACAGTACTTTTACATACTAGCAGTTCATCACAGAAGATTAGTTAATTTTAATAGAATGAATGAATGATGATTTACAATTAATATAACATTTCATATGTTTTGGGTGAATTTCATCCAAAATTTGCTTTTTTCAACATCAGCTAAGCTTTAAGATAGACAATAGCATGATAATATCATCATCAATGTAATAAGGAAATCCACAAAAGATAAAAAATGCTAATCTATACTTACCACCAGTGCTTTCACATTCATAGATAGCAACACACAAATTAACATATCTAGATTCCTTGTCAGCTTTATGAGGACGAGTGAAGGATTTTCCATATTTGTAAGCACATGCAATTCTTCCACTATAAGCTGCACTTATATTCAGTGGCTGACCTATAATGAAAGATTATTGTTCATAAATATATAAGTTTAAAGATTAGTAGATACCTTGATTTAAAATGCATCATCAGAAAAAAAGATCATACCGGGGATGTCAATTTCAGAATCCTTGTCCTTCCTGTTCATTTCCCATTCACCCCATTCATAAGTTCTACTTTTCCTATATGCATCAGGTTTTGATACTTTGCACTTCCAAAATCTGCAAAAGAAAGTGAAAATGGGTGATGTAAAATACATAGAATAATAAAAGTTTACAGAAATATCCATGCATAAATAATAAGAAATCAGAAATAAGCTATGAACACAAACTGGGTTATGGAAAATGCAATAGTAATGAAATGGATGAAAGAAGTTGATTATTTAAAAATAATCCAGTGAACAAAGCTAATACCAAATTAGTCTAAATTTTATAGCATATTTGCACCAAAGCAAGACTTCAATTGGACTATGTACTCCAATTGAAGGTGCAGATTTCAAAAGATTTTAGGACTTGATTATCTATGAATGAAGGTTTTGCATTTTCATTGAAAGTAAAGAATTCTCTAATCAATATCATTATGCATAAATGTCAAGAATTAAAAATTAAATTTAACGTAAATTTAGACCAAAATCAAACATACTACAACTGAGTACACAGTAGGGTGGATCGAAAAAACTTTTTTTTCGAAATCGGTATGCGGCTAGTGCTTTAAGTTTGTGGTTGGTGGTCCTTATAAACCATAAGAAATTTCAGCTCGATCGGAATATGTCCTGAGGCTGCGAAATTTAGTCGAAATTTTCAATTTTTGTGAAAAAATGTCAAAAATTCACAATTTTTTCTGATGATTTTTCGATGTTTCTGAAGTGATTTAATGGCAAAATATTACATGTATTGCTTGTATGTTGCTTAGTGATTAACAATTTACTGAGTTTGAATGAGGAAAATTGATTTCTTAGTTCGCCAAAATTTGTCAAAAAACGCCTAATATACAGAGATGTTACGGATGTTGGGTAGGCAATAACCTGCTGCAGTAACTCGACCCCACCGACTTAAATTTATGAAGAATGATAAGATAGTGGGAAAAGAAGTAATTTTCAGCACTTATTTCATTGAATAATAGACTACCCAGCACTCACCACGAGGGGGTGGTTGCAATCGAGTGCCGACCTCTCACCCACCTAGGTAGGCTGTCCCATTTGGGCTTTGAAGTCTGCTTATGAACCATACCTCAATAATATTTTTCTGCTCTTCAATCGAAGTCTAATTTAGCCATCTCGGGATTCATAACTACATACAACAGTTGATGTAGCAGTTATATCCTTGACGCACCGTTCCTCTCCCTGGATACGGCACGGCAGGTAAAACAGTCTGCAGTTTTCCTAGGGATTCATCTCTTCCAGTAGTGATGTCTTCTAAGTCTTCATTTGTTAGTAAGTGTGCTACTGGAGGTGATGTTATTTCTTCTTTTCTCCAGTGCACTAAATCTGTATAATCTTTGGCTTAAAAGTTGATCACTGGGGGTGCAAACTTTCTAATGGAGTTAACTGGTTGGCTTTGGCTTTTTCTAGCTTTCAGGATCTTCTTTGCAGCGTTTTTACGCACATTTCAGCGACTATCTAAACATACCAACTCGTATGTTTTCTGGATGCCCCCAGAAAGCATGATTTCGAAGATGATCATAGAGATAAATCTTTAGCAATGCTAGCAATGTCTTTCAAGGAGATTTCCTGTCCAAAGTAACATTTTTTCGCTTGAACGTAATTAAAACACCGAATGACACTCAAAAAGTTGGTAACTGCTTTTAATTAGATCCTCCGATTCCCCTAAAATATCGAATATTGCTGACTTCATCTGCCTTCAAGGCTAGGGTGGCATTTTTACGGAGTATTGTCCAGCACACTATGAAACACAAATATTTCCTGTTTTCACAGCTATCAACCCACAGATTTGCAAGATTCAACAGTAGTTTTAGACACGCCTATTGCAATAACACTTGTATTACGTAGACTTATAACTCGCGCAAACCGTCACGTTTCAGTGCTCTGTCCGGAGAGACTGACACCCATACTGGTAGTGTCAATATTGCAACCACCTCCTCGCTAGTACTTGATTATTCGATTAACTAAGAGTTGCAATTTACTTCATTTCCTACTATCTTATCATTCTTCATAAATTTAAGTCGGTGGGGTCGAGTTACTGCAGCAGGTTATTGCCTACCCAACATCTGTAACATCTCTGTATATTTGGCGTTTTTTGACAAATTTTGGCGAACTAAGAAATCAATTTTCCTCATTCAAACTCAGTAAATTGTTAATCACTAAGCAACATACAAGCAATACATGTAATATTTTGCCATTAAATCACTTCAGAAACATCGAAAAATCATCAGAAAAAATTGTGAATTTTTGACATTTTTTCACAAAAATTGAAAATTTCGACTAAATTTTGCAGCCTCAGGACATATTCCGATCGAGCTGAAATTTCTTATGGTTTATAAGGACCACCAACCACAAACTTTAAGTACTAGCCGCATATCGATTTCGAAAAAAAAGTTTTTTCGATCCACCCTAGTACACAGTCCTTAGTAATTAATTGGTCAATAGAGAAAATAACCAGTTCTGACTTAAACCACTTCAAAGAAAAACTTAGTAAAAAATACATAGATGACACCATAAACAGGAATTTATAAAATCTAACTCCTAAATCATACAGAAGTGATTCCTTTAAGAAACTCATTTCACATAATATTACAAGGAATCAAGAGAGAAAATGACTGCTTCCATAAGAATGGGAATTTTCAAGATAGCAATGATTAAATATTTAAAATAATATTTTCTCTAGCATACCTTGTGAACAACAAACAACTGACAATTAAAATATACAGAACATTAGAAACTACTGTCATGGCAAAGGTTTATAAGTTTTATTCTTCACAATTTAAACAAAAAAGTACAAAATATTGTAATGTATTAAAACACTGTCTCACCTAACCGTACTATCTGAACAGGCTGTGACAATTATATAAGGAGCAAAGCAGGCAGGGTATATAGATGCAGAACTAAGGTGGCCAGCTGCTGGTGCTGCATGAACTACTTCAACACCTTCAGGTAATGGTAGGTCTTGGGTGCACACCTATGAAAAATAAAGCAATGATTCATTAAAAATTGTAGCTGTGAAAGTAATTTTATCAAGTCATTTTATTCATACCATAAAATACCTAGAGTACAGTGATATGCTTAAGTACTGAGTATAACAGTTCATTTAATATTGTAATTAGATAAATCAATTCTCCAATCATTAACAAATTAACAAAATAAATAAAATATTTAAATAATATTTTAAAATGAACCTTTAAATTTTAAAACATTCATGGAGATACAATTATGTTAGTTGAAATTGCATCATTGTGAATAACTTAACAGGCATAAGATTAAAATTTTAAAGTTCTTCATCCTTCTTAATTTTAAAAAAATCATTAATTTTTCCTTCACTGATGACCAAAACCTTTGTTTATGTAAACTACAGAAAATCAAACATATCATAAGATTTTTTTAGGTTTTCATAACTCCATAATTTTGTGATGACAGAAAATAACACAACTTACAGAATTTTTCAGCACTACTATTAACAATACTGATATCTAACTTTATCATAAATTTTATTTATAGATAAATTTATAGCATTAATATTTCAGAATCACTTAACATGTACCATATTTTTGGCTCACAAGACATGTTTGTTCATAAATAAATACACGAAAAATCCCCATCCCATATGGTCAATGCCAGATTTTGCCTAAGAACTACTGGCAATGCATTAACAATGACACAGTGCCATTATACTGATGAGGTCCTATAACAGGCTATGTGACAATATTTAATCAGTGAGACTGCTTCTAAAAATCATCTTACTATGAAAATGAAATAGGATTATAACTTTATCTAAAATATGTGGCCAAAACTATAGTGCATCTTATAAGTCAGAAAATGCAATATTTGGAATAAAAAATATTTTTTTAAAAATTTCTTTGAAAACAGATTTATACTGCAAGTAAACTAACACAGAGGACTGAGTGAAAAACCAGTAGAATTAGTAGTATTATCTCAAAGCTCTACGTATAGTATTACAAATCTTTGTATGAGGTTTTTCTTAACAAAGAATAAATGAACGCACTTTAAATTAATTAAGGTATTTTTCAGCATAAAGATCATAATTAAAGAATGACTGTATAGCCATCATCAATAAGAATTCTGAGCCATACCTTGGTTGTGGAGATAACAACATGAGAAGTTTGAACATGCTCAGGAGGTTTAGGATGGCTCTCTACTGGTCCATTGTAAACATTTCCCATGCCTCTTCCAGTCTCTGTAACACTACTCCTATTGTCATCCTCATCATCTTGAACCAATTGGCTATCAGGAACATACATCATACTTCCACTCAATTCTGGGAACAGAAAACCAAATTATGAGAAATAATATTCCCTCAATTTAAATGACCATAAAAATTTAAGATTAGCTGACAAACATATGATCCAATGATTAGAATATGATGAAATGAATAGGAATTTGAAGATAGTAAATATATGTCGAAAACATAACATATCTAGAGAGTTCAAAAATTCCTTGTTATTGGCAAAAAGGTAGTTACATCACACTACTGTGTATGAGAATAAGTTTAGAATTTCCATCATTAGATACTTAACAATTATTTTACAAATCTGCACCATAATATTGCTAGGTTTTGAGTGTTTTTGTTTGGACTCTCCCAAAAGAAGGAAAGATGATGAATGAGCACTAAACCTTCACAAACCAGTAATATGTACTTTCCAAGCAGCAACTGACACAAATAAGCTTTGCAAAAGTCCTAAAAATTAATAATAAATGCCTTTCAAGAACTCACTCACCAGCATTATCAGGCTGTGAAGCAATAACTAGTCTCCACATGTGTAACACAGTGCTTTTTCCAGCCCTCTCCAGTACAACAATATAAAATGGTTCCTCAAAAACAGCAGATTGCTGTAAATCCACCATGGCACCTAAATGAGTTTCCATTAGACCTAGATCTCCTTCTTTCGGTAATTCTAAACCAGTCTTCATTTCCCTTTCACCCGTAATTAGCTGTTCTTGGAACACATGGAGGAACTGAGTATACTGCCAGTCCTGAAAAAGAATTCAAAGAAAATGAGCTTGTATTTTGCAAGAGCAATAGCATTAAGGCCATTAATTTATAAAATATGTAAATATTAAAACAGTAAGGCTAAAAATGAAGTTGGACTTACATGTGTGGCATCAGAAATAGCATCTAACTGAATAACACAGCCAGGCCTAGCAGTAGACTGCTGAGAGACAATTTTGATTTTATTGTGGAGAGAGGATTCCTTCATTCCTTCATCCAATGAACTGTCACTGGAGATACTGACCATAGAATCCTAAAAGAAAAGATTCATTTCTTGATTATATAAAATTGATGATGATCAACATTATAAGTGGTATATCTCAGATAGGGTGGATAAAAGCATTCTTGGATTCAATGAGATACTTGTATGAGAGGCAATATCTTGCCTGTGGGATGTCAAAAATTAACATCACATTCATCAAAGATATATTGCAACATCCCCGTGAGAATATAACTCCCTATTTTTGAGATGATTTTATGGTAAAATAATCTAAACCATAGGTGTGAGAAATCCAGAAATATTGTAATTTCAATACTTCCCAAAATACTAAGATATAGCACTGATTACAAGAACATGCTAGATATTGTCATCACATTATTCAGCGATAGATTATTTGGGTAGGGGTTAAAAAGGGTCTAGCTAAGTCTAAATTCATCTGTAATTACCTGATTAAATACTGCAACTAAGAAAATTTGTGATGAAGAAATTCATAATATTTACCATCATTCTACTTCTCCTCTCTGAACTTGATATTTCTGCCAGGAGTGTTCTGGCATCTATAACTGCTTGATATACTCTCAAACTATGTCCATCTGAAGCCACAAAACAGGCACTTGGTGAGTTGGACAGATTACCTAAAGTTGTGCTGAAAAGATTAATTTTTAGATTAGAGTGGTTGTGAAGGAATACATCATACAATACAGAAAAGACATTTGAATAAGGGTACTAACCTAGGCAACAAAGTGGGTATCCAGGCAACGTTTGAGAATGCTGAAATTTCTGGGGAATTTATTCTTGCTAATTCAGAAACGCCTCCAGATTTTGACAATGGTCCAACAGCATCAACTCTCCATAAAATTAACTCACTACAAAATCCCTGAAATATAGAAAGACAGGATTTCAACAACATAAAATACAGAGATATGCATGCATGAAGATGTTCTCAGAAAAAAATCAACTGAATATTACCAGAGAAGCTACTATTCATGTATAAACATCTCATTGAAGATTATATCAAAATATATTTCACTACCTATGACCGATATAGACTATCGAAATAATTACCAAAATCTTGGTAAGATGCATCTCTAATTCTAATACACCTACTACCACCAACAGTATATTTATCCTCAATGTTTTACAATTTAAATGATTTTATTAATCTTTTAATAGTTTTTTAAATATTCAATTGAAACAACATTGACTGATATTTTTCTTTCTAACTTCATCTACATCCAAATTGTAAAGAAGAGTAATTCATAATTGCTTCCATCTCTACTTATTGTTTTTTTATGAAATATTATCTTATATAATTCTAATTCTATGAAGTGGTTAAAAGCTGGAATGATTTTGAAAATGTAACCAAGCATAATCTTGAAAACAAAAAGTAACTACGAATATGCTTAACTCTCAGAAACTAAATAAACTAATTTTAATGGATGAAAACATGTTATGGATGCAATCAATCAGAGCTTTAACTTTGTGGATCTCCATAATAGTAAATAGATGGGAAATAACTTAGCAAAATTCCACCGTTAAAAAAATATTTTAAATGTTGAAAATTTGCTAAGTTATTTCTTACCAATTCATTATATTCTGGATGATAACATGATTCTGAATTAAGATACGGATATGTGCATTGCTGGGACTAAGCATTATAAACACAATTAAAATCAGAGAATGAAATGTAACTTTCTAAAAGTAGGGTTTTAAAATTTAGCCACAAGCAAAATATTTAAGACAGAACCATTTTGATTACAAATACAGATTCATTTACACATATTTTACTAGAAATAGTACGATAATTTTGGTTTAAAAAACTTTAAAGGCATAAAAAAGAATTATTTCCTGAAAAATCTTTATATTTGAATAACAAAGAATAAAATGTTGCAGGGAAATATTCATTATAGCACAATGCTTCACTTACGGTTGGAGTGGTAGCTTCCTTCACTTTGATGAGTGGAGTCATTCCTTCTTCTCCCAACCTGCTGTGGTCATCACTGCCTGGGGTGGGGAAGTCTGGCATGTTGTGGTGGGAAGTGGTGAGCAGAAGAGGAAGAACTGGATGGCATGTGATGTCATTCACACGGAAACGGTGCCCTGAAGCTCTTGATGCATGACTGATGCTCAAAACCTGACTGAACTTGGACTTGTCATTGAACGTCAAATGCCACAGATTGAGAGTACCATTGTTATGTTTGGTAACCATAGAGACAATAAGGGAAGGGTTTCCTGCAATTGAGTCCTGTGATGTTCCTTCAGAAGACTCTGGTTCGGCCACAGAGCCTGCAGCGGGATGGGTTGGGGATGAAGGAGCTGCCGGTGGAGAGGCTGCTGGAGAAGAAGGTGGTACAGGGCTAAGACGACCTTCCTTCTCTTGTGGGGGGCTTGCTTGAGGTTGTGGTGCTCGGACAGTAGGCTGCCTTAGGATACTGGTGCGTAGATTACTGAGGAGCTGGCAGATGTGGTATAAAGCCACATTAGTGGACATGGTCATTGCATCACCAAGAGGGAATGCTGAAGGAATTCTGGTGGAGAAGGAGATTTGTGCTTGACGGAAAGAACCAGGATGGTATTCATCCAACCAGTCGACCACCCTGTGAAGAAGTAACACAAATATAAACAAACTACTCACTAATATTTTGAGAATGAATCTTTTCACAAAAGAGAATGATGACATTATCACATAAAAGTAAACCAGAATTAACTTGAACCAAAAATTTGCATAACTTAACAATTGCAGTTATTTTAACTGTAGCTCTTTAAAGTTGCTTGAATAGGTAACTCACCATATGAGGAAACTACCATCAATTGGATGTATGGAGAAAAGTAAGTCAGGACCATGGTGCCAATCTCTCAACAAGGTTTCAATTTTGGCATCTAACGAATCTCCTACTTGGCCACCAGTTCCACCTGGGTCCATAGCCAAGGAATTGATAGATGTTGCAGCACTACAAGGAAAATGACAAATAAATTAACTGAAATGACATGTCAGTACATTTCAATAGGAGCCATAGAAATAATCGGTTCCCAATTTTATAAAAGATCATTAACTGAAATAAATCCTCAAAGATTTTAAAATTCATGATATAATTTCTTTTATATTTTGATATTATTAGGGCAGGATCTGCTGTGGGAAAGTAAAGCATTGAAGGAATTATAAATCATTGGGGTTTGAGAGGGTGGATGGAAAAGTGTGCACCTTTATATAAGTTGAATCAGAGTATCACAGTATCCAGAACTATCCCTGCCTTTGCATACAAGATGTTATTTAATAATACATTGTATGTACATTTTTAAAAATGAATTATAAAGGTAGAGTGATAGAATGTAATAAAAAATTTAATAATGCTTCCTATTAAGTTAACTCAATAATGATTAAAGAATACATATCTTGGATAATTAAATTTTATTTTATAAAAGCCATGTATTATTTATATGCTTAAAATTTTTGTAGATTAATTCAAAGTTGAATTGGTCTCCGTGAAAGCAGAGGAGATTATACATAAATATTTTGTTGCTACATTTCCAATACCCAAATTTAAATTCACAATAACCTATACTGATGTATTTAAGTATAATGTCAATTCACATAATTTTCATGAAAGAACATCATTATATATTTTCTGGTTTTGCCCGACTTTTAGCATAATTTTCAATAAATTTCTTATGGTAACATCAATTTTGTAAGATATTCTTTTCTTGGACTTGAAAAACAATAAATGTAACAGTTTGTATTCCATGTAGTAGGACTCATTTGCTAGTAAGTAAGGTAGTAAGACTCACCTCAACGAAGGGTGACTAGGAATACTGCCAGATTGTGCACTTTGATGATGTCCGCTCATTTCATCACTTCCACTCTCATCTTGGGATTGTGACTTCTTCACTCTATGAGTTTCTGAACTTTTCAGCACCTTTTTTCCTAATTAAAACACAAAGAAACCCATAATAATCTCATCAATCTTATAAGAAGAAATGAAGACTTTTGTAAACATTATACTCTGATTGAACTGCAGTTAAGGGGGTACCGAGTAGGGTACAGGAATTGTTCAATAAATCAAACTTTGTTTGATGAACACAGTTAAAGAGAATGATTTGAGAAACACTGAACCACATAAACACATAGAGGGACATGAGAACATACAAGAGGCTGATAAAAGGGCACTTATCCAATACAGTAAGAATATTGTAATCCAACCCTTTGCACTTGATGTTTAGAATCAGAAATTTTTAGCACAAGATTGGTAAGTTGGTGATACTTCTCAATTGAATTAAAAGTCTTCTTATTCTTATAATGTATTCATAACGATGTTTTCATGTCAATTTTTCTCGATATTTTTCTGTCAATTGAGTTTAACATAATGCCTTATGAAGAAAGAATAAGGATCGTACCATACAAAGCCTTAAATTCACCATTTTGCAGATAATAATCGTGAAATTTGAGACATTAAAACAATTTCAGAGGTCCCATTTCCTATCCTTATGGAGTCAAAAATGACATATCCTCAATTTAAACAATAACTGCCGACAGCCTTGAAGAACAGAAAACATTTATCCTGAAGGCATATCAATCTGAAGGAACTATTAATCATGAGTAATCAACACATGAGGGTTCACTATTCATGAAACAGTTTCTATGAATGACATCATCTTTGAGTATTACGGCTAGATATTTCTCTCCTCTAATAAAACAGAAGATCAAAGAAACCTTTTCTAAGAAACTTGAAGACACAGAGAACCCAAATGTTCCAACCTGGTGGACTGTCTACAAAATCTGTAAATCCTGTCATTCATTCTTAAACAAACCAGCAAGACTAGAAACACCTAGAGAAATAAGAGAATAAGATATAGGAAGCAAATCTCTGATGAATGACTAAAACAATCTATCCAAAGAAATAAAATCAACTGCAAGATAAAATATTATTGCGTCTATCAATGTCCAGGGTTAGCATAGCTCACTCCAGGAGGATATTTGCCGCTGGAAAACACAATCAATTATATGCAAATACAGATATCAATCAGGGAAATATGAGTGTAGCATGCAAAATGCAAGTAATGAGGCTATTATATGCAATGAAGGAGAATTCTGAAAGGTTTATAATGAAAACAGACATTGAAGACAATTCAAGAGATAAGGATCTTTAAAGTGAAAATGTTAGAATAGTTAGAGCTTGTGGTAGTGAACAATATAGATTACAAAAATGGTGAATGAGAGTTCAGCAAAATAAATGGTCAAATAGTTCAATAAATTATTTTTAAGATTGGAGAGAGTACTCAGGATCTTAATAGTGTAGTGCAAAATATGATGCTAGTTTTATACACAACTGAGTTTCTAAAGAAAAACCAATGGGAAAAGAAGTAATCATGAACTATGAATCTATCATTTTCATTATAAATCCAATCCTGCTTGAGTGTTGTGCTGAATTTCTTTCATACTATAAGACTACCATAATTTTGCCATGACAATGCAAACAATGTTAGTCCAGTATATCCTTGTATTATGGATATCTGATGAGCAAATTAACTACATTGGAATAAAGAAATAACCTTCTATAACACAGCAGCATCACTTCTGTTAGTTTTGTCTACAACTTGCAATGAATGGTGGTAGTAGCACATTCAACAACCATTTTAGGTGATGCAACTACTCTTCAGAATATTTATCCTGGATTAAATTAATTTCTACTTTCTTTCTTCAGATAGAATTGCAGATAGAAACAGATGGATATTTAACTTGTATTTTAGCAAAGCATACATTTGAATGTTTTCAAAGGAGAGGTTGTTTTGAATATTACATGAGATGTTATTAAATGATGGTTCAATGAATTTAAGGAAATATCTAGGGGGAAAAAGTTATCATTTACAGGTTATCTTGGGAGGAAAAACTTAGTGAAGAATTAAGGATACTACTGTTTTTTACGAGACAAACAGCAGGATATAGCTTCAATTTGCAATTAGTTCTAGATGATAACATTAAAATTCCAAACTAGTTAATCATCCAAAATATTAACTGAAACATTAAAAAGTACAAAATTAGCCTCTACCTAGTAGAAAGAAAAATAATTAAAGCATCATATCTCTTGTGAGAAAAATAATCAAGAAATATTCAACATGAAACACAATAAAATAAGATTAAGCCACGTCGAAGAATTAAAGTGCAAAGGGTTAAGAAAATAAGTTTACAGACATATAAAAAAGCAGGAGAGAGAGGAGCTAAACATGCAGTTTAGAAAAAAACATTTACTGTGCCATAAGAAAAGCTGCTCTGACCATAAAATGATTTTGTTTCATATCATTACTTATATAATTATTTAAGTATGAAAGAGCATGGCTGAATAAATATTGTTTTAAGAATTAACCTATGTAACTAAACACCCAATACAATTTAAGGTATATTTTTGTTACACTACCAAAGGATCCAAATAAAATTTAAACAGAAAAATAATTTAAATTCCCATTGAGAATGATATCAGCCATTTTCTTACTTCCATCACCTTTATATCTGAATTTTAAAAACAGAAATAAAATCAACACGAAGATAGTAACTTTATGAAATGACAAATCTAAAGATAATAAAATATACTGCATAAACTCATAAAAACTTATATTAAATATCACTAGCACTACACAATGATGAATATATTTGACTTGTTAGTTTTTGATGAGTTAGAAAAAAGATTGAAAATTTCCAGTTCATGTTCTTTTTTCTTTTCCTTAAAAATACAATATCATCACCTTGAGTATGCAGCTTTTCTTAAGAAATGTATGCCTACAATGGTCAGCTTGCTACATCACAGTTAACTATGGTGCATAGAATTTCATGACTGCCATTCAAATACTTTGATGGTGCAGAAAGCATAGAGTGGTATAATAAAGCACTTGAATTCACAACAATCGATAAAAGCATGCTATTTTTTCTTGAAAAAGTTAATGGTGCAGGTGCATAAATGTAAGTCTGTGCAAAGTTAACTATAATAATCTTTGGGTCACCAGATGAACAAGAAAGATATTTTTGATGTGATTCTGATATGAATGACCCCTAGATCAGAGAAAAGGGTATAACATTGGAACACAAGTTGAGGAATGTCTTTGTGATTCACCATAAAAAAGCTCATTTCTTTACAGAGACATGCTTGGAAGTACAGCAAAAGAGATATGATTGAAGGGAAATAATCCTGGTAATTAATCTAGATATGGCTAAACGTTGGTATGCTGATAGTGAATTAAATGAAATTAATGATCATTTACTCCAATACTGAAGGTGAGAAATATCATCATGATGTAAATGTGTGGGTTTTATTGGAAAATTAGCTATTTTATGAAAAAGGGAAACAAGTACCTGAAAGGAATATATCTGATGGTTGGTGAATGTTATTATGATAACACTTAATTGATTCACACATGGAAAGGTCAGTCATTGCAACATTTTTTTTGACAAGTTTGAAATCAATAAAAGGAGTGCTCCAAAGTCCTGAAAATGACTGAAATAACTGAGAAAGAAACAAATCCTCTCAACTCCTGCATCTCAGATCAATTGGTAAATTACAATGGGACAGAAATCTAGTCTTACCCCTCTGTTAACCTAATCCATCAAACCTTTGATTACCATCATTTCCCTAACCCAAACATGGGAGGAAATGAGCTTGCCATTTGTCACTTTATGGAGATAACATGCTGGGTTTTGAACACTGATGGAAAGGGAGCACAAGCAGAAGAGAAAGACTAGAAGGTCCCAATATGAACGCCTTCACATTTGCTCTGACAGCTACTATGATACAGAAGTCTTACTTATATAAAGTTGGTGTTGCCAATGCTGGAGCCAACCTGTGTAGGAAAGAGATTTATCCACCTTATTAGCAAGGTAGTTCATCCTATTACTTTGGCATTTTAAATATTCAGCTTTTTTTACCTAATCAAAATTACAGAAAGACTTTCAAGGAATCCATACAACACAAACTATACACTACTTCCCTATATCATCCTAGGATATGTTCTGCAGAAGCATTACATATTCCCTACTAGCCAAAACAGGCAAATGTTCTTATATAATGTAACATTTTGTGTTAAAACTCATCTTAAAATATAACTACTAGAAGAGATTTTTTGCAGTAAGATGTTGATAAAAGATGAATAAATGATTTTAATAATTGAATAACTTGACTTGAATAATTTTTTCAAGGTCTTGGTCACAAACACTTGGTAAAAAATTGGCAAATATCTTGAGTATGGATAATGGGGAAGTGGTGTATAATGCAATTACACAGAAACTAAAATAAATCATAGTAAATCTATAGTTCTAGTTGGGCTGATTTTAAGGAGGGTTTTTGAGCATGAAAGGTTGAACATAAAACTCATGAAACAATAAGTGAAAGAGAATTCATGGAATGAGGATCTTTATTCAATAAATATTCTTGACAAAAAAGGATACAAATGTGCAATTGAATGTATACCAGATAAGAACTACTTGTAAGTACTTAAAATATACTTGACCCCAATTAGAGCAATGGTCCATTCACAATATCTCTGCAGTTGAAATAATGTGGAAATATTGTGAGTGTAGAAAGTGTGATTGCCATAAAGATATTATGAGTGGAGATTAGTGAGCATTACAATCAATCTGTAATACATTCTTAACATGTACCTAGAATTTACGGTCATAGAAATCTAAGTTTTAAAAGAAAACAAAAGTCCTTCCAACAACTTGGGGGAACATATGAATAACTTGTTTCTTTTTTTAAAAAAATTGTCATGGGATTCTATGATGTCAACCCAAAGCTTATAAATTCAATTCAAAGGAAATGATAAATATCAATTAACACATAAAACTATAAATGAAATCCTGAGAATGATATATTATTTCTTAATTTTCATCACTTTACTTCCACTTGATCATTTTAAATATTAACTGTAGTTTCCATTAAAATAATTTAATAATTAAGGGCATTTGAAAAGAGGGATTCTTTTAACTCTTCTGTATAGTACCACAAATCTTGCATATATGAAAATAGATCACAGTGATGCAGGAAATTGCATTGCTTAACCTTAAATCATATTGACTAAAATTTTAAACATACAATCAAGTTGACTTAATTTAAAGACGCTTTTGTTTCTTATACATTTCCCAAACAGGAGCTCATATTACATCTAACTCCTGCTTATTGGGAATATCCAATATAAATTAGAATTTCAAAATAACAATAGGGTAATTTGATTTATAAGATATAATATCATAATTATGATCATTTTCATCAGTAAATTAGTTTTGTTTTGAAGCATACTTATATGTGTTATGTGTCATATAAATTTTCTCCACAAATTGTGAAATAAAACTAAAAAGAGTAACAAAAACATTATCTGTCACTCATATATTAATTTTACTTGTGTTTGGGAGATGTCTCTTTGGTTTAAAATCTTTGTTATACAAAAAAATGATTTGATTAGAATTTTTTAATATTTGCACAACTTTGCTCATAGCCAAAAATCTAAACCCAAAATTAAGTACATTATTTCTGATAAATATAAACTGATTATATTAAGAGGATCTAGAACTATAAACAAGGTAAAAAGGCATTTGTTTGTCATAAAGGTTAGCAAAATATCTTATGTTCATGAGGAACAGATTCAATGAAGGGGGACTTTTGGTGCCCATGCCAAGGATTCCTACAGCACTATAGGTTGAAGTAAGTATTTTGGAATGTTATCATCCACTGATGAGTAATAACTTATGCTAGTCAATAAATTAAATTATACATTTATTTTAAACCTATTATTTACTTTACAATAAAGCATTAAAGTATATGCATGATGGATGAAAAAATTTCAAACATTTTAAAAGCTTACCAAAGTAGCTTATGACATATATAAATCAATTTTCCACAATGATGCCATGCAATGCCTGACAATCTACTGACTTTTTAACATATACCATGCATATCATATAAAAGACTTCTCTGATCTCTCTACCAATCAAACAGAATAAATAACTAAATACATACTTAATTCCATGTGCTAAATTGGATCATAAAATATAAAGCATGCAAATAAGTAGTAGGAAATAGAAGGGTCCAGGATGAATATTATATCATAATACACAGCAGTAATTCAGCAAACTCCAAACCATTAGAACTGCTATAATTTAAAGCTAAATAAAAACATGAAACATGGATATAAATATTAGCCTATACTCAATATCCCAGCACTTGAGAAAACTTGGATGTAGATATTATATGAGTAAAACATTTATTAATGAAATAAACTAGGAAAAGCTCAAAACAATGATGAAATCTGTAAATAAATCACCCTTTCTACCGATACCAATAGAGATGACTAAAAACCTGAATTGAATTGTATTTTATGCTAAGACTTAAATGAGCATCTAAAGTAATTTGAAAGCAAGTTTATTTTATAAACACCAGCACCCTTTATCACCACCACACCTTTATGGTGAATATATAGGGCAAATCAATATCTAAGAATCCAATGGGATGCCAATAAAAGTAAGATATAACATAGCAGGAGAAAAGCATAACAAGAACTAAAGATCCACCTGTTCCTGAGACAACATAATTCATAACATCCTCTTATTTTACAGCATGCACCCAGTGTAGGAAAGTTGTATATGCTTCCTCAGAATACAAGTCAAAGATTTCAATCAAAAATTTATAAAAATTTGAATATATATTTGTGAATTATAATAGATGAGAAGCATATATCATATTAAATATACAGTGAGTTAGAACAAAAATTCAAAGCAAAGAAAAATAATGATTCCCATTTGGAAAAATACACAGAAAGAAAGAAAGGACAGATATGATAGAATATCTCACACCACAAAAACTTAATTTTAGCACTAACATAAAGTAAGAAGAAGTAAAAAATGTATGCACTAAAATGCAAATAAAACAAAGCCTTTCGACCATATAAAATATGACTATAAAGAAAAATGGACAAATTGGCAACAACACAATGCCAGAACGAATAGAGAAAGATTTAATCCATTGTACATCTTTGTGGATTATTTTAACGATTTTTATTTTTAAAATAACAATATATTGCCTCCGAAAACCCTCAGATTTATTTCATTTAATAAATTTAGAAGTACTGGGATTGACATCAGATTCATGTGATAAGCTATCAAAGATGTGGACAATTTTACGAGGCTAATATAGCAAGGATAAACATGTGCTTTATCTTTATCTATATTATAAGTGCTCACATATTTCTGAATTTTATACTCCATTAGAAAATAAATGGAATAATATTCAATAAAATGTATTATGTATGTGCAGTACAAATAAATCATTGAAATTAAAAATGTTTCCTGATATTTTAAGGTAATATTCATCATATTTCCAGCCTAAGATATGAAGGATAAACAAAACTCAACTCATTCAAGTACCATATTTTCACTTCAACATTTGATAAAATATTTCAAAGAAAGCCAATGAAAAAATATACACATAGAGTGATGATTTTATGAACTTGAATAATGAAAATTTAATGCATTACACAAGGTAATTTTTAAATAGATCATCCTACATAAACTTTTTAATGATTAAATGGAACAAAATCCAAAATATTTGGTAAGGTTTAGAAAAATGATTTAATATAACATGCTTACTGGAATTAAGTGGACCAAAGTTTTATCATTGGTAAACTTAGAATCCTATCAACTAAAACTAATAATTGATTTTATAGTGAAGTTGGAGAAATTGGATTGAGTGAACAAAACCAAATGTGAAACGTAAATTAAAACAATGACATCATAACTTACTTGGAGAGTGATCGTCGCCTTCAAGATCTTGATGGTCCAGTCCTGTATCAATTTCCATTCCATCTTCTTTCTCCAATACTTTACGTGTCATTTCCTGCAACATAGAATCAGCCTGAAGGGAAAAATGCATTTCTTTATTGTTCAGCCAATGAAGAATGAAATTTGGTTCTTCTTCGGGATCACCGGTAATAAGGCTTGGAACCAGAGGAATATCTGAAAAGTAATTTATTTGCTTCATAAATACACTATATCAAATATTGCTCTCCATTAAATAGATAATACTCCACAAAAATTGATTTTCATTTAATTTAAAATAGAATATATACTCTAAAACTTGACACTAACTCTCAATCCATGACCTATGAAGCTGCTTATGTTATCATAGGCATAAATGTGAGGTGGTTTCAGTAATATTAATAAACCTTAACTATTAGACAACACAGGTAAACTTTTACAGAGTAAAACAGGTAATTTTGGATTAAATAACCTTTATTGTCCATTGTTAGGTATCAAAATGTCTCAAAACATGTTTTATAATTTGGTAATTGGCAGTCACTCTTTATTTTCATGTATAAATCTAGTGTTTTTGGATGATGAAAAGATCAACAAACAAATTGAGAAATATGATAAAAGGAAAAGATTGCTAAATCATTACCAGTTTCTGCATTAATACTGGCAGCAAGATGAAAATGAAGACCTCCTGGGGTCACACCAGTTCCATGAAATCCATAACTATGGAAATCATGCACACTGTAGGTTGATGGTAAACTTGGTATTGTGTTTGAACTCGCAGCCATGATTAGACCCCCATGATGTTTGACGTTTCTTCGAATATGAAAGCATGTCCTGAAATATAGAAGGCATTAACTGACACATTCTGAATCTAAGAGAAAGATTCTTGATTAACTGAGGTATCCACTTATAAAATGATGATATGGCTTAAAAAATAAATGATGAAAATGTTTCTTACCTTATCCTTTTCAACTTACTCAATTAAACTAATATCCATGGAAAATACTAATCAAATCATTCATGCCAGCGATATGGAATAAATAAAATAAATTGGAGTCTAAAATTTAAAATTATGACTAGCCTCAAATGGTGAATAATTATAGACAAAAGGAGTAAAATTTTTGCAGATCATAAAAGGATATAAGTTGGAGTAACAGTAAATCAGTTACTTGAAATAAAAATTTTTTCTATGATAACAGGTAATAATGTCAGCAAATAATGTGAACATTGCATGTTCTATGTAAGTATGAAATAAATCACAAATTTAGATATCTTTTCTAAAGTAGATAAATTGATCTTAAGGATAGATGACAAGTTACCATGATGATCTTGGTTATTATCTCACACATAGACACAAAAGAATGAATGACTAATGAATTGTCAAGAGAATTTTTATGTAAGTTATGGATTCTTTTGATTGATTGCTAAGTTCAATCATGGACATAATGAAGGTAAACAAAAATTGATTTAAGACATCACATGAGTGCATATAATACCGGAAGGTAAAACATTATGGATCCAAGAAAATTCGAGGTAACTCAAGACTCTCATTCAGTTGTTTCCCTGATACAGAGAGATGAATGGACTAACCTAAAGTAGCAGTAGATTGCAATGGCAGAAAAATAAGGATTACTGAGAGTAAAGGAACAGGGTTTGAACACCACTATAGGTGTTCAAACCCTGCAAGGGACTATTTTGTAAGAATCGAAAATATTTATGAAAAGAGCACTTACTTCATATGTTTTAGCCTTTGCATGAATCGATGCTTGTGGCGATGAGTTCTAAATTTTGGATTTTGTGAGGCTAAGGGGTCAAACTGACTCATGTTAATAAGGCCATCTTCAGGTAGCACAGTTTCTACCCAGATGCGGCAGATGTTATCTCGGCAGGATGTTACAAGCATGTTTGACACTGAACCCCTGCAATATACCATTTACATCATATTAGAAATACATGAGCATAAAACAAACTTTCTGTCATTAAGTTTTACTGAGAGAAATTGTACATCTCAAGAAAAAATAATAAGTAATATTTCATGAAAACTGCAATCTCAATAACATAAATATGACTTTTGACACAGGTGAATTGGACACAAAACATTCAAATATAAGTCAAATGATTTACTAAAAGGATAATTGCCCAAATGCAGAGGCTAAAAAGAATCTCATACCAGATTTAAATCTATCTGATTGAACATGCATTTGTAAATGAATATATCATCTGAAATTCATACTTGGTAATGAGTAACAGAATATAACAATGAGTTGATTGTTTCCTGATAAAAATAGAGAAGACAACTGAGAGACCTACTTGGGCATGAACTTGCTTGTTTTCCTCCAAGATATTTGAGTCACAGCACGAGGATGAGCAATGTAAACAAACCCGTAGTTAAATTCATTTACTGTAGTTTGGCTGTAGGACATAGTACTATCCAGACTTTTTGATGGAAAAAGCACTGGAAAAAATAAAACTTGGTTAGATGTAACATTCTTTATTAAACTCTTAATCATCATTAAAATTATGTCTTTATTAAATATATCTACACAAAAAAAATTGTTCATCAAAGACAGAGCTGACTATTGGGGCATAAGAGATTATTTGTATTGGAGAGTGATATAATACACTCATGTACCAAAAATATATACAAATTTGTAGCCAATTTTTATAATGATCAAACAAACAGATTGATAATAAGGAGATAAATATGAGAATTTTTAGTAAGTAATTTTTGTAATGAACTCAAACAAAGAGAAAAATAAATAAGAAAGTATAAATTCCATGAAAAAATGAAATATAATTCTTGCACATCACTTACATGTAAAAAGGCCTGGATAAGTTCTAATTGAGTGGAGACACGACTCATAATCAAACAAAATGAAATATCAGACTCCCGATACTATAAATTGCAAGGCTAAGAATGTTTTACAGATATCTATTGATAATTCTCAGACTCGAATTTTACAGCAAAAAGAGTCCAATACTTCATGCAGACCATAACTATGTTCATGGGTAGAGAATAGCAGATAATCGACAGAAATAAATTACAATTGCATTTAAATGAAGAAAAAATGTTGCTGAACAATAGTACAGTGGGGCACAATCTGCAATCACTGCCCATTAAAATAAGAATGTAATTTAAACTGGAACTTACACTGCTTGTTTTCAAACCATATTTTAACCAGTCTGTCAGACTTCCCCGCTGTGGCAAATAGTGTTCCATCTGGTGAGAAAGCCATGTGTATGACTGGAGTAGCAGTGTGACACTTCCAAACGCAGTCCCATCCTCTGTCATCATCTTCACCATCTTGTACAAACTTCTGCCCCGTTGACTCCTCTCCAATTTCAAATGTGACGCCTTTCGGGGCATGGCCTGTGAACAAGTAAGGACATTTTTATAATCAAAATGTTGGATGTCCTCAAGCAAAATAAATTGCAATCAATATGGATGTAGATGGAACTGTAATTTAAATCAAAGGAAATGAAAAAGATTGCATCTTAAAATAACAGATACTTAAGAAAAAAATGATATGGGAATATAAGGAAACTAAATAAATCAGCTAAAACTAAAGGTGTGTCTAAACATGAAATGAATCCTCCATCTGTAAAACAGAATGGATGATAGATTGTAAACAATTTTCATCTCAACTAAGAAGCATAAAAGATTACAACTAACTTAAATGATGAAGCAGGAGATGAGAAGAGTATGAGATGTTATGTAATTAATTTTTATCTCCCCTCTTTGATATCATGATTAACAGAAATGCATTACATAATCATGGGACAGGAATGATTTGAAATGCATGAGAAAAGTATGAGGAAGAAAGTCTTATTCTTTCAAGCTACCAACATGATAAAATTCTAAGAAAGACAGAGCAAGGAAGAAAATCTGAATGAGGCAATAAACCAAAAATAATCTCATATACAATAACTCACAATGGAGTAATTAGATATTCAAATGAGTAGGAAATCCCTTTCTTTAGGTAAGCAAAAAGTCAAATGTATTATATAATATACATAAATTTTGTCTAGTACAGTTCAAAATTGGCATTGCATATATTCAATTGCAAATTTCATTACCTAATTGTGAGCAAAATATATACATATAGTAAACTATATTACCTTTTTCATTTATCATTATATAATACTACACTAGGGTAGATTACATAAGATGAGGCATATATCACTATACAGCATTAGGTTAGATACTATTCCAAATAAAGACACAATTCAACCATTTGATAATGAAATGGACTTATTTGAAAATTTCAAAAGTGTGAACAAGAAAGGTTGATTGAAGTTGTTATGAACTCCATAAAAACCCCTCTCATTGCTAGGAAAATGGAAAATAAACTATTTTTCAAGTAGCATTAAGTCAGTGTATCTTCTAAAATTCCATCTTGCACAAGAATGAGACAACAGATATGCATATAAGCTATTTACAGAAGGAGAAATAGATTCTGAAGAGAAAGATCAGAGATAAAAAAGTACTATAAGATATTCAGCAGCATT
Organism: Pachydiplax longipennis; assembly: GCA_036926295.1. NCBI lineage: Eukaryota > Metazoa > Arthropoda > Insecta > Odonata > Libellulidae > Pachydiplax > Pachydiplax longipennis. The sequence goes on along the minus strand of JAVFKF010000030.1, from coordinate 1,470,378 downwards.
CAGAAACAACAATACTTGAGTTCTAATTCCTGACCTGAATAAAGATCATAAAGAATATGAATCAATATGTGTAAGATGGAGTAGAATGTATAATTGATAAAGAAACAACGGATTCTGAAGTAAACTAAGAGTATGATTTTTTGGTAAGTAGCATAGTTTTAATGAAACAAGCATTAAAAAGTTTGGACACTAAATTTGAAAATAATATAAAAGAAATAAAACATAATTCAGCCATTTCTGTAAGTTCATCACAGTCTGGAAGTAATGAAAAACTAACTGGTGATTGATCTGTGGGATGGAAACATTTAAAGTCTACTTTCACTAGTAATTGAAATAGTGCAGCTTTCTAACTAAAACGTATTGACACATTACTTAGGTAAAAGGTGTGTTGAAACAATATAATTATTCAGAAGAGGTACATGAAAAGCAGTAACTATTATTTAGATATAACATTTTTAGTGTTCTCACTTCCTTCTATTCCAGAATCAGCACCACCATGGCCATTAATACCATCACTTTCATCAGCCGGATGGACAAGGGGGACATTTTGGTGCCATAGCTGTAACATTCCACCACCTGTCAGAAGACGTGTTCCTTCCAAGTTCCATGACAGAGATGTTACTTGAGATTCTGTTTGTAATGTGCCTGTCTGAACCCATCGATAATCTAATAGCTGAAACAATAATATAGTTATATTAGATATGCACACTCTTTAATCTACCTCATAGTAATATAAATTGACAATTTAGGAACTAAACATAGATGTATCGAAAATTCAAGTATTAAATTTAAATAACGAAATAAGAGAACAGAAGATGAAATTTTGAATACTTTATATACTTACATGAGAGGTGTTACAGTTGATGAGAGGGGTTGGCTCAAAAATACACACTTTATTTTCATATGCTGCTGCAATTTTGCCTGTGTCTGTGGAGCAGTCAAGGCAGCTGATCCTTACATAATTGTGACAAGCACCAGGAATTATTTGCACACGTTCAAAGGTGCTGGCTAAAATTACTATGTTACAGCCTGCAGCATATGCCTGGAGAAGAGATTAAATTGTAGTTTCACAAACAGATATGTAGAACGTCCTAGTAGAAATATCCTGGTTTTCACGTTAAGATTACTCACAAAAGTGATCCATTGTAAGTCCTAGTATTTCAGTATTGATACAATAATAGTTATAGTGTGATTACGTGTAATTTTAATCAATTAATCAGAGAGTAATTCACATATAAGTACAATTATCTTTCAATGGATTGAAATAGTAGGAGCAAATAGGGCTAGATGATGAAAGTACAACACAGAGAATTGAAACTAAATAACTTTACAGTTAATCGGCTATCGCTTTATCAAATTCACAAAGAATAACTAGAAAATGAGCAATAATGTCCTTTAACAGCTTCTGTAGAAAACATCTTGATTATGACGGAGATGACATTACCTATTCATTATGCAGAACACATTAAAATATAATATATATAATGCAATCACCCTGTCGTTGTAGAAGGTTAAATTAATTAAAAAACTTACCGTGAAAGGTATTCCTTCCACACTCCCAACGGCAAAACAATGATCTCCTGCATTACAGGATCCACTTAAGATTTGATGGCAATTCATTTTATCAATTTACACAAGTGAAACATTCCTTCCTTAAGATAATACTAAAATATTAACTTCACATTAAAATCACTATAATCCAAACTCCTGTGGATGAAAACTAATGGAGATTATCAGTGCAGACTTCACCTTCCGAGGCCATTTTCATTGCTGTGAGAATTGAATGGCGAGACATCTATTGACACGGAACACGCAGAACCTACGGGAACCATGGATTAACACCCCTAAAGAAATTTTTGGAGGAATTAGAAAAGGAAATAGTTAGCAAGTCGCAAAGCATCTTATAAAATATGTCTCTTAGTCCTTTATTCTTCCAAATACCAGCAGTTCACAATAAGTTGTGGACATATTAGATCTTCTTAATTTATTTCATCATTGCTCAATACCCATGTAATCGTCTGCTAAAATTCGACGCGGTGGGTTCAAATTATATCTTTTACGAATAGACCTCGTATTTATTGGCAAATTAAAACAAAGTAAAATAATCAATTAAGCAGATAGTAATAAACTGCGTATATGAAGTAAGTTGCGTCCATTTTTAAGGTAAAAGTTTTGTTGTTAGGATTTTAGACTCCACTTTGGGTATTCAAGACTTGGTTAACGTTTGACAATGGTAAAACGGGCAAATAAATAGGAGCCTTAATAATTATAAATGGTCTTTTCATCCTCATAACATAACTATAGCCAATTTTAGTTTTTGAATTCATAAAAATGATGAAACTTTAAAGCAATGTAATCATGAAAAAAGGTCATAATTTTAAATGTTACTTATATCGAATAATATATGATTAAGACCTTATTTCTAAATTAAACTTCCATCAAATCTCTTTATTCACAAACAATTATTTATTCAGTAGAAAATTTAAAATAAAATCCTTACTTATAAGAATATGATTATTCTGATATTCTTAAATTTTACGCTTTCAATAAAATTCTACACGAGTAAATGATTTAATCCAAAAATTGTTCAGCAATTCACAATAATCGTGTGCTTAAAAATAACCATTATACTTACTATTTTTAGGATAAGTTCAAAGTTACGGAACATGTAATTAGAGTATGATACATGATGAAGGTCATGAGCAGAACAATCCTTAGAAAATGGCTAATAAAGCACACTTATCTACATCTATACTTATCTGATTTCTGGTAAATATTATCGGTAGTTAGATTGTTTGAACGGACGAAGCGGAAGCTTCGTTATCATACAGGCAAATTATCTTAGAAATTCTTGAGTCATCAGCGACCAATTTACTTCCTCGATACGGAGACGTTTAATATGTGGCTGTCGAGGCCAAACTTCATTTAGAGAGGAGTCGATATCTAATTGAGTGTACGTAAGCAAAACAACGGAAACCCCTGATGATTCATTTAGCTACAGGGTGGAGGTATCGAATAAGCATAGACGTTAATTTCATCAGCAATCTGAGATTTTACTAGAGGTTCTCGAGGCTAAGATTCGCAATGGAAAATATAGTAAAGAATAACTTCAATAACTGAAATATGAAGTGAAAAGTAACTCTTAGAGAATGACGTAATAAATCTTCAGCAAGTATGTTATTTTGAAATCGTGAAAATTATTGCCACTATTTTCAATTCTTTTATTCATCATTTTATACATTATCTGCATCTGAACACTACTACTTGCTAATCCGCAGTGCATGTTATTGAGTTGACACAGAAGGAAGCTTAGCGGGGCACGGAGCCAAACTGGATAGGAAAGAGGCTACATGGATCGAACTCTTTCGCTGATGGACCATTTGCTGCATTAGTCCATGCTAAGAGCGTTCAAGCTTTTTAGTATCAACGATTCATATTCATGCTTGTACTTTTAATCACGAAAGCAAAACGTGAGGTCAAAATCAATATTTCTAAATATTGAAAACGATTTCAGTGTCATTCATGACGTATAAAATTGAGAAGATGATTCAAAGTTAAAGAGTAAGATGGTTGGAAGCCTATAAAAGATGCGAAATAAATGTTACATAGGGAATGAAACTCTTCGCAGAGTATATTCACGGATCCTTCGATGTTATGCGCTTATAAATCTTCGAGATGTGTAGGTGGATATATTGCGTAAGAGGAAATATTGGAGACGATGGAGTGCTTTTTATCTGTTGCAGAACGAAAAAAAAATATTCAAGACATTCCCTGCAGGGAATGATAATATGCGGAAGCCTTCTTACGGCGTTTATAGGTTAAAACTATTAGCCAATGCCGTCGAGGATGACTACAAAATTTCATGTGCAGAAAATTGATTTAGACTTACTTAAATCAGGAAAAAATTATCATTATATTCATTTTATGAGTGGGAAGAACACAAACCTGGGGGTGGATGATAGATATGAATTTATTTAATTCGAAATATAGTGAACATTTCTTATTCTTTTCTGTAATTATTGAGGTGTATGTTGTTGCCGCTGATTCAACCATCAATATAAATACAACATGGGATATTTTAAGCGTTAGAGTTACTGTTCTGACAACAAAAATGGTATTGATTGATAGCAACTTAACCACTTATTTAATTACTGCATGATTTCACGAAAAATATATTTCATTAAGTATTTAGCAATTTCTGAACAAAGAAACGTATTAAGAGACAAAAAAGGCCACATGTTTGACATTGGTAAACCACGGCTGCTGCACCGTCAGTATGTAAATAATGTACTGGTTGTGGTTAGAAAAAATACCCCTTCCCTAACCCGACTTTCCGAGGTCAAAAGAATGGAATGGTGTCTTGCTTAAAATAATATAAGAAATTGTTACTTTAATTCGGAATAATGAAATTTAGATAATTTTCTAGTAGATTGAAACTCAAGAGCTGATTGACTAACTGATCGACTGAAAGGTACTCTTTAGAATAAAATATATTTTCGGAAAAAGATCTCAGCGAGTAGAATTAGACGGAATTTTATTCGAAAAAAATATGAAACAGATCAGGTTTTCCGCAAGAAAAAGTGTTGTAAGGCTTATTTTCTTTCTTATTTATATTTACGAGCTTGTAGGTAATGTAAAGAGCAAGGTTAGATTATTTGCTAAAGCAATGATTAACAGAGAGATCGAGTCAGAAGATGATTGTAGTATCCTACAGAACGACTTAGGTACAATATTTATTTCGTGCAAAGGTGAAGATAAAGAATGAGTTGCTAAGAATTCACGCACTCAACCAGAGTTAATAGAGTTCATTACAAAATTTTAGGGAGTCAGAGTTCATGCGGCACGACACATACATAAGAGTTAAACTTAGAAGTTTATCGTTCAAAGAACATATTTTACTTGCAAAAAGAAAGAAGAATATGCAAAGATTAGCAATCAGAATCTTGAGGGGATGTCGAAATTGCTTACTATTCTCTTAATAAATCTAGTCTCGAATGCTGCTGCAAGATTTTGGGTAGACATGAAGTAGAGATAGGTAGACTCACAAGGGGACGATGATTTAATTGACTCACCGATTTTGAAAAAAAAATGGTGGGATAATATAACTCAAATACCTTCCACGAAAGACCCCTCTTAATAATAGTTTAATAGTAGGGAGTGACTATGGTCGAAAAAGCTTTCTAATGAAGAGATTCTAATTCTTCCTAAAGAATCATGAGGTTCGCTTGGGTCAAAGCAGAGAAAAATCAGTTGCATATCACTTTATCATTGTGTTCGTGCGTTTGTACTTCATAAATAAGAAATAAACGTTGTTATAAATTAAAAGAAAGAAAATATTTTAGGCTGCTTATGGTATTAGTTGACAGTATGGATTCCTATCGAGTTTCATTATTTATGTATATTTCCCCGTAAGAGTATACACGGTGTTGCAAAATGCAGCAAAAATTAATTTGATACAAAATTTCATTCCTCATGTAGAAATAAACTATGCAATAAATAGTGGAGATTATTTGTCCATATTATAAATGAAATTTATAAAATTATTTCCTGTAATTGTATTCTCCAATTTTATTCTTTTCTCTCTAATGTGAACAAGGCGTTCTTTTACATCTTCTTCGACATTCATCTTTTCTTAGACATAACCTTTACATCGAAAATTTTCTTGCTTTAATTTTTATGAGTAAAATTTAATTTTAACGACATTATGTTTTGTTTTTTAATGCGAGAAAAACCTGCTTCAAAATTCAAGTTATTCACTATGACCATGTTTTGCACCAAAATTTCATGTACTAATTATTCTCATTACAACTTCCGCGCTAAATTTTAAATTCAAATCACTTACCATTCTGTGTGCGGAGGTACTTCGTAGCTGTAAAACGTATTGCTGAAATGAAATCGTATTAGAATCAGGAAATATCGCCGGTAGACGATGAATTAAATAACTTGAGATAGCATAGCTTGATATCCGTTGCTTTTTTATTAAAAATGAATTAAATGAAGATATACCACTTTCTAAAGGCATTCTTTATTGATGACCATAACTACTTTACCATAGAAAAAAGCCAAATAGACATCTTGTTGAAGAATCAGTTCTCTTTCAACCCTTCCAGCCTGCATCATTTCATTAAACAGGAACGAAGTAGTTATCTCGAAGAAGGTTTACAGATGTTCTGCCAGAAGCCCTCCAATAACTCAAAACTTGCTATCAAGATCTCCTGAATGGAATAAAATAAATGCATTGAAAACTTTGATTAATTTTGAAAATATCATTGACACGTTATTTCAGCCTTCTTATAAATTTATATTCCTTTTTTCGAGGAATAAATTTAATATTCATGATTCTTAATCCCACTCAACCACTTAGTTTGCAGCTAAAAATGAATTAACTAAAATTCAAACATATTAACAAGAATCATACAAAAGTGTGTATCATATGAATTTGGTTTTCATAATATATTAACAAAAATGTAACTGCAAGCATATAAAGATCCATTCAAGACTTACTACTATGCTGAATAAAATAGAGAGCAAGCAGATAAAATTTGATGTAAAGATGTTAATGAATATACATTTGCTGGATAATATTGTCTAAGTACTGGTAATGGTAATCATAAGATGTAACGAGAAGTGCACGGGTTTCCACACCACGTAAAGACGTACCGTGCCAGCGCGTTTCCTCTTTTGAATGGAGAGGTTTCGCCGAAAAAGGGCAACTGGAAGATTTTCGAGGGGGTTCGAGCGATCGCGTCATCAGTTGCCTTTTCTCAGCCCTATGCAACCATATTGTAGCAACGGCGTTAAAACCGCTGCTACGGAAAAGCATTAAAGAGAGGAGATTCGCTAATGGCTAAAAAGCCTGTGTGTAGAAGTGTGTGTAAGTTCTAAAGCCATCATAAACCTATTACTCTATCGCCCATTAGGTTGGGCCCTGACCCATTCCTGGTTGAACCTACCTCCTATCCACCTGAAATACGTGGAATCCCTACCTTTGCTGAGGATTTCCTCCAGCGTCGGCTGAAACTCTGCGTTCCATCGGCGTAATCCTCCTCCTGGAATCCGCATACTCTGGTTTCGACGGGATGCTCGCACTCTCACAGATATCACTTCACAAAATTCTTCATAAAATTTACCTGACATTTGGACACTTCACAATTTCACTTCACTTTTCTCTGAAAGATTTTCATGGGAAACTGGGAATGAGAATTTACACTGGGGAAATCACTTATCTTTCTGGGATCTGGATGTATCACTAATTCGCCAATATACCACTACACTTCTCTTCGTAAGATTTTCTGGGCCCGGGATGGTCGTCCTTCCTATATCGGTGATAAAACAATATTTGGGGATAAGATGATAAATGAGAGGCTAAAGGTGTGAGAAGGCTAGTAGAAGATAGTAAGGGACTGGTTGAATTCGTAGCACACGAAAAAGATTGTGGTAGTGAAATGAAGAAAATTTATTTGAAATATGGATATGGGATGAATAAGCAAACAAAACGATCGAATATCGACCCACAATTAGAGTGCGAATTCCAAAAAATGCTGCGACATTTGAAAAAGAGATTTGATACCAATCAATAGAATGATCTGCCGAAACTCCGACTACTTGTGGTTGTTCCCCTGTTTGCAGAAAGACTTCTTTGGATGAAAACATCCACAAATATCACTCTTTTGGGGATGAGTTCAATGTGAGCGTAGAAGAATAGTGTGGCAACGAGACGAAAAATTTCCGCAAAACATTTATCAGACAAACATCAATTGATCTATCTTGTGCACTAATCAAATTTAAACGAACACCTGATGTTAATTGACAAATGGACTTCCAAAAATGACAATGCAACAGATACTGTCCTCTGATTGCAAACTTAACAAAGAGAAGTTGTACTGTTTCCGAGATAAGAAGAAGTACACAATAACTGAGAAGATTTGCAGGAGACAAGGTTAGGGTAAAATCCATGTTAAAAAATAGTGAAGCCCACACAAGATCCCTCTCTTCGACGGTACTAAATACTTTTCTTGAAGATATGAAACAGTCAAAGATTCTAGCCAAATTCCTGGAACCACATCCCCAATATAAACACCCTTTTGGAGACGGCAATCAGCAGTATTAGTTATTTTCTTGCACATAGTAGCAGTTCGTAGATACCAATTTCACTCTTCCCTTGGCACGCGTGTATTTTCAATTATATTTTTACAATCCTCGTTATAGCAATCATCTAAGGATAAGAACAGTGTAAGAAAAGATAAGAGTTACGTCAGTTATGGATTTTCGAATGTTGGATTGGAAAAATTAGAAGAACCAGACATATTGAACTTAAGACAGAAGGATCCTAAGATAGTCGGAGGGAATGTTTACTCATTAAAACGTGAGTACTACCCCGAAAAATGTGGAAGGATCCTTGGCATCAAGAGAAAGCACCCCATCTCCAGATTTTCTTTGAACTTGTAGAATGAGCATGAGAGAGACTTCCCTCCAAGACGCCTCCATCAGGTCAAGTTTGCAGCCTCCGCTTGGACCGCTTCAAGTTGGACATACGTCACACCAAAACACCCCACCCCCTCCTTCCCACCACAACTCCCCAATTCCCAACTCCCTATACCCTTTCTTTTCATGATGCCCCTGAAGATGGCGGCATAATCGTCGAAATGTGTATTGGATGATTCTCAGACGGTTCGAAATATGCGGCTTCCTTTCCCCTTTCAAGGAATTAGGTCGACGGTCACCACCGAGATATTTGCGATGAGAGATAGGGAAATCTTACCAGTGAAAAAATTTACAGGAGAGTTGCATCTGGCGATAACATGCCATTACATCACCTGCAGATGGACGAGAACCGTGAAGGCCCATAGACGACCCCGTAAAATAATAATGCTGAAACGACTTCCTGGCAGAAGTACCTGCATACCTCTATATCTTTACAGGCACCTCAAATAGCAGGTCATTCTAATGCACGTATGAAATCATAACAGAGTCGTGTAAGTGGAACGGTACGTGTGTGAAATGAACCAAAAGATGTGAATCACATCCCATGAAATAGAAAAGCAAAAAGAGATGATAATATAGAATCGACCAATGAAAATATAAAGTAGATGGTAGAAGATAGAGCCGTGAGAAGGAAGAAGAGAAGTTTTTTATGAAAAAGGTTTGGATATTATGAGTAAAAGATGGAGCTACAAATTCGATGAAATGTAGCAAAAATGAAAATCCTGAGAGAACGAAGCCCAGAAAAGGGCTGAAAATTTTAAGAAGAGATTTGATACCAGACATAAAATGCCTGCCAACACCTATACCCACCCCAACTTATTAACCCCACATCAGCAGACTCCTAGTCGAACGATAATAAATATCGTTCATACAGACTAGTGCACTTGTAGATTCCAAGAGAATTCTTGGTGTCACAAATATCTTTACATCCCCTCCATACATTCACACAGACCCCCAATGGCAGAGCATTCATATGCAGGTATCAAATCCAAACAGAGTCTGTAAGTGGAAAGGAACCAGAATTCCTCACAACCCAAAAAGCAAAAGGCATCCACTGAAGAAGGAATGCCTTTGTTGAGTAAACAACTGAAAAAACTCCCCTTAAGGGGCAGAAGACAGAAAAGAAGTCAAGATTTGTTAAGGAGCACACAAATGGATTTAGTGGAGATCGATATGCCAACTCCGAAGAATCAACTGGTTCTTGTCGTTGTTCCCTCCTTTCTTCAGAGCACTGGAAGATACACACCCCATCCCAATCCCAGAATACCCAACTGCAGAGCACCAACTCAGTATCTGCAGAATACAGCAGAACGGCATAACCATCACTTGTGCGCCCTTAATCAAATCTTAACAAACCCGTGTAAGTGTAAATTCCAATTTCTGCTGAAGATGAAAAGCAAGAAATCCTAAATAAAGTCCAACAGATGCATAGAAAATCAGATGATTGAAATGAATAATTCAGAAAATTGATGAAGTCGTAGACTTAGAAAATGACGAAAATTGATCGAAAAGCAGTTGAAGAAAATTATGAACAGGAAATTGATGAAAAAATGGAACTCGGATCCACGCATGATAAGGGAGAATGGATTACTGAAAGGAAGAATGGCAAATAGAATGGTTATGGAATGCATGGCTCAGAAATTATGAATTTTAAGTTGAAAAAGAAGCGATGAGTATGTGAAGATGATGTTGCTTGGGTTTGGGGTGGTAAATCTTCGGGTTGAGCGACGGATGTATTCCAGCAACTGCATCACTCGCTGAAGACCAGTCTGAAGAGAATGTTGCTTCCAGTCAGAATCCCTTCCAGTCTGGAGGATAACTGAGGGTAGACAAAATGGCCGACTTAATGTTGTAAATTTAATTTCGAGAAACTCCATTAAAAATGCAAATTTACGTTACAGCACTGATTATTGGAAAGATCTAAAAAATTTCATACACATAAAAAAATCCGTAATTCTAAAAAATAATTAATGCACAATCCCAAAGTAAATAAGTTACGCTAGTAATTCACAAATTCTTCAAAGTTGTACTTACTTCGCCATCACGACACCAGGGAATCATGGGTATTCTGACCGCCATTTTCATAACGCGAAGAAGCACGTTCACGAAAACCAAATGCGAAGTTTCACTCGTATCGGGTCCTGACTTAATTACAACTTTATCAATTTCTCGTTTAAAATCATATCTGATAGGTATTCTTCAATCCGCTTCAATGTTGACGTAATTCTGCAATTTCGGTTGTCTTAACCTGCGTCGTAGCATAATCGCCGTAAGCACCACTAAAATAAATACATATATAAATACAAAAAACAAAATCTCGTACCTTAAAAATTCGAATTTAATATTAATCATAAATACTGGAAGCTCAACTGCATTGAAATGATGAAACTTACTCTTCTCGCAAAGATCCTCCAAAAGTCGTTACAAAGACGTTGACCAAAGAATCCATTAATTTCATTCTTATTCGCCAGAGGTCTTGACTTTATTAAGTAAACGACTCTTGAATAAGATGACGATGAAACCTTCTCTCCTAATTGTATCTGCTTTTTAGTCCTACTAGACGCCAGATTTTCTGCTGCATCCATGTCAACCGCCATCACAATACTGCTTCCTTAACCTACTGTTTGATTGTAGGCCGGTGCTGCCACGTGCAAAAAATATTGCAACTTCCGGTTGTGGCATTCAGACTAAGATTTTACTCTGATGGCTCCTAAAAAATAAAGATTACGGGAAAAATGTAAACGTAATTTCCATTTTTCACTAAAAGTTTTCATATAAATTCATTATACAACCTCCGCAGAATTTTTACATACCTGAAAAGGTATTTGCGCCTTTCTATGAGCAGCGGGAATCTGGCGACGCCGGTCGCCATTGGCCCGATGGAAAAACTGGCGTACAATCGTTTTCCATCCATGATAAATCATTCAACTTAGGAGCTCTCCACATTTTCAAATATCCTCACACGATGATTATATCACAGCACAAAATCGAAGAGGACGGTCAAAATCACTCGATGGCTTTTCTTGCGGAGAAGGAATCCTGCATTCCTGGAAAAATGAACGCGTCCCTGATGTAGGCTTCAATGAAGTGCGCGCCACAGACAGTAACGTCACTTCCGCCGGCGTATAAAATTCGCAATACACTTCTAAGTGAAGAAATACTTCCAATCACTACCTTCGGAATTCATAATTCGACGAAGAACTTTTATTTGAGATTTCATTTTGACCCAAAATATTTTAAATGAATATAAGTTAATACTTACCCTCTCAACAATTTCTCTTGGCGCCATTTTCAGAAGTTGAGAAGACGCCAAATCCCTCTAAGTCCGTCTTTATCAAATTCCAGTTGTTAGGTCCTGAATGACAGACATCACCTGGAAGATTAGAATTCGCATTAAGTTCGATAAACTAACAAAAAGCCTTAGTTTCTCCATCGTACAGATTATATTGCGCATCGGGTACCAACCTGCTTTCAGAGCGCACCGCCTCCGGAGACCTTGTCTTCGAATCCTCACAAAATCAGCAGGCGTTGAAATCTTTCGAACATGTTACGATGATTACTTCTTCTCCCGATTTCTGAAATACTCAATTGACAGTAATTGTGAGAAATCCTTCACAGTCCGATCCTTTTCTTGGGCCGAATCTACCTCAGTCTCTTCTCTGATCGGCGCTCCAACACTGATTGAAATTTGGAGCAGCGAACAGGTCGCGCGCGCCCTCCCATCAGCCTAATTAATTATGATTTAACTTATTTACTCACGGAAACGAAATTGATGAACTTTATATGTTTATTAAATATTACGATTATTTTATGAGCCTCCTCATTGCGATACGGTTTTACATAACGAAGAAAATAACTGCTGTAGTTGGCGGTAAAACAGAGGGAAGTTATCAGTTTATTTCTTTATCCTCTCTAAGAAATGTGACTCTATGAATATCCACTAGAGAAAAATTTTATACATATATTTTAGCTACGAAAATTTACGTTATGGTTATTAATTAACAAAGTCCAAAGTTGTTCATTTCACTTAACGACTTTGCGTCTTTCTCAGTTCCTGGCGCGAATCACTATTCTGTAATTTCATTAAGTTAAGTAAATTTCAATCAGTATTACTCCCTTGAGAAATATTTAATTTTGGATTTATTTATTTGTTTGTTGAAAAACATTCTTTTACTTGAATATCTACTGGAAATGTAATTATTACGCGTTCAGCCGGTTGATTTGAATTACGTGGTACTTCCCATGATGCTGCAAAAAATTACATTACCGAATTCCGGAGGTAACCAACTCTTTCTTTATAATTTATACATCTTACAGTACTACCCTTTTACGGTTTTAGATATTTAGGGACACAAATGACTTAATGTAGTTTTCCAAAACTTCGCCGGTAGTCATTGTGACTTGTAGAAAGGGAGGGGAGTTTCCTTTCCTTGCACCATTGCGACTCTTTCCTACCATCATCTACAACTGCTGCGTGCATATCCCCGTTTATTATAATCTTGAGAAATTTTCAATGAATAATCCCCCTTCATAATCTATGCTTCATCCTTCCCAGCTAAGATTATTTTCTGGTGATTGAGGAAAGCTTCCTTTTAAGTTTCTCGATGAATAAGAGTCCACTCCAGCGAGGTTTGGCTGCTTATCTGTAATCGCCGACTTCCACAGTAACTTGAGAAATCGAGCCCCGTCGAAGCTCAAGACACCTGCGGAGGATATCAAGTTCATATTCGAAGCTGGGAAAACATTTTTCGACCGACTCTCAGTCCCGAAAGAAGAGGAAAATCTATGTAATTGAATTTGGAGTTGAGAATTGTTGATAGCTATGGCTCTCAAACCGGCAGTGGCACTAGAGGACGATTTTGGTAAACAAAACTTGACGTTGTTAAATATTATTCAATTATTGCATTTAATCTTCAAATTAGATTTTGTAATTTCGTAATTTAACAATATTTTTCGTCATTAACAAAATCTTAAATCCATCAATGACGTTATTGATAATGTCAATAAGTTTGGTATCAAATTAGAATGCTTGTCTTCAATTTTGTAAATGATAAATCGCGTTTCCGACCTAAGGTTCACCATACCTGCATTATTTAATTTCTAACGTAATATTTAATTCTGTGACTGCTGCTTCGCTCGATGCCGTAGTGAAAAAATAATTGTTTATTTGAGGTAATGATGTACCAGGCCATTAAGAGTTATTCATGAGTTACATGAAAAGAACGATTTTGAGGATTTATATGATTTAATATCAGGATGGTAAATACAAAGAAACTACAGTGAAACCTGGATAATACTTTTTTCAGGGGACCAAGTGAAAATCGTGTTCTAAGAGAGATAACGTTTTAGCAGGGTTGTGTAATGAAGGTTGCTTAACGTGATATTTTTGAACGATGGAATCTTTTCGCAAAGAAAGTATTTTCCTTTGTTAATTAATTTCGGTCATTTTTCACTCTGCAATGAAACAATTGCTACTCCATAGACAATCAGGGTAAATGATGAATTTTTTACAGGGGTGGTGAGAGGGCATCATGATCTCTCTGAGAGGTTTAACGGCCGAGAATACATTCATTTTCTGTTTGTTCGATATGTTTATCTGTTAAGCTTTTGTCGTAAAAAATACTGTTAAGCGAATTTTTAATCCAATATGCTGCCGTGAGAAAAACTAATAAAGAAGATTCTATCTAAGGATCAGCTTCGAAAGGTGGATGGAGTTTGTTATGCGTCGCGATGTCTTAATTTCATCCTCACAGAATTAGTCATTCCAAAGAGGAAATTCAGAAGGGATCATTTTAGAGATAAGGGGAAGTGTGAGTGGACGACGCTGATGATACGAAATAATTGAGCCATCGAATGAAGCGAATGATTGACTAATGCTGATTGCAGTGCATCAGGTGACGGGTAATGTACGAGTCTCTTCGGAAAGTCTCTTAAGCGGTATTTTTACCACGTGTTTCCTGTGAAAGGGACCGGAACCGGGAGAAAACCGCGTATCAAGCGGAATAACGTCTTAAACGGGTTTTACTGTATCCTGAGAATTTTTAAATGAGTAGTTCAAAATTAATTTTTAGGGGTCTCCAGATCAACGAAAAGTTACACTCTCTCTCTTTGAGCCATTCGCGGGACTTGTGGCTGTTAGATAGATTTCTTTCGGTATTCATTTGTGACTAAAAGCTTTCTTGTCACAACGCCTGAACTTCAGGACAATGGTTTGGTTTAACCTACTTGCCTGCCTCCACTGTTTCGTACGGTAGAATTCTTGATTCGCGAAAAGGCGAAAAATCAATCGACTTATTTATAATTTCCAGCAAAATTCTCTCCTCATCTTAAAATATATCAAGATTATATTACACGGAAAGATATATGCAGAGATACTAAAGGAGAGCAGAGAAAACGTGCAAGGAAAGGAAAATTCCCTCATTTTTATTCATTATAACTTCTATAACTGAAACTTCTAATTTGTTGCCTAAAATCAAATTTTTTCTCACGTCATCAATATCTTTGGCTTATCTTTATGGATTAATGAAGAAAGCATGGTCATGAATAGGATTTTATAATAATATCAGTCGACAATGGACAAAGAAAATTTGGGCACTACAATATACTTTCAAATTGTTTACTTTTTCATTGTTAATTACGCGCAAAAGTGACTTAATTATGTAAATTAGATGCAGCAAATGCTTATGTTCATAAATGACCTTCTGATTCTGAATTAACTGTAAAAGAAAATCAATACGTCTTTCGAACAAATTCCTGGGAAAATTGATTGCTATAGATTTTATCAAGGCTTGGTTGTCAACTATGTAAATCTGAATTAATTGGAATTTGGTGCATAAAGTGATATTTAGCAAAATACATACATGGGCATACGGATGATTTGTTCGTGTTTTAGGAATAAAAAATACACTTCCCTCTCTATTTAATCAAATTCGGTATTGACAGAATTGCTTGGGAATTCCTTTCAGAATTGGAGAGAATCACTCACTTCGTTCAGATTTTTCTCGTTAGATGACTTAGCATGTATTGTTAGGAGGTTCTTGCAAGCACTGTTATTCGGTTACGTAACTGGTGCTTTCCAGGTTATTAAAAAATTATCCTCACATATATTACCAGAAAGTAGATGGATCAAAGGAAAAATCCGGATCAATTGAAGTGACCTAGAGCGAAGAATTAACGGAATTTATTTAAAATAAAATTAATTTAATGTAATGGGATAATTTAATTAAAGCAAAAGCTATAGGTAACTATACGGAAAATAAGGAGTTTATATTTATAAAACCCTTAAATATTCCCCAATTTAAGGTCAGCGTCAAAGTTGATGATAAAGGTTTGAGAATACATTTAGTTGTGCTGTCTATATTTGGTGTTATTTAGCATTTTCTCATATTTTTTACTAAAAGATGATTACTAAATGATTATTAAAAGACACTTATTTCTCAATATAATCCGTAGAATTCGTCACAGCGAAGTTTCGATCCAAAAAGTTTAACCTCTGCTAACAATGTAAACGTTATTTTCTTACTATTATGGCATCTGATATGCTAGGTAATACAAATTTAGAAATTTGATCATTTCATTTCAATATATGGATAGCAAAATGAAAAGCAACATGTCCTTTTAGATAAAAAAAAGCCCAAAGCATTTTATCAAATCCCCTACCTTTGCTTCGATCGCGAGGAAGATATTTCGATGTTTAATTTAAAGGAAAATCCGCTATATAATCAGGATTTATAAGCGTGGCTGCACTAATGCAATAGCTGCTAATTCTCTTAATTATTGACGATACATTTTTGAAACGATATAGACATATATTATTGTTGCGTTAAGCATTATTGCTTAAACAATTACTTTATAAAAACATCTGAGGTTATTAGTATATCTCCATTCTTATGCTTATTATAACGCTTTAATTTTTCAATTATTTTAGTTTTCATTATTATAATAATTATTTATTATTAGTGGTTCCATACTAATTATTGCCTCTTGAGGCGGTTTTTCTTCTTGTTATCTTTAAAAAGTCGTGCCTTTACTTAATGAGAAAGGCCGCTACTGAATTTTATCATCGATTTTGATCGACGAAAATTATTTTTTGCTAGATCTAGGGAAACTCCAGTATCGCCTATAGATAGACCGCACATATACTTTACACATGTTAATCACATCGGCTACAAAATGTAACTACGTCAGCATTAAAGCTCCAACCGGTACTTTTAGAACTAAAATTACTTTTTTCAGTCGTATTATATGGCATGTTTTATCTTATCTTCCTTAAATATTAAAGCAGTAGATTGATGATAAAGCTGGAGAATGACGTCAGCTTTCATATCTTAAGTCAAAATGTTTCCACGCTACGAAAATGACACAATATCGTATGCAGCAAGTTCACATTATGATTCAAGGCGATTCAGTAGTTCATGACAAGCCATTTAGACTGAGAGTAATGTATGAGCAATTTTCGAGTAAGTGTGATTTTTCATATAGATAAATGTATAATTGCCAGTAGGATTTGAATGTAATTAGTACCGGTAAAGGAGAAAGATTCAAAGTTAATGAAAGAGGGGGAAAATATTTGTCATGAAACTGTGCTAAATCTAGCTGGTTCTCACTTTCTAATTCAAATTTAAAATAAGAATGTCTCCTGTTAAAGAGATGATCGTGCTATCACGTATGGTTTTATTTAGACTTTTCAAACAAGGGTTTGTTGTTATGTTTTGCTCTGAGCTGTGACTAATTGCGAGCATTATAAATGGACATTTACGTATCTACCGTATGGAATACGAATTAAATGCATTTTAGCTCGTAATCATGAGTTTAATAGTCTCATATTTCACTTTGCTGCACTTATAAATTTAAATGCATTACTATCACTACATATTTTAGGTGCTATCCATTTAATTTTGGCTTCAACAATAAGGCAAAAGAAAAAAGTAATTCTATTACTTCCATTTCCGAAAGCTAATTTACTTGTAGATAATCTGGAAGCAACAATCCACTGAAAATATATGAAAGAGTTTAAAATGCGCGGGCAATAATATTTATATTTATATTATCGAGGTTAGGTGGAAGAGAGGCCCACTCGGGCCTAACCTCGCCTAATAAAGGGTCAAATAAATAAATAAATAAATAAATATATTGATTTTCTATGCTCAATGACAAGTCACTTAACGTCAACATTACCAGTCTCCCAATACATATTGAATGAATGAACTCATCTGGCGCTAAATGTGAAAGTTGTAGAATGCTGTAGAATTAAATCCTTTTAGCAGAAAAATAAGGCAATTACGATGAATATCCCTTCACTTTTACGTATTTTAATGAACGGAAGAATCAAGCTCAGCACTTTTACAATGCGATGCTGTTTTCGTGTTTATTCAGATCATAACATTTCTGAATATGGTCACGTTCTGTTGGACCCACACTACTTCGAACATTAGTTCCAATGGTGTAATCTAGTCGCATTCACGTCCAAAAATTTATGTTAATTGGTTTATTTTCAGAAGAAAATAACATCTTATCATCGTTGAGAATATTCTGCAATCGCTGCTTCATTTCACTTAAAAACGATGGCTGTTTCAAGAGATATTTCCTTTCCTT
Source organism: Pachydiplax longipennis (assembly GCA_036926295.1). Taxonomy (NCBI): domain Eukaryota; kingdom Metazoa; phylum Arthropoda; class Insecta; order Odonata; family Libellulidae; genus Pachydiplax; species Pachydiplax longipennis. The sequence goes on along the minus strand of JAVFKF010000030.1, from coordinate 1,452,300 downwards.
TCCTGATCCAAGGAGTGTATTAAGGGAAGGACGAGTCTCATTTAGTCCTTTCTTCTCGATTTAATCCCTCCCGGATTCCCCTTCCCATCCTCTCGCCATCTTGGTTTTCATTGATCTATCTCCTGATGGATCCAATCCTCCTGATTTCCCTATTCAATGCCTTTTGCTATATACTCTTACTTCTGGCCTTGCCACAATGCTCTTTGAGATTCTTTTATAACATTTTCTTTCTCCATATAATTCATTTCACTGTATCATTTCCTTCCATTCCGATATCTCATATGCCATATTTTTCTGTAAATAATTTTTTTTTCATGTGTCAATAATCCTCTAATATTTTATAACGTATTTTAAATAAATAAACAAACAACTGAACACTAATTAGAATTGAAATCGATTGTTGTCATACTTATGAACAATAATTTACAAGGTATTTCCGTGTTTAAGTCGCAGCTGTTTTTGTTAAAGCCACGTATAAATATCTTCTGTAAATAAAAAATTCTTTACACTGTTCCTTTTTAAGGTTCTTAATTTTTAGAATATTTAACAATGAACATACAAATCAAATATAATACAGAATAGAACAATGCTATTACGATAATAGCTCCTATAGAGTTGTACTACGGTCGCAAAAATGGAATACTTTCTAATAAAGCCAAATTAGCATCATCATAAGTTTTGAAGAAAAAGTATTTCCAGCAAAACTAAAAAAGTACTCTTTTGGTGTTATTGTTTGGAAGTTTATGTTTAAGGCAGCCGAGGGAACAATGATGGTAGTCTTACTAAACATCAAAAATATTTCTTATTCTCTGATAAATTTCGTGATCAATATATTTTGAAATGATTTACCAGTAAACGTAAACTTATCTTAAGAAAAAGACGTTAGGCAACATATACAGCTTGATAGCGCTTATTTTATTGGTTGGTTGTTTATATTGTTGCCTTGGTTGTTTATACTTAAGGTGTAAAGTTATTGTGTTAAATGGCGTGAAATTTTTGGAAATAGGATTAGAAAAATGAGTTCTTTACAGGTGGCAGTTTCACGATCCTTTTTTATAGTATTTTATTTAGAGTATTCCTTATTTTAGAGTATTCTTTACTTTAAACAGCATTATAAGTCAACATTTAGTTGTATCAACACAGCCATGTTATTTGTGAGTGTAATCTCAAATTACGTTCATCTTTAATAAATCTTGAACATGTTTCTCTGAACTGACGAAAATCACCAATTAATATAATAGCAAGACATTAGTCTTGCTTCAGAATCAATGGCTTCTTCAACGAAAAAAACTGTGCTTGCAGTGATTGGAATGGAAAAGTACCGCTCTTAGGAATTTTGGTTATTCTTGCGTAAATTAAAATCCCTGCGTGATTTAGATTGCTGACTAAAGGTTGTAGAACTCTATCGAGATCGCGTAAACATATCATAAGCACCCCAAAAACTTAATCCAGATCCCTCCGTGTATCTTTCCCATCATCACCCGTCTTTTTTCACTTCGCTTACCGATTTCCGTCGCCGTTTTTTCTCTTCCCCATTTAATCTCCATCCCTCCCACATTAATTCTCCCTTCTCCATTGTTCATTCATTCTTTCGTCTTCCTCACAAATATTCCTTCTCCGCCGAGGCCTCCGCTAATGAGATTTGAGATGTCCTCTCTCAAATAGAAATTTATAGGAAGGCTCCAAAACGTTAAGTGCACCTTTGACAGCCATCATAATTCATCCTTTCGGATTCCCTTCTTTCTTTCCCATTTCACTTCCTTTAAATACATTCCCTTTCACCTCCTCTCTTATCAATCCCTCACTTTCTCGAGGATCAAATCGTATTCGGTAAGATTCACATTTCAAACGATTTTCATGAAACTATTTAATACGCCTTAACCATCGCTTCATTAGCTCATACTTCGACATGTTCGAAGTTATTGGCTCAGATGTTGGAGTGCATCAAGAACATTTCAAATCAGGGATTTGACAAACGCTTCATAAAAGATAAAAATCTAAGAGACAAAGTACCCAAGTGTTTGTTCACGACTTTGGACTTCTCGGTAACCAACGTTTGTCGTGATTTCAAAATTAAAAATATGCTGGATAGCCAAGTGGGCAACGCGTTCGACTTCGGTGAAAGCGGTCCCGGGTTCGATTCCCGGTGGGGGTTTCAGGTGCGAAATGAACTCAGTTGTCGAAGCGCTAGAAAAGAGTATCCCTAAAATTAATTAGTTAGTTAAATTAATGTTTGACAGAATAGAATTATTATTATTGCAGGAGTGAGAACTTTAACCGAAAACCGATATTTATTCTGCTCTTGGAGGAAGGTTTACTAAACACGCGTAAATTCGACTTGCAACTATTACTCGGTTTTGTTCTAAAATTTAGCGTGATTGAGTATAATTTAAAAGAGCAAGAAGTATTAAATCAGACATTCAGGAGAATGCAATTATACAATGGTCGAGGCGAAGAAAAACTTTGAACCGGTTTGACGGAGAAAGAAACTGGACCGGAATTTGGTATACTCGACGAACCGGAGCGAAAAATATTACGGCTTGATGCTCTGGATTTTCTTTGACAGAAAATGAAGGGAAATGGCATATTCAAGAGCAAAGCGGTTGGATTTCGGACCTTCGCGGACACGGAATAAAGTAAGGGACAAAAGTAAACAAGAGACAGAATAAGCGAACAAAGAATAGCAAATGAAGGGTAATCCTGTATTTTGGGGTGCTTGCCATAGATATTGGTACTACATTCATGGCCTAAAATACATGATTACCAAATGAAGCAATGTTGGAGAGAAAAAAGAACTCAAGGAATAGCAGTTGAACCGATATAGTCCGTAGTTGATATAGTCGAAAGAAGAAGCAGCTTAAAATTTCACCTTAAACATCATGATAGTTGCCATACGTAGGTTATTCTATGGGCATGTCATTCGGGGAAAGCGGAAAGTTCGCATCTCCATTTGAATTCATGAAGGGGTATCCAGTTGTTTACCATAAATAACATCGTAAAAGAATCCAAAGAGCTCCTTTCTACAACGATAAAAACATTTTGTGTCGCATCTTAATAAATTTTCCATATGCCCGACCACAATGATGAAATAGACAGGCAAATAGTATCAGTAGAACAGTGAAACGAAAAATATTGAATTTATATTCATAATATCATTTGATGTGTCCGCAAGGAATAAAATGAGGAAGAACAGTCGCATCTTTTAAAGCCGTTTTTATTTTGGAGGTCGACGTAAAACTGTATACTAAAGGATGTTCAGAATCCATAAAAGGAAATACTGGCAGTTGGGTATGGCTCAATAGCAGTGGTCTTCATAAGAAATGTTCGTTTAAAAGTTGATTTATTTGTCCGTTATAACTGTGAAATAGAAAAAGGACGAAGATTTCTCTCAAAATAATTCATTTTTCTCCCTCATGACCGTATTTACCAAAATGCATCAAGATTGCTAATTCTACCAAAAGAATGAGACAAGCAAGTAAATTATATAACTTACGAGATTGTATGTGTTATGTAGAATCTCGGGATTACGCAGCGTTGTCTGAATGAATACGATGTTTCCTAGTGGTACTATACTGCAGGCTTTCTCAAGTCTGAAGTCAGAGGAAAGAGAAATATGCTCATTCATATGTTCCTGCAGGAAAACATTCATAAATTAAAACACCAATCTGAAATGAGGAGGAGATTGATCTCATGCATCACTTGAATATTTGATTGAAATTTCTTTACCTTTGTGTATTTTCCATCTTTTACAAATTGCAAAGGTTATCAAGCTGTTTGTCATTTCCATTTATTTTATGAGTAATTTGAATATATGGAACTTTACAACAAAAACGAATTAGAAGTAATTTAATTCCACTTAATACGATATCTCTTAGGTAACTGAGTTTAAATGCCTCTCGGGTGTATAAGTAATAAACTTATGGTTTTTACATCAAACTTTATAAGTAAAGGATGATGTACTATATGAGACCATTTATGGTAATAAGTAATGTAAGGGATTTTAAGCTTATGAAAAATAGTTCAGCAGAAATATGATGTGAATCATTGTGATGAACACCTCAGTATGAGTATTTTTAAGCATTAGTATCAAAATAGTGACTAATAAATACTGTTGAATAAATACAGTAAATATATTTTCACAGGTGATATACATAAAAATCCATTTAAAATTCCCAAAGAGAAATGAACACAAAAAAAGTCTGACATTATGAGGATTTGAACCTAAATCTTTCAATCACTGTACAGATACTTTATCTAACTAAGCTACCAAGCCAGATCAGACAACATGCCCTATGGAATTTTCTTAGGTGCCTGCCTTAACATGAAATATATCTCTACATTTTCAATTTAAAATTTCTGAGTATAAAATATAAGTGATAACAGTGAATTATCTTTCTAGACTGAGGGTTCTCATACATAAGATGTGCAAATTGCAGTTCTTGCTCACTTGAATAGAAATGTTATAATCTACCTACTTGAATCACTTTCTAATCAATTGACTTTCATTAAGAGTTAAAGTAGAGGTTAACTCAGAGTTAGTTAGTATGTAAATTATCAGATTAATAACTGCTTAAATATATAATTTTATTTCTCACCTGCAGGACCAACTACTCAGTGAAATCCTTGGCATAGCAGTTTGAGAGTATCTTCTCTTTGGAGCATTAAGTTGGAATTTGGCCACATCAATCAATCAAGGTAGGAGCTACCTTCTTTCATTATCTGAAAAAATGGATTTCATGTAAGATCAAGCAACAACTGTCTATATTTAAAATAAATAGTGGATGAATTGAAATATAAAAAGAAGTGGAATAATAAATACTGTCATCCTCTAAACAGTTTACACAATAGAATCCATCAAAATTGCTATTTATGCATTTATGACTAACTTACAGAACAATATCTTATGATAAATTTTTAAGTAAATTTCTATGCTTTGTTTTATTATATAATGACAATGATAAATGGTTCATGACTCAAAAGGTATCACTATATGGAAACATTACGTGAAAATGGCATATCTAAGAAGAAACAGATGTGAAAATTCGATGAAATGATATGCTATCAAAAATAAAGAGTAATTGTGAAGTTACTTACCTTCCCATTGCTTCAAATTTTCTTAAAATTCATTGCTGTGGGTAATAACCTTGTAAGGTGAAAGGAAATATTTCACTCTGGCGAAATGGTTTATGATAAATATTTTGAATAGAGTAACATTCTATGGGGCATTAATTTGGAATATGTGCACTATTAAACCAAGAAAAATATAAATATGGAATAATTCAGAAATAGAAAAGTTTAATTTCATTAAAATAATTCTGTGTAGGTTGTAGTGGGATTGACAAAGATATTAATCCCAATTGACTTGCTCATCATTGAAATAAAATTGGTGGATTGAAACACATTATGGGGGTACTTTCAATTTAAAAGATTAATTGATTTTCATTATCTACTTAAATATTTGATACACAAATATTTTATTTCCATTTCACTAGCAAATTTTCAGAGTTGTAATGAAAACTTGGCATCTAAGTAACTTTGCATTTTTATCGTTGTGGATTTTCCAATATTATTAGTCAACCATGGTCATTTGATGATGATGATTTCTAAATAATGGTTAGATATTTTTATTGTTTCCTCGTGTTTTTTAAACTAGGTGATCTTCAAAATAAATTTCATTTCACTCAATTTTTGCAGAGGGGATAAATATGTAATTCTAAATAAATAGCCATTGCATTCAATTATCTAAAATTGTTATGGCTCTTAAATTTTCAACTGTGGTTTATAATTATTTTCCATAACTTAGTGACACTAATTAGATAGTTATTAAAACATGTATATTACCATATTGTGAGACAAGGCTACTATACTAGTTCCAGTTATTCTAGTCAGTTTGATAGTTGAATCCTTCTAATATTAGCCTTGAATTGCAATTTTTATCAATAATTGAGTCAATAGAAGTTAGTAGAAAACTGGAATAAACTATAGAAGAGTTTGAATAATCAGATTTGTCATAGTTTTAGAGTGAAATCAATGAATATTTTCTTAACCTGTCCATCACCTTGGCTGTTGAAATCATGTGTATATCTCTGAGTGACCACACTGAATACGCTTCTTAATACTTTGAATTAGGAACATCACTTACTTACTAGTAGTACTACTACTAGTACTTACTAGTAGTAAGACCAACATCCTCTATATTGAAAATAAAGCCTGATTCCCTTTAGCCAACAAGAGTGGCTGTTGTCTATCCTACATATTTTTTGTTGAATTCAGTCTCGGCAAGTAAGAAGCTAAGTAAGTAAGAAAAACTTAATTCTCCACTATATGTATTCTAAAACACCAGTCATAATATAATAAATCAATTATCAGAATATAGTAAACAATTTTCTTCTTCACAAGTCAATTTCATCTTTGAATATTTAAAGTGTAATTTCATGAAAGTTAGATTGGATTCCAAAGCACAAGAATTCATTGTAAATATTTGGATTAGTAAATAGCATCTATTGGCTTTATAGAATTATTGAGAAATGGCTAATATTTGGCGATTTGGCCAAATTTCAAATATTAACAAGCAAGGAGCTTATTCCATTTTCAGGAAATGTTGTTCTGAGATGGAATAGTAACAGCCAAAATGAAAGACAAACTTTGACCAAGCATGATTTACACACTGAATTAATGGTTTTTGGGAATTAGATATACTTGTTTTTTATCCACATATACACTTGAAATTTTATGAAATTGACTGTTAGGGGGGGAACTATGCAATACAATCTATGTTTTTGACTCCTTTAATTAGGATCTTGTCCACAAGATTCCGTTAGATTAAAAGATTGATATTTTCTGCTATATATTGGTAAAGTACATTTATGAATGCAGATTTTCATAATATTGATGGTCAATCAATTTGTGTACAGTTCAAGGAATGAAAAAAATACTTAAGAAATAATTTTGAGAGATTATGTTGCATAAATCTTGAACTGATATTATTTCTTTAGCCAGTGGCTTGTAAAATGTACATAGTCCTTTAATAATATCAATTTAACAATACTGGTAATCAAAGAAGATGAAAAGATATACCCACTTATCATTCTTCATGAAAGTCAGAAATTAGCAAAATATGTATGAAAAGTAAGATAACATCATATAAGAGTGCATTAACTTACAAATTTTGATATCCAAAGCATCTGTTGGGTGATTGAGGGCTTAGTATTGAGGAAGTCAGTTGAGTTTCCCAGATATGCAGTCAGAACACATTCTCTGATTTAGGATTGGCCTTATTTCTTTGGTGTGTTTCTTGAATAGTACCTATTTCAACCTGTTTTTCTTCTAAAGCATCTCCTACTTTGATTTGCATAGACCATTGAAGTCCAGTAGACTAATTTGGAGGCAAGATCCTACATTTCTTGTCAGAGAGCTCTGAAAAGTGCTGTTATGTTAGGTTTTGGATGACATGTGCATTGTGGCCAAGAGAACTTCCTGAGTCTGATGCCATCTTTATGTATAGCTCATTTAGCTCTACACAAGGTGAATTGGAAGAATATTCCTATAGACATGAGCTAGTTTTACATTCCACTCTGAACAGTGGATATATGAGATACTGCAACTTCAAATATACTTCTATCCTACTAGTCTGAGTCTATATGTATGCATCATGTAATGCTTCCTTGGTTAATAATACTCTAAACAAGGGGTGGAAAACCTATGGCACATGTGCCCAAAATGCCATGCAAGAGGATTTTTGGTACTGAGAATTCTGATGGAGCCAAGCTTTGTTACATATTCTTCACAAAAATTAATGCACCAGAATAGATAAATAAGGATTCTGTTCATTATTTATGGTAATAAATGATAATTTAAACCACATATTACATCTCAGTCTCACCATACACTATAAAACGAAAAGCATCAGAATCTCAATCTATGCTTTGGCACCAGGTGGGTATGCATGTCCTTTCCATATATGGTATTGCACCATTGCCATGAAATCTCTCACTATCTCTGCTCTAAACTCATTTAGAAAACAATTTTTGGGAAAATAGTTCCTCGTAACTCTGTTGTATAATAAATAGTTTACTTAGGAATTCTGAGATAAAAGTAATAGCACTCAAGGCATTGTCAAGGATTAGTGTAGCATGTTTGTGATGGTTGATTATGTATGATGGCACAAAAGCTGTAAACAGTGGCCATAAAGGAAAGAATTAATTTTAGAAAGGGAAAGCTGAAGAATGTTTTCAAGGCATAAGGCTACTTAACGAAATTTATACATTAAACTTATAAAATGTTTATTATATTTAATAATTTCCTCAGAACCAAGTGGGAGAAGTGTTTATTCATGTTAAAACATAACATATATAATTCCTTGAGGAGATCATAATTTTGAAGCAGTATCTGTAAAAATTTGGGGACTGATCTTATTTATTAAGTATCAAATATGTTTTTCTTCAAAAAGCTAATTTAATTGTATTAAAGTTGATCAGCTGATAGATCAAACATAATAAATATTGCATCTCCAGGATGACTTGATAATTCATGGATAATACTCATCCCTTATGAAATTCTTATCATTTGAATTTTATATCATAAGCTTTATTAACATTGTTATTTCATTATTATAGTAAATATCACTCATTAATTACCAAAAACGAAAATTTTGGTAAAAAATTTGAAGAATAATCCATTGGCTCAATACTTAGCCTCCAATGCTTCAAGGGATACAAAATTTAAAAATTTGCTGGGGAAAAAGATCAGTGTGCATACAAGCAGGGGATAGAAGTTCTCTTTTCGGTTGACTATACGATGCAATATTTTGGGTTATGCCCGCTGTTTGCATGACTTAAAAAAAGGGTAGTCCCTCAATGAAAGTGAGAGCAAGAGAGAAAGTAATGTCAGCTGTTAAGGGGAACTGGTCAAGGGCGAATTCGCTCAACTGAAGGTTATGTTTGTGAATGCGAGGAGAACCAATAGCAAAACCATTTAGCAAAACAATCTATAAAACTGTGTTTACCACAAATAATGATTGACTTATATTTTGAAGTGATGTAATGGGATTCAAACCAAATATGGTTTCAATGGACTAAAATAATTAACAAAAAAAAGCATTCTTATCACCGAAGAATACAATGCTTCCGTATTGAGACGTTGTCAGAGAGTTCATTATTTGAATATTTGCAACGTACAATCAAAAATCATCGCATACGTGAACGTTGAAAAACTTCGCGAGAGTTTTCAGAGGATAATTTGAGATTTACTGCATTGATATTTGCATAATTTTTTCTCAATAGTTCGGTATACTCCTACTTTCAAATATTCACCCAAGCACGTTCTAGGGCAGGAATTAAGGCATCTGAAGGGGTCCCGGATTCTCATTTCAGGACCATTTTCAGGAAGGGAGTAAAATATTATTTAAGATACCGTAACGTATAATGATATCCAATTATGTATGAATACACAATACATACGTGATTTGTGAAACCGCACTATCCCTCTCTCAGATTTTATCCACGAATTTGGGACACCGTACCGTCTTCGTAGTAATCTATAGAAAGTCGCGCCGAGACATATCCCGCCTTTATCCATCGTCGTGATGGAATGATGGGTTAGTAAGTCAATTTTGGCGCAAACTGGTAATATTTCAAGATCTGACTCATTGCAGTCGAAGCTAAAGACCGGCGCGGACCTGTTTTTGACCCATAACGTTGGAAAGGAGGCAAAGTAAGAACCTGCAAAAGTGTTAAAGGTGTAGTTTTACATATTTCTCTTTCTTTATCTTGCGGTAGACACTTAGTAATTGCAATTATGTTCCGAATTGATCCTAATAGATTTCATTGGAGTTTCTATGCCTTGTTTCCCTTACATTGTCCGGGTATAACTTAACACCGCCTGGTAACGGCATGGAAAGCTTGTGTCAGTATTCACAGTGTTTATCTCTCTCAATTTTGTTTCATTCTTTTCTAAGCTGGAGGGTGAAGTGTTATATCGACGGACATTCAGGATGTCAGCGGTGTATTTCTTGGAATCTGGGTATGTAATTCAGTGCAAAATTCGGTCGTTTTGTTGTAAAAATATTCCAAACTTTGAAAATTACTCGATCTTTTCGTCTTGAATGGTTTCATAAGTGCCGTATATTATTTGGGTGTCATTCGCCGATTTTTTTTCGCGGGAAGTATGGTATTAAACGGACACATATAGCGACTGTTTTCTCGTTTTGAATGAGCATTTTTTACCTGTGGATCATTCGAGGTATTTTTTTCGCGTAAGAGGAAGCTTCTCCCCTTTTTCATTTAGATTTTTAGCGGTAAACAGTCATCTCTACAAATGCGTGCTAATATGTTTAAATAGGATGTTTATTTTAGAGCATAGGGAGTTGTTACGTGCTCACGAATGCAATTCGGTGCGTCTGGTTTTATTAATAATTAATTCGGCGTATTCCGTTGATTTCGCCTCTTATTTCGCTAAGAGAAACCAGCTAAAGCGTGATTGAGACACTCCTGCTTAAGAAGTTTTGGCCAAAGAAAGGCAAGTCACACTTTCGGAAAATAGTGGATTTATCTTTACATTCAAATACTTGAGAAAAAATTTGCCCAAAAAAGGGACAAGAGAAAAATAAATAGGACAGTTTTTCATTGCGGCACCATCTGTTTGCTTGCAACACTTACCATCAAGTTGTAAATAATTTCGATTCATGCATAATTTGCTCAACATAACATACTCATTAATTGTTTCTGTAGTTAGTTTAGACGGAAAAACTATCTTTCAAGAGGCTATATGTTGCTTCGAAAGGGGCACTCGGTAAAAGAGATTTGATGTCAAAGGAAACCAGATTTTCATTGGGGATTGTATGGATTTCTTAATAAATGAAGTAAGGGAAAGAGTTCTAAATGTTGGAGTCTTGTTGAAGCGGTAATTATTTAAACTGTTCATCCAAACATTGAGGGACTGTATAAGTAAGGGAATTAATTGAAGATATGATCGGTGTTAATGTTATGTCCTTCTTTTGTAAATTAGGTGAACAATTTAGTTTCGATGAGATAGTGTTTGAAAAATGAAGTTTTTAGTTAGGGGTTTATTTAATAAATTAATTATTGTTTAGGCATGCATTTAGCGTTAGAAACCAGTGAGTTAATTGAGTTCCTCGGAACACTTGATATGGGCCCTTATAAAATTTTGATTTCAGCTTTTTATGCAATACTGATCCGTATCTATTATAACAATACATCTCCCTAAACTGGTTTTCCATAGAAATATCCCGAACTGTAGAGTGATTTTATCACATGGTAACTATTTTGGTTGCTGTTTTCTTAATTATGTGGTCATCTTAAATTTTCTGGTATTTGTTACTAGGAAAGAATTCTAATTTTATAATTGGAGGTTTCTAGAAGAATTTTATCCAAGATTCCATGCCTGCTAAGGTGCTTTCTTGTATGGTGAGTTTGGGACCTTCTCAATTAGTGATATTTCTTCTTCCTAAAATGTTTCATTTGATAAGTTGATTACATCACCTACAATGCAGATTTATATAGTTTGTTTTGGTTTTATTGCTGGCGTGGTTGTTTTTAATCTTTTTTTACATATTGATCCGCTAATTCAGCACAAATATTAGTATCTTTTTTATTGTTGAATTCAGAAGTTTTCTTCCCTGGTAGATCTCTGCAGTGAAGTTTTATTACTCAATCAACTGCTGTGTTTTTATAATGCATTACATTGAAAGGGGTTATAGCTCTACGAACCTTGGCGTTAAACTTAAGGCAACTTAAAGAGTTCTTTCGACGTTCACGAAGAAAAAATCTTTACTATTATTGCGTCAGTTGAATCCGTACTCTTATATTTTTCAGAGTATGTGTAAATAAAACTAAAAAACATCTTAGTCATACCATGTGCTCCTATACTCGATTCTGAATTACTGAAATTGGTTCTTTTGCTGCTATAGCATTGCCGAGGGAAGCACTTCACCAAAGACTGAGTTTCGGACTCTATTGAAGTATGACGACGAGGAAAGCTGACTGCTATTAAGGAACAAGGGAGAACTGACAGCCCTCGGTGACAACGGCTACTGACGATGGAACGCAGTCCTCACTGACCGGCTGATGGAATGTCCTGCGGTGGATCCCATTCTATGGAGGAGTAAAACATTGCCAGCGTTCGGCAAATAATTAGTGAGAAAGAAAATGCAGCCCGGTGACCAAACCGACTGGATGGGATCTTTCCCAAGGTTTAATGGAAGGCAGAGTCAGTGTTTTCGTTTTCTCAGTGCAGTGAAGTGCTCTTTTAAAGTGGCGATCATAATCTATCAGTGTGTCTTTTTGACAAGCAAAGTGTGTTTTGACAAGCAGGTGAACGGATGACTGCCAGTTGGAATAAATTCAATCAGCTACCTTCGAAGGGTAAGTTTTCTTATTTTGATTTGGTTTTGGATAGATGTGTTAGAATTCAAAATTGCCGGTTGATCTATGTCGTGGGCTATGAAATTACTGTAGACAAATAGTCAGAACATAATTCAAACGTAAGTCGTGTCTTTAAATAGCTATGTATCCTTTGCCTTAACTGTAGTACCCTATTGTAACCTAAGTTATATTTATCGCTTCCAAATTTAAGCATACTGTTTTTTCTAAGGCCTATTATATTTATATCAGTATTCTGAATAATCGAATGCAAGACGTACAAATGTTTAGTTTTTAAAGCTGATATAATCGATTTTAAAGGTTGCAATAGCTATAACGTGTAAGCCGTATTCTATGATTCGTTTTCCACATGAGAATGAACCTTCTTTTCGCATGAAACATCAATGTTCGTATAGTCCTATATCGGTTTTCCGACAGTCTACGATTAACAAAGAACAGAATCAATTAATTGGCAATATCTAGTTGAACTTCTTCATTAGTAGACGAGAAAAATCACAATCTGAATTTGCCCAGAATAATGAGGCCTCAGGATGATATTGTTTCCTCAAAGTCTTTATATTTTTAGTTCAAATGAAATATTTTTTGCACTGTTAGATTGTGTTTTTTAGAATAGAAGGTTTATATTATTTTTAGGGAGCGTTTGTGAACTTTGCATCTTTTAATTTCTTTAAATTACTCTTTTTTATCTTGTGGACGCACCGGAGATGAGATATGTTTATGAGAAGTATCGGGGCGTCATCTTTTAATAACATTGTACAACCTCTGGTTCTTAGGTCTTGGGTCAAGATACACAGTCAGATGAATGTGTCAAATACTATATTACTCAATAGCTGAATTCCTATTGATAATGATTATGAAGCAATATTTAGAGAATAGAATGCTACTAGCGACTTCCTTAACTTTCACGAAACTTAAAGATAGCCAGTGTAGAATCTGAGACGTTTATTAATGTTTTATTTACTTGAAATATATATTAGTGAATGCGGTAGTAGCCATCCAAATAATTAGAGTCATGGTGCCTGCACCCCCTGCTATGCACCGAAGGCAGCACGCTCTATAGTTGTATAAATTTAAATTATCTCTACGTAACACGCAGTTGGTAACTTAATTATATTTAAATACCGTTTGCAAAACCGAGATTAAGAATCTTACCATAAATGGTCGCACATTTTCTCCCGAAAATCGTCACTGTATGTTGTTTCATAATCCAAACACGAAAGTTAAAAAAATTGGCTCCTATTCATGTACCCTGAAATGCGTTTTTACCATTCTTTCATATGGATCTAAATTCCTCTTGTATTGTTATAGAAAAACTCATTAGCTCGGTTTCGACAATCGCATTGGACTTCGAGAGGACTAGTTGCTTATTGACTCAAAATTTCACGTAATTTTGGTGTAATTCTCGCCATTTTGACTCGATAATGACATTTCACGACCAAAATAAAAACCCATATTCAATTTCCTTTCATATGGCGCATGTCTCGATTTCGCACGACTGATACTTTCAACTTAATTTTGTAAAATAAATGTAGCCTGCAACAGTTAGAAGTGAAGTTTACGTGCTTTTCTAATGAGAACGGTTTTCCTTTTCTGGTCTCTAACTGGGGATCTTTAGTCAAAGGAAAAGTAGCGCATTATCTGAAAAGGCAGTGCATTTAAGAATTTTGAAATTTTGAAAATTGTACAATTTATGGATCTCAAGTTTTAGGCGAACATATACACATACATACATACACGCATGATACATACCCATACACACACCTTACTTGATTATATTAGATTCTTTATTGTATCAATATAGTTTAGAGAAATCTTATAGATATAAGGTTAGAAGATTCAAGCTAAACATGTGAATTTCATAAATGTCATGATTTCATTCTAAATTTGGAATGTTTGCAGATTCATCGCTTTTAGTTATATTTAACGAAATGAGGCTAATTAAGGCATTTCCTTCTAAGAGGGAAAGTGCGGCAATTCACAGAATAAGAAGGCAAGAAGACTGGTTTATCTACTTGCCAGACGTGCTTCATTCTTTTTTACGTAGATGGAAGAGAATTCGTGGAAGAGCCTAAAAATATCACGGAATCAAATTCTCCAATTTATTTAATTCCTTTACAGAGGAAACGGAGGCATGTGAAGCGACCCGGAGGAAAACTTCCCTAATAACTTTTCGTTCCATTCTGCAAGAAAATGATTTAACAACACGGAAACAAACAAACAGTGGAGCTTGTTTGTGCCAATCAATCCGTCGAGGCGTAAACTACTTCCAATTGGGACAAAAACAGAAAAGTAAAGGGAGGGGAAGCAAGAGGTGGAATCGTAATGCTCTGCAGCATTGGATGTTTGCAGATGGAAATGAAGTGAAAAAAGGAAATTAAGATTGGATCGAGGGAAGGGGTGAGAGAGATTTCTTTTATACGTTCCGAGAATTCCGCGAAAGGAAAAACTGTGGGCAAACGAGTAATGTCGAGACGCATAAAAGACGAGGAGGATGCGGAATCAAAAGGAAGCGAACGGAAATTTACGTGGTTCATTTAAAAGTTACGTGGAATTGGGATAATGAATGAGGAAGGGTTGGAAGATGTTCCAGGGATTAAATATATCCATATTCATTGTTATGTAGACGTGGAACGTTTCTTTTATTCACATACACGTTGAGAAGAATCGAAACGAGTGGGTGAACTGAAGGGAATCAGAGATATCCGCAGAATTAGGCTGGTTTTAGACAGTGAGAAAGTGCTTTCATCTACATCTACATGAATACCCTGCAAGCCGCCTTTCGGCTTGTGGCAGGGGGTGTAAACACCAATCGATTGAGCTACTTTTTTAGCCTATTACTATCGCGTATTGTTCGCGGAAAGAATGAGTTCTTTAATCGACTAGTTCTAGCGTCTATTTCTCTTATTTTGCTCTCACTGTCGGATCGGCCGAAGTTAGGGTACGAAGAGAAGAAGCTTTAGGGTACAAACTGTATATATTAATCACTATTGTGTATATATTTAAATATTTATATCTTCATATAGTTACCCTGATAAACAAGCAATATGGCATGACATTCACATTTACTAAAGTAGTTTTCTATGCTGACTTCGTATCTGATAATCGTTTTTCTCTACCACGTCAGGTTTTAGTTTCATCAAAATTTATATTCATGGAACAACGCTCGTCAAACATTATCCTGGGAGTCGATTTTCATTGATTTTTAATCTACGAAAAATTTTTTCATCGTTTTTAAAAAGAGATATTTTATGTTAAAGTGTCTAGAGCTCCAGTGGAACTGTCCTTTGCAAATAATTTATGTTTACGACGAAATAATTTAGAAATCGAATCACTTCACGCTGATCCCTCACATTAAGGGGCTAACGTTCCTTTTTTTGCGTCTTGTATAATCATCATCATCATCATAGGTCATTCAATCCGTAGATTGGTTGACTGCAGCCCTCCATTCCTCTCTATCTAAAGCTAACTTAACTAAATCCTGATATCTCTTCTTTCCTATATCTCTCTTTATTTGGCTAATATATTCATCTCTTGGTCTTCCTCTTGCTGCTTGTATAATCATAATATATGAAAAATATACTGAGAATATACCTGGAATACGAAGTTACGCTCCTCAATCTTAATATCTCATGATTTATTCACTACGGAATTTGGAATCATTCATTCTGGAAATAATTCATAATTGTCAGTTGTTAAGCACAGTTCCCTTCGTTATATATTTGATTTTTAGGCAAAGTCAACAGAAATAACTCCTTTTATAAATTCAAGGAAGAAATTATGAGGCATTTATTTCATTTACTTCCCGAAATGAATGAATTTTAGAGATTCATCAGAGAGCCAATAATCCATATCGATATCTTTCTGCTAAAAGTATCTTTGAAGATAACAGTCATTAAGTACAAAATTAATACATATTCTGAAATTTAATAAAAATAATATATGAATATTGTAAAAAATTTAATTGTATTTGTGAAAAATGAAACATGTATTCGAATAATACTTACTTCCCCTTTTAAGTAAAAATAATATAAGTGACTATTGCAAACAAATTTATTTAGTGTTTTGAAAAATCAGAGGGTTCTTTAAAGAATACATACGCACGTGACACCCTTCAGTGAGGGGAAATATATATAGGAGTTTGCTCCCCATCTATTGGCACATATCTGAATCATGATGTGTGACTATCTTTCACTTTATTATGACAGAGGAACTAAGATATTTTGGTTAAAATACAGTCGAGAAATTCCCGATTTACAAATACATAGTACAAACAGAATTCGCTCCGAGAAAACGTTAACTTGCAGTCTTAATTATAAAATTTTTCATCTTACATCTCATTGCCCCGTAATGCTACTGTAATTGTAACTATCATAAATTTTGTCTTTTAATTACTTATTTGATTGAACCCAAACGCAACGTTAAGAATGAATAGTTATGTAAAGTAAATAGGATCATCAAGCAATTCTTTAAGCAATGAAAACAATTTCATTTCATTTCGTAGCATGATATGAAAAGTTACTTTTTTCAGCTGTTTGCGTTATTACCTTCTTTAATATTCAATCTATTATGATTATAAAATATAATCACTGAGCCCCCTATTGACTGCTATTACCGGAGTAATTTGCGTTACCTGCTTACTGTTTGAAATCGGCTGCGATTTTAATATCACAGGAAGTTTTTGTCTAATGATTAAAGCCGAGTTTGACGTCTGATAGTTAAGCTGTATATAAAAAGTTAGCAGTACTATAAGATATAGCCGAGGATATAAATATCGATCGAACGAAAGAAATAGCTAGATTAGAAATAATATAAAGTAATAATGAATATTTTATATTAGCCTAAAATATTTTTGGAATTTGTTGTCAGGAAGTGAGAATTATTTTGAAAATCTTCCTGTTTTGGTGAAAGGCAGAACCGACTTATCGCGAGGGTGTTGTCTAACCTTTCGCGATAAGCTCCTTATATTGCTGAAATTCAGTTCATGAAGGAAATAACATTTTAAATTTCATTAACGTCTTTCTGTAACTACTGAAAGTCAATAATTGCATTATGAATGTAGTAATCCTCATGAATTTGCTAAGTGTTGCCCATAAACACGTCTTAGTTGTTACTACGTCCTCCAGGATTTTCCCTTTCGTCTTAAAGAAGAAAAATCATATCTTAACGAAATAGTTTTCAATAGAGTTTTTATGCAGAATACGTTTTTTTCCTGTAAAATATATAAATTTGTGCACTGGTTGCATTAACTAAATTGTATTATCCCAAAATTGCTAACTCTATTTAAGGGGCAATAGATATGCTGTGTAATTCTACTTTAATACTTCTAATCCAGTTAATATGGAGATGGAAACCTTCCCCAAATTAAGCACAAAATAAAACACAGTAATGAGGGTTGATGAAGGGATAGGAATATAATCATAGAATTAAAGATGTCAATATTCACTGCAGTGGACGAGTTTCATTAGCTCCACTTCAACATTCGCATATTTCGCTTTCGCTTTCCTTATTTTTGTCAACATCCGCCTGAGATTTACATGGTGATTTAAGCAAAATCCAATCGGAATTCGAGTAGTGGCTGAATATGTAAATGAGAGGTGAACAGTGCTGCCCCGTTTGAACCAATCAAGGAGATAAAAAGATAGCCGAAAAGGAATCCTTGGTCTCGTAGACATCCGTCGGGGGTTGTTTCATCCCTTACGAACCAGTGAGGAAAATTTTTAATGAAAGGAGTAAATTTAGAAGAATGGGTGCTGGATTTAATTACAGAAATGTTAACACTCCTATTTCCATGTTGAGTTGATGCATGGATCCAGGGACTGGAACCATAATATTTTTCCTGTTATTGCTACAATACAACGAGAAAGCCATATTTCAGTTCAATTCCGGTTTTGCTCTTTCTGCCGATTCGGTTTCACATTTAACATTTATAATATTTATAATATATAAATTATATAATAAATAAATAATTTAAAATATTTATTATATTTGTGCGTTATTTTTTTACATTTTTTATACTCTTTCCTTCTGAATTTTTGTTTTATTATTTCTAGTTCTTTCCATTTCAATTAATTTAAGAATAACAGAAAGTAATAGCTATTTGAAACTCGATTTTTAATCTTTAGTGAATTAGAGAACTCTGGAAAGTCTCAGTCCTACACCCATTGATTGTTAACTATCTCGTTTAACTTAAACTGCGATTTTGCTTCTTTTGCTCCTTGAATTTCATAAGAACGCCCTCTTCCAGTAGCTTCGGAATCGGTCGGTTCGATAAAAGCGCCGCCTTCGGAAAATTCTTCATTTGCTCTCTCCATCTTCATCCGCGGCGAAAATTACGCGTCCTCGGAGAGCCCGATTGAAATTTAGTGTCGGCAGTGCCATCTCAGGGGGTCATTAGCGGGGAATATGTAGAGATAGGGGACTTGATTTGTGTTAGCCATCTTGGGAAACCAGCGCGTCGCGAGAACGCTGAAAAATAGCTTCATTTGCAGGAGAAGAGGTTTTAAAGCGATCTAGAAGAACTTAACGATCTGATCCATCAGGGCTTTTTTCATTCAGTAGAGTGGTTAGACCCGGAAACATTTCGGCGAAAATTCATCATCAGCGATGGATTTTATAAGTTTTTGATTATTATGGTCGCTGCTTTCAAAACTGCGGAAGAATTTCATTTTCAACTAGTTGGGAGGAGTTTAATCTTCTTATCGCCATACACTGCCGTAGGAGGCATATCTCTGTTCTATTTAAATGCTGAAGTATCAGTATAGTAAAAAATTTCTTAACTAAATTATTGGTCGAGACCGATTATCTTAAACTCAAACAGTAGATATGAAAATTTATAAAAATATTGAAAGGATCTTTTTCAAAAGTACGAGTATTTCCACCCGATATCTTCATATGAACTTTTCCCCTTTCTCCTAAACTTCGCTTTCTTTCATTCTATCACTCTATTTTCTCTCTTTTCCCTTTTGATTTCTTGAAATTTTCATGCAAAAACATCGTTTGCAATATATCTCTTTTTCTTTCTTTGTGTATGTAATTAAATTATGAAATAGTATACAATTATTTACTCCCACATCAGTCTAATTGACTTACATTATTAGTTATACGCGTACTTCAATTTCATATTTAACCTGCAAATTAAATATTCGTCTTCATACTATTTTTCATCTTATTTGAATTGTGACTAAATTTGTATTTGTTTCTTTTTCCAACTCTTTTTTTTAACATAACTTTGAGCTTACTCACCTAATCAAACTTTAGCACGCGGAGGGGATTTATTTAAGATATTCTTTAATACCTTCGATTTCGCTTTTGTGACGCTTTTATTCCCGGTCTAATCTGCTTATCGTATACTCGTACAGGTTTTCAAAAATTTTCTCTGTACTTTATTTTTCTACTCAATTTGAATATCTATCTTTCTCCTTCTTGATATCGCCTTTCGTGATATCGCTGTATACTATCGAGTTTCTTATTAACCGATTAAATGCAAGACTATTAAGTCTCGATTTCGCCTTAAACGAAGACTTATTTATGCATACAAATTCTCATTTAGTTAAGATATTTGTCAAAATGTCTTCTTTTAGATGATTATAGTACGGTACGGAGTACGGTCAACAAATAAAGTATTGCGTTCTCATCGTAGACTGGGTTATATGTGAAGTGTGTATCAAGTTTTGTTTATCCTCTTGACTAACTTCATATAACAAAAAGTTAATACTCAGTGATTTTCATTCTTCTCAAAGTATCTCATTTAACTCCAGGTTTTTGAGCAACTTCTGCTGGTTTCCTAGGCCGCCTTTTCACACTTTCAATTGTAATTGTTTCTTCCAGCTTTTAGTATCGTCTAGTTTAGTTTAGTAGTTTAGTTTAGCGTTTTTGCAATATTTTCACTTGATCGACATAGGAGTATCTGTTTTTGGTTGTTTTTCTTGCACAATCTCATTATTTTTGTAATAAATTCAATATGGAGAGTAATTGTTCACGTCTATCGTGTTGAAATACATTACTTGCAGTAATCTAAAAGTGTTTCGTTCTGTGGTTTATCCACTGATCATCTAGGGTCATGGTGTCAACGCCAGGTTAATATTTATTATAACCTAAAATGATGAGAAGCTTCTGTTAAAATTTATCATTTATGGTCATAACGAAATGGAGAGTTGAAATGAGAATGATCCTTTTATTCTTTCTGGGAACGTAGAAGGACAAAAGCTATAAATTTAATAACGTATTCTTTATTATGAGTAGGATACAAAAGGCTGTCAATTTTAAGATTCTTTATTTTCTCAGGGTGAATGTTGTTTGTTTCTGGTCATTGGATTGTAGTACGTACATCGAATCACAAATTGTATCTCATTTTAGAACGCTTTTCACAATTTAGCAGCGGTATATTTCGATCAGGCGAGAAAGATTTATCCGAAAAATAATTTCAGCTGCGGATTTGCGCAAGAAAACTGATCCACATAATTATCAGTGGACACCAAAATCGTGTTATCGAATCCAGCAAATGAACCGACTCTGGCGAAATAAATTCGTTTATTTCTTTTGGGAACATTATTAAATGCCGATAATGGGGTGTGAGAATCGGCATCCGAGAGCCGTAATGGATTTCCGTGGAGTCATGTTTATTGCCGAAGGTGGCATCGCACGTTTTAACACCCTATTTCTGATTCCACAACTCAGACGGGCGATAAAATAGATCGATCATTATCGGTGGAAAACCCATTCGATGAAATTCGGAAAAAAGCGGGAATAATACGACCGCGAGAGTGAAAAACAGTCGATAGCCAATTAAAATAAGGAATAAACGGGGGAATAAAAAGGGGGTCGTTTGTCTGGGGTTATGTTCGCCATGACAGTTTTAAAGGCTCGATAACGTGAGATAGGAGAGAAGGGCATTTTGTTTCCCAGAAGAGGGATATCTCTTCTCCAACACCTTGCATTCCTCGAGATAAAGACGCTGCACCTGATGCAGCCAAGGAAACTCCGCCCTCTTTTCGGGGAAGATTCATCGTCGAACGAAATAAACTGCGAGGAAGTTGGTCCTTGAGGAAGGATGTAATTCCAGCTGGAATCTCTCCTCTCTCTTGAGGCTGAGAGGGACACTAAAGAACATAGACCTCACCTCAACCGTATAAGAAAAAATATATAACGCAACGCTTAGTATTTCAATCATATCACATATTAATTGAAAAGTACTGAGTTAATATGTATTCCTGCCAAAATCGCGAGGAATGATAGGCGTTTTCCTTCTGTATTTGATACTGGGTGAAAAATGTGAGCTTCATTTAACTTTTTCCCGTTTTCATTCACTGTAATGCTGATATGAACGCTACTGAGGTGATAGATTCATTCGTCTTGGTATAAATTGAGAGTTATAAAACGTTTTACACTCATAGAATTCTGACTTAGCGTGGAAAGAGTAAACTACCTCACTCCTCATGTAGCCAAGTAATCCTCATTTCCTCTCCGGTGCATTGCTAGTCATGATGAAGTTAAGATTGCAACCAAGCAGAATACTTTATAGAATTTATACGTCATTCTTCACTAAACCACGCTTTTCACTCCTACCATTCTAGCTCATAATCAGAGAGGAAGAATGCACTGCTCACTCCTTATCTAGCGTTGTCGTATCATCCCCTTAACAAGGTTTTGGG
This sequence comes from Pachydiplax longipennis, assembly GCA_036926295.1. Taxonomy (NCBI): domain Eukaryota; kingdom Metazoa; phylum Arthropoda; class Insecta; order Odonata; family Libellulidae; genus Pachydiplax; species Pachydiplax longipennis. The sequence goes on along the minus strand of JAVFKF010000030.1, from coordinate 1,430,252 downwards.
AACTAATAGTGTAGTGTTAACCAGACCTTAATGATCGTGTACAACGGGGATGGCTGTTTTTGTGGGAAGTAAAAAGGCGTATACAGCTGAGCTGTATTTGAACAATTGATCGAAAGTGAAGGTAGACCGCACTCATTTGACTTACTGCTCATACTCTAACAAATTATCATTAAAATCGAACGTGATTGAAAAGGAATTCAGTCACCAAGTTGATCAATAGTGAATATTTTCCATTTTATTCTCTTCTAATTCAATCAATTTCACTATGAAGTAGAATAATTGAAATGCCTTACCTTTGTTTAAAGAAGAGAATACTTCACGTAATAGCAGAAAACGCCGCTTGTGAACAGAAGACCGAAAACTGCTCAACTCTGTCCTCCAATTCGCAGAGTGCTGATTTCGAGTCTCTAGAAAATAATCTACATTTTTACCCTATTCGATATTACATGTATTGCCGAGGATATATTTAAAGTATAAAGTCAGAAGAAAGTATGCTTCAATTAAAGTAAAAGTAATCGCGTGAATGATAACATTTAGAGTCTTCGGGGAATCGGCTTTTTACTTTTTGTCTTGTAACTGAAATAGCTATTATAATGGAGTTATTGTTATTGTATTTCCAACTTGGATTAAACGAGTAATGAACGAATTATTTTTCATATGAAATTTGAAAATACACTGTCCTGCTTTAGATGTCTTCTACTAGTCTTGGTTGACTTTTCTCCATTCCTTTACCATTTCTGCTCAGGTTGTTACATTGCCCTCTCCGTTGAACGCCCTCTGCTTTACTCCGTTCGACCTCTCTTCCGGAAACACCTATTACACTGAACGCTTCCCAAGTTTTGTCCCAGTTTCAAAGAGTTGCTCGTGGGGAAGAGAATGCCTCTGATAAGTGCGGAATCTGTGTGCTCTTATGTGCCTATCATAGCCACCAATCTATTGTCTCCGTTGCCAAATTTTTCTGAGGTTCGTCTTTATATTTTATTTTTGTGAATTTTAATGGAGTTACTCTTACATTGGAATATATTAGAGTGAGTCAGTGAATGAAAAAGGTACCTTATTTTATTAAATTCGAAATTCTGAACTTGAATCTGACCATCGTCCATCTATAAATTGTGTTGTTTCTAAGGTAAAAGGTAGTTTAAGTTGATAAAATCAGTTTTTAAATACTTTATTGCTCTATAATTATCCATGATGATAACAATGGCAAGAATAATGTAAAATTATTCTTGGAATCATCGTCCTCAAAATTTCCGCTCTCTTGTTGAATAGTTTATATTGTATTAAATCAGTTAAGAATTTATTATCGTCTACACAACTCAGTGGGGTATACATTAATTATGACACATGTATCTTGCGATAAACGGCATCAAGGAAAGTAACATTACCTCTCGCAAAGTAAAGATATTAGCATACATTCAACGAAATTTTCATGTTCAAGATAGTTTAATATTAATATTACATTAACCGATTCAATATAAAGTACTTAAACTTTTAAACCATGAAATACACATTCTTAAATATCGTAATTGTATATTTAATTTATAGTTATCTTCAATGCTTGGATTAGGAATAATTTTGGATAATGAAAAGAAAATTTTCAGTTACTTTTATTACAGAAATAACGCAATTGGCAGATGAAAGATGATCGAATACTTTGACAGCATATTTAATTCATTGCGATAAGGTACTTTTTATTTCATTTGGTTCGCTTAACCAAAGTATTACGCATTGTGCATGTGAACAGTACATTGCAAAGCTATAATACAAGATAATATTGAGAACATAGAATCTACTCTTAAGTTTTACAAGAACGTCTATAACTCCTTCGATTCAATCCCACAACAGTTTATAATTAACACTGAACATTTGAGGCGTGACAAACCTACGCAAACTTACAGATAGCAATATCTAAGAGATGAAATACGAATCATCTGGAAAACAGCATGATGCAGAAAGAAATACAATAATTATATCCAGTATTGGAAATACAGAGATTGATATACTAAAATAGAACGGAAATAAATGTTCTAACGTTAAAATTTAATGACTTTTACTGTTATATTACATGGAATCTTCATGATGTTGAATGAAGATTAGTCATTTTTTTCTATGACTATCACTCTCTCAAAATTCGCCTTCCTTATTATAGGCAATAAATAACACACAATGTTAGAATGATTTAAAGAAGTATTGTTTTATAAGAGTAGAAAAGTAGTTCAAGAACATCTGAAAGAGTAATGAATAGAGATATAGCTGTCTAAATTTTTTTTACTTTAGTTCAGCTGAAATCTTCAAATAAGCATTATTTCCTTTAAAATGCGATAAACATTTTTACATTATTTTAACTTGAATCGTATGAATGTTCGTAGCATGGATCTCACTATCTGTTTACTCTTTATTATGAGCTCATAAATTTTACTTGTAAGATCTCAGAGATGTTTACCATTTCTTGTATAGATTTTCGTTGATGAAGCTGCTATCACCGAGGATCATCCAAATCTGTCAGAGGATCATTTCTATCAAATTAGACAAAAAGTGGAAAGCGATTGGGATCGAATGGGCGAATCAATCTCACCAAAGAGGACCATTTGTTGGGCTATCAATAATCCAAGTGCGATATTTCAGGAGTGAAAGGCGAAGGACATAAGGGCATAAAAAATTGGGAAAGAAAAATGTCCTGAGAAATAAAGGATTTACGGAGGCTAAGATGCGTTATGGAGGAGTAAAAATACCGAACTGCCGATCGCAAAGGGATAACAGGGAATGTTTGAGGAGGCTTCTGAAAGAGCAATGCAGTCGCACGAGATGAAGGTTAGCTACACTCAATCGATGGACTATCGAGAGAATTATTTGCAATGTTTCACAGAGTGGAAGGATTAAGAGGAATTCGTAGAGGGTAATTATATTTAAAGGCAAAATTTTCGGTGCACATTCTGTAAAAAGAAGGGTGATGATCTCAAATAAGAATAATTGAGGATTTAAAGTAAAACTGGGCATATCACGTATATTAGAGACATATGAAACAGTGATTTTCCAAACTTTGTGATAGCTCTACTGGTCTTATAATTGTGGACAAATGGTTGATTCATCTGATCTTCGATGGTTAATTGATCTATTCTGTGAATATCGAGCAGTCTTCGATACATAATGGTGAATAAATAAATGGCGTCTTTATTTTGGACGAAATTGAGACAATAGTCTCCTCCAGTTGAATCCATTGTTAATGAAAAAGAAACTTACTAATAAGCACTAATAAACCGTGATTTTAAATTAGTAGAGTATAATATAAATTTAGTTTTCGATATATGAAAACCTAAGTGAAGCTTCGAAAAAATAAAACAAAGAGGAAGAGTTTGAAGAACCTGCACAATGCCTGTTGAGATCGTTAACTAAAAGATAGTAAAATTAGAAAACCCTTATCATCATCTTGAAAAAGAAAACATTGTAGAAACAAGCACTCAGATAACATACGTTAGCGATCAAATACATAATAAATAACATAAAACTCATCTATAGTGCATGGTAAACTTCTATGAAAAATTAACTAAATGCAAAGAATAATGCCGAAGGAGAAACTTATTTTTGTAGGAAATTCTCGTCTTTCGTTCTGGCGGAAGGCAATTTCCTTCGTCCTGATTACTCTTCAATAAGAGAAACAGCCGAAGATGGACGTCTTCCTTAATGGAAACACATATTTATCGAGAAAAATCATCCGTGGATGCACTGGTATTATTTCTTCTTTTGAAGAATGCTCCCTCATTTCCCAAACATTTGTTTGGTATCTCTGAAAACAAACAACTCTTTCCATATGTATCTTCCTTGAACACCCTTTTCATATGTACGAAGACTATTTAATTCTGGATAAGAGAATTGCTTATTCATTTGGAGAGCTTGAAATTATCCTATAGAAGTCTCTTTGCTCTTTTCACATTTTTTGTTGAGGACTTTCTTTTTGTATGACTTAAGTTTGAAATAAGAGGCTATTTTCAATCAAAATGAAAATAAGAAATATGTAGTTGATGTTTATTGAATTAGAAGGAATCGAGTTAGAGAAGGAGAAAGAATTTATGTTTCCGTAACGGATTTGCTGAATGTATTCCAATGCGTAAAAGAATAAAACAAATATTATTATTCTTTTTACACAAACTTAGATAGATCATAATTAAAATTTCGTATTCTTCATCTTATCATATCTATGAATGTATAATGAATCACATGAAAACCTAAATCATTTATATTTCTACTCTATGTATATTCTGTAGATATTTTATTCCATTTACTCTCTTTTTAATAATCATTGCGCATTATAACACGAAGGACATACCTCTCAGGTAAAATTCTCATATTTTTGCACTTCAAATATAATTCTTTTGTACTATATTGTTTTTTTGTCTTAATATGCAACCGTTATATTCTTTAATTATTTATGCTATGTTTCTGTAGGTAATTATCAGTTTTAATTCGTTTCATATTTGTACTACCTGGCACCCACTAATGAATCAGCGTTGGTTTGCAGAGGCCTTAGTGCTTAAATTATAATAACTTTCTTTTATATAATAGGAGAGATCAAACTTCTTGTCGATTGGTTGAAAATTATTCGAAGATTGGTTTTCGCAGCATTTGCAAAACCGCTGTCTTCATCTTATAATCCAACTTTGTTATTCATTTATAATTTCTCTCTCTATCACAATTCCTTCCAATACTGTGTTAAGGATCCTATCGTGCTTCAGCGCGTGCCTAATTAAGGGGTTTTCTTTTCTTAACATCCATGTTTTCCGTAGGCTTCTTTTCTCGTGTGCTCATCGAGTCTTGTAGCTCCTCGATCAGTCTATTTCATAAGCAACTAACTTATCTCCTGTTGCGATCGATTTTGGTACCAAAATTATTTTCATACCAACCGACCACTTTCCATGTGACCTCTTGCTGAGAATATATTTAACTTTTACCAGAAATACAACAGACTCTCTTCTTATCTTCTTTCTACAAACTCTACATAAACAATTCCCTCGTTCGCATAAACACTTTTCGATCACATTTTTATGTAATCATTTCATGTAATCCGCAATGGATATATTTTTTCATTGATTATAAATATCACGGTTTCTTTTCCTCCATTCTTTCCCTTTTTTCTTTCTGAAGCAATCTTACATATTGAGAACTTTTTATGTGTTATTGTTTATATTCTAGCTTAAAGTCTGAATTCATTTTATATATTTTGTATTATATACAGGGGCCGATTTTGGGTATCTGATACCCTAAGCCCAAAATCAGACCGTGGCCTCCCTTATGAATTATAGTAGTTTTAATTCAATCCTTTAATGAATATTAATTTTCATCCATAAAGGCAGGATATTACTATCTCCATTAAAATAGATACCGTTGAATAATTCTTGCATTCCATCTCGTTAATCGAGGGTATTCTAATATTTATAGATAATACGAATCTCCTTCTCAATGTATGGGTTTTGTGCTCTCGTTCATCACGAAATTCGTGCTCGTATATCCGAGATTCGTGAGGACTGCGGTGCGGAAACGTGACAATGGTGGCAAAATGAAACCGTTTTAGGAGACAAGAAGTTCCACAGGAAGATGAGGCATCCTCTGCAGAAAATAAGGGAAGCCATGCGCGCATGTCTTCCGGTTGGATATTCCACGGATGGATTCTCCTCATGTTCAACTGTGCATACCTGCTGCGTTAACGCCGTTTGGGAGAAACATTTAGATCGTCCAAGCGAACGGATGGGCTGGATTGAATGTGTCTCAGTTAAATATGATTATAAACCATATATGTTTAGCGGATGCACAATCCTGAAAAAAACTTAGATGATGCTCGGGATGCTAGAATATGTAGAGAACTGCTGTTTAATATGCATTGCAGGAAAGCTCTTTAAGCCTTTATTTGCAAGTTGTAAGTTTTGATGATTAGGAAAATATAAGTGACCTTAAACGAAATTTATAAAGGGGTAAAAAGTAAGCAACTTTTCTTAGGCGAATGGCTAAAATTTAAAGACATAAAGTTGCTGACTGTCAGTGTCTTTATAAAAATGAGAAAATCGGTTTAACATTGTGTGACTTTGAAAAAGACAAACAACACCCACGTCGAAGAAAGTATAAAATTTTCAAGTGTACTTCGATTCAACCGACTCCTATCTAGAAAAATCCTACAGAAGGAGAGAACGTCTAACGAGAGTATAAAAGTTTTCTTTATAAAAAAGGATAAGAGTTTGCAGAAGATTAAGGATGCGTCGAAAAGGGTCGGCTACATATGTTGCAATCCTGTAATCCCATCCACTACTTCCACTTTCCTTCTCTTCTCCTTTCAGCCTTCTCACACTGTTTTTTCCTGCTGTTGTCCAGTCCTATTCCAGGAACATAACAATTGCTCGAATTCCGAAATTCTTAAGTTGTCTTAAGTACTCTACCTTTTGGTAGGTTTACGCCTCTACAATGTAGTATGTAGTCTACATGCCTCCTACTTACTGCCTTTTCCTTTGTTTCTTGGTAATGTATCACACTTTTTATGTCATCAATCACCTTTTGTCTTTCTACTTCCCTAATTAAGATACTGAAATCAAACTTTAGATGTTATTCTGGTAAATTACAATAAAAATACCAAAATTAGATTGTAAAACACGTTTTAAATGGTAAACTTTGTAAAATTCGAGTTTAAATGCGAAATTCATCACACAACTGTTGTGGGAATAGGCGTTATTACTTTTCATGACATTAATGCTGCAAAAATACTTGTTCATCTTTAATGGAAGTTAATATTAACACTATTTTCGGATGTTTGCAATATGATATAGAAGATGAATGTTTAATATATCACTCAATCTTACAAATTATTGTGAGGCGTCATATATTTATTTCCCTTATTAAAAACGGATTCCACGTTCAAGTTTCAATGCATAACGGCGGAAGACGAAACATTTCTATTGAAGTTCGAGCACAGCGAGATATCTTTATATTTATAGAGAATGCACGAGTAGATAATTTCCGCAATTTATTTACCGAGTAACCTAGTCATATATATATATATTAATTTAGAAGACGAAAAAATGGCAAAGGAAGTGAAAAATCATCATTTAGAGCAATGTCGTTAGTAGAGAAGCACTGCAGTCGTTGAATGTGCTCTGCAATTGGAAATAATTGGCAATTGAGTTCCGAGATCTGCGGAAAAATAATTGAAATTCTTCCATAGAGAATGCTTCAATGATTTGTACCTTTGATTTTATTTCCGTCGAGAAGGGCTTCATAAAATTACACATGAAAGGAACACTTGGTAAGATAGCATCATCTGGGCGGCAGCTATGACATTTCCGCTTCAAAAGCCATTATATTATCGGAAGCCATCCGAAAAACTTCTTCCAAAGTACAAGAGAAATAAAATTTCCACGCATAACATCTTCCGGAGGAATTCCCGTTAATTTCTTACGTGAGGAAATATTGGAAAATAAAGAGGGAAGAAAATCAATGGCGAAAGAGTTCCAAAGCCATTACAAAGAGGGAATGGTTCATCTAAGATGTCTATTAGGCGTATATTGCGAAATGAAGTCAATCATAATAAAACTTTTCTTTCCTCATAAATATTTAAAATCTTGCTACTAACTTTAGGAAATACAACTACATTCAGACCGATTGATTTTTCTCATTTTAACATAAATTTATGTTGGGTACTTCAGGGGAATGAGGATAAGGTGAAGCAGAAGAAGAGAGAGAAGGATACATATTATGAAAATTATCGGTGTATCAAATGTGGCGGAGGATCGGCAATAGAGGGATGCAGTCCTGAGGACGGAAAAATTCAGTCTTATAACAAGGTATACAGCTGTATTTTTACCAAGTGTTTCGTGTGAAAGGGATCAGAGGGAAACAGTGTATGAATCTGGATAGAGCCTTAAGTAAGAACGTTTCAAACGAGTTTTATTATATTTTGAGTTCTTAAAATGTCACTTTTTTCCAAATACTTGAGTAGTGGGTGGAATGACATTAGATTTTTGTTTCACCAGCTGCTCTCCACATACTTTCTTCTTCTAATTTCTTTTTAATAGTAGCAAATTTGCCTGTTCTTTCATCATCACTACATCTTTAATACTTTTTATGGTATGATTGTCCCTCCCATTTATTTTTTGGTCTTCCTATGCTTCTATTTCTTTTGCTACTTTCACTATCCTTTCTTTATCCATGCACTTTATGATCATTCCATTTGTGCTTTCTTTTGGATGTCCAGTCGTTAATATTTTCTACTTTTCATGTTTTTGGTCTATGCTCTGTCCAATAATATTTTACCTGTATTCTTCCGCCTTTTCACCTCACCTGTTTCCTGCAGCCTTCTTGTTCTTGCTGCGTTTGGTCAAGTTTTCGGAAGGATTCCTGGATTGTCATGTTCGACTCGGTGAAAACGGTTACAGGTTCGATTCCTGGTGGAAGCCCATGTGCGAAATGACCTCATCTGTCGAGGCACTTTCAACAAAACTACTATTACTCGAGTCTCCACCGTATAGGTAATTATAGTAGTTTTACATTTTTTAGATTTTGTTACTACTCCATTTACATCTATTATTCCACATTCCATTATTTTTTGCCATTCAAGCATTCTGCAACCCTTACGGCTTTCGTTGTTTACATTTTACTACTGGGTTCCACATCACTGTATCCCACTTATCTATGTTAAGGTATTTAATTTTAAATTCCTGCTGTATAATTTTGGCATATACAACTTGTTTGCATCTAACAGATGTTTGACTGTTGTCATGCTTATTGTCTTTTGTAAGCAGTTGATGTTGATATGTTTAAAGATTATACAGTTGTATCTAATGCTCAACGTAGGTAAGAAATAGATGAAATATAACACGTTTGAAGCGAGCCTATCTAAACAAGCACATAATTGCTAATGCAGAGGGATGCAAGTAGATTCACTTAACTTTTATCGCAACCGAAAACGGTACAGGTGTGAGACAGTGAATGATCTAATTTGCTAGAAATGCTTTATTCCCATATGATCACCCAGGGGAATCTTGGCTTTCTCTTAAATCCCATATTTGGAAGGTAGAGTAACAAGGAACTGAAGGGGCCGTAGCTTATTTTTACTCGACTCCACTGTCCTTGACTTTAGGCAGAGATATGGGGATTTTGACTCACAACTCGATCTTAAATAAGCATATGTATGTATATTGGTATTTATCAATATGTGTGGTGATGAACCTTCGAAGGGACAGAGTTTAAACATTTTTGCTATAAAAAAATCAATATGATTAAGCGTAATTTTGTGGAAAGCCATAATAATAAACTAAGAATCTTGGTAATTTATTATTTTTTGCTATATTAAGAATCCAAGAATGAACAATGAAGATAATTCTCTGCCTCTTATTTATTCTATGCCAGAGGTATGAAACAAACGGTCTTTAGGCCAAATGTGGCCTTTTGGGGCATTCATTCTGGTATTTAAGATAATTCATGGAAAAAATACACCTGGACTTTAATCCATTCCAATTCTAATTGAAAAGTTGGAAAATATTGTCTTTGGATTCACTCAGGGAATGAATTCATATCCTCACATAAAACTTTTATTTCATAACAATAATTCAATGCTGAACTATTTGATCGTGAGCAACATACAATTTCGCTGAGGAAATTAAGCGTAGAAGACTGTACCATGGAATATTTTGACGATGATATTTTCGATTTTAAGAAAAATTTGACCTAAAATCGAATATCTGTGTAGTTAAAATCAAAATTATGGCAAGATTGATATTGTGTTTACTATCCAATCGTTGGAAGTGTGCAAGCGATTGAATGTAAGAAGGAAATTAGATTAAATTCGTCAGAGGAAATTGAATTAGACATGTTTGACCGAAGGGAACTTAGAGGCTCCTCTAGGTCGTGGAAGGTCCTCCCTTGGCTGTGGAAGGCGACGCCGCCGGGGGTCGAACTGGGAGAGAGGATTGCGATGCATGAATTTTATTGTCCCTTTCACCGGGAGCGACATTTGGTTTAACGGCTGTCAGCACCCGTAACGGCCGGCTCTTTCTTTTAAAGGCGGCGGCGGTTGATATTAGTTGAATAAATTATCTCGTAAAGGCTTTGAAAAGCAAACATTTCCCTTTTCATATAGCGAGTGCGCCACGTTTCCTTTCTAATGTGTTTGTACGTAAATAAACCCGAATGTCTTTATTTATTCACTTGTTTGCAAAGGGCCTTCGTTTATCGTCCGTCGTAAAAAAGAGACCGTCTTTCAAATGGAGAGGACTCTTTCTTAATGGGTTTTAAAATCAAATTATTGCCAAAAGTCGACTCATAAGTTGATATTCGGAGTGGTTTATGAATGACGAGTATTTCCCGACGGCATTGGAAGAATTATAGAAAAAAAGTCTGCTTTTTGATTGTCGGATTTTTATGAAGTATATAATCAAATGAAAACGCTGAAAATAAGTGGAATTCCATAAGGGTGATCAGAAAAGAATAAATGTGTCTCAGTTCCACTAGGAGTTGTTTATCTGCGGCCAGTTTTGAGTAACTTCTAGCGATCCTCAGACCTTATATGGCTAAAACCTGGTAGAAACAGGTCGCAGAATCCTTGTGCAATACAGACGTAGTTATCCTCCCATTTGGAATAGTATTTTGCATCGAAAATTTAATTTATTAAGACATATTTAGCATTTATTGCAATAGCATTCTTTCTGCACATGTACTCATAATACACGATGGGCAATGGAAATTGGAATTTCATTAAGTTATCGTATTATAGTAACACTTGAAACTTATTCTTAAATAAGATCCAGTTTCATTGAAGTGGAAGGCGTTGGCTTGGCCACTTCCGAAAGCCCAATTTTATTCTTATTCAGTGTATTCAGACATGCAGTGAGTAGGGTCAGGTAATTTAAAATGTATTTACGTTAAAGTCGATTGTCAGAAGTGATAAAACCTGCATGCATTGCTTAAAGAATCGATAACATTAGTTCCTACAAAAGATAATTTGTGCCGATAGTCGGTCTTCATTATCAGTGACCATGTGCGAATGGATTTGCATTTTCCTCTAAGGCTCAAGGTAATTTGGTTCTTTGGCTTAGCACTTCGTGACGTAACGTTGGCATGTTTCTGCTCCTTAGTTTAATGTCTTCTGAATTTCCGAAGAGTGAGTTTCGAAAAAGGAGTTATACAGCAGTGTCAAAAGAGTAGTAGAGGGAGCTTTTTGTTCTTGTGTTGGTGTTTCTTCAGATGAAAATTCATCGTTGCTATGAGTGATTGAAGTGTTTATTTATAAAAAGAGAATTTTCCGAAAGTTATAATTTTTTTGGAGTGACTGTGACACATTTCTGAAAAGAATAAGGTGCATCAATATCGATGCTGAACGACAACTGCATTGGTTCCGTTATTGCTTCCGACTGAACTGATATTAAAATTTTGAGATAAATTAAGCTGAAGTATTGAAAAACCGAAGTTCAAGGTGCAAGTGTGAAAATTGCAAATGCATGTGCTCGTGATTCTAAGATTTATATTTCGGTTTACTCATTTCATCAGTTATAAGCTCATCAGCGGTCTGTTACATCAGTGCTGTTTATTTTTTCGGTAGTAATATCCTTCATCTTCATCTGGGATATGTCCATTGTAGGGATTTGGACCAGTATAAACGCCTACTACATCTGGTAAGATGACTACTTGATAGACAAATATTGTAGACGAAGTTTCCTTCATTTGAATATAGAATGATATAAATTTGAAACTATTCAGAACTTACGAGTTTAGTACGTTTCTCCCTCTGGTATCCACGTTTGCAAAAACGTTTTGAATACCTAAATCGCGGATACTGGATCAAATGTTTGCATTCAAATTTTAGGAATAGGGACTTTTTCATGTATGAACCATACAGAGAGGGCTATTTAAATATTGTGCGTTATAAAAGTTTGTGTTAATAATTGTAATTCTAGGTAAGTCAGGGCTATCGGATAGCCATGTGGGCAGCGCGTTCATCTTCGTGAAAGCTGTTTGAATCCTGGGAGCCGTCAAAGAACTTTTAACATTTCTACCATAGTATAATTAGTTTATTTTTGAATTTGAATTTGAACCATAATTTATCGCTTTGAATAATTTGAATTCACCTAATTCTTGCCACATTTTATCAGTGGTTTTCCACGCTGTCTGAATGGTAGTTGGTGATATCGCGTTTAACTCCGGAACGAGTATAACTCTTCTCAGTGAAAGTTTTTTCTTAACTATTAACCCTTATCTTTTCAAAGTAAATCGGAATGGTAACAATTACGGCGATAGATTATTTTTGCTCCTTTGGTTGAGGCGACATTATTCCTATAAACTCATCTTCAATTAACTTTTATAAGGCTATTTTGTCGCGATATATGAAATCTTTCATAAACATTACCGTTGTGCATATATTTATCATTCCGATGTCAGTAACTCCCCAAAAAATACATGTAAGCGATTTTTAAACATTAATCTCACACTATTGTCGACGAGATAGACATGTTTACTAAAGGGAATCATTAGGGGATCAGTAGCCCAACACATATAATTATTTTTCTACAAAAATAGTTTGACTCTAGACGACTCATGCTCTCGAAAATGACCTCATAAGAACTGCACGTTTATTTTTATCTATTGCAGACTTCTTTTCTTTAGCACAATTAAATCGACGATAATGTTCGTACGAAATCGAGATAAATGTCAAAAGAAAGAAAATCGAATAAAGATTCTTATTATGATCGTATGATACGTAGGTGTAAGATTCGAAATTGTGAGAATTAGGACAAAAAAGACGAAAAATATGTACAATTTTGTGGTTCTAAACAACCTTGAAGACAACCCTTGACGACTAAGACGATTGTTGAACTCTGCTCTCGTACAAATATAGGGGAAAGATAAGTCCAAATATTTTTACTATCCCATATCTAAATATCGTCTTTAATAAGTTGAATTTGGTGCCATCGTTTCTTAACGGGGGAATTCACTAACATGTATTTAGTAATCGTACCAAGCTTAATAATCAGATTTCAATTTAAGCTCCTTAGTTCCTTGTCAAATCAGGGAATAGTCAAGGGTCAAATAGGAAACTTGTTAGTACAACAAAGTCCTCAAGGGGATGATTCTCCCACCAATGACTACATAATGAATACATAATAGTTAAAAAGTTTACAAGATATACAGAGCCGAGTTCATGAATACATTGATATATGATATACATTTTCTTGACTCCTTTACTAAAATTAAGATGTACCTGTTTATTGATTCTTGATTTTAAACTTTAAATACATTTACTTATGAATATATAAGGCTCTCCAATAAAATTTTTAAAGTTTTTTTTTCGAAAACATTTGGAAACTTGAGGTACATACGTTCTCCCACCGTTAACTAATCAATATAAAGATGTCCAGGTTTAGGGATACAAATCAACTATGATGTTTTCTGGCTTCTATGTCTGCGATTATCGTAAGAAATTAATGAGTTTCACTGAAAGCAACAACGCAGACCTGAAAGACTAAATGTGACGTCTTTCGAATTTACCGCTTCTTTCGAGTTAGTTTGGGTAACGCGCAACAGATGTCAGAAAGACCGCAGTGGGCTTATGGATGCATCCTTTTCAAGAGCTCCTTTATTTTACTGTTATGCTCTCTTCGCGTTTCGTTCAGTTTTAATTATTTGCTATTCTTTTGATTTGAATCTAGACAATATGCTTTTGTGACAAGTGCAAATATTCAGCGAAGTTCTTTGAGGTGGTGTTAACCCCACTAAGTCATGATAAACCCTACCATAAGTTGATATGAGTTCTTATAAAAAATTGAAGCAAAAAACGCTACAGTAAAATTAGTAAATGGCATTATATTAATTGCCTCAAATAAAGTATGAATGAAATGCAAGGTTCACAATACGTCTCTAGCTATTGGTAACATTATGTATATATTTGGATTAGCTTAGATTTAGTCTAAGTCACAGTTAAGATTAGTTACTAGAGGTATGCAATCCATAAAAGCAATATATTACTGATTTGAATTAAAAAAAAGAGTAGGACTGAACGGTTGAAATAAATCGAAAAAGTATAATCGATTCACGTGCCTGTTATGCAGTCCTTTAGTTAGTAATCTACCACTTCTTTAACCAACTCCTGAGATAATTAACTCTCTATTGTGGACCTGCTTTCTTAAAACTAATCAATTGCTGACAAAAGAAAACTTTCTTGTATAATCATTAATTACAGTTTTATGGCGATATCGAGATGGTTTAAGTTTCACATTATGTGGTAGTTAAACCATGGTTTAGTTTAAGTATCATACAGTTTCCTAAAAATTGGTGTAAAGGTGGGCTTACATTACTTTTAACGGACAGGAATTAGCGATTAATCGAGAGATTATACCTTCTGAGAATTAAAAAAAAATCATTTCATTCTACTTGAGCAGTCATCCCTGCCTTATGCATAGGAGCTACTAGGGACAAACGATGAGAAACAAACGGTGAATATTTCAATAAAAACTATATGTTACGCTGTGTTTTCTGGTATGAAAATGTGTGAGCATTATTCCTCAATAGTGAGGATTTCGAAGTTAGCAAAGGAGAAAAATGGAGAATGTTAGGTTAATCGTAGGTGGTGAAATCATCAAGGAATGTAGAGATTGGATATGGCAATGGAAATTCATGGAGAACGACACGGAAAAAGGCGATTATTGGTGAAACTGTAGCGTATTGCTTCACGTAAGGGTTTCTATGATTTTCATATGCATGACCTGGCTTACATTGATGCAGAAGTACCAGAATCTTTGATTGATTGGCTGCGGTTTTTTCATGAAGCATTGTGTGCATGAGTTATATTAGTATGTGGGGGATGATATTACGTAAACAATATTACCAGAATTGCAAAATTTTGCGAGTTATGCATATTTAAGGCTTTGATGATAACAGAGGGAAAGAAATATTCGTGAATTTAGAACTGATTGGTATTTGTGAGCTGAAGAATTAATTAATAGATTCAAAAAGTAAATTAAAAAAATCAGTCAGTTATGGATTGAGCAATTGTTTAGAATAGAGTTTTTAAGTGAGAATAGAAATTAGAAGCATATGTACATCACGACAACATGTTCATTAAGATTACGTGTTGCAATTGCATATTGCTGCTCCTAAATTGGAGTTAACGACCTTAATTTGAAAGTTATATACTTAAAAAACAAATCAGAGATTACTGCTGTACATCAAAATGATCTTACTCTTACTAAATATTACTACATAAAGATATTCTTTCGTCAATGCAAGAGTAGATTTTGAAACGGAAGATGACAAATCAGTCTATAGTTAGTTAGAATTAATAAAGGATAAAGTTGGCAGTTTTACTGTGCACTTCAAGATTTCGTAGGAGTGAATAACTTCATATCATTTTGGACGTGTCGTTTTTTATCTCCTTTGTATCTCAGCAGCAGTTTGTGTAATGGATATCAAATTAGATACTTTGAATTAATTACACGTATTTCGTACTCATCTCGCATTTAACACGCCGGCTATACATGTTGCGTCAGAGTCAGTAAATATAGTTACGAAAAGAGAGGAAACAAGTATCTTCACCTCCTTATTTTGTTTTCGTGTCGTGTACTACCGTTGTAGCAACCAAAATTAAATTGAAAACAACCATAATATGTGTACTTTAGGAATTTATTTTTCAAAGGAACGCGAGGGAAAAATTATTACGTGGAATGAGAACAAGACAAATTAAGAGATTCTGTGGGATTTTGTTTTATAACTCTTGTAATTTATATTAACTATACATACATAATTATTCATACTAACATTCATACTTAGGAATGATTTTTTATATTTGGAACACCTTTTATCAAACATAAAAATCCTTTACCACCAGTAAGCAGCTCTGGATTGAATTTTGAAAGGTTGATTTTTTGTGCCTTAATAAAATATGAGATGACTCTAAATCACTTTGGTATTTCAGATTGAAATCACTTTGAAAAGTTAACCGATAGATGTCGATGAAACTCATTTTAGTACTCTATCCAAATTTTACTTTTAAAATCGCTAATTATATTCAACAGCACATATATTCAGAAAGACGTTAGTGTGTATTTTAAGTTAGGGTTGCATTAATATGCAAAAGGAGGAAATCTTTAATTAATTTTCTAGATATTGTTAGTTGTTATTTAGATGTACATAAATCAAAGACATTTGATACTGCCCTTATTATCTGTTAGGATCATCGTTTGTATCAAAATCCAATCTTCCGAATACTTGTAACTGACCGGGTAAACTAATTTTGATTTTTGCACACGAACTTCGGCGAGTCGCGAATGTTTTTCATGCGAAGTATAGGAATTTGAAGTAATAATCGAACGGCTAGAGCAGATGGAAGAGAAATCTTCCGAGAGTCGTGCATGGCACGGAAATCACCCAAAGAGTCATTTGGAAATGGTTAGAGGAGTACTCCGTGAGGTAAGAAGTAAGTGGGTCGCTGTGATCGTAAAACAAAAGAAAAGCGATAAGGGCAATGAGATTTACGACTCCTTTATCTTCATAAACATAGAGGAGGGATTAAATAGGACAAACGAGGGCTATCGAAGTAAGAATGTCAAGTCATCGTTTGAATGAAGGGTCCCTTCGGCCGGCGAGGCCCGAATTACGACTCGGGATTTGCACTTGAAGTGATTAGGGAACTTGGAGGAATCTTTGTGACGACCTTCCTGGAAAGCCGTAACTAATTTATCTCTCCAAGTTTTCTCTCAAAGTAACATCGGGCGCAATCTTATCGAATATCTAACTCCGTAAAATGGGAAACGAGTAAATGCTTATCGTATACGGGGTTTCGGTCAATCTTGGGTTTTGATATTGAGAATTAAAAAAAAAAACAATTTCCAAGATTAAAGTGGTGAGCATATCTGGTATCTACGTGTTGACACCATGCCCCTGACAGAGTAATGTTATAGCATTATGGACGATGATCCTCTGTTATTTTCCATCCATTTTAATAACGGAATAAGCCTGAGTAATAATGTTCTTTTCTATTAGCCGATTTGGTTTTTACAAAGTATCCTTCCTGCGTAAATAAATAATTTAATTACTAAACCCGAACTTAGGTAAAATTTATCTTCCCCAAAAAAGAAAGGGGAACTGCGTTAAATTTCTTGATAATTTTTGGAATTGCCTGCTTCCTGGATCCTGCTTCCATATGATAGATTATTTCTATCGATAATATTTCTTGCTCTTGCAGAACCGTATACATTTTGACATTTCCGAATAATCTTTATTTTTCAAATCAATATTTCCGGTATTTATTTTTAATGATACTATTTATAGAGAATAATGAATGGGGATTCTTTTACCAGTGAAAAAACCGAGACACCAAACGACATTCGGGAATAACCACCCGGAAGTCTCCCAAGTGGCGAACTACCTTCCTAAGAGAACAGCCATCATTACGTTTGGACAATAGACTACACACTGCCTGCAATTTCAATGGAAAGAACGATAATACCAAAAATAACACCTTTGCATTTCTACTTCCCTGATCTTCTCCACAACGATCAAAGTCGTTAACCTCATATGCAACCCTGAGGATGATGACGGAGTCAGTCATCGAAAACTTAGAGACGGCAATATTGTCTGACCTTACCTGGATAGAAATCCTAGAATCCTTTTAATCCTTTTTACTGTCACCACTCCTTCCCCAGACCTCTTACCCCGAAAAAGTACCAATTCATTAAAAATCCCATCATCCTTTTCATATATATACTCTTGTATTGAAATGTTGTTCCTCCTGATGATAACCCAGATGGGTTGAAACTATGTTCGTGCAATAAAAAATTCTAAACATTTTATCCTAATAAAAACATTCAAAGGTGTTTTTCCATTACACGTTATGATGAAGGACTACCGCAATGTTGAGGCCAAATTATTTTTTTATTGCTTTGCTGTGGCACTTAAAAATCAGGCCTTAATTTTGTCATCGATAAAAATTACATAATCTAACGCAACACGTGAAATTTTGTTTTTGAATATCCGTCACAAATCGGAAGAAGTGTGAGATGTCGTCTCGGACTTACGGGCAATAAATCACCAGAGGGCAGAATATCTACATCTCATTCCCAAGTAAAACAAACCGACACGAGGAGCATTTTTCTCTTTTTCGATACCTTCTGCGATTTCGGAAAAAGAGACTCTCTGCCGGGACATTTTTCTTGACCTGACAAAACATTTTTCCTTCCTCACCGCGAATTGTTATGCATTCAAAAGGCCATTACGCGAATTGACCCAGTGACCCGCGGTGATTTAAGGCAAACTATCTCCCCGTATTCCAGCTCTTATAGGTTATAAATCACTTGTTTTTACTTCCATCCACGGATGTCACGTGACATCAAGGGCATTGCTTGAAAAGGTCTCCGCTCTCGTAAAGTATTTTCTCGCTGCACTGCATTCTTCTAACGAATTTAAGTACTGGAAAAGATACGCAATCGATAGGAAACTAACGCAAGACATGAAAAACGCTGGATTAATATATTTTCAGATGTTTTGCTTGTCGGATGTAATTGCACTGTAAGCTATATATTATCGTTACTTAAATTGTGCCTTATTTATGTTTTCGTGACTTCAATCCTACTATGTTCTGATTCTTCCCATGCGATATCTGGCATTAAGTTATTATAAACTTTAATGAAACAAGTAGTGGATAAAAACCATGCATTAACTATATATTATATTTATCATTTATCATATTATATCACTTTAGTAATATCTAGGATAAAGAGATCAGAAATAATCGAAGGTAAAAATCTTGAAATCGATTTTACAGTTTAGGTTTAGAAAAAAACTGGGTGGATATTTTACTATTGAGATAATTAAAAATTTAGGATTGGATGGGGAACAATTCCAGAGATGAAAGTCACTCAGATTCTATAACTAACGGTAAAGGAGTTCCTATAAACTAATTCCACATTCATACAATTCTTCTTAGGTACCCGTTGTGGAATAATATAAAGTTCTTCGTAGAAAAAACCAGATTTCTATTCCCCGCAATACTGGTTGAGTATATTTTAATTGGTTGGAGTTTCCGAGATCTCATAGCAAGCTTTTTGAATAAAATTTATAAATAACATTTCTGTTTACTGTTTGCCTTCCTTAAAACTGTGAAACTAACTTAAGAAGTCGAAAACAAAACTTGTCCATCGAGTTGTTTGTTTTAGTTAAAATCTTTTTAAGATGTTACATAGTTATATGTTATATAAAACATCTTTATTGCCTGACAATGTTCTGAAGCCTAACAATTCTCTATAATTAAACTTGTAGTTATGGAAATTTATTTTGGAAAATTGTATCTATTACCACAAAATGAAACATGAAATCATTATTTTGAGCAGAGAAATTCTGTGAGTAAGTTCTGCCGCTCCTCCAGTTGAGAATATTTGTTGTTGTGACATTCTTCTCGTTAGTGGAAGAAATGAGTTGTGTCTTGAGAGCGAAAGGAATGAAGTTAGGAATCGCTTTGGAATTTAAGAAAACCGGAATCGAAAAGGCTCTGCTTTTCGTCCATTCGTAAATGTCTTTTGTTTGATTAAAAACCCGACTCAAGACCGATTCGACGTTCATGTTAGAACCGGTAATGTTGCGGTGCTAATGTTCGAAGTCATTCTACGCTACTGGCGCGATTCTGACTATATTTTTGGATTGGTAAGTGGAGTGAGGGATGAATAAACTTTTTATTCAGGCGAGATTAGGCTCAAGTTGAGCTCTGTTCCATTTGTTGATGTGTATTTGAATTTAATGTTAAAATGGAGGAAGACGATGAGAATGGAAGATTCTCAATGCATATCTCTTTCCCATATAGATTACCATGGAGAGGCACTAGAAGTCAAAGGCGAACTCTACCCTTGAGAAACTCCCGCTGAGGACGCTTAAGACCGCAAGAAGCTCTGGTGGCGACCAAGAGCGCCACATGGAGTCGCGATGTCCTTCGGGAGTACGACAGCTGAGGGATCGAGCGACCATAGAGGAAGATTGCCCGAGAGATGGTAAATAAAAATCCTTTTTCACATGACCGGCGACCTCTCATATTCGGTTATCCCTAAGCATAATATCGTGAAACATTACTTTGGTGTCGGATGTGGGAGAATAAACATTCAAGTAAATTTCGTATACTAAATTCTACTATGTCCCTAAAGACGAAGAAATGGAGAAAAAATAGCTGGGATTCGAACCCAGATCTCTCACTCCCTTTCCCATCACATCAACAAAAATTGAAGCATCGATTGTTCTGTTGTGGTAGCTTAACTGGGTAAAGCAGCAGCCCGGTAATTGGGAAATCCGGATTTCTCCTTCATTTCTTCGTCTAAATCCAAGTGTACTTTTCATGCCAATTTGTTTTTCGCTTAAATAGGTCCCTAGAGTTTTTCCATAATTTAAAGTAAAGCATATTTGGAGATATTAGAGACAAATATTTTCAGCGTCTCAAAATGTCTATATAATCGGTCATCTCTGCAAGCTATGCAGATCTCAGACTTTGAATGTTAAGCATTATTTTCTCATTTCGGTCGATTAATAGCCGTTTTGAGATTACTGTTTTATATTTCGGTTGTGCAAATAACGAAGAAATTTAGCGTTATTCTTGGGAAAGTTAATCTCAGAGAATGTCTCCAGGAAATCTTGGAAAGGTCAATCATGTTTTTGGGTCACGGATTAAAAGACCAGCTAGGAAGCATTTTTGTATCCGGGCTCACGGAATTTCGGAAATTACATGAAAGATTTCTGGAGCGTTTTGATCAATAATTCGAGATGGAATAATTGCACAAAATAATAAAATAGAGTTATGGCGAACAATAGAAGTTCTTGGCAATTAATTTCATATCTCTAAATAAGAATTTTAATAGGTGTCGAATCTTTGTTCGAAAGAATTCCAATCAAATCTTTCATAAAAATTAATTGAAACTTTATAAGGGAAGAATTTCATTAACTACATCATGGCTCATTGTAATCGATAGACCGGCTAAGCAATAATCTTTGATGGAGAAAATATTTTTCGGAAGATTAAGCTGTTTTTGTGCAAAATATATCTGCATTCTTCTATCGCTTTCTTATAACTACTGAACTGTTCCAAAAGTTTCCTATGACTTCTTTGGGAAGTATGAAGTATTGAGGTCAGTCATTTGCTTACATGAGAAATAAATATGCCTTTTGACTGATATAATCCTGAGGAGAAATCGTCGGTTAAACCGTCATGATTGCCATAGATTTTAAGGTACATTATAATTAGCAGAAAATTGCCGATGTTCGGAAATTATGTCCAGTCACCTTTTATCAGGGTCATTTATGAGCCTATATTTAAAATCCAGTCTTAAACTTTCGGGAACAGAAACACAGATATAAATGTGTTACTCTCTTAATGATCCCATGAGATAGACTGGAAACACGCTATTCCTGTATTTATTAGTTGATCGTCATCAAAATGCCATTTTGTAAACTACGAGAGTTGACTCGATAAGGGAAATCGGTGGAACTACTTTGACGAATGAATGAAATATATTTTTATTTGGTAAAAATAGATGGATGGATAGATGGAACTTTTACATCCTCGTAATGTTTGAAGTAGTCAATGAAAATTATAGAAATATATGCACGAAATTACAGAATTTCAGAAAATAAGAGTCCTTCTTTTCTTGATTTTATCTACTATCTTATTTTATGTTTATATAGTAAATATATAACTATTCCAAATTGAGAAGTATATCTAAATTATGAAATCATTCTAGAACTCGATGATTAATTACTACAACGAATTAAAGCAAATTGTAAAAGGCTTAGATTCCTTTATTTAATTATCTGCGTTGGCTTCATTAAAATTTAATTATTGTTGCCTCTTGGTGCAGTTGTGAGACGTCCAGTACTTGGCAGGATTTATTCGATTTGACGAAGTGTTTTGTGTGTCCTTATTTGTTCCCTGAATGCCATTCTATTAGAAATTACACCTTAAAAACGCTGATAAATTGACTATTCAGTTTAATGGAACTTCAATGGAGATAAGACAGGTATTTCCCGCTGCTCCCTAATTTGGATGCACAATATACAATTGTACGATACGTTCATAAAAAATTACGAAGAATTTCATCTGTACTTTGAATGTAGCAATAATATGATGGGGGCAACTGCTAATCGTCGTTCAGAAAAATCTGCGGTCGGAAATTTTTCAGACCATCCTCGTTGTATCTGCAAAAAAATGTGGGACGACAGGAAATGTGGGATGATAATTTAGACTACTTAATATTTGTATTTTTTGAAGAATGTGGTACTCTTAACATCTTAGAATCTAGTTCTCGGAAAAAGATCAAGGTGATCAATGTTGATCCGAAGGTATCGCTTGCTTAATTCATTAAATTCTGCAATTTCGAAAATATCTGTAAAATTTGATGATTTCATTTGCCAAAAATCATTAAAATTACGAGAATGACAATCTTGCTTCTCTGTAAGCACGATATTGTCATTGCACATAGCTGCTTAATTTCCTCCAATCTTTTTTCTTTCTTTTTATATTCGTGGAGATTCATAAATCTTTTCCTCTCTTCCCTTTCGATATTCAAACAACGAACATCCATTAACTTCTCATCCATTCCAGAGTTTTAATTTCCCCAGTATTCCTCGCTGAAACGCACTGTTTCGCACCCTTAGAGGAATGCACCTCTCGAAGCCATGTTCCATCAATCTACGGTCAAATGGGACCTCAACATGGCGCCCCGCGTGCGTCGCAGCGGGCTTCGCTTGATTGGATGCCCTCCGAAAGGCAAATACGGGAACCTGAAGGTGTCAGATAGTGTAAGACACGGCGACGGGAGATGCCCCCTTCCGGCGATAACCCATTGTGCCTCTGGAAAGGGCACTGGGATTAATGGGCCGCCTCTCAACGTTTGATTGGAAGTTTTGGTGCAAGCTGCGGGTGGGTCAAAGACAAGCCATCGCGGCTCTTTGAAATGGGCACTCCTTTGCCTTAAACACTGTTCGACACGGAGTCATTTCGCGTGGGGATTGATTGAGTCCTCCTCAACACGGTTGACTGTCAATTATCCCTGGTAATGAGAGGTTCGATCAACGCAAAAACAAATTGGTGAAGGCGAAATTAAAGGTCGAGTACTCATCATGCAGAGTAAGCAAACATCGAATTATTAATCTATTCAGGTTGTTTACACATGAATAGTAGTTAGGTATTAGTTGTTGTGTAGAATACTGGGCTGAAAACTTCGGAAAAAATGCAGATTGGTAGTGCGGTATTGAATATAAAATTAAATCATTTGAAATGAGTAAAGAATTATATGATGAAATTGAATCTCTCTATCAATTGGCCAATCCTTGCCGCTATGCTCAGACCTCGAAACTGAGCGTTTCATTCCACCATCCGCTACCAATTCAACTTTTCATTGTTCTAGAAAACCATCTTCCTCTTTATATCCCCTCTATGATTATGTTCATTTTCTTACATATCAGTCGCTCCCACAACCACATATCAACCGCTACTAGATTTTTCTTTTTCCTCGAGGGAGCAATAGTAGCAAACAAAAGAAATTGTTGCTCAATTGATGTTTGGGGTCTCTCTGGCACACTTCGATCGGTGGCGTGTAGGGTATGAATCTAGATTTAGAGGTAGAGTTGTGAAATAATTAATAGAATTCTAATCTCCTGTAAAATGATTTGTAATTTGAATTTTTCTTTACTTTTCCTTTTCTTTTTGTCACTCGTTTTCTACTCCTTTGATTTCATCTTACCCCTCTTTTTGTATCTAATATCATGTTTTTTCTTTGTTTTTTTTCTATTTCTTTAATTTATTTATAT
This sequence comes from Pachydiplax longipennis, assembly GCA_036926295.1. Classification (NCBI taxonomy): domain Eukaryota; kingdom Metazoa; phylum Arthropoda; class Insecta; order Odonata; family Libellulidae; genus Pachydiplax; species Pachydiplax longipennis. The sequence goes on along the minus strand of JAVFKF010000030.1, from coordinate 1,406,450 downwards.
TTAATATAACACAGCTTAGTGGGAATGTAGTTTGTATATGTTCAGTAACTTATTATTATTATTTGAAAATTTCTCTGCTCTGTTATTTAATAATCTAGTTTTTAGTCGATTTTTGATATATTTGGAATATAATAAATGGTAGATGTTAATGGAGCCTCATTTTCTACCAGGATTTAAGTTCATTCTTTATTGGAGCGAAATAGATAAGTTGGACTTTATATTGTGGACTAAGATGGGCTTCCCATTATCACTTTACTGTGCACCTTCCTTTCTTTGGCGAAGGAGGAAACTCGGCTTCTATCCCATCATTCCCTTTGCCGCAACATTTAATCTACTTTCTACTTCACATGGCTTACGCAACCCGGAAAACCCAGCCATCCAACACAGCGGCCTTCCACCACGTGCATAATTAGCCCCGAAAGGCCATCTTCGTCGTTAGATAATATAACAATTACCTGAACGGTATTCTTCAGCATATTTGAAGATAGTAGTGTTGTTCTTTATTCTATTTCAAGCGGTGAAAGGAAGTCGCAGGGAAAGCCTATACCATAAATAATTCAGTTTCCTTTAAGATTTAACACCGTGAATTATTCATAGATGAGACCATTTATCCTGAATCCTTGCCTTTTCGGTTAACAAACATCTGTTAGACTAATGTTTACCATTATGAACAACATAATGTTAAATTAAACATAGTATTTTTAATTATTGGTTTCATTATGCAAAGCATTTTCTCATTTTCAATTCTATTTTATAGGGTTATACAAAGATGGGGAATAAAGGTTATTTTAATTTGTGTTACGCTGGTACTTGTAACTTTTTTATTAAATTTCAGTGAGTTAGAAGCGTGATTACTGAGGGTTGTGGGAATATAAAATACAAGACAAGCAGTCACGCCATCTGAATATAACTAGTTAAAGAATGGTATCTGGTAAATAGAGCTAATAAAAAAATGAAGTTTATTTTTATTTTCATCCCTAGCAGAAAGCAAAGAAAACTGATGAAACTGATTCACTAATACAATTTTATTCTTTTCATATTTTGCGAGGTGATAATAAAGATTATCATCATTTTAACATAAGGTTCCGCATACACATGCCTAAGCGATGAGTTTAATGAAGATGATCAAATTGATAACATAAATGGGATCCGAATTTCATCAAAAGAACTAAACCTATATTTGCTTCCTCTCATCAATTCGATGAAATATTCAATAGCTATTACCAACTATTGCTTTTCATTAACATAAAGGGATAATTTTTAGAGAATTCTTACTATCAACTCTAATTAAAACCCTATGCTTTTTTCCGAGTATTATTATCTGACAGAATGTTATCGTTAAGGAAGTGCATCTAATAAAAGCAAAAAATCAATACCCAGATACTCCTAGATGAGGTGAGGAGATTCAAACAGATTTGATTTGAAAAGCAGTTTCAACCTATTTTATGAGTGGAGTTCATTAAAAGAGTGTTTTGCAATTAAGAAACACTCAATAAGCAACAGTTGAAAATACTTAAGATGGAAGGTGCATATATATTTTAATGATTATAAGTGAAAATCGTCCTCTCAGTTTTGCGAAGCTTAAAGGATACGTCCAATTAAAGAGACTAATAAGATAATTTCGGCCTCTATGTTTGTAAATACTTTAATTAGGTATGCTAGAAACCATCCGATAAACGTGTCCGCATAAAGCGTTGTTAGTACGGGAGACCCCCAAGCAAGTAGTTGTTTCCATAAATAACAGCGTGACATTGAATGTGAACCAGAAATGAGAGGGAAAAACAGTGGAGCGAGGTCATCGGACATCACAATGACCCCGCGACTCTCGCCTCGACAAAAGGCACTGCATTGTGGGTAATTCTTTTGCAGCAATTTGCCATTAAATTGCTGCATTTCAGTGTTGGCGCATTGTTTCTCTCTGTGGATGGATAATGTGCGATGTCGATACTTGTTCCTCTCCATTTTGCCTAGTTTTGCCTCTGGACTGGTTTTTCGACTATTATTATTTCTTAGGAATAAAGTATAAACAAAGGACTTGGTATGAAATAAATGACCTATCTAAATGAGACTGTTCGCTACACTTGGCAATAAAATATCTTTACTTTACGTGGCACAGATATATTCCCATAATTATTATCCTGACCTTTCCATAGATTAGAAGAATCAAGCAAAAGAAAATGTTAAGGCTGAATCTATTAAAACACTTTACTTTGCAAAAAAATGCAGCAGGGTTACAACTAATCAGGGAGCGAATTTTCGATCATTAGGAAAAAAATGCAAGTACTTATGTCATCAATTACAGATAGAAGTAAATTGAAAGCAGTATGAAGGCCTTATTACATGTTATCGATCCTAAAGATCTGATAAAACTTGAAGTATCTTATTTCTTTGCATAGAATTGCAGAGCAATATAATTCAAGGAATAATAAGCATATCTATCGTATTACTTATATTCTATTTATTTTTCTTCACGGTATTATTTATACTATTCACAACGGGATTTTCTAGGTGATCTATAAATCATTGAATGTATTTGGAGGAATTATATGGAGTGAAAGTAATTTTTTTTCAGAAAGTCTCTTACATATTTATTACACAGTTTGAGAGGCTCTCTCCATGTGTCAAGTTTTCCTTTTAAAATAAATGAAAATTTATATTTTATTGTATATGACTAGTCCATTTGACGGCGAATGAGATTGTTGAATCCGAGCTTTTGCATTCTTAGAATATAAGCATAGAAAAATACATATTAAATAGACCGAAATGATATACTCAGAAAAGGAAAATAAATGCTAAAGCAATTTGGTTCTAGCATTAATATTAAAAAGTTCGTCAATGAAATAGTGTGTGCGCACCCAGTGTCATACGCCGAAAAGGTTTACTTATGGAGATATTCGGATAATTGAATGAGATAATAGTACCCCAAAATTCATTTAAAAGTAAGGGACGGAGGGCTGCTTTGTTGAAATAAACTAGCCGTGACAACGCGTGATCTATGAAGAGGCGAAATGAGACCTAAAGTAAACGTTATATGCATCTCGGAGTACGAAATAAACAATAATTATAGTGTAATCATGAATGCATATAAATAGCTGTAATACCGTCATTAAAATGAAACAATTGCATCACAAAGTAATGAATTGATTTATAAAAATAAGAAAGCTATGGGAATTTTTTAGCTTCTATTCATGAAGCTTCTTATCAAATTTGAAACTTAATTTTCCAAAAAAAGTTTTACATGAACAGGATTTGAACCACTTAGAATAAACTTTTGGATTAATCGTTGGGATATGGAACCAGACGCTCTAACCACTCGGCCATTTGGATGATGATATTATGTGTGAAAAAAAGGTCTTTTAAGTTGACTACTGCAAATCACATTATGAGAGAGAATATTTCAGACACATTTTAATTAATCCTTTACATTTTCGTAGGGTATTGTGACATGCATAAAATGTACGCGAAAAGAGTAGTAAATTTTTCTGTAAATTTAATTTATTTCCGTCACTTTTGATGGGGAATTAACTAGTAACAAATAAATATAATTAAAAATCAGATAGTATACGTGAATCTGCAGATAAGGCGTAGTAGTGTATACGCATAGTTATTCAACTTTATTGAAGATGATGGCATTAAGAGTAACTTTCACTCACTCTTGGGTCTTTATAGAGGGTTTTGTTTCTTCTCTCGTGTATAGCCGAAAAATATTCTCTTCCGTTTTAGTGCTTCGGATTTGCATCCATTCAGAAAAACGTGTTTATTTTTCGGTGTATCTATCATCCTTCCATCAGCTATCATCCATTTTCCGCGCCATTTATAAATATTTTTGCTTTATTACCATTCATTCGACTTCTCTTTCTCTCAAACTGTTTTCCTTCTCCCTTTTATCACCACGGCGACGATGTTTGTTTTCATACTCTTTGTTTTTCTTTCGCCGGAGGATTGGGAAACGCTCTCAGATGGCGATTGATTTTTTGTTTCGCACATGCCGCCAATTCAGTTCGCGACTCTTATTCTATATCCATTGGGTGAAGTCTTCATGCCCGTATTCTCTTTTATGTTACGATAATAACCCAATAGTAAGGTCCTGGAATGTTTTTCTTAACGTTTAAGCGTGCATTTGTAGTGACAAACAGAAATTATCTTTGTCGTCGTTGATTAGGCCTCACTAAGTGCGATATTTATCGAAATACAGAAAAACTCGGTTAGTACTCTTTTCGGGGGAACTAAAGAAAACTGCGTTTAAAGCTGGATGTGGTTAATACCGGGGTATTCAAATTTTTATCTCTTTTGAGTTAGAGAACAAAAGGGATGGGCTCTCTTGGCTCTCTAATTTTGTAACAAAAGCTTTACGTCGTAAAAACGAAATTATTCTTCTTTGGTTAGCTTTATTTGTCACACTTGAATATGGGATATCTAGTCTGTTGACTGTTGTTTTATAAAATGTTTATCCTCTTTTTTTAAGTTTTGGGAAATTATCAATCCATTTACCTTAACTTAGATGAAATTACTGTTAGTGGTGCAACCGTGACCAGCAGAAAAATAATTCTGCCTTGAGGAAGGTTATTTTCTCTCTCCTCTATCTTACGGAAAAAGGCCTCAAAAATATTTTCAAATCTTCGCGCAAAAGACCGCCTGGCGTCGAACTCAGAACCCATTGGAGAGATACAATTGTATACTAATGTTAGATAAGCGCCATTCTGACATGTTCCAAAGTTTCCATTCAATATCTTATCGGGAAGGTCCTAAAATAAGATTCCGTTATCCCGTTTGAAATGCATGGTATAATCGAGATGATACTCTGGCATCGAACCAAGGATAACTAGAGAAACAACGAACTGCGCGAAAGAATGTTTTCAAACGCTTCTGTTCCCGTCCCAGGTTTTATCTTTGCAGCTTATAGGGAAAGCATTAAAAAAATTGACAAAATATACCGTGTGTTTGCATTCGTTGATACTTCAACAGGAGAAAACAGAGTGCACACGGCAATGTAACTTCGAATATTATTCCGTAATTAAAAACGTCATCCGAGTTACTATATAGCTGATTTCATTGAAGATAATAGCTATGATTTGGTGTAGGAACCAAAGGTAAAGCACCAAAGTAATGTGTTATAAAATAAAACAATGCGAACTTACTGACTTTCGTAGTTGAGTTTTTATGCATTCGGTGTTTCTTCAGCAATGGAAAACGAAACATGATTTTTACTGAATGATTAAAAATACCCAGACCACAGTGAAAATCAATGAAAAATAAAAATCCGTCACACTTACCAACATATGTAGATGGGCTCAGGAAAGGAGGCATGATAAACCACAGAGTGGATCACGCGTAGAATCCTCTAAAATATTCTTCCTGATTCACAAATTGCAACCGAGTAACAAAATCGTTGGCTTTTCTTTAAATTTCTCGGCAATATGAGAGGAATATCTACCATGAAACGAAAAACACCCACAATCGAACGAAATAATACTCACTTACCCCCTTCGTATATGTGTGTTTGCATTCGTTGATACCTCAACGGGAGAAACGGAGTTCACAATGCGATGTAAATTACCTTATTCCTCCATAATTAAAATTATAAAAACAATATAGCCGACATTATCGGCATTATGTATGGTAGAATACAAAATGTAGCTCTGGCACCGAATCAAGGATCATTATGGAAACGCTGAACCTCGTATATCGAAGGCGTATATAGCTTTGGTTCACATGCCTGGTCCCACGTTTCCAATTAATCGGGAAAGCCTTCAAAAAATTACTTGAAATCGCCGCAATGTATTTTGAATATGAGTATTTCGCACCCTTATGGCGTCGTTTGGTGACATTCCATTGAACATTATGCAGTTCGTGAGAATCACGCAAACGCACTGATTTAAAATCATTGCTATAAAATCGAGTTTGCGTCAAAATTCTGCCCCTCAAAATCTTCCCCTTCCTCGACGTAATATTTCTTCGTCATCCAATTTAATTCTGTAAAAGTAACAAAGCCTGCAGGATAAGAAAACGAACTTTACGTGCATTCCTTATGGAGACGTATTATGGAGTCCTGGGTTCGAACCCGAGCCTTCATAAAAATGAAAAAAGTTTTCTTGGGGCTTTCAGCATATAATACAATGCAGTTTGTCTCATAATAACTGCATGCAGTAATACGACAAATAGTTTCCAAAATAAAAGGGCGGACGGACAGACGGACTCTCCGCTAATTATAAATAAGATATATAATTTTTACATGAAAAGTGAAAGGGAAGAGAAATATTTGAGCAAGAAAATGAAAGTGGGGGGCATAGTTGACCTTACTTGTCTGTGTAAAGGTTATTTATGCTTTGGAGGAAAAAGTTGATGTATCATAAACATTGGCTTGAGTGTATATTGAGCGATTGTACACAAGAAAAATAGAAAAATATCTAAATATGCATTGCTCCCCTGGTTACACCTTTATCAGTCACAATATTTTTCCGGTAATTAGCGTAAAAAATTATGCAATCGTGAGTAACGAGGATATTTGTAATGAGTTTTGCCGAAATAATGACAAAATGAGTTCATCCGAAAATAAGTCCATGGGCGAAATTCATTGCGATGATTAAAGCAAAATATTCCCTAAAGCGAAATAATTATTCCCCTCTTTATATAATGGCTCAGTTTTTATTTATTTGCTCTTCTTCTTTGTTTACTAAAGGCTATTATTCATCTCCAACTTTCGAAAATTGTAAATGCGATATTTTACAATGTTTTACTCGTATTCAAGGGGAAAATAAACAACCCAATCCGATAGTAAAAATAATTTGAACTATTTTTTCGTCGGTTATTATTCGTATTATTACTCGTATTATATTCGATTATTAGTCGTATTAAATTATTCATTCCGTTGTTTAGATACTTCTAATCTAAAAATAGGCTTCTTTCTTTGATGAAATACTATCATTACCTGCAGGAGAACTATCACTTTCTATAAACTCCTGAAATCAGCAGGTCTTACAAGTGCAACACAGGTGCATTCATCAGGTATAAATCAATTTCTGGAATGCATTCGATGAAATAAAATGAATGTAAATATTTTCATGCTTTATGCTATCTTTGTTATATTGCTGCCCTTTTTGCATTCCTTAAGAAAGAGGAAAGAATCCTGTTGTATATTCTGAATCACTGTATTTGTATGGGTTGGATAAAGAGTATATATTTGCTTATATTAGCCCTTGTCTCTGTTGTAAATTATTCCTTGACGTCGCTTTTTGAAAACTTAATATCATCGGCTTTAAATCTGAGTTCTTCGACATTGAAGTAGATTTCTATTTCACACAAGTCATTAGAATTGTACAATAAGTCATTTATACACGGTAAAACCCGCTATTTTCATAGGTCTGAGTGAAAACAGCGTTTTAAAAGGGTCGGCATTTCATTGTAACCTTTTGATTCATAGACACAGGAAAACTCAAGGGAAGGGTTTCTTATTTTATTCTCAAGCAATTAGACGTCACACCAAAGATAAAGAATTCTCACAGAGAGAATGCGAGGCAGGATGGGAGAACAGAGCATGGTGTTACAGATTATGTAAACAATTTGTGGTGTATCAAATGAGGAGGAAGATTGGCAATATTAGATTCCATCGCATCTGGGGAAAATTCCGCCTTAAAGCAGGTTAGCAGAACGTCTTAGAAAAAGCAGAACGTGACTGGGTTCGAGGGACAGCCGTATATTAAACGCATAACGCAAACGCAAGAAAATCAAAAACCGAGAATAAAAAACCCTTATTTTTGCTGGAGTGAAAACAGAACCCAAACCGGAAAATTGACATTCTTGGAAATGATCCAAACTGAATACAATTATTTACTCCGTTCCAAAATTCGGCTCCCTACTATGTGGATTTTACTATACTTGATTTTGATTGGAAAGCATTTTACTTAAATGAATTACTACGACAATTAAGTAACTAAGATGTACTTCACTTTTTTCTAAAATTTGTGCTATGGAAAGTCAAGGAAAGTAACTCCGCGCTATGAGAGGGTTTACTGTACTTGATTTTATTCTAATGTGAATGACAAAAGGTAGAAATAATGAAGCATACTTTCAGAGGCTGCAATGTTGCGATTGAAGGAGCGAAGACAGATGTTGGCAGGAGCGAAACGGACTGAGCCGAAACATGCTCTTGAACCTGAGCAAAAACCAAAAATAATTCAATTCAATGCTAAGGAAATAACAGAATATTTTTCGAAATGCATTCAACCCAAGAACGAAAGAATTAGCGTTAATAAAAAAGCGGATAAATAGACGCAACCGGAAAGTTTGTTCTACGTTTTCATTGAAATTCACGAACATTTCCACTAATCTCCTCCCCACCCCTGATCTCGATCGCACCCCATAGTCATACCAGATAGTCTTTTATTTTCAAATTAGTTCTCCTCCAAGGGACACAAGGGCGCTGAGGAGGAAGCAGAGGCCGTTGCATACACATGGCCAATTTTGGGGTAAGTGGCGGAAGATTTGCCTCGGTTTTCCTCTCTCGTTTCCGGGGTGAGGTGATAAAGCAACGGTGATGAGGATAGGGCTTTATATGGTGTGAATGAAAGACTCCTTTGGGATGCTGCATGGAGATATCAGCTTCCTTTTTTCCAGGAAAGAGGGAATTTCTGTTCTTGGTAACAAGGTCATAAATGGAATGCTAAACGATCCTTGAAGTGTTTGTTAACCGACGCGCAGAACTAAGGAGCGAAATCTGCGTTATCTCTTCACTCTCTCTCGCACGTACTTTCTCGCACGCGTTGCCTCATAAGTTTCCATCTCCCGAGGAACATATTTCTTCAATCTTTTCGAGACCATCTCCTCATACGAAAATATTTTCACCCCGGATTTCTTTTTTGGGTTCTGATTTTATTAACGTGCCAATTGTTTCTACTATGGCATAATCGCCAGCTTTCTCGTAAGATCAAACTGCAATTTCTTTTCTTGTTATTGTATGAAAAATTGCATTTTTCTGAAGATGTGGATGAAATTATAAAAAGTCTTCATCACAAGTCATTCTAGTTGTTGTAATTAAGTTTTGTGATGAAATAAATTATCGTGTATCAAAAGAAGTGATGAATCGTACTTTTTTTACATCGAATAAACTAAATAGTCGATTCGATAGTCAATGCTTAGCTCGCTTGTTTCTCGTAAAATTCTCATACTGGCGCTTGCATTTCCTTCGTTTTCTGCTTATAATTGTCATCCGCTAAAATAGCTTTGCAAAGTTATAGTAAGGATTTTTTAGATTGATATACTATCCTTAATACAATCATTTTGATGTACTAAATAGTTTTGGTTAGATGCGTGCATATGCAAAATGTTCCAATCCAAATTTCATGTAGAGAATTGAAAAATGAAACAATAAAGAGAAATTAAAGCATAGCTTTTCGTCTTTCAAATTTTTATTCAACTTTTGATACGATGATTTTATTCTATTTGAGTTTTGCAATTGTCGAAACGGTATTTCTTGTCGGGAAATTTTTGTCAAACAATTCTTTCGATTCTAAATGGACACAATATTCGGACACCTCTAATTGTAATCTTAGGAGTACAGAATGTTTTACTCTCTGAGTATCGAATTGCGGTTGGAGAAATACATTTTCAAATAATACCTTTAAAATTTCTCTTGCCGAAGTAGAGACCTTACATATTCCTAGGGAATCATATTTAAAGTTTAAACACGATATGCAAAGGTGTGACTTCGCGAAAGGCTATCATAATAATAGAATCACTTTGTACACTCCCACAGAATTCTCTAAGAGAGTAAAAAGGAATCGAATCGATTTTAAATATTAGATCCTCCAAGATATATCCTGTACTCTTACGTGAAATAATGCTGGTTCTTTCTCGTAGTTTAAAGGACAGATGCTAAATATCAGTAAGTTATGTAGGTGAAATCATTTAGAGGAATGATTTTCACGATTAATTTCAGTAATTTATTCTGTTAAGAACCGAAAATAAACAACCAACGTTCGAGTGCTTGGAATTGTAGTAGATTCTACTCTTAAGCTTACAATTTCAGAGGAATTTCCTATCTGCTTTGAGTAAACATGTTCCTAACTCAAGGCACTAGTCCTCGAAATTTACATATCGAGATATCAGTCTATCTTCTTATCGTCATAACAAAACATCGTTCCTTTTGACTTGCAGCTCAGGTTTTGATGTAATAATAAAAGAATTTTATTGTGGTAGGATTGGTTGATGCATCTCTTCTTACACGTAACTTCTTCATCATATGAATTTTAAAGAAAAAAGATAGAACGAAAAGAGTGTAGAGAGGAAATCTACTTTGTGTTTGTAAAACCTATGTTTACAGTTAAAAGAAAAAATACCCCATAGCAGGAAAACACCCGCAAGGAAGGTGTGTGAAAATTCTGTGAATCCTGCAGGTAGTTAACTAAATGTAAAAAAGGGCAAGTTTAGAAAGCAAAAAGCAAACAATACAAGTTTTAATTTACTACTATTTCTAATTACGTTGCTAATACAATTAGAAATACGTCACTACGTGAAAAGAAGAAAAATGAAAAAAAGCAAAAGAAAAGTAAATATTATGTTTTACACGGAGCAAATGTAGTACGATGTAGAAAGAACATGTGCAGTAGTTCTCATATAACGAAATCTCGCTTATAAAGAAATATTAGGCCGGTACTTTAAGTCCCTTCACAAAACATCGGAAATGTCCTCTTAGACTGGTAATCTTTAACAAATCTCGGATGCAACGAATAATTTTATTTCTACCCATTTCTACCGCACGACAACCTCTATCGCATTCAATAAATAACAATAATGTATCCTTAACAGATCGTTTCGCGTAATCTACGCAGTGACGTTTGCTACCGTAAATTCACCTTAGCACTCCGTTAGGCTTTAAAACAGCTCTCCTGGGAGTCTTTCTCTGCAGTTAACTGCTCTCCTTTGGAAGGGTTCGCAGTTTCACCGATTTCACATAAATAAGTGCTTCCATTTCTTACGGAGAAAGCAATTATCTCCGTTTAAGCCTCCCCGGATCCGAAACCGCCTTTTAAAAACACTTACTTTATCATCTCCAACTTTGCCCTTCGGCGGCATAATCTATGCGGAGGGACCTTGTAATCTGCGATGCAGCTCTTTTATTAGGGATCAAATGAGTGTGCATTCGTATCTGCGTCCTGTGTAGTTTGTCTAATTAGGAGTTCTTTTGCGTGTGCATTAATTGACCCCTCGGCTACGCGAATTTCTTCCTCCTTTAATGGAGATGAGCTCTCCGGTTGCAAACAAGGACGGATTGAATTATCTTCATCGTGTTCAGCCTTTGGAGAGTTTTACTCCTTTTTAGGCGAGAAATTGCGCCTGTAAGCGCTTGTTAAATCGCATTATTATCACTTGGGTGAAGGGTTTAAATTACCATGAATAGCGGAAGCAGCGGAGTATGATTGCTGTCCAACTATACGGATTTCCGTGGAGTTTGTACTTTTTTGTTTGCTGCGTTAAAAATGGGATTTTGTTTATTCAATGAGTTTCCAATCGAATCGGTGGGTAGTTATTGTTACTCGAAAGGTTAACTCTTATTTTTCTTAGTGTGGTACTTTTTCCTCCATGTCGCTTATTTTCGTTAGCGTTTTGTACTTGTGTACTTTGGATTTCCTCTCTTTAGTTATTTTAAAAAATTCCTTATTCATTTCTTTTTTATTTTCTACTGTGTTTTCATGTTTTGTCCACATTTTCTGTGGGAGTTTTCACGTAGGTTTTTCCTCTGTCAAATTTAAGCTGCAAAGATTTTTTCCCACACAGTATTATTTCTGTTCATATGTTCTAATGACGTACCAGGTTTGGTGGAAGAGAAGACCACATGGACCTAACCTCGCCAATAAAGTATCAATCTATCAATCATATTCTAGATTCATTTCTCATCGATGTTTTAAGTACTCAATTTTCATTTCGAATTCTCGGAAAATTGATTTTGGATATGGCTTATGATGTGTATGTCCACAGAAATCTTTATTTCTCGCACTTAATTAAAATTAGTAACATTTAAATATTGATTGAGAATTTATTTAACAAGTTTATATGGCGATAAAACATATTCTTTGCACAAAATTTTTATTCTGTTTCGAAAACGTAACGTAGAGGCGATTGCGCCCCCTTTAATGAATTTGTAGCACGGGGTATGACAAGGGGTTTGATTTAAATTAGATTGTGAGGTTACTTCACGGTCACTGTTCATCTTCTAAATTTATTACGACAGAATAGCATTTTAAAACTTAATTAAACCTGAGTTCATAAGGAAATTGTCCTAAAACTCTTCCATATGGTAAGAACCGCCCCCCATTTGCAGGTCTCTCGATCCATCCCCATAAAAAGTTTATATTTTTCCAATTTTGCTGTAGCGATGATGAAATTGGTTTGATTTTATGGATTTTAGATGAAATCTCTGATTCCGAAGGGATAGTTTCTCGAAAGCTGACCCGAAGCAGGCGCCCTAAAGTTTTAGCACCCTTTGGCGATTTGCGAGGTTCTCCTAATAGTAAATTTGGCTTGGGTGTTTGGGTTTCCGGTGGAGAGAGGGATTTTTAAGAATTCATAGGGCCCAGGTTAACTAACATTTTTAAGAAGATAGAGACTTTATACAGCTTTCATAGTAGATTTATTAATTTTATAATTGAAAGAATTGTTCGTTAATTTACAAAAATATTCGGTAAGAGCGAAAATGAAACTTTTTTTTGATGTTCCAGCTTATGTCTTTATTTTTCTACAATTTTGAAATTTATTGGCTCTATTTTAGCAGTTTATCTAGCAGTTGTTATTATTCATGTATGGAATCAAGACTAAATCAAAAGACCGCATAAGAGCAAACGGAAGTACACGTTAAAACATTACATCGTAAAATGAAAAAGAAGACGGCAAGGTAACGAAATCATGCTAGTAACAGAGAAATACAATATTTTCTCATAGCATTTTTGATACCTAATAAAATTTCAATTTGAATAAATTAATATTTATCTGAGTTGCATAAAATTAATTTTTTTAAATTTATCGAAATTTATCTAGTTATGTAATTACTTGATTAAAAATTGATTAGTTTAAAGTGTAATTTCATTAACAATCAATAATAACTCGTTAAGTTAAGTAACATTTCAGTTTACTGATTTGAATTAATTTTACTATTAATTTATATTCCGTAAGGGCCGTGAATGTAGTTATTTTGGTGCTTACTTCCAGTTTCATCGGGGCATGGTAAATTGGAATAAAATATTAAAATTTTTTAAATCATTCACCATAGATGAATAGTAATTACGATTCAGGGTACATTCCAATCCCCCTCGTAAACAATATCGTTGCCCCATCAATTGCCTCTTCATCGTTTCCCCTCATCCATCCTTGTTTCATCTTTCCCATTCCTCTTGGAAAACCCCTTTTCATGATCCCTTTTAGAATATCCGTACCCTCTGAAGACCATTGAAAAGGTTTCCATGCCACTCTGTGCACATACATAAATCCTGTTGGGTGCGTGTTTCTTCTCTTTGTAAGATTCCGCCGAGAATATTTCTGTGAAAGCGTGTTATTGTTGTATAGGGTTGCAAGATGTACTGATTTCGGAATACAGTACTGATTTGCAGTCGCTTTACTTATACATAGTTTGGCAAGTTGCGTAGAAGTATCTCTATGTACGCCTGCTTGTTATAAATTAAAAATCATAATTTGTTGAGCAAAATTCACTCGAAAAAAAGTATAAAATTTTAGTTTAAACTTTTTCAATGAGTTTCTGAAGATTTGTTTTTAGTTTTAAAACGAGTTTATTATTAATTTGAATTTTCCAAAAGTGAAGGAATGCGAAGTTACACTGCTTCTATTTTCATTGTGTGGATATTAGCTGGGTAAATTAGAATTTAATTAGCATTAGAAGAAGAAATAGCAGTAAATATGACAAATATTTGGGAATATATAACCTGTGAACTCCTGGAAACCATGTGGGTAGTGCGTCGTCTTTGGAGGAAGTGACTCTGGATTCAGTTCTCGGAGGGAGTCCATATTTGTGAAATGACCTCAGATGTCGAAGCGCTTTTAACATATTACTCTTACTTTAAGTTTCCAACTGTCAGATTCAGTTCGACACGATAATTATGTGCATGTAGCACACTATTTCTAAAGAACTGTGGTTTATTTGTATCCCGAATGATCAGGAATCTATTCCTTCTCTTTTATATCGATCAGCAATGCAAGATTGAAGAATGAGAACAAGAAAACCTCGGTATGGTCGGAAGCAACAGGGTTTATGAAAGTGCCCAAAGCCCCATATGCGTTCAACGCACTCAGCTTCTTTTCTGAAATTCCTTTTGTGTTTGACCATTCCTGGTACCCTCTTACGCATTTTTCTCAGCGGAAAGTTCGCCTCCCAGCACAGGTATAGCCTTCTTCCTCAGCCGTTGAACTCCTCCCAGAAGTGGCCTTCACAAGCAGCCAGTCTATCGATCCTTCCCTTTTAATGCATGCATTAGCCCTTCAGAGGTTTCGTTAGCGATGAAGGGTCGAATGGGTCTGAAAGAGGTGATCGCTGGCGCGTGCCCCATTAGACCGGATAGCGCGGACCTCGAGGGTCGATTGTTGAGGTCTCTTCTTAAGGATACTGGCGCCGCATGTCTTCCACTTCCGATTTACAGCCGCTTTTATTTATTAGGCCCGTCCTTCTTCACGATTTTGCCCGCGTATTTTTCAGGGTTCTGTCCATTCGCCGGGTGGGTTCATTTAATTAGTCCCAGTTGGACGGGAAGGGTCAAAGGAGAGGGAGAAGGGCCTTTTCCCTCAACTTTTTAACGAGCGATCCCTTTCCTATGGAGATCGAAATCTCTCCAGAATTCTAATTCTCAATCATAAATTTCTAATTTTAGTGGGCATCATTAACGGAAATCAGCTGCGGTTAATTTAGTGTTCTTAGGAAAAAAGAAAGGATAATGTCTGGCATTCAAATTTCTGGGAAGCCTTTTTAAGTACTCTGAGGTCGATACGGCCCTTGATTTAAAGAATGGAGATTAGTGTGTTGGGTATAGCTGCTCTTAAAGGAAAATTAATTGCAGTTTTAATTGCTGGAATTAGTTGTAATGATATGGGGCGTCCATAACTTTATTCTCTATTCAGCTGCATTAGCCCCCATTGAATAACCTCGTGGGCCATTGTGCTCCGTTGTTACTTTAAATATTAGAAATTAATTCACAATAGATCGTTCAGCTCCTTTCATTCAGCAGGGACGTTACTAATACACTAGGACAAACTCACCAATATTATTTATCTCAGTAAATCATGTGTTGCTAATGCTGTGCTCTTATGATTAAATTTATACAATAATTCAAAATGGTCATGCGTTGCTTCGTGTGTGACATGTGAATGGAAGATTTTGAGTTTTGGGACCATTTGCAATATAAATTCATTATTCGCGAGGTTATTGTGAATATATGTCACAGGAATCAAGAGTGTATTGCGTATTCTGAAAATATTAAGGGAGTATTTTCATTCGGAATTCAGATTCAGGCAATTTCCGAAAAAATTTTCCGGAAAAAAATTTTTACGTACACAGGATTTGAACCACTGAGTATGGACTTTTGGATTAATCTTTGGAAATGTTGGAAGTTTGGATATTTGAACCAGACACTCTAACCACTCGGCCATTTCGATGATGAGGAAGCTTCTTCTTTAAGAAGAAATATAATTAAGTTAAACTGCATGCCTGATTATGACAGACAATACGATAGATACACTTCCTGAAAACTCATTTTTTAGGCAATTCTAATATATTAGTTTTAGTAAAATTTCAACAAGTTATTTTTAGGTGTTCCGTTCATATTTAGAATTTCAGTTTTATCTCACACGATTATTTAAAATTTGAGAGGATTTATTTTAATTTTTGAAAATCAAGAAAAACCAGATATGCATGTTTTGTAAGTTAAATTTAGTCCCATCATTTTTAATGGGGAAATTCAATAGTCTATTTATATTTTTTTATCATATAGTAGGTGTGCAATGATATTCACCACCCGCCTGAAAAATTCTAATCGCCAACTAAAGGTGAATGGGGATCAGGTTGGCGTGAGTTTAGAGTGAAGGTATTTGTGTAATTAGTTTGATGAAATGCCGTTCTGGTTCATCAATGTGGTTAGTACTCCCAATTAGTATCTAGTTGAGCGCTTTAATGCCAAGTAAGTGGATTAAGCGGAATTAAGGATTCAAAAGGATTGTATTTTCGCAGGTTTTTCCTTGTGGGTGTTTTCCTGCTGTGGTGTATTTTTCCTAAGTGATAAACTAGGGTTTGAACAAACAAATAACTTTTCTGCTTTGCACATGCTTGAAACTATCCCTTTCCTTTTAATTTCATATGACGAATCCCTTTCTTTTTAATTTTATTACTGTATGACGTAGGGTTGGATGTAATGAGAGAACTATTAGTCTCAATTTCGCCCGAACAAAATTCGTTTTCTTATCATTATTATTGTAAAACTTTTCATAATATCCGAACTTAGAAAACGTTTAAATAGAAAATAAAGAGAATGTCGTCAGCTTGTCAAGAACGGAATCGCTCATCACGCTAATCATCGCTTTTTTCCTCTCATAGAATGCGGCAGGACAATTACGAATTTTCCTTGTACAGGAATAATGGCCGATGAGTCAATAAGGAAAGTTTAGGTTATTGGAGGAGAGAAGTGTCAGAAAAAGCATGCATTCTCAATTTCGATTGTTTCTACGAGGTGGTCTGAAAAGTTTCCGACTCCAGATTTTTTAGAAATCTTCAGAAAATTTTCAGAAAACATGTAGAGAAAAGGCGAAATGTCGAAAGCTATTCAGACCACCTGAAATATCGTGTGAAAGAATTATCGTTTGATTAAGCAACGTCGTTTAGCTTAAAGCCTGATAGCGGTCTGTCCTCTAAGAAACAAACTAAACCATATTAAACATTCAGCAGAATATTCACCAGATAATGAGAAGAGAAAATATTTTTTCTCAACCATTTCATGGGTGGCATAAATATAAATCAAGGTATAAAAATTCATATACTTCATACATTATTTTTGCAGATACACGTGAAATTTTCACGATCTGTTACGATGCTTCTATTATTCAAACCAATATTACAGTGTCTTATGACATTGATCATTTCAATTTCAATTCCAATTTTTCTTGAATGTGTTTTTGCTGAATGGGTTATGATTCTCGCTAATTGTTTTTGATGCTACCATAACTGTAAGGCGTCACAGCTATAAGATTTGGCTTGAAGCTATCATTGTAAATGAAAATATTCTCTGATATAAATAGTTTTAAGACGGTAGGATAATTGAATGATACGGTAAATTCACTATTTAGCATTTAACAGCCTAATAAGTATTTTTAAATGTGTAAGTTTAAAGCACATGTACTCTCTATTTTCCCCTACGTTAGAGTATCCATTTTGGAATTCGATTTAATACTAGAGAGACTTTCTGATGACCCTTTGAATTGGAGGTGGACGAATTGCCAAGTTGGTATGCTACTATATGGGAGGAAAGTACAGTACAGTTTACAACTACATACATTTTCAGATAGGAAGGAGGTTAGAGTAGAGGCAGGAGGTGGAATATCATGCAATAACCGCAGGACCTTCGCTTTAAGGTTTCGGATGGCTTCCTTAAAATGTCGTTGGAGGAAACAACCCTCTGTAGTAGGAGCTAGAAAGTAAGAGCCAGAATATCTATAAAGAGCCATTGTGTTCATCGAGGAGGGTAGTTACTTGATAACTTAAGACCCATCAGAAGATATCATTCATGGTTATTCGGAAAAGGGAGAAAGTAAAATATAGAAATAATTTCTGTTTTTAATTCTTAATTTTTATCTCCATCAGTTGACAAATGTTCAGATTAGAATACCTAATAAATTTTTCATTGTTCCCCTTTTCTCTACAATCCATGATAATAAAAGATATGTAACTAGCAAAATGAGTAGTTTTAATCATGCAATCCTGATGTTGTAGAAAGATTTGTGATGGATGGAGAGAGTGAGAAAGTTAGTTGTGCTCAAAATGTGGGTGGGTAATCTTAGATGAATCTTAGCAGCTAACAAAGTAATTTTTGGGGAAAAATATGCCGCTGCGTAGCAAATGTGACAAGGCTCAAAACATTTCTCTATTCCAAGAAAGTCATTCTCTCCTTATCTTAATAAATTACACTTATTAAGATTTGGAAGTTGGAAAGGGCTGGCGAACACCCATTCGGCGTTTGTATAACAAAAGCACTTGTCACTTTGATGAATTCGTCTGGTCAATACGCTCTTTCACGGTCACGAATAGTGAATGGATGAGGCTTTTCTTGTGAGGCTTTCTAATGCTGTACTTCATGTTTCATCGTTCCAAAGGACAGCTTCATCGATCCACTTTGATTCTAGTCATTATGCCGCGATCAACTAAGAGAAGCAAAATTTTAGAATTTGTTGAAACGAAACTTATTAATAGTTGTATTTTCGGGTATTCGAGACTTACCGTATACATCTGCGTGAAGTGCATACTGTTTCGTCAAAAATGAAGCCAAAAGGCAGCGTGTCTTACAGGAGGTTATTGATATTCCACGGTATTTATTACGATATCTCAAGAATAGTCCCAAAAACCACCGTGTCTTGTCCGCGGGTATGATATTTAGTAATTAACCAAGAGCTTTGAAATTTTACGTTCACATTAATTCAACGTATGCAAAATTATGAAGATCCCCACCCATAACATTATAATACGTCACTTGTAGCGGATGCACCATGGGTTGTTCATTTTTGATTTTGCATTATGAATTTCACTTACTTAAGTTATCAAAATCAAGTTCCATTTTACGATCTCACACTAGAGCAAAAGAGCAAATAGAGCAAAACCCCGGGAAAGAGAGGCGTCGTTGCAAAAGGTTCTCCGCATAAGAGATAACCCGCGAGGCCAGCCTAAAATCTTCTGGTAACGATTACTGAGATTGATAGCAAACATAAAATCCCTTTTATCAGATAATTTTCTTACCTGGGAATGGGAAAGAAGCCAACTCCTGCTATAACGTCGGTCGAAAGCATAACCGATATAAAAGAATACATGGGACAAGAAGATCCCTGAGGACAAATAGAGAACATCTGCTTCCACATCTCAGCTTTTCGGTAAAATATCGTTTTGAATCATTCTCGTTTGTCACTTGTATCTCAGAGATTCTTTTTCTCAAAACCCAGTTTTCCTGTGAACGAAACTGTAGCAAAGGAATCATATGCTATTCTTCACGCATTCCTATCCTGTGTTTCTCTACACAATCATATATTGCGTCATGATTCACAGCGTTCTAAGTTATGGTCTAACTTTGGTGAAACTCTTATTACCAATAACGTTTCATTACAATAAAAAAATATGAAAATTAACTGATGTAATAATAATGGATATTTAGATTCACTCTTCTATGGATTAGTGTGGATTGCAATTTTCCCGAGTGAGCTGCATTTTTGCTTCAAGGTTCCGGGTTCGATTTTCAGAACGATAGATACTGATACAGTTAAGAAGTGGAATTAAAAGTATTAGAAAGTCAAGATGCTCGAAGAGAAAATATTTTTGTTTCTTATAAGTATCTTTCACTGCAAATTGCTGTAAGTTAAAAGGGATGCATAACACCAGTGCCCGCTTTCTCATCTGTGGATTTATTTCAGGGAACTTTTCCCATTCCAGTTTAAAAAGGAAAATGGAAAAATATGTATTGAAATGGAGATTGAATTTATACAATACAAGGACTTTGGGTTGACTCGTTACATTCGGCATTGACTTTGCGTCTCGATGAATTTAAAGACTTGCCTCTTTCCCTATTTATGCTTAAATTCTATGAATACATGTATTTATTTATTTAAAAAAATCCATTTAGGTAATTATTCAAGTTTGGGAGTATTACGTCGTATTTGAAGTTAAGTAACTTGAGAATTATGATGAAAGGAAATGATAATTATATAAATGAGGTGATTGACAAGAGACAATATGGTTTAAAGAGCTACAATTAACTACTTGATCGGATTGATAACTTTGACTTGTTAATTACTAGTGTACTATTCATCTATATTTACATCTGTACCCTGCTAGATGCTATTTATAATCTATGTATAATAATCAGACGAATGCGGGTGAAGAACTATAAGAATCATATATACTATAAAGTTATTTTATCGAAAGCACTGTTTAAAAAACTTTCAACTTTCCTATTGAAATATCAATCCTTTATTGCTTGTATTAAATCATTCATTTTGTGAGTGCAGCTCCCACATAGATTTTTATTCTATTTCAAATAACTTGGAGTGAGTTTTTATTTATATATTGTGTTTCTCTATTGTTACTTTATTTTCTCGACCAATGAATACTTTCGTTAGATATAATATATTTTGTCTTTGTCTTCCCCTTTATCTTCTCTCTTCCATTCTACTTTCCATCCTATACTCAATTACTTTCTTTATCGATATCTTTCCTTTCAATATCTGATTCGATCTCTTTTCTGCCGTCGTTTATTCGATTAAATCCATCATTTCCTTAACAATCTCTAACACCTCCGATGGTGTTTTACTATCAACCAACTTCTGTTTGGTTGATGGTAAAAGTATTAGAAAGTCTTAGATATTATTAATATTAGATACTACATGTTGATAAAACTACTACTGTTTCTGTTCTACGCCGCACCCATTCCACGCCCATTAAAATTTTTAATCGCACTTCTTTTATATAAAAATTATTGATTGAGAACTATACGAATTTTAACTGAAAGCGTTTCAATGGAGGAATATGTTAAGAAGATATTCTTCTTGCTAAGCTTCTCCAAAGGTTTAGGCTATGGCCAAGAACTGAAGTAACACGAGAAATTCGTGGCAGAATCTGTAATTCGTTGTTATCTTTAACAGCTTACTAAGCATTGATCGTGACTTCCATTCACAATGTGGTCACACCACTATCTAACTCGTCCTGGTTTCCAAAATCGTACAAAATAATGTTTCGGACGGTGTGGATGTGGGATTGCAGCCATCTGCGCGATACGTGCATTACGATTCACGTATGTAGATCCGCTGTAATTGACCTAGTGTGGGGTCACTTCCGAATGTATTTGCACTTGTAATTTTGCCGTAAGACTAACTATCTATTCGTCGATTATCTCAAGAAGAATTCTGACTTCTGTGATCCTCCTTATTATGTAGAATCACGGCGTATTATTTTCATTCGATAGAATTATCTATGTGTACGAGTCTATATCCCTTACTATATGCTGAATTAGACCGGAATCTTATCGTAGAAATAAGTTTCAAAATGATGTTCTTTGACTGATAATTTACTCATCTTAGAGGTAAATTCTCAGATGAACTCGTTGAGCTTTAGCTAAGTTATCCTGTTTCATGTTGATTTTATCTTGAGAACTTATAACCCACTTTTTATACGCATTTGCACAGCCTGTAAATAGTTATACACATAATCTATTACCATCACCTGTGGTGCGCCACACATGTCCTTGCTAAGAATGCTCATCAAAATAGAAAAAGGAACTAAAATTCTTCATTGAATACATCGAAAGAATAATGTATGTAACAGAGCTACAGCCTCGATGAATTTATTATGAAACTCACCTATTTCTCCGGAAGTCTTTCTTCCCGTTCATTGTGTACATATAAGTAACTAATTTCGTGGTTACACTAAAAACCGTCATCTATCTATTCCAAGGTGCATAGATAAATAGATAGTCAAAATAAATAGGCAATGGATAAAATTCTTCCCGTTTTAAATAACTGTATTATCACCTCAAAAATTACATAACTTCTAAATTTTCACCTTCTATTGGGATGCATGTGGAAAATTCAAACATTTCTACACTAAATTTTGTTTCCTTTCGTTTAGTAGTGCACAGTCGTCAACAACACTAATGAAATGCAAATTCTGGCACAAGTATGATGAATATCATCGAACGATACTTGATAGACTTTCGTAATAGAAGAATCTTTAATAGCGACAATCGTACAAAATACACAAGGAATTTCCCTTGTGGATATCGTACAAGTCGAGCTATTAAAATTCTTCTGGAATGAAATATTCAATAGAGAGTTCCTTATGTTTTGTCGCGCATTCTGGTTCTTAAGCCCTCCTGGGACAATCATTCATTTACGGATTTTAGATTTTACACCTGAGTAATTGCGTTGCTTTCCTTAATTACGGTAATTATAGATGTAATATGACATTGGGTCATCGATCATTGCATTGACTACTTCTACGTCTATAAAAACTAAACGATTGAATAGGTAACCTCAATGTAATGTCGTGTGTAGGAAAAGAGGGTTTGTCTCCAACGCCCGCGGAAGACGTCTCTGCTCTTAATTTTCCGCCCCTGGATCGCTTTCCTTTAAAAGGGATCTCCTTTATCCTTTCCAAATCCAACTTCCTCCAACACTTCCTCTCATTATTTACTTTTCGCCTCCGGCTAAATCGATATGTCGATATGTTGATGGCGCTCTAATAAAAAAGGCAAACTTCCTCCGTAGAAAGTGCTCATTCCTGGAAACGGGATTTCTCTTTCTAAAAGAGCTTCCGTACCCGCGAGCTCACTCATCCGCTTTTACTCCCTCTTAAGAGAATAATCTAATTCTTAATCTTTATCTTTAGCTTTTGAAAGTAAGATCGCCTTGTGATCCTGAAGAAGTCATATCCCTTAAAAGTCATCTTCGACGAAATAGGCTACGGTTGGTGAAGCACAAATCGGTCCCTTAGGCGGGTTCATGTTATGCAGTACTAAACAATGACATTGACTCCCATCCATATGAATTGAAATGAAGTAAACTTTTTAATGTTTTCTTAGCTTCTGAATGCGTAAATGCCTTAAAAGGATGAGTTTGGCTGATAATGCGACAGTTTAGCAATGAAAAATGTCAATTTTATCAGTTCTTCTACAGATGAGGTCCTTTGCGCTGAACTGAGAGTTGAACTCGGGTCGGCTATCACAAAAGTTGAACATGTTTCCCACTTGGCTATCTGGAGGCCCTTAAGAATAAGAATTCCTTGGTTACTTAAGATCCTTTGACCTTATCTTCGATTAATTTCGATCAAATCAATGCATTTCTACTATTCTACTAAACGTGTTGTATCCTTTTCTTCGGTTAACTGCAAATTTGGGTTCTTAGTTCTTATGGTATATGTAACATGTTTGGCGTATTCATAAGCATGTTAGCGCGTAATATTCGTACTCTGTACATTCTCATATATTGCAGTTTTATGTTCATTATATGATTTAATTCTAGCTTCTTGCATAAGAAGCATCCTCAAGTACTTTCCCCTATGGAGACCCGAATTCCGCTATAATACTGCGTAATAAGGACATTTTTGTGCCTCTGGATAGGTGTGTAACACTTTCGACCTTGGTCCCTGGTTCGATTCTCGGTGGTGTTTCACGTGCGAATTGACCTCAGCTGTCAAAGTACTTTTAAAAGTACTATTTCTAATAAGGACATTTAGAGGGTGTCTAGGTTTTATACCTTCGTACCTTCATTTCAATATTTTCCGAAGCCCAAATTCCATAAAATTCTGATTCATCGAATCAAGAATCTTTCCGAACAAATTAATCTGCAGGCCATTCTCCGAAAATCGGCGAACTTTGGCCAAGTCGAGTCATGACGGATCATCAAGCGATCGAAACCCGAAAGATTATAACAGCTTAAAAGATTGAAATATAGTGTTCTCGTTGCCAGAACTATTCCCATTCCCACGCCTAATTGAATGAAACGCCACTTTTGTCCATAAGTCCTCACTATGGGACATCCCTCACCAGCTAAATTCCTTTTCTATTTCTCTCCAAGACTTTCTCCAGATTCAAATCTCCGGCCAATATGGGCCTTTTCCCTTTCCTCGAGGCGCGTGGAATCCGAAATAAATGGAGCCCGTGAACGTTCCAATAAATCGGCGTGATTTAACGGCCCTGAGGGAGGAGGGATGTGGGAAAACCACTTATAAAGCCAACGCCCACATCATCGGACCTCAACATCGGAGACATTACTCAGGAAGGGGACGCTTTGTTTCGGCGCCGCAAGGTGGAGCGGCGGTATCCGGGGATAAGGAAACAAAATGGAGAGGAAAAGAAAAAGGAGGAAGATTTCGGGCCTTTTTGTCTTTTCGCCATCTGTAACTTCTTCCAACTCCAAGGTAGACCTTAAAGGGTCGTGCTTGTCGAAACTATTTTGACCCAGGTTATTTCTCATTCCTCAGAGTTGCTAAAGTTTGGTCAGCCTATACTTTACGAAGTACTGAGACTTCTAGCTTCCTAGCCTAGAGAAAATTGTTTTCTTATTCTAAAATATGGCTTCATTACATGTGTTTCGATTAGTGCACATATGTAAATGGGTGTGAGAGAGATTACCAAAAACTCGAGAAGTAGAATTTGTGCGGTTAAAAACAGTTGTCTATTGTTATACTTGTACATTGTTGTATTTTTGTGATTGCTACAGTTGTTCATTGTCAATCGCTGACATCTTGCAAGCAATAGTCCACTTCGGATTCTCAAGTTCAACGTTATGTCATTTAGAAAGGTTTCGTTTGGGAAATGCACGACACGGTCGTTTCTACCCCCTACGGAGTTTATTTCCTTTGCAAAATGAATTAGAAATAATATCACATAGATACGTAATAAGAACCTTTGTGGTAGTAAAAGTAGGAAATGATATTTGTAATTTTATATTACCATTTCTTACTTTTATCGTGTTGGTCGATTTTCATCAGATATCAAAAGCTTTATTTCAAAAAGCAAAATCAGCAAGCAGCGAAACATTAATTTCAAGAATCGTTAGTTAGGTGACTTATCATAGGCATTCTTAGGTACATTACATGTGCATGTTTAAATCACAAAATCTTGGATAACTATCTCAAAATGTCATCAAAACTTTTCATTTTCATATTACGTCATTATAGTGGCCAATGATTTTGTTGAGATTTTGAGATAATATTGAAATTTCCTGCCAGTTTATAAACTTCTGCAGGAACAAATATTTGGTGACAACATTGTGGTATAGAGGGATGAGCATATTGGTTGGAGCGGTATCTTAAGACGTATATTTTTGCAGGCAACGCTTATAATTTCACTTCCGCTATATTATGCATTTTTATATATTAAATGCTTTTATACACACATGGGATGAATTTATTACTTGAAGAACCAAAGTTGACTCTCTTTCACATTAGAAAACTTTCACGAATGGAGAAGGGTTAAAGTACCCTTAGAGTAGCTATTCCTAACCCTTGAGGTCTATAACCCCACATTCCACCTCCTGAAGACGACCAAGTTCCACAAAAGTATGAAGAACTTGTTTTCCTGATTGATGTTGTTTAATATTTTGCAGATGCATAGTTTCTCGATGACAGCACTGAAACTTTTGGAGGATTTTGTTAGAATGAGTGGAGTCGTAAGAATGGAAAATTCTTAAAGAAAGGAATTCAAAAATAAAACGAAATTGAACAGTTATAAATTAGGGTTTCCAGATCTAAAATCAAAATAGGACAGCGGAAAAATAAAGCATTTTTCGTTTTCAAAACTGGAACATTAAAAAAATATTTATTATTAGAACTACAAGACAGTTATCATTGATTCTCACTTATCGACTTCATTATGTCTTCAACTAAATTTACCTTCTAAAATTCAACGCCTCACTTTTTTGACATTTAAATAATTTTCTCCGGACGACCGCATTCTACGTTTTTGGAGGGAAAAATTCTAGGTAAAAGACCTTAAATTTTTGAATTTTGATTTTAAAATTGCAGTCAGCAAATCACTTCACCCAAATGACGAAATATTTAGAGGTAAACCAACTTTCTTTCGTCACTCATTTATGCATTGCAGTAAGAGGATTACTCATTACTTAGTTTACGATTGCAATAAGGCTTGAATTGTACCCTTTGAAACCATCTTCCATACTATCAAATTATAATATTGACAACAACATGATTCTATTTAAAACATTACAGCTGAAGACACATTGCGAAATAGTTACACTCATTTTACACGGATTCGGAACATCTATAATATGTTACATATTTTATATAAAATAAGCGCAGATTAGTAAATAATCATGTTGGAAAAGGTAAATAATATTAGTAATATTATAATTTTATATGCTGATGCATTCTTTAAGAAAGGGTGAACGGCATTCGGCGCTGGGGTTCACCCTGTAACACCTCAAAGGATTTCGGATAATTATTTACAACTTTGACAATAATGTAAAGGCTAGAGATGATAGCAATAGAAAATAAATTTTTACATGCTTCCGCGCTGGTGTATATATTTAACACAAAAATTTCTTCCGTTTCAATTTAGGATCACTTGATTACTTTTCTTCCGTTTTAAAATTTCTTCCGTTTCAATTTAGTATCACTTGATTGCGATTAGTGTAAAGATCTATAGATTTCAAAAGATAACTGAATTCTTAAAAATAATAATAACTTAATGTATAAGGTAAATGAACTTTAAACAGAAAATTCTATGGAAATATAGTAAATAGTTTAAAAAATTCTTTAGGTAGGCCATCTTCCAAAATCTGAACTTGGCCTCATCAAACTTAATAAAATGTTTATTACAGGAAAAGCGTTTTGTGTCACTTAAGTTTTGTATTATTTATGCTTAAACGAACATTCATGATAATTTCGAAAATAACCTTAATATACCATATTTTTTATGTCGTGTATTAAAGAACAGCCTTCATTAGAGAGTCAAAAATGTTGGGGAGAATCCACCTTTTCTGCATATAAATTGGGGTGGAACAACTCTAAGTGTCGAAGTATAGACGGGTAGAGTACTTGTGTCGGAAGTATCCTCTTAGGTCAACGGCCACTTTCTTCGGACACTTGAGAACACTTTTTCCTCTGCCGTCGGTGGACCGAATCGGCGCCCAAAAACACAAACACACGAAAAAAGAGAACACGCAATTCGTTGCGTGCTCGGCGAAGTCAATTACTATGGCGTCGTTGGTGCCAGGCAACAGAAGGCACTTCCATGGAGATGGAGGGGAGGGATTGATTGATTGATTGGAGCTGTGTTTGGAGGAGATCGGCAGAAAAGTCTCTTCTTTCACGAAACAAAGGGTCTAAACAACAAGACGGCTAAGATCCGCTTGAGAGGGGATAACGTAAGGGAGGTGATCGCTGTTTGAGGATTATCCGTCGAAATTACGTCTTATCTTGCGAGTGAAATAGTGAACCATTCTCCTGAAGATAGATATACGATAGTTAAACTAGGGTTAAATCGGGATTACTGCATGTTGAACCCAGAAATACCAATAGAATGAGATATAAACAACAGTACAGAAGTATCTCTGACTGACATGATGAAGAGCTACGTAAGAGGATTGGTTAGATTGGAGGATATAATTCCTAAATTAAAGGAAAAGAGGTAATCGGAAAAGGCGATTTCTCCAAGATATAATATTTCGGGGTTAGTATGCTGAATTTATGTACATTTATGCACGAAGAACTTATACTGTAATAATTTTTGTTGATTTGGGGAACGATTCAATGAAAAGAATTAATGAAAAGGTCCTACATGGCGTTCATAAAATATATATATATAATTAAAATATCAAATATAAAGAGTTGCTTGATTGATAGTTTGAGTTGACTTTTCAAAATGGAAGTCGAGACATTTCTACAGAAATTCTGCACAATTTTAAACCCGTGAAAATATGGTATTTTTACTAAATTTTATTTTAAATTTATTTATCAAGAGAATAAGAGTTCATATCATAATATTTATTAACTATAATCAATAATGATTCCAAAAAAACAAATTTTTCAAAGAAATTGTGTGGCTGTTTTCATTTCCTATATTTGGGAAAACAGATTTGGTTTAGGGGAACAGACAACAATTTTACAAAAACAATTC
The DNA here is from genome assembly GCA_036926295.1 of Pachydiplax longipennis. Taxonomy (NCBI): domain Eukaryota; kingdom Metazoa; phylum Arthropoda; class Insecta; order Odonata; family Libellulidae; genus Pachydiplax; species Pachydiplax longipennis. Next base: position 1,378,578 of record JAVFKF010000030.1, on the reverse strand, counting down.
ATTTTGGCGTATTTTTGTGTACTATTAGAAATTTTTTCCTCTTTACTTAAGTTGATTTATTTGCACTAAGGATTTCTATGAGACACATTTATTTTCTCTTCTCTGGGAGAGTGAAATTTCCTTTCAGTTTACAGTCTACCGCGTTATTCATTTTATAGAGAAGGAAATGAGATTTTTATGATATTCTGTGTTTCAGACGCTCAGAGTCGCTCAAATTACAATACACAATGTAACACGCCCCAATTTCAATGACGGGAGACCATAAGCACTTGAATAAACCCAAGGCGAATTAAATTTCCGCTTATAACCAATGAAAAATCATTTACTACCAAATACAATCAGCGATAGAGAAGCATATTTTAAGCACCAAGCGCTGAAATTTTGCCGCCTTTGCTATTGAAGTCTCTTTGATGAGGTCCATCTATTTGTGCACTAATGTGCATTAGGCTGAGAAGCTTAATTCACTATCAAGCAAAACTTAAGCCACGTGATCCTAACAATATTCAATTCGCCAAACATCTTTTAATCCAGTAATGTGTCAGTGTTATTAGTTTGAAGATAGCAGTTAATTCGTACCAGCTATGAAGTGATTATTATAACTGATCCTACGGTATCATCTAAAAAAGAAAGACACCTGATGAATCCTACAGCAGATTTTTAATTTCACGTTTGAAGATGTCAATACGTTGACGAAACATGCCAAATCAAAAATATGCTATATGATTTATCAAGTACTTTTCTTTTTAAGTTGTATGCTGTGACATTTTATGAAGTTACGGTTGAATATACTAATTTATTCAATGTTCATATTTCGGCAAATCACATATTTCACTAATAATGCTTCGAAAAAGGTGTTTTGAAACGTCAATTCAAAGTTTAATGTAAAGTAATGACTTCTTAGGTCCAACCGAAAATGAGTATAAAAAGAGATAGATGCTAAATTAAGGACTCATTCTTTCCGCGAGCGATACAACGTAACACTAAGCTAAAATAGTAGCTCAACTTTCAGTGTTTACATCCCCTGCCAAACGACAAATGGTGGCTTATAGAGCATTAACGTAGAAATAAACTTGAATAATCTAATGGCTGGTTCCTGAATTCTCCTCGAGCGTTGAACCATTTAATGACGAATTTTTAACACAAGTAAGCAGAAATTTTAATCTTTCACAAGGTAAAATACCATATCAACTAGTGCGGATTCTACAGTTTTATCAATTTCCAAAATTAGGGCAGAAACGTAATTTTCATTCTTATTCATCCTTATAATTCGATCCAAACTTCCATCCATTATTTATTTTTGCCATTATTTTAAACTACACAAGTAATAAGGTATTTAACCATTGCTATTCACTTAATCTTTCCAACATGCAAATTCGAATTTATGTAATTCATTCCCCCTAAAATTGATTACATTTGGATTAACTGCATGCGACCTTATAATATTATTCGAGTCATTGTTGCGGTTACCATAAAAACTCAAAATTTGGAAATATATTAGCTTGAATGACAATCTAATATCTCTGCACAGAAGCTAGAATAGCTCACCTCTGATAGAATTAGAAGCATTCATCAATTACAATAATAACTATCATATTTATTTATCTGACGTTAGTAATTTTCGTAGAAAATGCACGTCAATTTTTCAATTAATTGCAGGCATTTTCCCAATGCAGTATTTAATTAGAAATAATGTAAATTTTAAAAAAGACGATTCAGTGAAGATTTTTATTCTCACCATCGAATATGATATTTTGTTCGAAATAGTAAAAAATGTAGAATATGCACCGATATTTCGTAAAATTACGAATAAAATGAGGTTAATGTTAAGGTTGTTATCGATAAATTTTGGTTGCCACAACAGAATCTCCAACTCTGTTCATGAATTTATTTACATCGGTCCCTGAATAAGTGGAAGTGTTGATTTTCGCCTCATTTTTTACCGATAAGAGTAGGAAAGTATCGAAATATGTGGAACAGAGTGACGTGTTAAAGATGCCAATTTCTCTACCACCAAGTACAAAACTGCAGTAAAGAAAGATATATTTTAAAGTCTTAGCCCTTCGAATGAACTAAATGAGAAGGGAACCCATTCTCATATTTTAATGAATGAAAGAATAAATCCGATTTGAAAACGAAAGGTTGCGTTTAATTTCACGGAAACTTATTAATGACTGAGATCGAACCCGAGACTTCCTGAAGGTGGCGATAAATATCTAAAATGTATAAATCTAATACAATTTTGTGTGCAGGAAATGTTGCCGTAATCCTTTTACGACATGGACAGCTAAGTTTAATATAGATACTTTCACCGTTTCCATTACTCAAACCTTTTTTTATAATAGAAAACTCTGTGACGTGCTTAATGAATGGAAGGACGGAAGATTACAAGGAAGGAATGAGAGGCAATAGAGATTTCCGAGAGTTGAGAGAGGACGGCAATTGGGAACACAATGATTTGTGGACGCGGACTTTGCTTTATGGAGTTCATTGGAAGGAAGCGCTATCCGATAATTGGTTCCGGTGAAAGGTAAGCCGACATGATGAGTAGAGGAAAGAGGTTTGGCGCTGTTTATTTAAAGATTTACCCTTTAGTCAATGGTTCTTTCTTTGTCTAGCTCTTTACACGAGTAGGGACTGATTATTAAGGTGGATTATGAGTGAGATATGGGATTTTAAAGAGCGCAATGAAAATTAAAATCTATTTCCTGCGCAGCGGAATATTTTCAAGGTTTACTTGAGACTTTTGGTCGTACCTTTAGACTCACATTCATATATATGTACATTAATACTTTGATATACTTACATTGATGTCTCGTCGCTCAACTCGTTGATGTATATTAAGGGAAATCTAATTTTACCCTGTGGGACTCCTGAGGTTACTTTGAACTAACAAAATCTGATTATTTATTTAGATATTATATTATTGGAATTTATATCTTATCATATATTTGAAGCGCATTTGTAACGATTTTGCTTCAATTTATTTCTTTAAATTTATTTGTATTATTTAGATTAGTGATCCACTACACTCAATACTGTCTTACATGGAGAAATCATGTCTTTAGCGATGGAAGAAACAAGTCCAAACTTTAATTTGTTTTGAGTCCTTAGTAGAGGAGTAGGTGCCAATATGAGAAGGATTTTTAACGGTGTATGTTTACTACCAAAGTGGTAGATTGACTAGATATAAAATTCCGGAGATCAATTTTTGATATATCATTTTTGAAAAGTAATTTTAATTGGGATTATTTTATTTAGGAAAATATTGATTTCTTTCGATCAAATCTATAATTACAGCTGGGTTTAATAGATTTCCTCATGGACAGGATGACAATCCTAGCCGTACGGAATTTATGGTGACCGAGGTATAACTTGGTTAACCAAGTGGGTGGGACGATTGATTTATTTGAATCGATTCCAGGCTCGATTCTTGCCCATGTTTTAAATAATTTAAGCTGTTGAAGTGCTTTAAAACAATGCTAAAACCGCTAATACAATGGGTGCTACATGGTCAGATGATCCATTTCCACGTCCCCTGAGCTTTCTTAGCTGCTATGCATCCGATACCTTTTAATTCAGGAAAGTTTATAATTTTTTCGGGCTGACGTTCACTGGAATCGAACTCGGAACTACTTTCATAAAAATCCTTTTAATTTTTCGGAAGGATGACCATGAAGTTCGTAGCTGGCGGTTTGATCCATGGTGTTTTTATCCTACTATGACTTAGTGTTAATGGGATCCCATGTTAATTTGATTACTGGGCAAGGATTAGATTTGGCATAAACAATTGATATGATTATTGCTGTGTGGAATACAGTAATTTTCGTAATTTCATAGTATTTTATACAAACGAATTAGAAGTACGTGTATGTCCAAATCGGAGGGTGTGATAGGGTGGAGAAACAGTTATGGAATATAAAAAATGGAAACAGCATATTTTATATTAAATTTCAAATCTTTTGTATGCGGAGTACTGCACGATAAAGTCCAATCTAAGCAGAGACTGCGAGAATCGATAGACATTTAAGTTAACAAATTTAAAATGCTAAAAGGAATTTTTTTCATCGAAATCCCCGAGAAAAGAGATAGAGGGAGAAATTCCAGTAAGATGACTTCAGCTCTAAATCTCCAGATAGTAACTGACATTAACAATTAGTTGCACCAAGAAAAGTTTCTTCACCCATTTCTCTGCTTTTTCCCATTCACCTTCCACCTACATAGATCGATTGCACTCAAAATCATTACCACACGTTTCATAGATCGGAAAACAATAGTTATTAGAACTCTTCAGATCAGCTTTAGATTCGTTGGGGCCGGACTATTCAACGCCCCCATTTTACGCAGACGGACAGGCGGCAAAACAAAAGCCGTCTGCACGAGTAAACAAACACCCGAACGTGAAAAAAGGCGGAGGAGAAAATTCCGCAAGGCGCGGAGGGCGAATTCTTTTAGCCGCCATTTTTTCCACCTTTAATTAAGTGGAGCGCGAGTGGATTGGCCTTTGAGGGTCAAAGAGAACAATGCCAACCGCACGAAAGCGATCCGTTGGCGGCGCTGCGAGCGGACGGAACAATCGCGAGCAGCGATGCGAGTGTGTGCGATATCTCGAAGCGGGTGAAAAATGGGCATTTCTTTCGAAAGGGCAAAGGGAAATAAGGTCACGCGTAGGATCTTTGAATTTAGATACTGGCTCAGTACCATTGGTTGGGGCTGATATATTTCAGAATTACTCATAGATCGAGAGAGCCAACAAATAGAAGTTAATCCATCATTATAGGCCAATCTTCGTGGAGCGACCTTATGAAATGCAAAGGAAAACCAAGTAGTTTCCACACGATGTAATTACATACAAAACTGGTTTCGGCTAAATAGTCATCTTCAGGTGACTGAATTTGTTGGTGTACCTGAAGAAGGTGATTTAGCTGAAACCGGCCGTCTTTGTATTTAGCTAGATCTTCTGGATAATAAGTAAGTTTTTCTTTTGATTTCAATATATAGAAAGTTGCGGAGGGTTATATTTTCTATTGATTGTCTCGGAATAATTTCGAAGGCCCGAGAACAAAATATAGTATGATATAGAAAAGGTAATCAAAAAGAGCTGAAATGAGTAAGGGAGTAGTCGGTGCTATTTATAAAAGAGGGCAAATTTAATTGGCGGAATGATTGGACTCGATAAATTAAAGCAAATCTTAATTTTAAAAATAAACATTAATTTTGAAGGGAGAATCATTGGGAGGAAAACACAAGGCCGTCCAACAGTTCCCACGCTTTTGAATATTATGAAGTAAAAGTATTGCAGTAATTCCCACAAAAAAACTGATGAGAGGTAAACGAATAAGGTTGGGTAGGCAAAGAAAAGAAAATATCTTTTGCTAGATGATGAAGAGAGTGATGTAGAAATAAAATCACATTAGTAGAATCCACTCATACTAATTTATATCAAAATTTGAGTAAATAAAATAAATATTATTTAAAAATCATTACATGGTTTAGACTTCGTTTATGAATTCTATGGCAATATATATGAGGCATGAGTTGCAGAATTGTGGAGGAATTGGGGAGGTCTGAGAGATGGATATCGGTCATACGGGTAGTATGACTGATATTGCTTGTTTACCCTGCTGGATAGATCAAATACGGTGATAATATTCACGGATATCGATTCTAGTGTTATTCGCATAAAAAATTCAGTTTTACGATCTACGATGATAACGGTGATAAACTGAGCGGTGCGTGCAACCCTGCCACATACATGAGAGGCGGCTAACAGAATTCATAAATTGCCACGTTCAAATTCGAGAAACTGCCGTGTTAATATTAGTACATGAATTTGAAATGAATGGCGTAATTAATCACTAATCATTCATAACATTCGAAGCATAGTTATAAAGGGCACAGCTAGCTGGCAGGATGAGTTACCAGGGTAGCTAATTGGGTAGCGTATTCGCCTTTGGTGGAAGCATCCGGTGGAAGCCCGTTAGCTGACTCCAGTGGCAGAATAGTTAGTGCGCTATCTTCCGAACATTGAGGTATCGGGTTCGAGTCTAGGACACCGGGATAATATAGCATGGGCATAAGTGTTTGTAGTACTTGAAATTTTTAAAACGGATACACCGTATATACCCGCATATAAGCCGCAGTAAAATTTTTGGAATCGTTTCCTAACTACTTTTTCTTTTTGTTTTGAACACTACTGCTCTTTAGTCATGAATTGATATGGAGTGATATTACTCAATTATCCAAATGCTTAAGGAAATATTTTATCTTCATTTTTGATACCTCTCAGCATTGACTCAGATCGATGCACAATGCTTGAATTTTATTCTCACGTTTTTTTTTGTAATTTGAGATTTCAGAATAAGAACGGTTCAAGTCAGCCACCCAGTTTGCAAATAAAAGTCTTCTATGATTATTGTTTTCTCACTTCAGTTGAATTGTAGAAATTTGCGTCGTTTCAAACCAATTTCTTCTACTATACAACCTTATTACGCTCAAATCTCACTTTGATAAAGTGGTTATAGAAACTAGTTACGATAATTCTCCCATGGCAACGCATATGTTGAAATCCAGAGAGAGGATATACGATTGAGAGTCTCTCTTATCCCATTTCGCGTAGAACACAACAGAGGAATGAATGTTTTTGGCGTTGGAGGGATCTGTAAGCCAACGAAACAACAAGAACTCAGAGAGTGAACTTTGAGAGGAAATTAGTAATGAAAAGTGCCTCGGCACAGCTTTGGAAGAGGAAAATAAAACACAGGCGCATTAAACCCTCTGCACTTACTTTTTTTGCAGTTCACGAACGGCGAATCGGCGGATATATTTTAATTCACTCTCTTTTACATTTATAACTTTGATGTCGAGTGGGGAATATTTGGGCGGTCTTTTTAAACTGCAGTTCTCGGGTCCCTTACTCAACAGAAAGCCATTGGCCACCTTTGCATGCTGGACGCTGCATTCAGCACCAAATATTATTATTTTCTCTCCCCTTGAATTCTAATTAGGAGCAGGATATGTTTCAGCAAAGATTAAAGCTGATTTCTGAATTTAAAATGCTTTGATCGAATTTGTATGAGAAATTCAGACCATATTTTTGTGGTTGCACCATACCGCTTCTCAGCCAGTAGTTTTTTCCATGAAATTTTATCATGAACTGCTCTTAAAATATGAAATTCCTATGGCTGATTTCCTAGGCTTCTAGCTATCCTAGAAAAATAAATGAGAAAAAAATCATAAAGTAAACATACAATACATTCAAAATACAACAGATAAGAACACTCAAAACGACTAGATTTGCATGTTCAAGTTAAGGAGTGTTCGAGAAAAAGCAGTTTTAAAATGGATAAGAAAAAGAAACAATAGGTGTAGGATAAAAGAACAGAAAACTATCAAAGAGAAAGAATTTAAATATCTGTTGGAAAAGGAAGCTAGGGAGGGGGAAAGGGAGAGATGCCATAAGCAAAGCTAGCTTATTTTGAAATTTGTTGGAGGTATGATGGGAAAAATATGTTGATGATGGAAATAAAAATAAAAGACATAAATGAAGTAGGATTAAAAACAAAGCTATTTAGATGTTGAGAAAATAGGAAAAATAGAATTGATGGAGATGCATTAAAAATTGAAGGATATAGTTTACAGCGTATACAAAAGGAGGATGGGATGTCAGAAAATGTGAGAAGGCAAGACAAAAGCCGCAAGTCCGAAGTGTGCCTTAATTATCATAAAATATAAATCTGATGAAGCCAAGCTCATGTTAATAGAATGGAGATAAACTAAAGCATTAAAAAATACTTATCAATTTTCACAGAATGTAAATTTATTCGGTGCGACTAGTTCGTCTACAAATTTGTATTATGTGGAAATTACAATATTTTAATTCTTTAGTATGATCAACGATGAATTATTATCTGAAATTCTTTCAGAATGGTTACAAACCAGTGGCTAGGTTGTATCAAGTAAAAGACATAAGAGGAAAATATCCAGTGCATATATTTATTTGCCTTTGTTATATTGTCTCTTGAATGTTCATATAAGTATTTGGCGTGTGATAACCATTAGTTACTTCTTTTCAACTTTCCCCTCTCAGGAAAATAAGATGTTACATTTCATATTTTGCTGAATCTAAGAATAAGTAAGATCTGCACCATCAAGTGTAAACTGATGAATTAAGAGAATTAGCAAGATAAAATGAAACGGTTTGTATGGTTTTTACTAGAAAAGCTGATTTTTGCCATTATTTTGTGGTTGTCGGCCATTGGCGTGACAGCCATACCAAATTCAAGTTCTCTTACCCAAATATTTATTCACACAGTTACTGCGAATCAAAGGCATCTATAAAACACGATGATTTCGCTCTCATGGGTTTTAGACGAGAATTCTCGTATAATCCATTAATGTGGGCCAGAATTTGTGGAACGAAAATATATACAGTGCAAAGAAAAACTTACTAGTTTCTTTATATTTTTCAATTATAGGAATTCTCACGTCTTTGCCTCTTTTTCTAAATTACCTCCCTCCCACCTTTCTCTTAAAAATTGTTTGTCTCGATGACTTTAAAGTTTTAGGCTTTTAGTTACTATGTAAATTAATAAGCATTATTCTCAATTAAGGTAATGGGAGCAGCTAGGAAATATATCAAGAAATATCTGACATGACAAATGTCTGAATAGCTGGTACTCGAATCATACAGTTGGTGGGGATTCTTCATTCAATTCTTTACCAAAAACAAACAATCTGAATGTTTAAACTAGGTAGTAAAATTCAGTAAAGCATCACCTCAGCTTTTGTTGAATCAGGATTTGAGTTTCGGGTTTGCCAAACTTCTTCATGTCGTTTTTCTGGGAGTATTTTGTTTATCATCTTGCAGATTTTTTTAGGAGATGTCAGTATTGTTTTAGTAGCAATTTCATCATTCATTCAACGAGAAAGGAATGAAAATCAAGCAATAAAAATCAATGTGTAATAATTATTATTTTTTTATCATTATCTTCATATATTATATTTTCATATACATAAAACCTGATGAATGGATTTTCTATTTATTTTCAGTATCAAAGAGTTTTTCTCTTTCGTTCGGAAGTGTAAAAGATTTGCTTTTTATATTATTATGAGCCAATACAATGTCTGATATGATTGTTTAGCCATTTTATTATTCGAATTACTCTTGTTTTACAGCTTCGTTCAATAAGGCTTTGAATATCTCAACATTTGCGACTGTCTTTTTCGTCAATTTAAATGATAAGCTTTGAACACCAAAATGTGTTCGCCGAATCATATTTTTCTTTTCTAAATTTAATGCAAGTGAACCAATCGTAACTTAGTAATCAGCTCTAGAACGATAAAAAATAAGTGTCTGCTTCAGTATTTGAGATAAACAATATCAATCTGTCAATAACTTTGGCCAAATGAATATTTTCGAAATGACATAGGTGGCGGAAAAAGTTCTAAATTTCAATCTCCGCAGGAAAGCGACGGTTAAATAATATTCTTTCGCCAGATTTGAAATTGTATGTTGAAGTACGCTTTCCTCGAACACATATGTTATGATTAAAAATTCTTGCGTCGGATCGTCAATCGGCAGGAAACTGATTTTTTCCCCTCACTCGCCAGATAGCGGATGCGCTCTCATTTCTATTTTTGCTCCCTCTAAATTTTTGAAAGGTTTCTCTCCATTTTTTTTCGATTCGGAACAGAATTCGAAATATTTCTATTTTCCGATCCATGAATTTTTCAGAAGAGGAAACAAAAAAGGTTACGCCGCCATCAAAATTGACCTGGTTTCCAAAACAACAAAACCCAGTTGGATCAAGAGGAAAATTAATAGAGGGCGAAAAACATTCTCCAGTTAAAAACCACAATACGGCCACCGGCGATTTGTATTCGAGATATAATTTCAAAGTGAAGCCTATGATGAACGACGAGCCCCACATCAAATGCCCAATCAACATTAATATTCCGAGCACCGCAAAAAAGTCGGTTTCTCAGTGAGTGATTAGAGCGCTGTTATTTGCTTGAGATTTAAATTCAGGGCAATTTCTTATTTTTCATATTTTCCTTATTCTATTCTGTACTGAAGTAAATTAGCTTGATGTAGGACAGGGATCGACAAACTACGGCTTGCGATGCACATGTGACTCTTAGGAAATTCATTTATATATTTTAATTCATGTATTATATTTGTTCATTTATGTATATTAATTTATTTATTCTTAAGTCGAAATTTGGCCTTCTGGTGTGATGGAAAAGCTCGAGTCTATTTCTTCTGCTGCTTGGTATTTGCCTAAAAACGAATCAAAATCCATAGAATGTACGCTTATAATCTATAAAATAGAAAGTTATATATTATTTATTACTTAAAATTCGTAGATCCGTTATATTCTGTCATAACTTCATATTTACGTAGATAAAGTACATAATCAACCATAATTTACTTTATCGTAGAGGAAATTAATGTAGAAACTGAGATAAAACGTTATAAAGCTTTCAGTAAACAAATATGCATCAAAAATATATAATTCAAAACACATAGTAAATTTTCCATAGTAACACAGTGATTACTAGGAAATGTCAAACAAAACACATGAGAATAATACAATAGAATTCCTAGGTATCCGGTCGAAGACCAGAAAGAATAGAGATATAACACAATTAACATGAGACGTTTAAGTGTTGCTGATAGCTGTGAGATCTCATAAAAAGTTACATTGCTCAAAATTTAAGTTTCGATCCTATGGTGGTTAGGTTATTTCGAAGATATCTTTAAAATATAAGAGATGATATTCTTATGACGGGAACGGTTCCGAAATTTCGTACTAGGAAATTATTTCATGGGTTATTAAAAGACATCGAACTTTCTTAGCCAAGAAAATATTCATAAAATTGTAGTATTATATGCAATTTGATTTTATTAATGAACTATCTCCTAAATTAGTACTTTCTTCTTTGTTTGGATTATCAGGATATTCTCCTCAATACTAAATTTGAAATGGCTCATAAGCGGTTTTATGCGACATTTTCCTTATCTCCATCTTAAAATGTATACTTCATATCTCAGAAAATGTTTTAATGTTTAGATAGAGTAACTCGTATCTCAGCTATTAATCAGCCTAGAGAATGTCATCAACGGAATGCTGCTCCCCTCACAACTGATTTGTATTTGAGATACGAGTTAACCTAAGGAATATAAGAAAATACTTTTCTATAATTTTAAGATATGAGCAAGGCATCGAACCGAAGCCGATCCGAAAACTGAAATCGAATAAACGTTATGTTTGATGAAGTGAAAACCGAATCGGAACGGAAAATTGTGATTCCTGAACTCGAAACGAAAAGCAGTTATTTATTCCATTCCAACGTTTGTTTCAAAACGATAATTATAAACGATAAACGACAAAGGATGTTAGCGGTGCGCAAATGAAGGAAGGTTTTTATAAACATAGGTAACAATGCCTGGCGACTATTACTAGATTTTATTCTAACATTTTTAATCTAAAAATGAAGTGTGTGGAACCGGAATGAAAAATATTACTGTTCGATGCCATGGATACAAAGCTTTTATTCTATGCCAACGTATTCCAAAGTATTTGCTACTCTAGAGTGCAGCGAAAATTTTAAAAATTATTTGTTTTTTTATTTTCGTGAGATGCAATCGTATCAGATTGTCGCACATTAAATGAAAGGATTTGTATCTAAATACAATACATCTTTTGAATGCTATTGGTAGAAAAAGTTTACTAATATTTCGCGCACCATCAAACGAATCTTCTCCTCCCAAGTATGCTGTGAGGTATAAAATTTGGCAGACAATTTGTTCTAAGGGAACCATATTCTAATGGTTTATCAAAGATTATATATTATGTACTTGTTATATTACATTATGCACTGTAAGTAATGCAAAACACTTTTTCCAAATATGGTAGGAATATTTTCTCCGTAAAGCGGTTAGTCGGTTAATTAATTGTCGCACTGACCGAAAACCCGATTTTTGAAACCTTCGGTCTTTTGGATGCCCTAGAGAGATCCAGATTGCACAGACATCCTAGATGATCCTATCGAGAGTATCCAATTGACTTCCTCTTTCCGCTGACGGAATAATTCAGTGAAGATTTCCATCCAGATCTCTATTTCACCTCATGCTTATACATCCCACTTTCACGTTTTTTTTACCTTTTGTTTCTCTGCATCCAAGGGTAAAAAGTGATTAGAACAGCTTCCTGAAATATGGATGTTCTTCCTAAGGTGCCGATTTTTTTCCCTCCTCCCCAATTTTCTCTCTCTCTATATGTTCTACTCCCCGACCACGACTACGCTCATCTCCGGCCCATCAATGAATCACGAGGGCCTGAATAACCCTCCGGCAAAATAAAAGAGAGCCGCTATCAGTGCCGGACACATAATTTCCGGTTTTCATGAATGTGCCATGTCGTTGTGCTCATGGTTCGATTGCGAAAGGCGCTCTTATGGAGAAGTAATACTCGCCCCTAAGAGAGGAGACTTTGGAAAGGTTTCTTTATTAAGTGGTGGACCAAAAGGGACGTTAGCGGTGTTGTTGATCTTGTTAGCCAACCAGACAAATTAATTTAGTGATTGGAATTGATAACATCAGTTTCTGTTTCACATCCAATCTATTGGTATTATGGTATCGAATTTTATCAATACCGATTGGGTGCTGATTTAATGGTGAATTCATTTAACAATATTGAGTGATATGCGCTAACAGTGGGTCCTCTGATAGCTCTGTAATTAACGCGTTTTGTTTTTGTGAAAAGGGTCCCGGGTTCGATTCCTGATGGCGGCCCGAATGTGCGAAATAAACTGAATGAAACTTTTTACACACAAGCACTACTACTATTTTCATCTTTACTAATAGAATTCACAATTGTGGGTACTGCGAGAATGTATGACGCTTTTTTGTTAGATGCTTCTTCTATCAAGTGAAGCTAAGCTCTACCTAATTAGCATCACTATTCTGTATCGATCAAAAGGAATACGATTTCTCTAATGCAAATTAGCGAATACCACCAAGTCAATTTTGAATATTGCACTCGTCATTTACAAATTTTGTCATCATTATTTGCTGGCGTAGGAAAGTGCGTTCCTTTTCTATGAATTAAGGAAAATACCAGTAAAGTACTCCTCAGTGTATTAACTGTACATATCTTCAATTTTACCGACTCAATTTCAGCTTTCGAAGTTTTTTTTAGCCGTGTGAGATAATAATGGTTCACAAAAAACCCGCTAATTTACCATCACACAGTTGCTAGTGGTAGAATTGACAATTATAACTAAAAAGTTTAAAATTACAACAAAATTTAAATCGCCATCACCGAATTCTCGAATCCGGTAATTAATGAATTCTGTGATGAAGTGTACTTGCTATTTCCAGATTGTACTTTGCCTCGAAATACAGGCTTTTTATTTGAGATGTTTGGGAGATCCTTTGCTATACCTGAACGTATTCATTAAAAATGTATTTATTAACTTTCCGCGTTTAGAACTTCTAGTATAGTTCGAACCCACGTCTTACAAGTGATAGGCGTAGATTACTTTAAAAATTACTCCTGACACATAATATTCACCGCGATAATATGTGATTTGTTTGATTCACTTGTATTCCTCATATCAATTTGAGGGTCAGCTTGTCCTTTTCACGGTAAGTCGACGGACGCTGTGTATTTCAGTCGCAAGTCGATTTCCCGGCAGCGATTTTTGCGTTCGGAGAAGCGATGCCAAATTCCATCGGCCGAATGATTCATGCTGTGTACACAGAGAGCAAATCACCGCAAACGCCAATCTCGGCGCAGATGCTTGGAAGAGTTGATTGATTCCTGCCGATGCAGTGGATGCAAATGCCCTCTAATTAGGGAAGGGATTGATTGACCGAAATTTGCCACGCTGAGAAAATTCACCGCCGTCGGTCCATCTGATTGCAGGGCGCGATAAACACTGTCGCACCAGATAATTGTGGCCTGAAGTTGGTCCACACAAGGAGACAGAGTGTGTATCGATTCGAAAGGAAATAATGCTCTTCCAACTGTGTTCCAATAGAGTGGCTCTATCTGATTCGGAGGAAGTCCTCTTGTATCACTTTTACTCTGAATCACTGTAAATTTCCTTCTGTCGCGAAGGACTTAAATTAGTGGTTTAGTTCCAAAATTCTTTAGGCTCGATTTAGAGATTCCAATTATTTTTCATAATGTTTCTTCATGTATCTCAATATGAGTTTAAAATTATGGTTAACTAATCAAAATTATTCTATGAAGTAGTTAATAAATGATCAAATTCGGCTTTGCCATTAATATATAAATTCAAATATTAAATGAGTTTATTAGAAGTCGGTAATTTTGGTCTTTCCCTATTCTTTCGGTATATGGATACGGATGGAAAAGCGAATAATAGTGTCTCAACTTATAAAGATAATCTTAACTATAAGATTTATTTCAAGTAAAGAAATTCTATTGGATTTATACAGAAGTAAAATATGTTATGCTGTGAGATTGTATAGGAGTGTAATATAACATGCTGAATGGAGCGCGAGATAAAAATAAATTAAAAATAAAGTCGCTAACAAAAGGAAGAAAATCGCTAGATCTAATGACAAAAATCTCAAATTGGTATCTATTGTTGGATTAAAGAAAAGATTGCTTGAATATAAAGTTAATTTTAACGCCATTCAGTAGTATCTACATTAATACTTTGAAAACCGCCTTTTGGTATAGGGCAGGTGGCGTGAATTACAATCGTTATAGCTACTTATTTATATTGTCATCGCGTATCGTTCACCGAAAAGAGTTTTGTTTCTCATTAATATATTATTAACATGAAGCGTGAACATTTATATCTGCAAGCAGTCTTTTGGAGAGTGGCAAGCAGTGCATGCACAATAACTTTACATCCCTGATCGATCACTCTCTCGCATCCTTTGCAGAAAACATAAATTCTTGAATCGGTTTGTTTCGGTATCTTTTATCTGTGATCTTCTTCACAGTATTACAACAGTCTATGTTACAGGCTGATTACGTCCACTGAAAAAATCTCTCTGACTTTATCAAGTAATCACAACCTTCTAATCCCCTTTCTTTCATGGATAAACAAACTGCGTCTGAAAACATATTCGTATCCTTTGATTTTTTATCATAGCATATCTTAACAAAAACTGATTTCTTTGCGTTGCACTTTCTCTTGTCTGCGAGTATACGTCTCTTCCACGGTATCCCATACACTTACCGCATATTCTAGATGTGGCCAAGGTGAAATAAAGTAGCTCTCTAACCTCTATTTAAGGAATTTAGGAAGCCTCAATGATAGTTGGAGTTTAAAATTTGTCTCCGTTTTGAAAAACCTTCCATTTAGTAAAGGCTTAGGTTGTACTCTTTGCTCAATTTTCTGGTATGGAATAACATGTGTTTTTCTTACTTAATTGGTCGAAATTAGTGCGATGTTTAACGTTTAAAATATTGGCTTTTCATCATCAATAGTTTTACAAGTACGTTTATGAAAATAGTACATTGCACGCTGATTTTCTTGAACAGTGTTTCTCCTTCTGTAAATTACATATCCTTCGGTCGATCCATCTCATACGCATCATTCGATTTGCTTGGTGATTTCACCCTTTGTCCCTTTTCCCTCTTTAGTGAACGTGGGTGCCAAAATTCATCGAAATAGATTTGTGGTTGTTAGCGCAATCTTCTGCTGTGGGATCATCTCGCTTCATGTGAATGTTGAGAGAGGGCGAGCTAATTAGATTTTCTATTACGTGCACCGAGTGTTGAATCAATCAACTGTGTGCTCCAAGATATCAAGCGATGCTTGTTTTATTGCTAAGCTGGCTGTATCTTCGGTTGCGCACAATGCTCTATATCCACTCTTGATAATCCACCACAGCGGTGATAATTGGCTTGGCGGTAAAAATATGGGACTGAAGAAAATTTTGGAAATATTTTCCCGAGAAACTATAGAATTACAAATACTTATAATACTTGCATCAAATAGGAGTTGATATGATGATTATGAAAGGGCACTATCGCCAACATTAAGCGATGAATTTTACTTTAATTACTTGGAAAAGTACGTCTTATTTATGAAGAATAATTGAGAATATTCCTTCAGTATATGCACAATTAAAATTAGGTTTATTTTACATTTTATTTTAGATTTTTACTGATTTCCAAAGACTCCAAAATTTCCAAAGATAAATTCAAAAGGTCATCTAAGTGTCTAAGTCTAAGTGGTTCGAATCCTGTTCAGGGAAGTTTTTTTTGAAAGTTCAGAAATCATCTAGAAAAACCGGAAGCTTCAGGTTTGAAGAGATGTTTCGTAAGAAGAAGCTAAGTAGTTTCCATAACTTGCTTGTTTTAATAAAGCAATTACTTACTTGGTTACGCTTTTGTTTATTTTAAATAGGCAAAATTAAATTTATATTTGTAATATCTCAGTATATTTCCAATACTTTGTTTCGTACTATGAAATTCGTAAATCCTTTATTTCGTATAGTATAAAATATGTATATATACATAAAATATATACACGCAAATACGCCATTAAACTCATCTGACAATTATCTTATATGCTATTCACTGATGTGTATATATTTATTCATCCGATGTCAATATCTCCCGTAGGAAATACATGGGAAAAATCTTTGGAAATAAATATACACTCATCGGTGATTATTATATAAGATGTTATCTTATTTTTCTGGCACCTTATGATTCTATTTTCCTTGTATAATACTTACTTCTTACCACAGCATTTTGCAATCATTTTATTAAAAATATATTTATGACAAGTTTTATCCAGTGTGTCTGATTCTGAATTACTGATATACATTACTAAAAATTGTTACTTCGAACATATAATTACTGCAGACAAAGCTTAATAATTTGCATATTTTCTTGCTTCTATATCGTGATATATCTTTAGCAAATTTTATCGCTTTGTGCTGTACTTTTTCGAGTTCGCGGGTATGCGTTTCATCCGCTGTATTCGATATACTTGCCATATCTTCTACGTTGGGTGATAGAAGTGCGATAACATCACTCTCTAACTTTTCCATCGCATCTCCCAACAATGTGCTTCATAAAACTGAACTTCTTTTATCGCAGAATTTCCAAATCTGCGATGTTTTATGCCTGGACATGTAAAATCACCCTACTGACGTTTCGTCTTTTGACATTTCAGTTAGGGTACGTTTTTGTTGATGGTGTTTTCTTGAGTTTTCGGGATTCCTCAGCTTCAAAAATATTGACGATGGTGATCCCTGGAGATGTTACTGCTCGTAAATTAGCATTTTTCAGTCTTCGAAAAGGAGATTTGAATACTCGCATGAACAGTCGTAGGTATGTACCTGGGTAGCCGATACGGAAAAACGTATTTCCGAAATATATTTTTAAAATATCATCAATACTACATTCATGTCCCGTCAAATAACCACCTCTTTGCTTCTACGCCCTGAGAGGGTTTCTATTATTGCTCGCAATCTTCAACCGGCCCTGGGCGACGCAATAGCATTAATAATGGTGGCGCAGTGCAGTTGGAAGAACTCTTTAAAGATATAAAATAACCTCTCGACGTCAAAAGCTTGAATTGGATCAAAGGCCGGACAGTTCATTGTCCTTCGTATGATCATGCCGACCTTTTTCTCTGCGCCATCTATCGCGTAATTTGTGCAATTAAATCTTGTCGTTCCTCACCAAAAGCTTATTATCCGGCGTTTGACTACTCAATGAGAAGAAAGCAATCTGGGTAATTCTGTGCGTACGAATTTCGTGCGAATCATAAGAAAACAAATCGAAGGGAATGCTTTACCTGGATTTGGCTGGCTATTGCGTCGAATTCAATGATTAGCTACGCAGAATTAAACACAAACAGACCATGTGTGGAGTCATATCAGGTCATAGACATTTGAAATAAGTAGGGCATACGGAAAGACAAAGATTTCATTAATTTTTTTATAAGTAAGTTTTATGTTTTTAATTCAATCCACTATCTAAAAAATCCATACCGCCCAGACCTTACACCTTGTGACTAATCTCTTTGGACCCCTGGAACAGGCAATTGGATGTTTGTGCGCGGATCTCCCATGACAAAGCCTTATGGACAACGCTCAATGGTTTATCTTTGTCATGGGAATCGATTTTCTAAAATTTGCCTCCTGTTTGCATTTTGACTAGCGTTTTTTACCATAAGTGTAACGGAAATACCGGTTTAAATTTAAAGGAAATCCTCCTCAGAAAATTGCTCGTATTAATTCAAAAATACAAATTGCTGTTGATCACAATACTTATCTGATTGAGATTATTTCATATTTCAATAATTAGGTATTTCCTTTCTTCCAGATTTTGAAAAGTGACTACCTACAATATTGTCCTTGTGTATGAGTAATTCATGTTCGAAAGCGTAAGTGTCTCCAATGGAATGGTCATCGAAGACGCCTTTGGACTACTGACGACCGGAGCTTCAACTTAGGTAAGGGAAAATTATATGTAGATTATCATCACATTTCTCTTCCTTCGATGATTTTTGTCATTTTATGGATTTTTCAAAACTCTTAGATTTCATATTTATTATGCCTGCTATAAATCATCGCAAAATTTTTACCGATAGTCCAGAAGTTCTGCTTGCGTATTTTTGATTAAAATATTTGCTCAAAATATTCTGTAGAAGGTCTGAGTGCATATAGTTAGTAAATGAGCTAGGAACAAGGAAAGAAAATGACTGCTCTTATATTAAGTAGCGTCACTTATATAATCGAAGGAATGTAATGCAATTAATACTCCTTCAATTTCATAGTATTTTATTTCAATGAAGAGTTCGTATTGTCCACGATTAAGATTAGCAGTGGTTTTTACAAATCTCTCGTGCATCTATAATGCAAATTGCTTTATTTAACGAGAGTGATAAAATGCCGCATGGAATTAAATTTTCTAACATGATTTTTTTTTCAAGGGATCCTCAACACTATAATTTTAGATCCCAAATACGTTCTGTTGAGATAATAAATGGATATATTAAAATTATAGAGGACTTAAATAAAAGTAGGACGTTGAGATCACTGACTCTTGACTTTATTGAGATTAAAAAAGTAATTATAATTCACACATTGACTTAAGTTTTGGGGCAGGTATATTTTATAAAATATGCAATTAACAATTGTTGTAATTGCATATTGCCCTTTCCTGTGCACATACATTGAGCTTCAAATCAAATATGTTCGTTTGCTTTGAGTTAACCGTGGGCTTATGCCCGAGGGTCAGTTTCACCTAAGCTGTCTCACGGAATAAACTTGAACGGAACGTAACTTGAAATACATTTTCATATTACATTAATATGACCAGAGATTTACTTATAATTAATTATCCATACACGCGAACGATGATTTCCCTTTATTTGAAGTATATACGATAAAATAAAGACTAGTAGATTTGAATTCCGGAAAGCTACCACGATGGTAAATTATTCAAGACAAATAGAAAAATAGAAAGGAAATAAATCAGGATTTTATTTATTCGTGTTTTCCTATATGTTCTACGTCGCCGTCGATTCAAATGAACTGTTAATTTATAATCATCTAGCGTAATAAATTAGACTCATCATATTCCACTCTCTTGTAATTTAAGACTTTTTGAAGTGGTTCTCTCCATATTTAGTATTCACCGCGTCATTCAGTTTTCGCTCATACCACAAAGATTATATAAATGTCATTCTAATTGTAAGATTTTTTATAATGCGATTTACCTTTCGTACCTTATGCATTAGTTTTAAGACTCCAAGTATGAAAATAATTTCAATTATGAAAGCGAATAACGTGGATGTAAAATGCTAGAGTAAAATTAAAAACATTTCCTCCTTTTTGAAGTATCTTTTAGAAGAGTGGTATGTAAAGTAAATATATAGATGACCTATAGAGTTTTGTATACACTTACGGATATTAATCTGTGTCAAATAAAAGTTTGTCCATTCCGAAGTAGTGAGGAAAGAATTACGTTTTTCATGAAAGAGGAGGTATTATTGTCTAAATAGTCCATTAAGAATTAGTCAAGGCACAAGAGGCCTTCATGACTACTGCTGCGTTTTCCGTAATTCAAAATGTACTTCCGTTTACCTCGCTACTCAGTCACAGATATTCAAACAAAAAAGGAATTTTGACATAGTGCCTTATGTTCGTTAATGAAAGCATCGTTCGAAAATTCTCGTGCCTGAATACCGCTTACCAAAGCTGTAAGACTGCAATTCGGAGCTCCGTTTTACGCAATTTTCTCTGTCTTTACTTGTTACCTATGTTTTGTAGTAACCTCTGTCACAAATACAATTTCAACTTTCGCTTTAACTCTTTATTTCTGTAAGCTCACGTGGAAATGAACATTCACTTGAAAAAGTATGTGAGCATATTCTTTTGCTACTCTAGCGGCCAAAACATAGACTTTTCATTTCTGTTGGCACTACGTGATTTGCAGGTTAGAAGAGAAACAGTGATGCGGGTAAATGTTATGGAGCTTCAAGGTAGCTAGGGGAAGGAAGAATCGTTTTAGAAACTGAGGGTACCGGAATCGAATTGGAAGGGTCTTAGGTTGGTTCATTGCTCAAATAGTTCACCGAAAGGAAAGGTTTTTTATGTTTTTGCTGGACAGGGAACCCGAGTTAACTGCTAGATACTTCATGTATTGACTAATAAGGAGTCATTTTGTGCATATCTTCCGAAATTATGACGGAATAGGCTTAGGGAAGTAAGGAATAATATATTTTAAAGAATAAATAATATACTTATGTATGTGATTATATTCTCGAATGCTAGGCATCCACCTAACCCTCCCACTGGACAGACCCTGCATGTATACAGAGATTTAAAATTCACATTAAGTACACGTGTTACCCAATAAAATATTGGATCCATAAAATAATAAGAGATGATAAAAATAATGAAGAATATTTATTACGGAATCACGTGCAGTCGTGACTATGGCAACCGAAACTCGCTTTATTTTTCCCAAGGCACGTCAAAATTCGATTCTAAGTATTAGTGTGACCTTTGCTAAAGCGAGCCCACGCGTAGGTAAAGTGACCCTTAGATAAAGGAAATGATGGCATTAGAAGGGATAATTGCGCAGTTAAATGAGCGGAGGCCACGTGAACTCCGCCGTTAAACGCGTCTCCAGCAGATGTGCGCGATCGTCTGCTTCCATTTTTGCTTCCCTTTGTCTGAGAAAAATAAAACACAATTACCGAGTGATCTTTTCGAACTCGCTTCTTTGTGCGCTACGTGGAGATGACGGAGGCTTTTGTTACCGCTATTCTTTTGTCTTCCCGCCGCAGGGGTTATCAAAATTCTCCGCTCAAACTCAACTAAATATTCGGCCGGGAAAAATGTCGACTGTCACCTGTTCAGCCTAGTTACCTAATAAATAGGGGAGTTGTCGCATGAATTTCATGACTGTAAGAGTTTTTCTCTCTTATTAGTTTTTAATCTCATTTTTCCATTACCTTCCTCGGGCGATGCTAATGCTGCTGGAGATAAATCAAATGCTTAATTCGAGTAAAATGGACTTTGAAGTGAAATTTCATGACTAACAATGATAATAATAGTAATAATATATCTTTATGCGGGCGAGATTGAGACTAAAAAGTCTCTTCGTACATCTAACCCTACGTCAATCAACATTTTAAAGTGAGAGATAGCATTAGAAGTGTACAAAAAGAAACAAGTCTGTGGATTTAAAAATATAAGTAAGTGCTTAGGAAATAATATCCATTAGCAGGAAAACACCCACACGAAGGAGTGTGTTCACATCCTGCGAACCTAAGTGCAGAAAAGTCTAAAATACTGCGGAAAAGGAAGGCATATGAAAGTAAGAAGTAATACTTACACACTTTAAATTGCTAATTCAAAAATAAATAGGTTCACATAAATATACAGTAATATAATAAACATAAAATGAACATCATGAAGTAAAAACATTGGCTACAAATTACCAAAATGTAAAATGGCAATAAAAACTAAAATAATTACAAAAATACTAAAACCCCACTTACAGCGACCGATGTTTCTGCCTAGAAAAGATGCCGAGTTTACAATGAACGATTTTTTCTCTAATCATCGATAAAAAATAGTAAAATAATATAAAGGTCTAAAAT
Source organism: Pachydiplax longipennis (assembly GCA_036926295.1). Taxonomy (NCBI): domain Eukaryota; kingdom Metazoa; phylum Arthropoda; class Insecta; order Odonata; family Libellulidae; genus Pachydiplax; species Pachydiplax longipennis. Next base: position 1,356,450 of record JAVFKF010000030.1, on the reverse strand, counting down.
ATTCGGATTCAATATAATATTAATTTTAAACATTAGACCCACAAGGTTAAGCCATAACATAATTGAGGTATACTTGCTTAGTAGTTAAGGGTATGAATGAATTTTAACTTCAATATCTCGATCACATATTTTGTTGGAGTGTATAAGATTAATATTTATGAAATGATCCTGAAGTAATATTTAAAAATCTTCCCAATCAATATTAGAGGTTAGCAAAATTAGCATTATTTTGATACATATAGCTTGCTTAAACTATCTAAATAGAAATTCTTAGTTATCTATCATTATAATGTAACTCAGTTTTGGGTAAATATGGCAGCGCATATAAATAATGCTCATCGTGCATTGTCAACAGAGTTTGGGATAAAGTAATTCTTTCTTAAATCATTTTAACAAAATTTAAAATATTTATAAAACTGAGGTGAATATATTTCTCTGGGATTTGAAAATAGGGGTACAAGGTAAAAATAATATTCGCTTAATATTTCACAAATTTTTATTAATATCTTAACAACTCCAATTTTAATCCTAAAATATTACTCTATTAATGTACATTACCGTATCTCGGTGGTTTTTTCTAACTAATTTTAACATCTTCCGTTAGAAAGATCAAAAACCGAGGCGATGCGTCATTATTTCAGGCCAAAACACCGACGGGAAGTCGATATTTTCCCAAGAAATATTACCCTTTTTTAAAATTTCTTCTTTTTTTCCTGCTTGAAACAGGCAATCATGAAAAAGACGCGGCGCTTTTCGCGGTGGATGTAATAACCAAAGAGCAATGAGGGTTGCTATAATCAGTAGTAGTAATCCTTTCCAAATCTGTTCTCCGTGATCGACTCCGTCTGCCTCACGATTCAATTTGTCCTCATATTTCACTCCGCCACGATTTCTCCGATGCCATATCGCTCTGATGGGTTTATACAAGCAAAGTGCATCGACCGCAATGAACCATCAATCATTTCCCTCCCGTATCTACCTCTTTCAATCTATTATGAATTGGCCAAGGTATCTCCTAAAGCGTTGGAGGCACAAACACACCAAAACCCGGTTAAGACGATTTTCAGGGACAGAGTGAAAATCACGCTTTAAATGAGAAAGTATTAAATCAGGATGTTATATTTTTATTTATTTTACATCAGAAATCAAAAGGGAAGGTTTTTGGCTCTTAAATTTTTCATTAAGTCTAGTAAAATGATATAAGTGTTGAAAATGTATCCTTTCAGTGACTAGTTCCATAAACTATTTCCCTGATTTTTCTCGCACTATCAGAACGATCTATGGAACAAAGAGAACACATAATATCGGCTACATCTTTTAAGCACGCACTCTCTCTCATTTTATGAAGTTATTTAGCTTTAGTTTGAATCTTCCTTCTTCTAAAAATTCCCATCCTCTCTCCACAAACATCCAAGTAAGGCTTGCCGATTGTCATAGCAATTTTTTACAAAACGTATTGGCTTTCGTTGTATCTACCTTTTCTAATTCCTGAATACGAAATTTTTCGGTTACCCAAAGCAAATTAATACCGCTTGCAGACTTTTTCATCGCTCGTCTCGACAATTCTTTTGGCGAATTCGACCTTTTTAAGTGCTTGTCCACAAAAATTGCCGTTGCGAGTATCCCATGATAAGCTATTCTTGAGGATTGCTCTAAAGTATTTGAAAGATTTTACCGTTATTAAGTCCCCTTACAGGCTGTAAGTACAATCAATGACAATGGATTTTATTTCGAATAATTTAAGAATTTAATTTATTTAACATTAATCTCCAGTTGCCAATCATCGTAGAGTATCATGATTCTATTTAATCATTCTACAGGGTTTTCCTATTTTCTACCTCCCTGTAAATTACTCTGTTACAATGAAATATTTTCATGCCTTGATGATACCAGTAAATTTGCTAGATAATTAGGACTACCACACTTAAGTTTTAAAGATACCGTATTCCCTCGAAACTCGATGAGATAGGGATTCTCTGCGATACATAGTGCACTCGAGGCTATAAGTTCCCAGCTTAGAAACCTTTGCTATCCCAAATGAGGAAATTTGATGCTCATTGTCTTCTCTGAAGGAGCTAGACACTAGAAACTCAATCGGAGAAGTTGCATACATGTGGTATACCTTCACTGTTGGAGTGCAAAGATTTTCCCGAATTTTTAAATAAATTACGCTTCATGAAATATCGTTTAAAATTGCGTTCATCTAAAAGAGTAGTTGATAAATCATCTTCCTATATAAAGTTACGGCTTTCCTTGCCAAATGCCTTGGGCTAAGAGATTGCTTTTGACGGGAAGTTAGATTTTTAAGGAGAAAATTCGAAAGACTATATGTTTTCTGCCCGAATGAATCGATATGAAAGTTTTCTCTATCGAAGATTCGACAGGAAGGAAGCAAAGCTTATTTCCTGTCAACCGAAATTTTTTAAAATCTAATATATTTAGGGAAATATGGTAGCCAAAAAGAACCATCAAGGCCGAAAGAATTTTACGCTGTACTCGCTCCTGTCTGAGAAAAATTCATGGAATACATTTTTGATAACTATTATTTTTTTCTTAAACTTGCGGAATCATTGTTTAAAAAAGTGATTCAAAATATATTCTAGAAGAAATATTTTTAGACTGGTATTTATATGAAGATACTGATAAATATAGTTGAGTATTACGACAGCATGAATCTTAGGAAGTAAGGGAAAGAAAAGCAAATTTTAACATCAAGTAAATGTTGAAGGCTTTGGGAAATTTAAACATAACCTAAGAAACATGATTGCTTTGACGAGTCTTTTAAACATATTATGAAATATTGTTCTATCAAAATATATTTGGATGTTTTGAAGGTTTTGTCTTTAATGAATCTATTTAGGATTTCCGCATTTAGTTTGTTTTACCTGATTAGGAATGTAAATATTCAGTCTTTTTTATTACTTCTCAATTTTATTTTGAAAGTTTGATTTACACTTGATATTCTTGATATTTATCACCCCTATATACTTTTGCACTGAGTAAGATTTATCACCAACGTTTGAAAAAATAAGCCTGGCGGTATATAACCTTCCAAATGTTGGAAAACCCTACTTCAGAAAATTATATATTGTTCAGTTGACTATATTCGGTTTTTCTCTCCCTTTCAAAACACTCACTTTCTCGTTATATTTTAAATTCTGCTTCTTATTTGTAGAAACAAAGATAACAAACTCCTTCCATCAAGTACACTTTTGAAATTACTGTTGTAGATCTATTTATACCGTTTTCAGAATGTAAACTATTTCCAATACAGGAAAATAATTAATAATGAAATTGAAGGGATTGAATTGTTGATATATAAAAGAAAATTATATAATGATGTATAAAATATTGTTCGTGTTAATTCAAATTAATTATATTAAATATTGTGAAAAGGTTATTTTATTTATTTTAAGTCAATTATTTATCGACTTCAAATTAATCTGTTGATTTAAATTAACTCATTCATTTATTATTTTCAAGTCGATTACTTTATTTACTAAAAATTATAAGTTATACGGATATTTACAGCATCATGAGCTATTCCCTAGATTTTACTTACTTTTTACTCTTAGATTGTAGAAGTTAAGTCACCACAAAATATTAATTAAATAACAGATGACATATACTCATTACTCTTCTTTTAAATTACGACTCTTTTAATGAGAAAGACCGTAAGAGATATAATCGGTGGAACTTATCATCGAGCAGATAAGAATGGCCTCCTTTTTTCATGCGACACGAAGTTAATCACGCGCATTTCTCCGCCAAATCACGAGAGGAAAAATCGGTGGAAAGTAATTGCGAACCCTTTCATCGCAGGCCAATCTCCTCTTGTCCTCCCAAAGGCTTCCCTTGTCATTAAGACAGAGTGCGGGAGGGACAGATGCTGCAAGCGCCGCCGCTTTAAAAAAATTACGAATTCCTTTGAGGGTCCTCTCGGTGGTTCAGGTGTTTTCCTCACACACCAATTTATATATTCGCTCCCGAGGAAAACATTATCGCCCGCACCCCCTTCATTTAAAACCCTTCACTTCCCGCATACGACCCATTCCTCATACCGCAGCATCTCTTCGTTACACGCTCAGATTTTCACTCATTATCCGCGATTAAATCCCCAAACCTCATTTGATCTCATTAGTCTCGCATTACTTCATTTTGATTGCAGCTATTACTTACTATAGACAAGTGAATATTACTGTGATTTCCCTCGAGATAAATGAGGTGCTTTATTTTTCTCAGGGAATCCCAAGCAAAACTTCACTGCTTTTCATGAGCGACTCCTGAACATCAGTGCAGTTTATTAAACGACACGGTCTTATTCCGTGGTAATCATTAATGCAAAACACTCAGTGGGAATAAATAATCAACGACGAATTACGTAACAGCAACGAGTCGCTACGTAGAATTTTATACTATACTAGCTTATTTGAATTATTTATTAATTATATGCCTTTTTAATTATGGGTTTTCGATAATGGAAAAATAAGTTAAGGATAAATAATAAATTTCATCTTCAAACTGTAGAAAATATTATATTTATTCGAGTGAGAATTAACTATGAAAATGAAGAAAGAGTAAGGAGAAATAATTACATAGAGCGCAGCCCGCGTAAATTTAACTTGGTCGCAAATGGTCTTTGGTAGTGATGATTTCCAAACTCCTTTTATATTAAACGGGAAGAATGGATTCGGAGAAAGAGTTTTGTGTTAGTGTTTGTGGAAGAGCATTGATCAGAGAGAAGTGAGTGGTTAAACACCAGGAAATACCAGGCATTAATGACTGCATATAGGAAATTTAGTTAGACTGTGCACCAAAATCAGGAATGAGAGTGGTAATAGCTTGGTAATGTGGACTGAAAGGTTTTGTGACCATTATGAATGGATTATGCTCGTTTGGACAAATGAGAAGCATTGATAGCAGAATGACAAACATGGTTTAATGGTGAATAGGATAAAGGGAGGAGATTGACGAAGTAAAGTGTGCAAATGAGTGTAAGAGAAGGGTTGTGCAAATATTTAAGAATAAATGAGAATGTAAGCTGCGTGGGTGCGTTTGAAGCCAAAGATTTGCTTAGGAATAGAAGTAGGTCACTTTGATGTTAGATACCCGTCATCCTGAAGGCGAATTAATTAAATATTATTTTCGTTTTAGCCATATGTGGATTTCGATTACTCAACCTCTTATTTACATTTTTCCCTTCTCTTTCATCAGTATTCTTTCATTCTCTGGATCATTCCTGCTCGCTCTTCTTCTGAGATTACTCTCTTGGTACTTTTTGCTTTCTCTTCGGATGGATATTTCACTTCAACAATCTTCTTTCTTTGAATATTACTCTGTTTCCTATATTTTCTTCCTTATTCCAAATTTATGTTGATCCTCATGCACTTCTTTCACCCACAGGACTTGTGTCTTTTATGTTCTTGGAAGTTGTTGTCAGCTATCCTCTCCGGTTCCATTCTTGCATTGATATTAATGTAACAAAATTGTTTTGATTATCTGGTTTAAAAAAATTTAAACCAAAATTTAGTAGCACGATTTCGATATGATGAGTCTTACTAGTAGAGTAAGATTGTGTTCAGAGTGATTCTAAGTTTTATGGGAGAATTGGAGCCAACTTGTTGAAACTTTGCATTCTATCTAAATATTTATCAAATGAGTAGTCTACCCTCATATCGTAATAGTCTACCCCAATAGTCTATCCTCAAAAATCATGAATACCCCTTCTCAGCTGCATGAAGGATATTTGATTGAAAATTGGAGGAATGCTAAGAAAATCAAATCCTAAGCATTCCTTCCAGTTTTCTCGTAAAAGATTATTCTGATTTATATTTCCTGTAGATGTCATCTTTTGGTCGATCCCGCCTTTACATAAATTATACATGTAACAATAGCTAAATCAACATAAATAATACACTCCTCTAAACTGTCTACAAAGGATCACGACCAAGTATCATATGAGATTACTTCAGTTTTTACACAAGTACGATAACTTATTTTTTCGGTACGAACAAAAATCCTCTCCTCCATGTAATTACAACTTTTGGATTTTAATTCAAAGTCTTTATTCGTCACTTTCATTTTTTAATCGAGTATTTTCGCAGTCGATTTCCTTCCGTTTGGAAACACGTGTGGACTGAGGTGTGTGACGTCAGAGGTAAGAGATGAGGCAATCAATGGTCACGCTGGAATAATCGAAAGGCTAATGACCAAAACGTGCTCCGCCCACACTCATACCCCTTCATACACCCACTGCATCTCTTTGTTTTTTGCCCAAAGAAAAATATGCGCTCTGTCAACTCATTTTCGGGTAAACAAGGGAAAATAGGGTGACTGAGACCAGAAATTAGAAAACTCGCATGTTTTCGCGGAATTTGGAAATTGTCTATCACCGAAATGATACAAACATTGATGGACGAAGAGTCGGGGTGTAAGCGTATCCGCTGTCATTTTGTCAATGATATGGAAGGAATTACCTGGCGAATTATAGATGATAGGAACAAAAAATTTCATTTTTGAATTATTTAAAACCAAGAGTTATTAAGGAACAATATTCCTTATTTTTTAAATAAACTCCTCGTCGAGTTATTTTTAAATGATTGTGGATTTCTCATAAAAATGGAAGATCCTAAGATGTGGATCGTTCAGTTTAAGATACAATTTTTCTTAAGTCTCCTTTCCATATTTGATTGATTTTCAAGGTTGCCAAGACACAATGGATTAATTGATTTACCATGAGATACAATGGAAAACTAGCTTCGGAGATACAAACTTCCGTCTGGAAGGTAATATTTTCATAAGTCGAGGTACCGCTGTACTTTCGAACGAACGTATTATAATCATATAAAATAAGGTGAGGGCTAATTCATGAAAACAGTTTAAAAGAGTTCATCTCTCGATGAAGGCGAGAAGTCTCGCTGAATAAAGTCGTCATCCCACAACGTAGCCGACACATTTACCGCGGGCCTTTGATTTACGGTCCGATGCACAAATTGGGTCCTCCGAAGGTGAGGGGGAGGGGCAGAAGGGGTGTGAATCCCCCCTCTGAATGCCTGTGACCGGAATGGATGCGGGCGAGAAAAGTGAAATCTGTTTGAGAAATGAGGGGAGGCGTGCTAATTGAGGGGGCTTTCGAATAAAAGAGTGGGACAATGGTGGCTGTCATCATGAAATAAAAGAACCGTAAAGTGCGACTGGGGTGTAAAATGCGTCTCTTTATTCGGAGGATAAACAGATTCTCTCCAGACCGAAATATGGGGTGGTTAATGCCCAAAGAAGCTCAGATTCGGAGATATATTAGAGAACATGTCTCATTCTATGTACACGCCTACTATGAAGACAAAGGTGCACTTATTTTAAGATATCATATGACATTGTGATATATCATGTAAATATGGTTTCAAATTTCATACCTATATGGAGGTAGCAAATATTTTTAGGATACAAAAATCCAATATTTACCAGCTTTTGAATAAGAAACTAGAATCTGAGGATAAAGCTACAGTCATTGTAATCAAAAACATTCATGAATCTATGCGCAGTTTTAGCCATTTCCAAAGACTTTCTCTTCGTCGGTTTTCAACGTATCGCAGTAAATTTACCATTGGTGTTTATTAACATGCATATACTAAAATGTTTCTCAACATGTGTAAGTTAGAATCATTCCAACTACGTTACAATGGTAATTTTTATAAGTTAGGTAAGATTAATCTCTGGTTTGAAGAGTCTCTTTTACGCACAGATACTAGTTTTGTTAACGAATGTATCAAAATTCAATTTCTCAAAGAAAAGTAAACTACTCTTCTCATCACTAATTGAGCATTAGAAGTGTCATGCTGCTAATAGTTATTAACAATGTACAGTTGAATCAGCTGTAATTCCTCATTCGGTCCAGTTCCAGAATGAAACTAGCTTAAGAGAGCTTGGCGAATTTTTTCTTTAAGGAGAGATATTATAACCGTTTCTCTACTTTGCGACGCTCGTTTCCCCACCGCGATTTTTCAAAGTATTTTAATACCACTTATATATTTGACAATATTTCGGATTTTTCGTGCAGCTACACTTTCTTAGGCGTCTTACGAAAAAATCCAGGATGAGATAAATAGGTGGTTTAAATGTAAATTAAATATTTTGCTTTTTTCAAACTGAAGGAACCTTGAACTTTTAATTAGCTTTTAGGAAGGTAATTCTTAATTTAAGTAAGTATTCCATGAAATCAGGAGAAAGACGTATTGAGTGATGAATTACCTTTCTAAAGAAACTTCGAAATGATAAATCTTTGTCAATTTAATTGTCACTCTCTGATAGTTGTTACGACACTTTCACATTCCCTCATATTTAATTTCTTATTTCTTAAAAATTATCTACATTATTCATCAGTGCATTTTTAATGGTTGAAATGCACTTAGAATTCCCCATGAAGTAAAATGCGACTGTATGCTCCAATAGAATGATAATAAGTAACACAAGCGGCAAAACGGTGGCGGCAAGGTGTACCTGGCGAAGAAATTGGTGAAGGCGAATTGTCCTAGAACCGAATGCGATTGAGGGGGATTTCAACTTTTGGCTCCAAAGTAATTTGAGAGATGAAGTATACATCGAAGTAAGTCTTGGAGAGCAAATGAGATTTGTGCGCAATTTGTAGTAATTGAATGAAAACATACGCGGTACGGTATGAGCCGATTGATTTTCTTGTTATGACGGAATATCCTGGAGAATGTACTATATTAGTTACGATCACCTTTTGGCTATAATTCAGAGAAAATTTCTGAAGCCACTGATTTGCTTAGAGAGGTTGACATCATTTTGAATTCTTAAGAAAATTGAACATAAGAGAATTCATTAGCATGCAAGTAATATAAGGAGATGTGCGTACTGTTAACTAAATATACCTATGATAAGTTGTGATGCGCCATAAATTTTGGCAGAAGTCATTCAATTTTATTCCATCACATCAGCTTTTGAGAAATATTTTTTAGTAAACATGATTTATTAAAATAAGATTTTATTTCTGTGAGAAGGTGATATTTTATGTTGCTCACAGTTTATTTATTGCTTTATCGTAGTTTTATATTCCTTCTTTCAAGTTCGAATGTAAGGTAGAGATATTTCGTAGAAAGTGAAAATTTCCCCATACATTATCCGAGTGAATAGCAGCTATGATCGGAAGCGCGAATTGGTGTGGTGTATGATGAGTCTCACGAGAGGCAGTACAACCAATAAACACGTCGCCATCGAACTAAGTAATGGTATCTCCACCGCTTATTGTAGCGATGGAACATGACAGTGATATCCTGTTTGGGATTGCCACCGCACGTGGGATGTCATGCAGGGATGCCAATTTAGTTTTGATAACGTCGCTAGATGTATCCGAAAAGTAGCTAAAATGTCGCGATACTGTTAGGAATACTGCTAATAAGTAATTTAAATTATAATGGCTCGAATTTGCTTTCACAAACATCATATCAGTTCAAATATCAAATGAATTAAACTGATGATACGATCCTTAAGATTTATGTAAAATAAAGGTAATGGTCATTCTTATATGAATCAAATTTACATGTAGTAGCTTACAGAACATGCTGAATAGGTTGTGAAATGTCGCTTAAGTAGGAATATTACGTACCTAACGTAGCGTTTCATGTTATATGTTGTGTGTTAATGACCATGTTATCAGTAAGTTAACTGTAAATGAAGGGGAAATGATTATCTCTTTAATATCTTTAAAGGCATTGTATTAAATAAGATTCATAATTCTCTCCATTACTGCCTTTTGTTAGCAATTGATTGCTCTATTTAGTATTTTAATAATAAAAGGTACTTGCTTGTAAAATTTAAATTAAATTCAGAGGTTAATGAAATGCTTCTCTTTGCTTTTACTTTTATTTCTGGAGATATGGTAATTATTGTAAAATGTATTAGTTATTTTGTATATAATTCTTAATTAACATTTTTATTTACCTTCACATTTCCCTGCAGTGTGCTCCGCATATAGAGAGATTGAAGGGACTGAAATTTTGCTTGTTATGCCCGATGGTCATACCATCCACAATAAGAAAGAAAAATGTTCCAATAGCTGTACATACTGTATTAATGCTGTAAAACAAAACCATGTGTAGTAAAAGAGTGTAAGAATAAGCTCCCTTTCGCACAGCAATGGGATTTGAGTACAAAAGTGCTATCGGTTCACCACAAACAGTGCTTGAGCATAGAGAGGGTATTGTTATTGCATTATCGGATCAGTTGCTACCCTTTCTCTAGAGGAGACATAAATGTAACAACAATCGTTGGTGCGCCTGTTTGGTGAACACGTAAGCGCACACTATTCAGTTAGTTACATCACATGTAATGGTGCTGTCAGTTTCAAAGCGATAGTACAGAACAAAGAATCCGATGCTTTTGCTCCTAAAAGCCGTGTGTAGTATAATTAATAGCCATAAAATTGCTCCTCATAAGCGAGGGCTTGTTATATACGTGTTCATTATTAGCGGTGTAATATTCCCCTACTTTATTTGTATATTTAATCGGGACTGTCTCACATGATACGAGATCTCGTTATATGCAAACTCGCGAACAGTGGAGTGTACTGTGTCATTAATATCAATAAATGCTATTAAATAGGTGTAAGTAGAGCAGTATTGGGTTAATAAAAGTATACTGTGGGGCAATGTCTGTAAATAGATAATTTAGACGGAAAATTTTAAGAGGAATGAAGCAAAATACTTAAGTTGGTGTTTAATCATTTCCTGTTCATGACGAGATAAGAGACGGATCTCTAACTTCTTTCAAGCTAGTTGTATTACATAATAATTGAAATGATATGAAATATATTTATTCAAGATGTTAGGACGGCGCAATTAACAGAGCAATTTTCTCCATTTCTCCATATCAGTATCGCTTACCACTTCAGCTTTCGATGGAGCTGTTTATTTACCTCCGCTCTCAAACATGAAATAGGAGGAAAGTATTGTTATTGCCCTTACACTTCCCTAACTCCCTTTCCTCGTAACTCGCCTCCGTCTCCGGGGTCAGATTCCTTCCCATTGGCAGTGCCCTCACGTCTCGAGCTGAGAGAGGTTCAGTCAGAAATCAGAAGGCACTCCATTCCACGATCATAACACCAAGAACTGACTTCAGTCCGACTTGTTTCCTCTCCTTGAAGCAAACTTCCTCAATAACTCCTCTGCGTTGATCCGATGCGACGGTCTCACACTTTACGACTTGCATAATCCAGTTACAAGGAGACCAGAGAATAAAAGCAGACCGGAAGGAAATTTTACGAGCTTTCGGAGGTTTTTGTGAAGCTTTTTTACGCTTCAGATAAGCGGTTGGGATACGTTGGCGAGTCATATAGTCACGAAGAGAAAATTGGGAGGTGGAATCGAACTTAGCAGGTATTGGACTTCAAAGGAACGCATACACTATCCCGAGGATTTTCGTTCTCGGAATTCGAAGAGCTGGTCTTTGAATTGAGGAGAATACCGTTGGTTAGTAATGGTAGGTAGTCTTTCAGTAAGATCTCCAACAGAAAAGGTTCCCAAATTACGAGGATTTTCATGAGTTCTTGTGCATCAGCCGGTAGATTTTGTTCAATAATTTTATAGCTCAGGATTTCTCTCTCTAACATGAAATACTAACTGTATGTAGGGATTAATTTAAGATATCAGAGGTCATAAGCGATTACGATAAGAAAAATCATGAAATTTGATTAAATAAATTTCATCGGATTATAAACGTAAATAAATATATAAATATAAATTAACCTATATAAATTAAAGAGATTAAAGGAAGGAGTTTCGTATGGCTGACTTGAAATAAAGAACTTCCGGTTTACCAAATGACAGCGTGCTCGATTTGTGTGAAAGCAGTCCTGTGTTTGACTCCCGTTTGGGCCTCATGTGTGGAATAAGTTAAGTTGTTGAACTTGAAAAGTTACTACCACGTGGAATAATATTTCATTGCAAATTCGAGCCCACGTTGCCCCTCTCAGTCCTTCCATCACTCCTCTCCATCCACTTCACTTGTTACATTCGATGAAAATTGCTTATGAAAGTGCCCTCACCATAAACTTCCCTCAAACTGTTGTTAGGCAACTGACGCGACACTAAGTATTATTTGCGCCGAGTTCCGGGGGCCCCAAAGAAATCAGCCACTCGAGAGCGAAAGGGGAAAGAAAAATCCCAATTATCAAATCCCCGCTTTAAATCATGCGGATCCGGCAGGAAAACTCCTTTTTTCTGGTCATCCAATTTGGTTGGGAGAGGTTCTCCCGACCGCAAAGCCCGCCTTCCGAAGGGCCTTCGAATCGACGGAGGAAAAAGTAATGCCCAAGCAGAGGAAGGTTTTAGTTAGATGCCTTGGGACTTCGGGAAGAGAGATGAGTGAAGCTACCGTGAGGATTAGAGGTTTTCCCTTATTCCCCGACGTTCATTTCTTTCTCGCCGACTTCTTCGCCGCCGGAAGCCTAGAGGTCCCCGCTGTCGTAAAGAGAGGAATTAACCATCCACGCCTCCGTAGAATTTCCCAAAAATCTTTGCCTCAAAAAGGCGCTTTCCTTTTTCTGGGGGAACTGACCCTTCCCTTGTGTTTGCTGAGTGAGAGAGAGAATGCACCCTTATGATCATTTCGCACGTAATCGGCATGTTTGTCGAGTACTTCTAAAATATATGCTTCTATGTGAATTCTCGAATCTGCTTCTATTGATAACAATTCTGCTTTGTGAGTCACACGTACTTCCTTGAGCTTGAGTTTATCGTGAGGTAGGCAGTGATATCAGGAATTTATCCATTAATCCATTGATCTGGAGTCTTTGAAGCAATAACGATAGTAATAATCATAAATTTATCAAAGGACATGAAAATACGCTTATAGGACAAGTCATTATTATTAGTTGCATTGGCCTTAACATTATATTTGGCATATTATTACTTAAAAATCCTTGGAACGAAGAGAGTTAAAAAAATTAAATGTTCATAATATTTAATTATATAATAAAGTTTTAACTGTACTTAATTCAAATGTTAATATAATTATTCATTGTATAAAGTATAACATAGAGTATGCTCGAAATTAATCTGATTCTAGTCGAAGGATTAAAAATATCAAATTTCTATATCTGCTTCCACCCTGCCTATCTAAGCCTATCTTGACGTCCTGCAATTTTTTCAAGATAGGAGACTTATCTTCACTATAGTTTTCTCAATATCTCTACGTGTTATTTATAATCAACTATTCATGCTGCAAGTGAGATTTTTCTTTTGACAATCATGACTTCTCAATAAGCCGGTCTTTCATTGTGAGAAGAAAAAAAGTCTCGTAATTCACAAATATATACAAACAGTTATTCCTCTCTTCCTTCAGATTTGATTTTCACTCGACAGTCTCTTATTAAACTCATTTCTTTAGGCTATAATTAGTTGAGTTTAATCTTTCGAATGGATAACTAGTATAGCTAATTCTGAATGATAATCTTCTGTAGTCGTTTGTTGTAGACTACTTGGATTGAAATTGTATTTATAGAGCCCCAAGAAATCAACTGAAGAAGATGATTTCATGATCCTTATCAACCCTTCCAGTTCGTTAGCGCGTGCATATCTGTTTAAATGTATCTCAGCTCGAAATTCAAAGACGTAATGCTCAGCTCTCAATGGACACTAAATCGCTAATTACAATGGTCATTAACAAACCAAGCTTCAATAAGTCAGATTTCCTTCCGCTAAGCGTACCCAACGGCAAGTGGAAAAAAACAGAAGACGGATGAAATCCGCTGTCAGATCCACGGCACGCATTAGAGTTCCCTCTAGTTGCAAAAATACACATCAGAATTCCTCTCAAGCGCGCTGATTCCCTTCCCTAAATCTTTCCCTCGGCCGCCTACCATATTCTCATTTGGTTCAACCAATCGGATAATAGCTCTGCCTCCAAATATCGCTTTCTTCGGCTGAAGAGGGCAGAGTTCACGGGTGAGTGAGTGATCGAGCTTCCTTTATTCTTTTGCCTCTACCTTCCTCCGAACTCTCTCTTATACTTCTTTAATAGCATTGATTTTACACTCCCTTTACTTCCCTCCAGTTTCTTTGTCTCATTTCGAATCTTCAAGATTAAGCCATAACAAGTTCATGAGTTTGGGTAATGAAGTTCTTAATTCCATCATTTACGTTTAAACTCACCTTTGGTCGCAATATGATCTCTGAGATACATGACTTAATAACCAAAAACCTGGGCTGGGAATCTCTTGAGGATAGAAGAATTGAGTCTAGGCATAATATATTCGATAAATTTTTGCTCAGTGATTTACATGATTAAATACACGAGATAATGATTCCCGTACTCAGTGAACACAATTTTCGAAGCCAGACGTCAAAGAGATTTCGCGAGATTCTAGCGAGAACGGATAGCTATATCTAGTCTCTCTTTCGAAATAGTATTAGTATCCAAATCAGATAGAAAATTAGGGAGCTCGGTGTTCACACCCACTGCCATACGCCATGAGGCGGCTCACGGGTATTAATGTAAATATAAATTCAAAGTTTTTTGTTGTGCAATTTTGTTATAATTCGTCTGCTATGGTCCAATGTTTTCTCTATCCAGAGGACATATAATTTAGTCACAGTTTTGGCGTCGTACGCTCTGTAGGAGTCTTTCGCCATTGCTACCTCCGATACGAGAATTTGAAGATCGATCTTTTTTCGGAAGTATATGTTTATCAGTTCAATTAAGACGAGGAAGACCTTTTTATCAAAATTTCAACTTTTTTATATAAATGAAACAATTAATTAAATATTCAGCTCTTTTAAAAGTGCACTTTTACTTGATTATTTCATTTTATTGCACATGCAATGCTTCGAAAAAGCTGTCTTCCACGTTAAACATATTATTACGTTTCAATCACTTGGAATCTTCGATGAAGCTAATCGACTTTTAGAATATTTTTAGCTTTATCAAAATATTAGCTCAAGATTTCCTGATTCCGATAAAGGATCAATGCATTTGAAGTACTAATAGCGTTAGGATACGATACTCTCTTCGGGTGTCAAACTCAGACAATGGATGTAGTTGATTTCTCGGAAATAAAAGTAAAAAAGGGGTGTACAAAAAGAAAGAATCACTCTCAGAATTAAAATAAGGGTGATCCATAGTCTTTAGCTTACTTAAAAGGTACTCATCAGTAACGCATGAGTGCTGGTGTTATGCAGCGAGAGAGGTTCTTTGAAGTATTTATTTTTCTGTAAGTTACAGATTCCACCTCTGAATTTTCATGAATTATCCAAATTGAACGTGAAAAATTGGCTCAAAAACCTGAGATGGATTTAGAATCACTTGGCTGAGCAGATTTTCATGGCTAAATAAATGACAGAGGGAACTGATCTGACAGGGTTATACTAATGTGAGCTTCTAACTTACCTCAGCCCTTATGTGCTGTACAATGATTGTTGTTGTTATCATTATTAATAATAATAGTAACTATTATATAATCTGCTAGTGAAAGCCAGGTGGCAACTTAATCATACAATCTACAAACAAACAGAGTCTATACGGATAATCCTCATGTACATCACAGTGCACAGCGTGCAAAATACAGCATATTGCTCGCAAAAATAGCGAGAGAGCCAGAAAGGACCACTCAATACTAAATGAAAAATAAAATCGATTCCCAAACTTGATAATCGAGTACCCAAACTCGATACATTTTTCCCAGCTTTCGATTAACTCGCAATATTTGATCGCAAGCGGAAAACAATTGCCAATCGCACTCTCCAAAAGTTGTTCCATCCTGAGTTGGAAGAGTCTCCTCTTCGGCTGTAGAAAAAGAAATAATCGTCCGAAAGGAGTTCCGATTTGATGACCCATAATAGTGCCCAATGAGGCGCGATTTATAGCCGATTAGTTGGCTTATGATGCGATAGTGACGTCATAAATGCCTCTCGACAAACTCCTTATTGACACTTGTCGCTCGCCAATTTTCCTCTTTCGAGAATAACCATTTAACAAATGCAAAGGTAATTTCTTCGGTCTCTCCTAATCACAATGTAATTGACATAAATTATCCACCTCGTTGCCTATCGAACTGATTTCCCAATTTATTCCAGTCCATTATTTTTAACCCACAGAAGAAGGTGCCCCAATCTTATACATATGTATGGTCCATGAAATACGTAAAAACTCTATTGAATATTCTCTTCACTTTTTCGATGGTAATTTCTTTTTAAGGAATGATCATAACAGTGAATACTTTCATGCCCCATTTTTTAATGCTGTATATTTGCACACCAGTAGATTAGTTAATTGTGCATATAATGTATTCATTTTATTTTAAATGTTTCCATCTGAATTATTTATGTAGCGATTGTTTCCTTACAAAATATTCATAGAATTTCATCCAACTAAGCCGGGAGGTAACGTTGCTTCTCATGAAAATAGCACTCTGAATAAATTATTGGAATGAATCAGGTAACAAGGTGGGAGCGATAAAAAACTAAAACATTCACATTATAGACTGCTTATACGGGAATGTATATATTTTAAAAGCGTCGATAATGCGTTTCCCAAAAATGGAATCACTGCAATTTTGTAGTAGCTTCATAAGCATTAGATATTGTGAAATATTTTTAGGGACGTCTTTTAAGATCGTGGGTTGTGCGGACTCCCACTATCGGGAGGATACTTTAAGAATTATTAAGAATACCTGTCCGGAAATTAAGAGGCCTGATGATCTGGGTTTGAGTCCCTGTTAAACCATTTATTTTAACTTCTGTTATTATTATTTCGGTATTAAGGCGCACGGCTCCTCATGGAAAATTACACATTTCCCTCATCCACGGGTGAATTATTTCAATATAAATAGCATTGCGTTCATTTAATGAATTGCAGTGATTATAAATAAAGATTTATTTGAGTTTTTTTAACTGATGTTTCATTCATAAAATCTCTTAATCTTTACTACTACGTAGAGACATTTTTCTATTTTAAACCTAGTTCAGTGACATTTAAGCTACTTTTCAGGGTGCATCTAACGGTACTTAAAATATTAATCTAGCATCGCTGGAGTCATTTAGAGTTAAATATGAAAAGAAGAAGCGGTCGCAGTAACTAATGTCATAAAACGTACTTTGATTGATCTGATGAAATCGTCATTTTCCTTTCCGTCGGAACTCGCATCCACTGTTATATATACACGTCCGTGCGTACACACATATAAGAGGAAATAATTGGAATTATTATGGCATTTGGATGGATATTGGATGCGGTATCATATGACTATGAAACGAAAATTTCTATCCTTATTGTAGAAAACCTGAAGATTCCGTGACATTTTTCAAACTGGGCAATGCCTGATTGAATAATGTCGCACATCCGCTGAACCATTCTGTCTGTATCAGTAGAGCGTTGTTTGGACATTATCGGAGTTGAGAATGGAGTTTAAAAGGAGATAAGGAGCAGAGACTTAATAGGGTCGTCCTCTGGAGAAGTCTTAGGAGATTAGTGAGTGCGTCGCCCGACTTCACCGTCCCCCGCATCCAATGAAGAGTGAACTGAGAGAGGGGGAGGGTATCGGAGGGCGCAGGGGTTGGAAATGGAGGAAATTGGACGCAGTAAAGAGTGAAGAAGTAGGAAAACATCAAGAGACAGGGGAAGGAAATGGCCGGAAAAAAAGATAGGCAGAAAAACGACTTTAGTCTGAGAAATCGAGAGGTGACTCTTGTAGACTGCTTGGCAGGGAAAAACAGTTGGGCGCTTGTTTCCAAGCTTTTAATCTCACCTTGAACTGCTTTAGCCGTGTTGGAAGTCGTATAACATTTTATGTTTCTCTTATTTCTTTCTTTACTGAGGCTGGTATCCTCGTGTGAGTATTTACTGTGCTTTCTAGAAAGCTAGATTGGTAGTTTTTTTTATTGTTAACATTCGCTTATTATCGATAAATACACAATTTTTATATTCTTCTCTAGGTTATTGATTGATTCTGCGTTCTACTACTTATAACTTGAGAGCATTGAATTCGATATCTGATTATATTAATTTACGTTTGAAAATAATATTTTATTACTTTTTATATAGTTTCAATTACGTTAAAATATCTAATTTCTCGATTAAAATCGATTGAATAATTGTGATTAAATAAAAAATGTAATTTATATGTCCCAGTTTAATGGTAGTTAAATATTGATTAGGTTTTAGCCTAAAAACATATTAACCGTAGTTTAAATCGATTTCAAAATATCCATCCCGAAAATGATATCTGCTTTAGGTTCATGTCATGAATTCTCGAATACCTGAAGTAATTAATGAAAGAATAATGTGTAATTTCCCGTACAGGAAGCTTGTTTTCCCCCTCAGCGTATTCGTTAAACCACTTCTTTCAGAGGCATTCAAGCGTGAGGACATCATTTTCCTTCCATTCACTTATCAGTCCCTCAAAAGAAGGGTGGATTTTTTTCCCGATTTTCTGAATGTATTCTAATATTAATCAAAATTTCATCAAGGCATACAATTTATAGAATTCGATGAAAACTTAAGTGCATTCTTGTTAGACGAGATATTTTACCTATTATAAGTCACAGTTTGTGTTCCATCTTGTTACTTAATGTTTCCCATTTAAAAAACTGATAGACCAGAAGTACAAACGTGAATTTATCACAATATGACAAGGAGGATTTCTCCAAACGTGCAACATCATCTCCATGTTACTGAAAATTGGATGTCACATCATGGTGGTAACATATTTGTTAAAGTTATTTGCAAGATGTAGACTGCTGGATAGAGATAAGAGTGTACTTAATTAACAATTGATCTGAATTAAGCTCTACACATGAATGTTTTCTTTTCTCATTTTGCAAAATAAAAAAAAGATTCCCATAGATTCCCACCTCTTTCTCTCTGAGTATGACTTAAGCATTTGGTCACCCATGTTGAATTCATGACTACGCTTTGAGTAACTATTGAAAATAACTTAATAACTGCAAAGAAGTAAGTGAAAATGTTAGTATATTAATGTCATTAATATGACGTCTACTCATTTTTAGTATTCATTATGATTTGCGAATTTTTATCCTTCCCAATGAATATTCGTAAGGGTACATTGAATACGTTATAATGATGAAATACTTTACCTTTAGAACCATTGATGTGTGGAAGGTGGTAAACGATTGACTTATTTCTTTCCTTCATTTCCACTGCGTATCGTTTGTAGAAATAGATAATTTACAGAACAGATTTTAATGTCTATATCTCTTATTCTGCAGTGATTGTTGGATATGCCGACTAGGGCGGAGATTTCATGATTTCTAATTATGCTAATTAAATCAGTGAAGTGCAAAGAAAGAGAATACTGTCATATTCGATAGAGTTAGGTATTTAAGGAAATTACCATCTCCTAATACTGGGATTCACTTCAAAGAGAATATTTATTTCACCCAAGGGGTGAGTGATAAGATTTCGGGAGGGGATATTGGGAGACTTGATTAACTAAATGTTATGTCATAGAGCGCGTGGTTAGTCGAAATCAAATTGCTTTTGTCATTTCACAGAAACACCTGGAGCTTGTTTCAGAGATTTCAAGGGATCAATTTCTTAGTTATTGTACTCACAACACACACAATTTACATTTATCAGTACGCTGAAACGGAACAGCAAGCTTTTCCTTGAGGTCGAAAGTCAAAATGTGAGGTCAGTTTATTCTTCACGAGCCATTGCCGTTTGTAAATAAAATACGCGGAAGGTGAAGGGATATTATCCGTATGAGAAGAAGTAATAAGATCCAATTAGAGCGAATGCTTGGGGGAGTAGGTAAATGCAGGGGGCTTAACAAAGGGGAGTGTTGTTTAGTCGTACGCACTTACTTAGTAACCCCTCTCTCTAGGATCTCACAAGAGGATTTAACCTGCTCCCCTGCCACTGACTTATTACTCACCCTAATTCCTCTCCAGCTTTTATTTCCTTTCCTACTTCCGCCCAACTATCATCCACCGTTGCCAGATTTACGCTTCCTGAGACGCACGTGTTTTAGTCTTAATGTCAGTGGTATATCTCGAGATGTTTTTAGATCTTATAGCGAAAATTAAATACTTCTTTTTCTTGGCGGGTGAGGTGAAGGTGAGGTATAACTTTGGGCTGAGTATATACATGTACTCAGTCCAAATTTGGAACTACGAGAAACAGTGATAGTTGTTTAATAGAAACTTTTCTTAGGAATCAGAATATGCCTTGGATGGCTTTTCCTTTGCGGTAGAAGAATTCTTTTTCGTACTCAGAATAATTATTTTTCGTACGGAAATGAATTTAAGTATGGGATTATCTTGAGCAGTGTTTCTCAATCGATGTACCTACCACTCACGGGGCTTACTGCATCGTGGAACTAGGACAGATTAATGTCGTTTCAGTTAATTCGCTTAGCACTTTATTTTGCTTATGAATTCTAGATGTTCAGGCGTTACTTTTTGGAAAGCCATTAGAGTAATGAAGAAGTAAACTTTTCATTTTCCTCACTATATATTATTTAAAAAAAAATAGAGTGGAAAATTACAACTTTACTTCTTCATTACCCTTATTTTACTTATATTTTGATTGAATGAAAACCGATCTACAAATTACCTAGAGTATTTATATCATTTATCTGCAAGCTAATAATTTTCGAAGTGAAATCAAAAAGTCTTTCTAAAGCTCCAAAATTTTTCGCGATGTTTAAATCTTACAAATACTCGAACTAAGATTTTATGAACTTTAATATTGACCGATTCAATAAAATTCATAAACTTTTTCTGATAAAAGGTGCAATCGCTAAATTGGCGATTGAGATCTTGTGATCACAATTAATAATGAAAATTTTATGTAGTTTTGCTTCATGCAGTACAACGACGATGCACAGATCATGTGAATAATGTGCATATTGCACTCCTATTTTGGTCCTATGTCACTTATTTATGCTAACAGTTACATCGATTAGCCAAAAGATTCAATTTTAAAGGGCAGTTGCACTATCTTTTCGCGCTATAACTGGCGTGATGCTTATACACGTGAGAGTGTGGGCGATTCTTTTCAATAGGTTGTTCACCGTTGACAAATGAATCAAGAAATAGAATGAGCGAGAGAGACAAAAGCAATCGTCACAGATGAAAAATCTGCTCCCAAATTCCATTTCGATTCGTAGAAAAATGAATGTAAATGGGGAATGATGAGAAATGCGCAGCGTCGGAGGAGAAACATCCAGTGATGAGAGAATGGCTTGTTTTCGATTCGTCCCGATAAGTCCTCCTTTTTAGTCAAAGCCGTGTAGAATGGGCAGTATGAAATGACTTTTAAGAAACTTGATGAAGCTTTCAGTATTTCATAGAGATTTTAACGCGTGTCGCCATTTTCAAGTTTTATTTGGCCTCACCTACATATGCAATCAGAAAGCTGCCTTTTTAGCGAGTGGCAGGAGGTGCATGTACCATCACTCTACTTTCCTAGTCCATTACGTTAACGTACGGTTCGCAAACAAATGAATCCGTGTTCGACTGATTCTAGCGTTTATTTCTCTGATCTTTCTCGCAGTGTCAGACCGGCCTACGTAACAAATGTGGCGCCTAATGTCCGCTACTCTCTCTGCGTTTATTATGTAAATCTAGTGTTAGTTTGAATTTACTATCTTCTTGAGAATCCCATGCTTCCTGAAGTATATAAGTAACGCTCTTGATCAACTCTTTACAAAACGTATTGCCCTCCGTTGTACTTTCTCTAATTAGGCATTCAGGCATTTTTCTCTCGCAGAATTACGTTAGAATTAAAGTTTGTGGAAAAAATTTCACTACACAGGCTTCCGACCAATAAGGATAAACTTTTGGATTAATCTTTGGAAATTTGGGAGCTTTTAGAACTTCGAACCAGACACACTAACTACTCGGCGATTTGGATGATGACGAATGTACTAGGTTATAATTTAACGAAAAAGTTGGTTACGTAAACAACTGTATTCCAGATAATAACAAATAATATGACAGATACATTTAAATTAATCCTTGACATTAACGAAGCGATATTTTGACATGCCTCAAATGCATGCGATAATAACAGTACATTTTCTATAAATTAAATTAATTCCCGTCATTTTCGACGGAGGAATTCACTAATAAATAATATAATTGACATTATTGCTTCAATAAATGAGAAGAAAACAGTAATTGTCGCCAAAAGATAGCGTATAACAATCCAAATAACGATTTTAATGTTTCGAATACCCTTAATGCCCTCAGCGCCTGTGTAAAATAATAAGAGCCCCTGAAAATAACCCCTAAGTCTTCTTTATGGGCAAATAGTAATGTAAAGCCTGATTCTACTCTTAAGAAAACGCGATAGCACAGGTATAAACAAATTTATTCGGTAGAGCAAAACATATTCAAGGTATTACTACGGATGCGTAATCTCCCACATTTGAGAACTATTGGCAACCCATCATTGGTAGAGGAGGTGAATGGTAGTAACATGCTTTCTTAGGGATGGTTCTTATTTTAGCAATTGAAGATTAAGCAATCATCGCATTAACCACCTGCACAGAGTTGAGTAGAATTTATTACAGATTTAAAGGATCAAGAAAATACATCACTGGAATGTAACAGTCACTCCTTTTGTCATCAACTGAACTGTAATTGTAATTTAAAGTCCTACTTTAAACTTTACGGTTGATTGGAGTTCTTCCAAAGAGTGTACCTTAGGGGGACGGCGAACACTGAGGTCTTAGGGGTCGGTAAATAACTCATCTGCTGTAATCACTGCCCCTTACATGCCGCTTAAACCAGCCCAACAGTTGATCTCCGTGTATTATCTCGGGTTGCTTGAAAGTCTTAGTTGACTGCGTTGAAACAAGGGATTGCCGATCAAAGGCGCATTACATGATTATAAGTGGCGCATTTAAACCAGAGTGACACGGCACCACGACATAGAGGTTAATCGTATATTTTCTAATAATAGATCCACTTCATTGCCCACTTTTACATTTTCAGCAATTCTAGAAAACTTAATCTTACTATCGATGATACTTTCATAGTCATTTAACTTTTCTTTCTTAGTTTAAAATCCATTTAAAAAGTTATCTAGCCTAAAAATAGACATTGTCTCTCCTGGATAAAATTCAGTTCTACATTAAAAAAGCTTGATGATCAGTATATGCAATGCAATATATGTTTAAAACACTTTGAGAAACGGGCGATTGAATGAGAGCGCTCGCGCCGAAATCCACACTTTTTTTTACAAATTTTGTAGGACCACCATTTTGTAATGATTAGAATTATTGATTTATTAACTATATTATGCATATGCAAACCTGTTTCCATTGTCAACATCAATATTATGGCAAAATTTTAGGAAGATCCGAATATGACCTTTTTTTTCTTTTCCGGTTTGGCGTGGAATTACACATCTTCGTTACATTTTGAATTTTCATGGAAAATGTTGCATTGTAAACAAGGGTCATTTAATTAAGATTTCATGGTTTTGCTCCTCCCAATCAAGAAATTTACCGTAAAATTTTAGCTTTACGTGAATGAGAGACATAGAAAAGTTTCGTAAATAAAAAATATGGAATCCTGATGACGACTACATAAAGCTGTCGTATGATTAACTAAATAAAAATATTTTCAATTAATCCTTTGATAGGGTGTCAGGGCTTACTCTGGTAATCCTGATATAATGACAACTCATTATCTCTTGGTTCAATATAAATCAATTTAGTCCAGCCATCGTCTGAGTGTTCGGGAATATAATGAAATTATTAGACTATCAGAGAAAAGGGAGTGAGTCTTTGTAGTTGCCACATCCCCTTCTGGTCTCCCCTTTTCAACACTACTAATCTGCAGACGAGTACTCAATATAGAAGAGAGAAGGGAATGTCAGGGGCATTATGAGAAGTCGATGAGATTCGTGTATCAACGAAATGATGAAGTCGATATTTTCAGCATTTACTAGATTCACAGAAAATTGAAAGATTATAACGTACCAATCTTAAAGCTATGATATTACATCTCAATATAACGCATCAAGGAAAGCTTTTGAATTGTAAATTTTAAAAGTTTAGTATATTAGTATATAGTTTAGAATATTATACATGGCCCTTTATTGAACGAGGTAAGGACCGAGCGGGCCTCTCCGCCACCTAACCTCGTATGATATGTTTACACAAGGATTCATAATAAAGAAGAAAATAACTTATAAAATAGAAGAGGAATAATGCGATAGGAATGAAATGACTTAAAAACACGAAGGGGGAAAAAGATTTTAAAATTAAAATGATAGAAATTAAGGTAAAATTGTGTCCATTGTCGATTTCATTTCTCAAACAAAATGGTGTCCAGTGAACTCTCGATATTTATCTTTTAACAGAACTAAAGTGAATGATTTTTCAATGCGTGATCCTGAGCCTAAGATCCTGAAAAGGAGAAATCTATATTTCACAAGTTGGAATTTTAATATTTTTATGTGAGACGCGATCTAATCGGAGCAGAAAACGATAAAATGACTGCGCTCTCAAATACAGCCTCATAGTGAGACTTAATATAGAGGATATTGCAAGCTATTTTTCAATATCAAATATTCATATCAAGAATAGAAACATGTGGTACCTTTCTTGTCAATTAGAATTATCAAGAGCATTAGTGTATGTGATTAAGATAATAAATGTAACTTAGAAAGATCTCCCCATACTTAAGTCACCGTAGCTGATTTTTGTGCAGGATACTCTCTCAGATCGATAGTATTTTCGAGAGATTATTTCCAGGTATGAGCTTTAGCAGGAGGTAGACACGATTATTTATTTTTATACGCTGAATATCGCATAAGCTTTGGTACCCTCTCCTAAAATTGCTCATTTCTTTGTAAATGAAACAAAACTTTGTAATTTACATTGAGAAACTCAGAAGTTTGTGGAAATTCTGTTTTAGTTATTAATGAAGTTCCACAATGTACGGAAATTGATTACTATCTCATCTCTTTTTAAATCCTTCCTTCCTTAATTGGACCGCTTTCGAAATATGAGCTAGGAACTTGGAATTTCATATTAAAATTTGGAAGTAATTCTTCATAAAACACACATATCATAACTAAAGCTAGATATTATTGCACGACATGCTGATCGATGGTTAAGAGATGGTATATAAGAATCAAAATTCAAAGAATGGCAAGTGGTCAAAACGGTTCTAAACGGTGATGGTAAATGGTGTCAGCACTGTTTGTGAATCTTTTAAATAATGAAATAAACAATTTTTTTCACACCCAAAAGATAGCTTTTTTCGCCGTGAACGTAGTAGAATCGTAGCATTTTTGCCATGAATCGATTTTATGAAAGCAAAAAAAAACTGTTAATAATATACCGTTATTTTATCCATCCTAATATTTTTTGCATATATATTATTACATTTATTGACTCCCTTTCATCATTCATTGAAAATCACACTAAGTTCCTGAGTTATAAATCTAAATGAATAAGAACTGAAATTATCGAGAACGTCTTCCGGTTTAAGAACGGCTTGCTATGATCAGTTTAGTTTAAGATAATTTCAGAAAGTGCTACATACGATCTTTCTGACACTTTCAGTTACGAATTTTGAATTTATTTGCTGAATTTGAACTTGCAAAACCATATAGATGTAGATAATCTACGAGGATCTCCATCTACATTGTACATATTTACAGCGTAGAATTTTTTAGCGAAGGAGGATGATTGTCTTCTTGCAGTGTGTCTTTGAATTAATTTTCGCTAATTTGGTCAATAATATATTAGAAGTAAGTATATAAAATCATTGAAAATATTCCCGAATAATTAATTAAAGGGGACTCATATGGAATCATAAAAACATTTTTAGGATAAATAGTCTTATTGTGGCTTCATAATGTTAATTAGGGTTTTATGTCATTGCAGGTATGCATGCGTTACATCTATCTATTCCGAAGGTTTTCTGTGTTTCAAAAATAATGTAGAGGGTTTTTGAGTGTGTAGTAAGTTGTGTATTTAGGGAAAATCGTATCCAATTTTGAGTGATGTTTCATAAGATTTTAATTTTTGTCTCATCTCTCTCCGCCAGAATTTTTGCTTCATTTCAAATTCCGTTTTAAGCTGAGAGTTTTAAGCTCTATGAACACTAATTAAGATAATATCATTATAGCATAAGCAGCGTTACTTACTTTGGGTAGCTTAGATTTATATGAAATGCAGTTGGCAAAGATAGACACAACTGTTTATGAATCCAGTGCAGTCAAATAATCTACGTATCAAACGGTACGTAGATGAATATTCATGTATTTTCTATATGTGAGTTTATATAATATTTGGTAAAACATTGTAAAATTACCTGGTTTTTGATAGCTAATATTTATGCCGAAACATGAATTACTTCTTTTGAAAGTTACAATGGCATAGGTACCTAAATTCAAATTCCAAGTGCCCCGTGTTTGACCCACATTTCCGTTGGGATTCATTATTTTCATTATTTTCCAAAATAAAACCGACTTCTTTCCCAAAAAATCTTTTCAAGTGCTAGAAAACACATCTCCGTCACTGTACAAAAATAGGGACCGGAGAACTGTAAATACGGTTATGAAATTTTCATGTGTAAATATTTATTTGAATATTAAAAATTTTTCTGACGTTGAACAGAAATTCATAATATGTTTTAGTAAATACTTCATCATTTGTTTTAGCAATTATTTCTATATAGGTACACATAAACTGAACGGAAGGATAATAAATTTAAAATAATAATAAAACGTTTCGTTCATTACTCGAGGAGATTCTTAAACGTTGCGACTTCTGTTGGAAACTTGATCTTCAAAACAAAAAGTGCTGAATCTAAAGTTAAGTTCCCCACCTTGGATATTATCTTATCTTTAATTTAAATCAAAAAGTTCTTTCGTATAAATCATGTTTAGCGACTGTTTGTCTATGTAAAATAAATAGTTTTTTCGATAAATATAAGTCAGTCATTTTCAGTTTAGAGGTAGGAATATTTCCTTTCTCTGCAGGTTTTTATCCACACATTTAATTAGACTCTTCTCCCATAGTAGTGGTTACAAAAACAATAATCTTGTCAAATTTAATGAGATTCCGTCCTATAAGTACATTTATACAGCTTCATTGTTTGCGTAGGATTTTAAAAAGCAGCGAACATTATACTCGCCAATTCACCTTGTTTACTCCAGTTGTAATGCTGTGGATTTAAAATTTAATTAGAGGAAGCTAATATTGGTTTTAGCAATCCTTCGTAGTACATGGCTGTTTATATAGCCAGGAAGCCTATTGGAATTAGTTAGTGCCTTTGTACATACATAGCTAGACATGATCCCGTAGCAGGGCGTAATCAAATGGTCTATTCGCCTCTTTCATTCCTGCATTTTCAAAAGCTCTTTATAATCCATATTAAGTGGAAGTGGCTCTTTCCTTGCCCTGCATTTCGCGTTTCGATGAAAACCTCTGCTATCCTTTCACTGGCTACGCGCTTTGATTCCTTGGATAAGGGCCCCAACCCCACTTCAAGGAACTCTATTTTTCTCCCTTCGGACCCCCACTAAGGGTCCATTAGCCCTTCTACTCCAAATCACCAGTTCTCCCTTTGCAGACCTCCCTCTTCATCTTCCGCCGTCTCGTTGCCCTCTCTTTAATAATTTAATCTGCATGGATTTTTCCATAGCCATCGGTGGAAAAGTTTCTCATGCTCTCATTTGCAGCCTGCATCCGACTTGTAGTTTGAGATTCGAAAAATCGTATTAACGTCAAAACTAGTGGAATAATTAGTTTTGATTGAACTGATTAATCAGAGGTAATGGATTGGATTGGCTATGGATGTGATATTCAGGGAATCATAGACTATGAGGCATTTAGATAAACTGAGAATCTTTTTATAATCTACGGCTGTGTGGAATATCGGAAGTTTTAAACGATTATCCGAACCTTAAGCATATCCTAAGGCAAGACTTCATAAATATTCACCGAATCTAGTTTTCAAATAGAAGAAAATTCAACTTTGACGGTGAGATGTTTGTGTAGATTGAAATCAGTTTTAACCGGTATATTAAGTTATTTTCTACATCTCTATTTACGATGAGGATATTATCTCTGTTTTTCAATTTGTGAAAATACCCTAATTTTTACATATTCTAACTAGGTATTGAAGATGAACTTCGTGTTTCACAAGTTTGCTTAGAGAAACAGAAAAACTCAATAGTAGCGTAGAATTTATTCTGATCATACCCACTGAGGAATTAGCATATAGGACTCCCAGATATCCAAGTGGGTAGAAAGTTCACCTTTGGCGAACATGGTCTTTGGTTTGATTAACGTCAATATTACCTCAGATTTCGAACCGATATTGGAAATGTACACGTACATGGGTGGTCTGAAAAGTTTCCGACATTTCACCATTTCTCGACATGTTTTCTGAAAATTTCTGAACATTTCTGAAAAATCTTGGGTCGGAAACTTTTCAGACCACCATATATATGCCATATCATATAATGCATAAGATTCATCTTCATAAGAGCTGCATAAGATTCATCTCCATGGAGAGCTGCATAAGATTCATCTTCATAGAGAGCTGACCTCTCATTTGGTGTTACAGTTATTTCATAATTATTTTGAATTCCTTCACAGTGAATAATTTAAATTCTGAAATTTGAAATGAAACAGCGTGCGTATTCTGAACAAAGTTTACTCGATTCAAATTTAAACAAACTGTGAACACATTAAAGAGTATATTGTCGGATAATGATTGCATTTTCAGATGTTTACAATTTCGAAGAGATTTTTGAGAAGAAAATTAAGTCTCTTAATTAAAAGGTCCCTAATGCAAGAGTTTCAATGACCAATATCAATCCAAATAATGTCAAGCGTGAAAACACAACACGTTATATTGAAGTTAACATTTCTAACCCGATTTCTTTATTAGCTGGTGTTAACTCTATTTTGCCCGAGCGATATTCAACTGCTTTGCTTATCGTTCTCAGTATATCCTTTTATCTCAACGGGTCAGCATATAATTGAGAGATAAATTACGAGTTAGAACCCATATCGCGTTATCCCTTGGAAATCTCATTGTGAGAAATTGATTCGATCTTTCCAGATTTATCATATTTACCTAATCTTACTTTTGATTCGGATGTAATATGAGAATTAAATTCCGGCTGTGGATATTTTTCTCGCCTAGAATTTATAACATTTTGATTGAGTTAAAAATCTTCCAGTTTATTGAATTTGGATATTGAGACTCATCTTTTGGTAGGCTTAGAGATAGAGATAAAAGTATGGGAAAATACAGTAGTAAAAATTGAACGTGGCATTTAAATTTAATAATATTTGGAATTATTGTTATTCTGAATTGTTTAACCCTTGACGATAGTAGCATAGCTACAGAAATGAGCATCGGGTGACTCCTAGAGGGTCGGTAGTCCTTTGCTTCCTTTCTGCATTCGGTGAAGTACTTCGAATATCCGCCATTCGGATAACAGTGAGAGATTTTTGAACCTCTTACACTTTCTGAACTAGGAAGAAGTCAAAGTAATAGGTTATTCGTTTATTAAGAATCAATTTATTGCTCCGGTATGGAACATTTAACCTTTGTTCTTCAATGTAAGTGAGACAGTATAACAAATAAAATTCACAAAAAAGGACGATTTCTTGAAATTTCTAATAACTATGAAATAATACTCAAACAAGAAAGGCCTAAATTTTGAGAAATTTTTCTATTGTTTTCCAAAATATAGTATTCCTATGAATTTGTGGTATATTTGTGAACAAAATACTTAAAAATTTTCCTACCTATTCTCCCTTGGTAGGATGAATTTTACAAAGCAGCGTTCAGTAAAATGGAGGCTGTTTCATTTACTTTGAAAGAGCTTGTCTTAGAATTAAATTATCAGATCAGATATAACGAAGCTGAACTGATTTCTCTCTGGAGTTAACCGTAGAAGCGACACTACTTTATATGTTATGAAAGATTATTCGATATTTTTTCAAGAGCCAGAGCCCCGATAGTAAATGTTAATGTTTTCCGCGTCCATGATAAATAAACGTCATCTAATTCGCCAAAAACTGTACGAGTTTTTCTTTCTCATACTCATTACCTTTAATTTTATCTTTCTACGTTGATAACAATTTTCAACTTATTTACTCGGTGTATGGTGGTGAACCATATCAATCCGTTATATATGTCGCAGTTTAACATGCTACAATGTTTACTTTTTTAAATAGGAACGTGGAAATGCACAAGTTGTCGCTTAAAATGGCGAAAAAATCGAAATTAAAAAATATAACTACTGAACTTGTAATATAATTTCAAATTTAGTTATACTTTCAAAAATATACTCTCTTCTTAATCAGTACCTTTTATTTGTGTAATTCTTCTTTAGTACATTTATGTATCGTGACTATTTTTGAACCAACGGCAATGATATAATGCTGAGAGTAGTTATTCATGCATATTACAGAAAAAATGCACATTTCTTTCTGTTTCTATCAATTCGAGAAGAGGATGAGTCTTGGATACACTTTATCTTGCCAATAGTATTTTAATTGTTCAGTATTTATAATCCTTATTGTAATATAAACGTGATTTCTCGGCAAGAACTGGATGTCAGTACTAAATTAATTCACCGAATTCTTTCTGTGGTCATCTATCCCGTATTCAACACCGTGCGGAAGCTTGGTTGCTAACGAATCTGTTTACTGAACAACGTTTGTTGCGATAAATAAACGCTTCCACAAAGTCAATGCTTTCCCGAATTTTCTAGATTGCTCCTTTCACTTTGCAAATATCTTTTTTCCGAATAAAAATGATAAACTCAATTGAAATCTTCAATCCTTGGCTCGTACCTTGCGGGTCCTAGTATTTGTTATCCAGAAAGCATACACTGGAGATTCAATCTACACTTACCGGTGATCACGCGGTAACAGACGGTAAAAGTTTTGGAGAATGCATTAATCGGATTTCTTTAATCTGGTTGTTCTCAGCTTCGCAGGGCTATTCAGATTTAAATAATCTCGAACTGGATTTAAAACCCATTTCACCTGCAATCTTTTTCGGAATTCACCGTCCCTTTGAAGGAGGCGGTGATACGTCTCCGACCCCAAATAGTCCCCCCAGGATGCATCGTAAAGAGGAAGATCATTAATCCCCTTCTCATCTCAATATCACTCTAGTTGGGGTCCCCGGGCGACCTTCTCCTGCCCATTCTACTCTCACTGGGGATAATGACTTATTAATATTTAAGCTCAAATCTATTTTATTTAGGAAACGCAATTGCTGGGGATTCCCTCTCTTGTCTGCCCCATAAAATGGTCCATTTTCTTTCCCATCCGTCCTCCTTAAATCTTCCCCTAGCACTATATCCCCTCTCCCCTCCTGATTCTCTCAACCTCGCTTCCTCTATCACCTATTCGTTCTTTTCTCGATTCCATATACCGAACTTCTTGCCTTTGTCAACATACGGGACCGCTGCGAGAAGGCCTACCAGTAACCTTGAAAAACCTTGCTTAAAACCAGAAATACAGTAAAACCCGGTTACGATGCTTTTTACGGAATACAGTTATAACTCGTTATAAGCGGAATAGTGTTATAATCAGGATATTACAAATATTAACATCGTTTTCATTGAAAAACAAAAAGGAAGGTTTTCGCTTCTCTAATATTTAGATAATTGCTTCACCCCTTAAAAATGAAAAGGAATCCTCTTGAACTTTTTTTTACTTGTCCCCACTGTAGATATATAGAGAATCTGCGAAATATTGTTGTGTAATATTGGTTTTCTAGTAGTGCAAAGTTAGTTCTTAGTAATGTGAAGAGAGATTAGAAAATGCTGCAAATCAACCTTTGAAGCTAGGTGGTTGTGTGTATACTTTTCACTTGTACTCTCCGCGCGATACGTATCAATCAATGCAGCGTCATTCAATCCCTGTTTCTTCCAAACATTCATTCTCCCTCTCAATTTTCGCCCGCAGTTTCTTCAAATATTCATCGCTGCATCGCACTTCTCTTGTTTTCCCATCTATTTTAATGGAAGCCGTCGTTGGCGCACTAGACGTCAAATATTTTTGTGGGCCACTCGACGGGGCTTTTGCTCTGATCATCTCCGCATATTGGATGGGCACCGCACTTTCTTCGAAGCGAAGCGGAAGGTGTCTTTTACAAGAGCAGATGCTTTTACATTGAGTTTTATCTAAGAGGAGATCGAATTTAATCCTGTGAAGTCATTTGTTATCATTGGAGAAATTTCACTGTTTTAGCTTAATTCTTGAACTTGGGACGTGGTTACTTTACCCTGTTACTCTTTCCTACAACTGTTTGTTTCCTTTGCTCGTATTTTTATGCCGTATATCTACATATTTTGACCTCCAGATTTCCAAGCACTCTTATTCATTAACAGACAATGAAAAATTTTAATCGTTAGCCAATATCAGAGAAATACGGGACTCGAACCCAGATTTTCTGCTTCTCGAGCGGATTCTCATGCAAAATGGATTTCTAAACTCAGTTCACCGTCATGAAGGCAATATTTATAATACATTAGTGAGTGTATTTCTCACTGGGGAAAATCGCGCTATCGCGACCTTTGCTTAAAAGTATCAATTTGGTCATTATTGTGGGACATCTTATTTGACTAGATCTGCCCAAAAAGGGAAAGATCCATCATTAAAGATCGATCATGTTCCAGTATTAATTTTTGATTCAAATACTCAGGATTTTCTAGGCGTATGACGCAACTTAAAAAGTTCATCTGGAATTACAAAAATTATTAATTAGTTAAAAAATAAAAATTATTGTGGAAATTACCTCTAGCTATCAAAGTTAGAGAAATACGTGTAAATGAAATAATTCAAATATGAGGGAGATTAAATGAGAGATGCCAAGTTTTTGGGTTCCTGAAGCACTAATTTGTAAAAATAATGCTGTTTCTTATAGCATGTTTCAATAGAAATGGAAAAATGTTCATTCTTTAGCTTTCATTCTCACAATGTATCACGCGGATGGTAGTTTTCCTTTGAAGTAACTCTTGTGATAATGAGATAGATTCGCCTTTGTATTTTTTTTTAGGGAAATCCCGTTCACAGCCTTTTTCTAGCGATGACGTAGATATTATTCTCGACGTCCCATTCCATCCATTTTTATCCCTCGCGTTGAATATTTAAAAGTCATCGCAACACTAAAAATAAGTTTACAGAAAGAAGCGGAGATGAGATTTTTGAGTCAGTAAATAATTAATCTCTTATAGTTAGATTTCGGAAACTTCTTTATATAGATAAAAATAGAGTGAGGCAATCATGGAAAAGTGTCTAATTATTTGACTTTGAGTATTAAATTACGTTTCCTAGCACGTAGAAGGGAATGGGAGTACTTAGTCTTTTAGTTCATGAAGTCAAAGTAGATTTCATTATGATTAAGTCTATTTTTTCTGTAAATTGTGCTGCGTACCGTGGGCGTAGCCAATTTGTCTATCGCAATTTGTAATAATATTATGCTACACCACTTAACTACCAGTTGGTTTTAGTAAGCTGTAATAAATAATTTCATATTTGCGTAATGGAATTAGATGCGTAATTTAGGTAGATCTAGTAAAGGTAATAGTTGATTTACTTAAAGTGTCCTACAGATGTAGTACCCTGGAGATTTTTTCGAACATTTGGTAGTGGAGTATTGTAGTGAATTATAAATTTCTAGAATTTCGACAAAAATATTCGAATTTTATGGGAATTTTGAAAGATGTGACCAACTTATCCTCATAACGACCAATAAGATTGTTGAATCCGAGAAAATGCATTTTATACCTATAGAAAATGCATTTAAGTTCATCTTCATCGTTCACAGGCTATATTTTTGCTAAACATTTAAAAATAAGGACCGTTAGAACTTGAAAACATTTTTACAAGGAAGATATTATGTATGATTTTTTATTATAAATTTCGGATTCAAATTAAGGACATTTCATAAGATATTGGGGATTTCACTGAAAATTTTTATTTCCAGTAACCTGACTCCTTGAACTAAGTTCAGATGGGAGGTTTTAGAGTGTCTCCTGGGACAACTAGTAGGACAGCTATATTTCATCCTCCTTTTGTTTTTCCTGTTGAGAATGAACAAGTACTGCAGCTAGTTGAACATAAATGCTAAAGATAGAGTTTAATGAATGATAGGAGAATAGGTAGGCCAAATGGCTTTGAAACAAAGCGTAGCACCGTTTACAATATACCTTTGTGAATGATAGTCATTCTGTTACCATAGTCATTAGCCATTAGTTAATCATAGTTAGCTCCCGTACATCTTCTCTCTGTGAATATGTCACTTTTAATTAAAAGCAAACTGATTCTCTCGTTAGAATCGTCCTCCACTAAAATAAATTACAATAGATAGAAAGCTCTTTGGATGTGAGCGATAATACTTCATGAAATTTAAGCTTTGAGGAAGGTGCATTCGTACAGTGGCATCTAAGATTTATGAAGTGCTAATTGAAGTCGTATGATAATTCCTTGAAACTCGTGAGTTATATGAATGCTCTGAACCAGAGTTCGGCAAACTCTTGAGAAAATATCGTACCTGATTGCTATTCGGAAATCATTCTAGAAGTAAAAAGTATAAATTTGATAACGTATATAAATTTGAAAAATAATAACAAAATCATAGCCCATTTTGAATTATGGTTCCAGCTTAAAATATATAAAATTTTTACAGACGTATAATTTACACCTCTTAGCTTAGAGGGACTAAATGTAAAAATAATGGAGACAGTGAAACCTGTTTAAAACGCTCCCGCTTATGACACTATCCCACTCAATGCGCAGTTTTCTCCCGGTCTTTATCACACGAATCACATGGTGAAAACATCAGATGCTGTGCTACGCTCGTATCGCGCTGGATAAGTATATAATAGAGGCTATCTTTGTACGTTAACCAGATCATTCTTAAAATTATGACGAGAAAGCTACCAGTATTACACACAAACTCGCAGACTTTTTATATAGGTGTAAGCACTTGTTGAGATATTTATTAATTTTTTTAAGGTAAGGTACTTATTTAAAAATTAGGTAGCCTCAAACCCTTATATTTTGTTTTCCAAAGTAATCTAAAGTCTCCAACGTTTTCCATTAGTTGTCATATCCTGACTATAACGCTGCTCCGCTTACACTAGGTCTCCGGAAGTGCTACTTTTATAGAGTTAACTTTTATAAGTTATTTAACAAGTTATCTGAAGCTCCGTAATGTTTTGAAAGGAGTTTACTTATAATAATATTTCTAATCCGAAGTAATTCATGGTTTATTCTGCACTATGGTTCCCAAAGTATAGCTGCTTTAGGTTGATTGTTTTTCTTTTGTGGTAATCTGTAAATGATAGCGCGGTTGTTGACCGACCGCATGATTTGATTTGCCGATCTTCAAATATCTCACCCCGCCTACGTAGAGCCCCTCGCATCGATCTTTAATTTTCTCGTCTGGAAGCATCCCTTAAATATTTCAGCGTCTTATCAGACCAACCTTTCCGCTTCATTTTCAGTCGGCCTTCCTTCAGACGTCTCGTGAGAGAGCTTTTCGTTTCTGGAGGGCGTCAAGCTGTTCACAAACAATCGCACAACTCATCCCTTTTACGGCCGCTGTCCCTATCTATCATAATCTGGGACGGATAATGCCTCTGCACGCACACCCAACTCAGGAGGGCGAATTACAAACTTTTCTCTCCTCCTCCGATTTATTTATGCGCACGCCTCCTGTTTTCGCGGTTTAGCCCCAATTTTATGATCGACTAGCTCAAGTACCCGATGATTTTCAACGGAGAATATCCTATATCCGACCATAACAATATCGTTTTTTAATGAATAATTTTGTTATGGAACTTGTCTCAAAATTCTAGGAGGATACGTTTCGCTATAGAAATAGAGTCTGCTAACGGTTGGAATAAGTTTTCTTTTGGAATAAGAGGGTATTACAGGAACAATTTGTCTAATATGAGAACGAACCGAGGATCAAAAGAGCGACCGATATTTTAAGTTTGATTTCGCAAAAGATAAAATTCCTACGATCGATGAAAATGAATTTACATCTATCTCTCATGAGAGGGCTTTCTCATGTCTAGTCTCTTTACGTCTCACCCGGAACTGTCACTTCCTTCAACTACCATGTTTCCATCTCTCTTCCTCCCACATATCTATCTTATATATCTTAAGATACCTCACTCATTTAACTACTTTGCTTCAAAAATTTTCTATTGACCTTTGTTTTCCTAAGTGTAATTCATTTCTATCATAAATAGCATTCATAACTCGGTTCTTTTAATTCCCATCTATTTTATTATTATTATCTTTCTAATATCTGCTCCTTCTTACATTTAAATTTACTTGTTCTCCTGTTTGTTATAGTATCCCATTTTAAGTTCCTAACCTTGGCTGCTGTTGAATCACATAACAAATAAGTAAAGGAAGCAAGAATAATTGCATAGAAGTCTGCATTTGCTATTCTTGTGAAAAGGTTGAAATACTTGGGTTGATCAAGAACTTTATAAAATGTACTGTTCCAACAAATTTCTCTTTAGCTATGTCGCATAATTAATTCACAAAAAACATTGATTCATATCTTAGATTGATTGATTGAAGATTGCAGTTTTTTGTTCAAATTCATTTTATCATTACGAATATTTTTGTGAGGAAGCCGATAATCGCTGTCGGATATATCGCCTTCTTGAGACTCTTTTGTTGTATTTCACTGGCGTACTTTGGTATTTTTATCCGTTAATTTCAAGCTACTTACTCAAGCTCCTTCGGAGAGTCACAAGTGGAAAGTGTTCTGATCTTTTTTTATCCTTCCATCCATTTTTTAAGCTTCTTCTCTGTACTTACGGACGAGAAATGGTTGGATTTCAACTGGAAAGACGAATGTTCGTTTGTCTTACTCAACTCATAAAGTTTATCATTTCTCCCTTTTTCCTCCCCATTCATGACATTTGGCTTTTCAGAGAGAGAACTGCTTCAGAGGGACGAAAATATCTCTTCCCATGTGGTCGGCGGTGCGTTAATTAACTCCCCTCTTGATTCCTTTTGTTTCCGAAAGAGGGCAGAGCATTCGAAAGGAATCATTTCTGCCTGCTTGCTCTTTCCCTTCTTGGCTGTCTCAAGATCGCAAATGTATGCACATTTCCATCGCATGCGCTTTTTAATCCTCTCCTTTGGCGTGTTTATGGAGTTTTCGTGTTGTTTGGAAACCGAATTGATTCCACTTCCACGTGCATGCGATTCAAATCCGAATATGGATCGCAAAATTTCGTGCCTTTATGCCGATATGTTATTGAATTATGAGGCACGGATCGTTCGTATGAATGGCCGCGAATATTAAATTTATTGCGGATTTAAACGCACATTTTGCGTAATGACCGCGAGATTTTTCGCCGAGTTTTGATTCTCTGCTGGACGTATGATGTATTGTGATTTACTTCGGAATGTTTTAGAGGCAAGTAATTTTTATTTAGTGCAGCTCTCGGATTATAAAGTTTTAAAATTCTACTCAAATGGGTCAGCCAAATCATGTGGTGAATTGTTTGCGGGTTAAATAATCACTCTGGAATTTAGCATTCGTTAGCACTAATTTATCCTAAAACTATTGCGGTATTAATCTACTTATATATAATCATATCTCAATTCTATTATATGAATAATTAATTACGGAGTTCTCATGTTTTTTAAGTTTAAAATACGGATAGTGGATGTAGACTATAAGAGGTCAGTTAATGATTTAGCGGAAATCACGGAGTGTTCTCGAATGAAGTAATGTAATGAATTTAATTTTATACCGGCATGTTTACTCATGTATAAGCTTGTAAGTCATGATGAAGCGATTTATGACCGAAGGGTGAATGTATAAAACGTTTCTGACTTTTTCGTGATTTAATTTTCATGTATTACTGAATATCAAAACATAAAATTTTATTTCACACATTATGCAAATGTCGCTGCTTTGCTTTAGTATTGCTTTGATATTATAAATTGATATGAATTTTATACAATTTTCTGTTGGTGTTAACATTTGCATCGTAATACGAGTGGTCATTGAAATGCTATTTTGGGAATCATTTTGAAACCGCCACTTCCGGGATTTTGTACTTTTCCATTTAACAAATGGAGGACTCACTGTGATTGCATTAATTATCTTATGGATTCCTAATCCTTTTTTTAAATTGCCTATTATCATTTTATGTTTTGATCTGTGAAGGAAAATAAGGGTAAACGCAATGAATATGACGAATCTTTGATAAAGTACCTTTAAATAATGCACGAGCCAGATCTTCAATTATGTTGATAATATATTTCAAGTAAGTGCGGTAAATTTTAGTATTTAACACAACAGTGAATAGAAAACTTTGTAATAGAATATTTTTTAAGTATGCTTCTAGCCAAAAATAATAATCTAGTCAAAATGATTAGAAAATTAGTTATTAAATTATGAAATCATTATCAATATAAAAATTTTCTGAATTGAAAGGCAGCACTGCTATTTAGTGGATATGTACGATATGTTGGAGAAGAATAAAATGCCAATTCCTTCAATTTGAGCTAATAGAAAAAATGAGCAAAATGTATATCGATTCTAATCGAATGTTTGGTAAATTCATTCGTGAATAATTTTATCAATTCGATTCAAAATAAAAAAGCACGATTCTAACATAACTATCTAGTCTAATAATAAATGTGACACTAAGACCTTAGAAAAATCCATTTAGATGCTATACACTTAACGTAACCCGCCATAAAGCACTCAACGCTAAAATATTGAGGGCATTACTGGGAATGCTGGGCTTTTCAATTGCACAAATTGAGAAATATTAACAAAATTAATGCATTAGTTTCTTAAGGCCTGCATTCATTAAAAATTTTGAATGAAATTAATTTTATAGAGAGAAATCTGGTAGAATTCCGTCTTTACTGTGCAAGGTTATCATTTTAACTCTGCTATGAAAGTTGCGAGTTTGTAACTATTTGCACATTAACTCTTTATTCTATATGTTCTTCAGAAATAAAATTTTTGGGAAAAACTTAACTAACCAATATTAATCGCTTTTACAAGTAAAATACATGTATACAAGCTGTACTGAACTCTACCTGATAATCACCTAAATTATGAATACGTGGTTTAGTTTATTTTTTAGAAAGAAAGTTAACTGCGTATGAGTTCCTCGGCTTCGTACGCAGTAGAGTCAGCCTCTTGTGGTTGGGATACAACGCCTCCGATCCAACTTACCAAACATAAAAGAAAACTCTCTCCCTAATCTGTCGATATTTCTAGAAACTCCGTTACATTACCTGAGATGTTACGAGGCGCACCTCCAAATAACACCCAAGTCGCTAATTTATTCCCTTCGAACGAAAAAACTTTTCGGCCACAATCTCCTTTTTTTCATTGCGGAAATTATCCCTCGCCGATATTTTCCGGGAAATTTCCCGAGGGCTGCCTAATAATCTCCACTGAGACGTCCACAAAAAATGCGTCCAATTCCCACGCGACGTGGTCCCCATATCTCTATACCTTATCTCTTCCCCCGAACATCCACTTTTATTACTACTTTCTCAGATTATCCCCACATACTTCGGGAATCAGAATTTTATGTTCTTAGATAATACCAGCAGTTGTAGAATTCTTCTCTCTCTAAGGATCTATTTTATCCTCTAGGAATAGCATCTGCAAGCTACGTGGTAATGTGGTAGTTCTAATTTTCATTCCACACCGGTTGTTTGATTTGAAAGTACTTTCTATAGAATTTGAATTGATAAGTAGCAAGAAATTTTACATTTGTATTACAAACATCCTTATTATCGGGTGATATTGGGGCAACATAGTCCCTTTTTCTATTTAACCCTTGTCAGAATGTAATTTATTTATTCATCTTATGTATACTACAGTTTGACTGTTATCAGGTAGCAGCTACAGTTAAATATATTTACTAATAATATTTTGACATATACCCTTCACAATACCTTACAATATAAAACTTCTTACCGATTAAAAAATCGGAATTACTTCTTTGTATTATCAAACAATATTACAACACGAACTACACAGCAAGCCTATAATCATACAGCATTTCCACGGTATCAACTCTAATATACAAGCACTCCAGATATCTTATAAATATTGTTAATTTTACTTGGACAGCTTTTGCCTCTAAGCCCTGTGTCCTTCAATCACCTCATACAGTCCTCAATTCAAAGCAAATATATAAATTTAGATTCTATGGAAAAGACTAGCTGTGTAGAGCAAATAAAACTGATATTTTTAATCACAAAAGAAAATATCCCTAGCAGAATAGCACCCAAGAACAGATGGGTGTAAAGAAACCTGCAAATGTTTTAGGAAAGAGTGATAGAGAAAGTGAGAAAGATTGTAGCACAGAAAAAAAATAAAATTTACCAAGTAAAATATGCCATACATATATGAGATGTAGGAATTAACCTTTCTTAAAAAGTTGCTCATTTCCTAACCATCAGCTCTGCGTTGATCTTATTCCTCTTTTCATTCTATTTTAGTTCCGTGGTTGCAGTTAGGTTTTTTATGACTCAATTTTTATTACATTCTTGTGCTCATAGTGTTTTACTTCAAATCTGCACAATTTTAGTTGAAAATGAGAATTTTAGATTTTTTCCTGAATTTACACACTTTGTTTCACCAAAAATTTACTTTTCCTTCCACCATATCATTTGAATGGTCATATAAATCTTTCTTATTCCCATATTCTAAGTCCCACATCTTGATAGTCTTGTTTAGATATAAATACTCTTTTTCCAGGAAGAAAACAACCTTATAGTTTCCACAAGATGTATAGATATTGCTGATAGTTTAGTACATGGCTTAGACCTCTTCAAGGTATCTGAGGAATATCTATTCTGTGGTAATTAGAAGTTGTTTACTCTCAGGATATGTCACCTTTCCACAAAGTTGAGCATGTCTAAGGTCAGATTTACTCTATATATTTTTTGTATTTTTGAATCTTTTTTCCCCTCTTCTCTCCTAATATACAATTCCACTCTCCCCTTCTTTTTCATATCAAATATATCGCCGCACGCACTTGCTATCCCGCAATTTTTCGTCCGGACACTTCTGTTGACGATCCCTCTTCCTCGAGCACACGTCACGTCCGCTAATTCCATCCGTGCCACTACAAACGTACGTTTCCCTCCCCGAATTTTATCCTTTCGAAGAGCCCAAAAAATCCTTCGAAACGACCCTTATTTACGTTCTCCCCGTTTTTTCTCCCCGCTTTCCCTGTAGTAGTCGTGTCCATCCGTGTGCTTCGGGACTTTTTTTGCCATTCACCGTGAAATGAAAAATACGCGGCGAATCTGAGTTGGGTCACGCACGGGAACTCCTCTCGCTTTCATTTCGCCCGCGTTGATTTGTGGGATAGCCACGCTCTTCCTTGATTCCGGACTACTTACAGATATACTTTGCCTGTGGAATTCAATTGTAAAAAATATACGCACTGATAATTGGATGATGTTCACCATCTACGTAATCAAGTGAAATTATCATTATTATTAACATAGCACCACAATTAGGTTCAGGACATGGTGGAAATGGTTAAAATTTATGAAATATTATAAGTTATACAATATATACATTATATAAAACGTTATACACATCGTAAATCATAACATACACCTACAAACAGATCAGTTGTTTTTATTTTTTGTGTTTGAGGGAACAGTCATCTACCTGGCATTTGCCCTCGAAGGGAGGGAGACCCCTTAAAAAATATTCCTTAGGCAGTAGTCGTGCAAGAAAACAAATTGATAGCAAATACATTGATTTCACAAATACACGTACAATAATGTCTCCCTCTCAACAACAGTTTTCCATAAATTAGATGTTGTAAATTAACCCATATGTTGACCAACTTACAATATATTAAGTAAATCTTTATTCACACTTTTTCCCTAACAAGACAACATTGCTGTAAAGGTACGGGGAATGGACGAAGAATACTCGTAGGGAAAGGTTCCAATGCTCCATATTCATCATTTACAGGGATAGCTAAGCTCGATAGCCCGTTCGACTTTGGTGAAAGTAGTCCCAGGTTCATTTTCCGATGGAAGCTCAGTGCAAAATGACCTCAGCTGTTGTATCACTTTTAGCACTGAGAGGTTGAAAACTCCGTAAGCTCCGTACACCAATGAAGCGTTTTTCTTCCTGTAATGGAGAAAGGAAGAACCGGCAGATTACTAACAGATGTACTCAATACATATTCTCAGAGGGTAAAAGTAAAATGAAAAAAATTCATTGGAAAAATAATTCCAATTTCTTCTCAATACTATTACTCATAATTTACAAGTACTTATAATATTTCAGTTTGACAATAAATCCCAGTTTCTGATTAAGTGATGATTAAAATGATATACGTTTGATGTTGACCGAAGAACTAAGAAAAACTCTGACTTAAGTCAAAATCCGATATTCACCTTACTTACGAAACACTTGAGGAAAATTTCCAGATACGAACTATTTTCATACTTCATTTTGACTTCTTGATACGAACTTTATTTTTAAGAAACAAACCGAAGAAAAGATATAATAAAACACAGGGTTTCAGGATACAAACATTCCGAGTTTTGAACTAAGAAGTAAGTCTATAAATTTCGTAAGTCGAGATACCACTGTATATCGGGACTAAGGGGTTGCATGGCAGTTATTGAGAGAAATTATTCGGGTGGTCCACAAAATAGGAAGATCAAACAAAGTGGAAGTTATTCTGATAAATTCTGACGAGGAATAGTCATTCTTACATTATCAGTCCTTGATGAAATACGTTTGAGAATGAGGCTTGTAAAATTACAAGGAACTTATGCAGGAGATGTTGCAAACTATAAGCTTTTACCTGAAGTAATGAGAGTTTTTCATGTAAACGATGGTTAACGTAAGATAGACGCTCTCGCATGTTATTCTTTGAGAAATATGTTTGTTGGGGGAGGGAGAGAATGGAATAAGGCACGGTGAATAAAAATGTGCGGAAAAGGTTGAGTGAGTCGCAAAAGATGAAGAGCATAACTGTGAAACACCTGCGACTGTTGACGGAAGGGAGGAGGGTCAAAGTGGCACTCATATCCTCATCTTATTTCACACACCAATTAATATACTTGGATTATCACCTAATTATACCCTTCTCTCCTAAATACTCTTTCAAAATATTCTCATTCCGTACTGCGGAATGGAAACCTCGTTTTGTAACAAGCACAGCTTTATGGTTTGCATTTGTCTTTGCGGCTTCACTAATCTCTTTACCTTTACATTCCTCTACGATACCTGATATACTTTTATACGTTTCATTGTGGAAGATGTTCTTTATAAATTCGGTTTTACAAGTGTTTTCGCTGTTTTATCATTATTTGGTGATACTAAAATGCTACAACTTTCCTTACGCTGATAATTTCCGTTCATCTCGTATGTATGCATATGTATTTTGTGTAAAATATGTATATACAAATGTTAATTGATATGCAAAATTAATCCTCGACGTTAAGAAAGGAATTCGTAAGAAATATATGGACACCGATGGCCAATGTCTTTATTTATATTTTCTCTGAGTAAAGCGGAAAAGATCAAAATACGTATTGTGACATTTTATGAATTAATGATTTGGCATAACTTTAATTCTTTATATTAATATTTATATCTTTATATATATATATTATTTATATCTTTATATATCTTTATATATATTATATCTTTATATTAATATCCGCTTTAATGGTAGAATCATTATCCTGGAGGTTATACACTTTGCAGTCCGTAGTGTCGTGCGGGATACATAATCTCCAGGATCAATTAATAAATTCCCTCGTACTGCAATACGCTAATATTTTTGTAATTTCTACGCTCATCTTCCTTTTTAGCGGCTCATCAAGTACCTTTACCTCAAATCTAAAGATGTACTTGATATTCTTGCGCTAGTTCATGAATGTGATATAGGAAGTACCCATTTTGTAACTGTTTTGCTTTAAT
The DNA here is from genome assembly GCA_036926295.1 of Pachydiplax longipennis. Classification (NCBI taxonomy): domain Eukaryota; kingdom Metazoa; phylum Arthropoda; class Insecta; order Odonata; family Libellulidae; genus Pachydiplax; species Pachydiplax longipennis. The sequence goes on along the minus strand of JAVFKF010000030.1, from coordinate 1,312,477 downwards.
TAGCACGATCATAACTGCACGTAGATGTATATTCAACACGTTTTATGCTAAAGATATCCTTGTGAAATACACATTCGAGGAATTCTACGTCTTGGGACGTGTTAAGTTCTATCTTTTGATGTGATTAACAACGTTGTCGACTTGGTCGATAGGAACTCAAAGATTCTCTCTAAAATTCAAGAGATCAGACTTATTTTTGTTAACAATGAATTACAAATTATTTAAAATGAGCGACAATTATTCAAGATAAGCATAAATTATAATAATACATAACAATAGAACAGGGAGATTTCCATCTTGGAAGCATTTCATATATTAGAAAGGGTTCACTGTGGGGCCAAATTTTTATACAATATAGCTCCTGTAAATTAATTAGCTTGCTATGATGTAAATCAATTATAAATTATTATAATGTGAACCCTTATAAGACAAAATATGGAATGATGATTCAATTTGAATAGGTAATTAATATTTGAAGAGAGAACTTGTTTTTCGAAGATAGATATTATGCACCCATGTCTTTAGGTAGGTCTAAAAAGAACCCAAGGAAAATCATATGAACAGAACTAGTAGATTGAAAATCTACATTATTTTATATATTATTATTATTATTTTTATAAGAGTATTGTGTCAAAGCTATGAAAATATACTTCACGGTTTATTTTAGCCCATTGTCTCGCCAACAGAATGTTCTTAAGAGAAGGAAATTTTTGGTAGATACTTTTTCGGAATTGCTGATTATGGATTCAGTTGTCTGTAAAATTCTGGAGCGTGAAGTTATCTAAAAAGGTGAAAATCGAAGCTGCCGGAATCAATTAGAGTCTATATAAAAGCGGCGCTTCTGAAAATTTCCAAAAATTGCTTTATTTCTCTACCGGTTCTGTAAGCGTACAACCATCCATGCCTGAAGATGTAAGTACGCTTGTGAAACCGGTTGCCAATTAAAGCTTCTGTGGAAAAGTATTTTTCTTAAACTCAGGATTTGCAATACTTTAAACAAACATTTTCATCAATGTTCACCAGTAAGTAGCAACACTTTGAGAATCCATAATTAATGAAAGGCAAAATGAAGGTATCTGGAGAAATAAAATCAATATTTACTTAAAGGTACCAATAATTATAACTGCTGATTTCTTCCTTTGCCTCCATCCATTCACATTTTTGTCACTTCTTGTTTATTCTACGTTTTCCAGTTTTCTTTCCAAACCACCATAAGTGCTTGTTTGAAGCTCAGAAATATTTTCGTTCACCCTTTGGGATATGGATTGGAGCTCAAATTGCTGTAATTTAGAGAAGAGAGAGTGAGCACGGCAGAAATGAAAACAAAACAAGTCAAATTAAAAAGAGGAGCACATTAATTGGGCATTTTGAGAGTGTAACGAAGTTTGAGATTATAGTTAATGGAAGTTCCCTCCAAATTGCTGCCATTTCGATGATCGTTTATGTCCTCGATTATTTTTTATAATTTCCGTGCCTCTCCTCATCATTGCCTCTGTCATAGGGAGATTCATAGCTTCGAATTACTGTATCCTCATTATTTTATCGAATACTCTCAACTTTCTCCAAAAATAGCTTATATAATAGGGGATCGCCATCCGTGATAACATATATTGAACTCTAGAATAAATAATACATTCAGAATTTTGACAACTACTTCGTTGTGACATTTTGCGAAACGTTTTATAATTAATACAATAATTATTTTCTAATAAAATGTAGCGTCGAAGTCTCCAAAATCAAATAGCACTTAAATAATAATTTCGTGGATTATCTTTTAATGTATCTTCATTGAATTTCGTTTTCTGTAGTCTATTCAGTTGCAATATATTCCGATTTTGTTTGAAGCATTTTTCTTAATCTGATGTCACAAACTTTAACTGAGTAATAAGATTTTATCTTTCTTTCATTTTCTTAGAAGTTGTTGTACTCAGAGCATCTCAATTATAGCACTATTATGTGTTATTCTGTTTCTCGGATTGTTTTCACCCCCTTCTCTCTCTGTGATTTCCCCCAACGTGTGTTTATCTTTGTCAACCTATTGTTAAAAACATTTTCCAGTGCTTTAATCTTTATTTCACTACTACATCTTTGTTAATATTATAATATCATACTAGGAGGAAGAGAGGCCAACATGGACCATACAAATAAAGGGTAAATCATTCTATCTATCATATTAAAGTATTTACATTACGTTGTATTAAGTTATATCGTTTTAGGAATGTACTAGTTCCCGATCGCAATATTGAAATGTAAACGGATAGATTTTGGTATGTTTGAACAAGAGCTGAGGGGAGGGAATGATACTGAGTCACTTGCAATAAAGATGCGGTTTGTGTAAGTGGTCCGGTCACCAAGTGGGGAGAGAGGCTATTTGGTGGGTTGCTATGGGAATGCCGTGGAATCCTTTGTTGGGTGCGATGAGAGAATCTGGTTAATGGTTGTAGCAAGAGGGGGCGTGCTTCTGCATCACAACTCATCCGGTTTAATGGGAGGCGTCTCAAAGGAATTCACATGGCTTTCGGAAATTCCAAGATGTCCATACGGTTCAAATGGTAACATGCGGCAATAATTGTAATTAGACTACGCAATAAATTAATGAATTAATGACTGGTTCTTAATTCTACGAGGAAAATATTCAGAAAAGACTCTTTAAGGGTATTACGCCTGCCCTAAAATTTGTCTTCTAAACTAACGATAAGCGTAAAGGGATTAATTTGAACAAAATTGAAATATCAATGAAAATATGAAGATTGCAAAACTTATATTCAGAATACATTTTCAAATTTGTAGTTTAGATCATTGTACGTAATTGCAGATTTGTTAATTATTTTCAGATTATTCGATTTTTAGAAAATTCTTTTTAAATATCATTTTATAGATTACCATCTAGCTATAGGACTATTTAAACTGAATTCAAATAAGTTTTACCTCGACAACTTCTATCAAAACTGCCTAAAACATAACTTATTGAAACAATCATCTACACCAGTAAGAAGATAGTGAGGCTCGTAACTCCCTTAAAATGGTAAATATAATATCAAATGGACCATAAGTTTTTCTAGGACTTTAGTCATGACCTTTAAAATTTGATTCGTCTGAGTTTTCTCACTGAAAAATTTTGTATACCTATTTCATGAAGTATCAATACCTCGTTATCATGTTCATGATGAGGATTCAATAAAGTTTTTATTCCGAGAAAAGCTAAATTATCTAGAAAAGTCAATGCCGGATTCCAAATTTTTAAGTAACAAGCGTTATATTTATTTAAACTGTGGAAAGGTTCCAATCTTTCTACCCATTGAAATATACAATAAATTTATGGTAATGTCTCGATTCTTAGAATCAGTAAATGTAAATGTCTTTCTTTAACTCCATTTAAATTAAGAATGAATTCAAAACATACGCACGCACGAAAAGTGTGTCATATGAACGAAATATTTTCATATGTAAAATCTTAAGTAAGATTACTAAGATAGGACGTAACACTGCTATTATACTTTAACAAATATTTCGGTTACATATTGATGTCACTTTTACGCACATTCTACTATTGATTGTTAATATATCTATTTTTAGATCAGTTTTTACTTATAATGAACTACAGAAAAATTTCCAGAAATTCTATATGCCTCAAATTTTATGATAAAAAATTAATTAAGATAATTGGCATATGAACATAATAATGAATAATAATTATAATATATATGAATAAATAATAATAAACATTCCAAAATTACCAACGTGACTTCATTGTCACCTTAGAAAAGTTGATCCATGGGCCATTTGATTGTCTAATTAGAATGAATAACAATTTAGCCGAATGACTCAATTAAATGCGGCAATTGGAGCTTGATGAAGTTAATTGAGCACTTTTTTTATTTCATTGTTCAACGTAACGTAAATTTAACCACCTCGGTCATAGATTTTTCGAAGATGAGATAATTGAGATAAATTTAGAATGACTGTAGACTCTAGGTAGAGGAAATAAAAACGGATCGATTTCAGCAATGTGAATATTTCATTTCTGCATGCAAAAAAAATCAAGGTATCGATTGATTACTGCATCAAATATGTCTTCCACAAACAAAACATCAATATAGAGAATAGGATAAACGATTTGCTCGAAATAGTGTTACTTTGTTGATAGACATTTTATTACGAAAGAAAAACAAGTTAAGTTGATACAATTGGAAGTTTTTGAGTCTAAACTTATTCAAGAGAATTATTCGCGCAGAATATGTCTGCAATTTTTCCCACCACATTGGTTGCTTATCCATCGGAAACTCTATATACCTTTTCAGATTGTCGCATGATTCATTCTTAAATGAATAATAGCATTAATATTTATGCAATGTATTTCTGATGTAAATAATTCTATACTAAAAACGTATTTGGATATATTTCTTGCATTTACTTATTATTGATGTGATTCTAGATCATTCATTCATAGATATTTGGTACAAATTTATTATGAATTTTTGGAATTTATTGCGAAGTTGTGGTACCGATGTAGGCGAATTTACTTAATAAATATCATAAAGAAAGGAGAAAGTAGAGATTACGATCTATTTGGAATTGATATACGTAAATGAAATATAGAATTACTTATCTGTAAATCCCGTAGATCGTTACAACCTCCCCTTGATCGCTGCACACATGATCAAGATGTGACATTATTTACACAGGGTATCAGCCAAAGAGACTGTTGTTATTTTGATTCGAATATTGTAGAATTTGATGCTCTAAATCTTATTTGAAGATCTTTAAAATATTTCCCCCAAACAAATGTTTCTTAGCATTGACTAAGTATGCTGGTAGGCAAGGAAATCGAAATTTATATTCATAATAATAGGAGTAATGAATGGACATATAGATCGATTTCAAGCATCATTCAATCAATCATTGGCATATGAAAGAGCTTTAACTTTTAAAATAATCGTAAAATAACGGCGATCTTGAAAATTAATCTCTTCATTCAATGTGAATCGATACGCAAATATTTATCATGTTTTCAAATCATTGTGATTAAAGAATGCAATGCTTTTTTGCTTTCTTTTCCTGTGATGCTATAGTGATGATAAGCCTCCCGGGAAACCAGGATTACAATTCAGATAAAATTCCTTCATCAGATAGTGTAAAAGGAGATATTTATAGTTCCAAAGAGAATGACGGAGGTAATAGAAATACGTTCTGTTGACACGGTATTAAATCCAATTGATGGCAAGGATGACTTTGGTCCCTCAAACTGCTTGCTAACCGATAATCGCTGGAGAGAGCTACTCATTTATGAATCCAGAACAATGGTTAGCAGCCAAACTTTATTCAGCGCTAAAAAAATCCATTCCCAATGCAGTATTCCTCGGACGAAAAATGGAGTTCCCGCTTCATGACTTTATAAAACCATTTTTCTCCAGAAAAAAAGTGCTCTCGGAGTGGGGCATAAATATTTCAGCTTAATCAACACAAGAATTTTTGCAGCGGGATGAAAGTCTACCGTCGGCGGTAAAAACGCTCGAAAATGAGATTTAATAACGGTCCCCAACAATTCTTACGGGCGGGTTATTGGAATAACATTAGTAATAATTGATCGGATAGATCAATCGGCAAACACAGACACCACATAAAAACCTTATCGGTCCCTCAGTTTCCAATCAGACGGCCAAAAAGAATGCAAACAAACGAGGGTCAAAGTGGGAGAGTTTCCGGGAACGTCCGCTAGATGACGACGTCCACGATTAATGCACCATTTCCGCGTATCCCAAGAGGCGGCCGATTGGCAGAATAGTGGAGATCACAGGCCGATATTCATAACGACCTATAAAGGACGACACGGAAATGTAGTTGTTCGAGGCGGTTCGTAAAAAAAGGATTCCCGTCGGATTGCGGGACGCTAAGAATTATGGGAAAGCGATTCGCACCTTATGGGCGTTTATGGCAATGTCACCTGAATTCAAAATTATGTTGTTAGTGTATCTGAATTGCGTCTATGCAAACGGATTCCCGCTGAGGGAATTGGAATGACTGGATAAAGTATTATTACCATACTAATCTTTCACGCTGCTCTCTTTAGGAGTAAGCTTGCATTTTCCTCCTTTACTTACAATTCTCTTCAATGCTTTCAGAACATGACAAGCTCATTTTGCCTCTGATAATCCATGAATTACTCTGTAAATTTCTTTTTCATTCTTGATAATATTTCTATGTAATAATTAATGTTACTATTTAATATTTATATATCCGATGTCAGTGACTCCTGTAAGACATACATGGAAGAAATTTTTGATTATTGATTTCACGCACTGTCCAGTGAGGCTAACTTACAAAGTTCGTTAGAGGTTCAATCAGCTACTAAATATTTTTGCCCTAAGTATTAAGAATTCGACTCTTGGCGACTTGAAATAATTTCATAACATATTTTCGTAAGGTTAACATTTATTGATCGAAGACTTATTTCCTTTGTAAAATTAAATCAGAAATAACGATATTACGAAATCCAGACAAGTCCCAAAATAATGAGAATTGAATAAAATTCTTATTTTGATCGTTTAATAGCAAATTATAGTCGAAATATCAAGAATGTTTTTTATATATAAGACGAAAAATTTGTACAGCTTTGTGGTTATAAACATCCAGTATCAATTACGATTAAGGCGATTGCTGAACTCTGCTTTTTTCTTGTCCTCATTAACCTCACGTTGGATTCCCACAAAACAACGCCTTATTCTGTGAATTATAAAAATATAAAAGCATAAAGAAAAGGAATTCGTTCATTCTCTATTTCACATAATATAGCTTATAATAAAGGTAATATATAACGTAAGTCCGAGAGCTTTTATGTGATGATGTAGGGAATTAGAAGGGAATATTAGCGCTCCGAATCACAAAAATTAGACGTCCAATAGCTAAATTTTACTCATTCGAATACAAAGAAATCATTAATAAAATTTATTGGAGTTTATTAGTCTTTTATTTATGTTTTCTGCCTTATTTAAAGCGAAACTACAAGGAAAGGTATTGTATATGGTGGAGATCTTGTTTCCTTATTTCAGCGATATTTGCTGAGCTTTCACTTCATGCAATAGTGGAATGTAAAAGGAGTAGAACTTCGTTGCCAAAATAATAGAGAGGGACGCCTGAGGCTAATGTCTGTCGAGCACATTAGAGGCGCCACAATCGCATAATCTGTTCCCTCTAGTTTGCTCTTCTAGGAGAACATTGGGCGACTACGCATGTACCGCAAATGTGACATCATTAGCCACTGAATTCAAGGGAGAGACAGTCAGTGATACTGCTAAGGGTCCATTGCTCGAACCTCAATTAAGACATTACAGGGAACGTATAGCTTCCATGTTTCACGATGATGTTCTCAATGTGAATTTGTTTAAGGACCTGCAGGGACTGAAATTAAGAATAATGATTCGAAAAATTATTCTCAACGTTGATAGAAGTTTACTATAAGCAGGTATTACGACTTTAAACTGATTTTCGTATCAAGTTACGTACTCTATCCCTATCCAGTTGTGGCAGGGATTGTAAAAGTATCAGCCTTGTTCTGTTGATTATAACTGTAGCAAATTTCTCATAGAGAGATGTTTTTAAACTGTTTACCTTCGCTTTTTAACTTTACATAGAGACCTTGCAAGCCACAAAGGCATGTGGAAGGGAATGCAAAAACACCGATATTCCTATCCAGCTGGTTATATCTAAGTGACGCGGAAGTGCTGGTTTTATATAGCACATATTTTACCTATTTTTTTCCGAGTTTATTAAACGGTTGCAACCTAAATTATAAAGTTATTTCTGCAGTAATTCCAAAATTGTGCCAAATAAAAATTTATTTTAAATAGTCAAAGTCTTACGCATTATGTCTTACTAAATAAATATTGTCTATCTTTTGGTGAAAGAACTCATAAATTCCGCTGATGCTAATTAATTGTCGGATACGGCATTCTGGTCACCTCAGTTTTGGGAATATTTGGAGGAAAGGTGAGTTAATTTACTCCTTGTTATTCATAAAATAATGAGGCGCTGAAATTGCGGTATTTGATTGGGAGAATTTAATTACAAATTAACAGTTGAATTAAAGCGAGCGTCTCCCGCAATATATAACCTGTGATCTCCAAATTTAATATCGATATTCATTAGCGTAGTGAGAGGAATTTTAATTAAATTCGCATATGATAAAAATTGCAATGCAAATACATTACGTAGTTATTTAAATTATAAGGAAAACAGAAGTGATTGGTCTTCGGCCCATCAAATAATCCTGCAGTTTAATGATAGCATTACTACCGCTCATATAGCATTAAAAGGAGAAGTTGGAAATGAATAACTGGACTTGAGCTGAATAATATTACGAAATATCATTCGCGATGGTAATTAGCGTTTTTCTTTTTAGTGAAAGTTTTTAAAAGTGAGGAAGTTTTTTGATCAGAAAGGATAATGGGGAAGTGAAAGGCGTTGGATTATGCGAGGCAATCAGTCAGTTCAGATCAAATGCAGATATACTACATTAAATTGTACCAATAAATCTATTGTATCTCACCTTTACTTGTCTGTTTGAATTTTCTTTCTTACGAGAAAGTCTGCATCTCTTTACCATCGGTTATCTAAATCGATAGATCTAAACTGGTAGGTCCTTATTACAAACTCCGTACGGCAGAATTTTTTTAAATACGTATTTTGTTTCGATTATTTTGAAAACCAATGAATGAATGTTTTGTCAGAATGCAGAATATTAGAATAGTATTACCAAAATACAGCAGCAAATTATCCCTGGTATTTCCCTCCATAAATATGTTCTTGGATCATAAACTACAAGACAAGGATTAAGCATTTACGGCCATTTAAGTATAACCCATATACATATCCAAAGAGATGTTTGTTTGGTGTCTTGCTTGTTTAAATGGAAACTTCTTGTTGCATAAATCGAATAAAAATCTTAGTAGAAAGTATAGAGCACAGTTTCACTTCTAGTTTTTTAAATAATAATACTAGCCGCATGCATGCACCCTCTGGGTGCAGTTGTTTGGTCTGGACCAGACATCTGGACTATGAGCATGTACTATCATTCATTTATAATCATTACTTTCATATGGGAATATCAATCATAGTGTATTCTTATGGGAAAACGCAATACCTCGGTTTCAACAATCGCATCCGTCGTCAAGGGGACTCGTTGTTTATAGCCTCAAAATTTCACGAAATTTCCGTTTATTTTAACCGAATTCTCGCCATTTCCACCCGATAACGATATTTGGCGACCAAAATAAGAATCTCTATTTATTTCTCTTTCATTTGGTGCTTATCTTGATTTCGTAAGCCTATTGTTTCTAATTTAATTTTGAAAAAGAAATGTAGCCTGCAACCGATAAAGTGAGGTTTACGTGCATTTCTTATGAGAACGGTTTTTCTTATGGGAAAACGCAATACCTCGGTTTCAACAATCGTATCCGTCGTCAAGGGGATTGGTTGTTTACAGCCTCAAAATTTAACGAAATTTCCGTATATTTTAACCGAATTCTCGCCATTTCCACCCGATAACGATATTTGGCGACCAAAATAAGAATCTCTATTTATTTCTCTTTCATTTGGTGCTTATCTTGATTTCGTAAGCCTATTGTTTCTAATTTAATTTTGAAAAAGAAATGTAGCCTGCAACCGATAAAGTGAGGTTTACGTGCATTTCTTATGAGAACGGTTTTTCTTATGGGAAAACGCAATACCTCGGTTTCAACAATCGTATCCGTCGTCAAGGGGATTGGTTGTTTACAGCCTCAAAATTTAACGAAATTTCCGTATATTTTAACCGAATTCTTGCCATTTCGACCCGATAACGATATTTCACGACCAAAATAAGAATCTATATTCATTTCTCTTTCTTTTGGTGCTTATCTCGAGTTCGTAAGACTATGGTTTCTAATTTAATTTTGCAAAAGAAATGTAGCCTGCAACCGATAAAAGTGAGGTTTACGTGCATTTCTTATGGGAACGGTTTTTCTTCTCTGGGTTCGAACTGGGGCCGTTAAGGTAAAAGAAAATTCTGCCACATTGTAGGGTGCAGCGTTCTACATCTAATGCACGTTTCAGCATCGCTCTAGCTCTTGGCATTGGCGAGAAAAACGCTTTTTTTTAGACAGACAGACAGACACCGTTACGTTTTTAATATATAAGAAAGAAATAGATTTATTTGCAAATGGCTGTAATTTCATATTCTAGGAGCTTAAGGGATGACGGCACTGGTCTTGACTTAGTAAAGATTCACACTATTGATCTACATGGCTACTCGGTTGTTAAGCTGCCAAATTAGTTACAATAAAAGGCCTCAATGCATACAATCTCATAACATTTCAGTACCATTTTATTTTAGTTCTATTAGTTATTCTCACATATTTTACTACAATGAATCCTCAGCAGCTTAATATACGATTCTCAAATTTAAAAAAATAGAGAATAATGCAAAGAGTTCCTAATAATAATGTGTTTAGTTGAAATTTTTAATATTAAAGTTACGGTGACATTTACACTTATAGACTTCTATCAATGATTCTAATTGCATAATGCCGCTAAGTCATCGAACATACGCTGCGAGGTCACGAATGACCATGAACCGAAGTAGTAATTTCGGAAGTTACAAAAAATGTGTCAGCATCTCCAAATAGTGGAAGGATTTGCATGAATGCACGTTTTCGGCCCATTATGGTCGCCATCAGAGCGATACCGAAATGCAGTTGCGGCGATTAAAGATGGAAAACATGTGTAGGTTAGTGGGTCAATAGACGGAGAGGATTACAGCTTTGGCATCCCTTCGGTCACATTAAGGGAGTTGTGCGTTCTTCGAGCCACTGCTTTACTTTCAACGATTTTAGTCACACATTTAACGATACAATGAACTGGTATTACAGCGTGTAATGACTTCATGATAATTTCGATATTTCCAGCGGTAGATACATTTGCAAGAATGCGATGAGAGAAATTATTATCATTTCATTTGGAAGTTTAAACATTACATAATAATTCAAAAGAAATTTTATCTCTAAAGAGTAAAAGTGAAGAGGAAAGCTCAACAAAGGATCCATTGAAAGATGGTAATCTCAATGATTATGCCTTGATGTATAATTCTAACCAATCATAAATTTTTGGTGATTTTCCTTGAGAGTAACAAATTCTAAGTTAGATTCTACGGGCCCCTAGGAATAATTCGAAGGGGTCTATGAGTATAAATGTGGGTAGATCATAAACTACCCTTGCTTTAGTGTTTAGTTAGGTTTTATACGGTATATTGGGTTTGAATTTGCGTCGATTTTGGGAAGAAATTTTAGAAGAATGTACTTGTGAATACATGTCCAAGCTGGCAAAAATCTATTTAGAAGGTTCAATAAATGGCATTTATGAAACGATTTTGGGTAAAGATTGTTTTGAGTTTATGAAGGGTGGCCTGTTGTAATCATTTTCTATTTCTTTGGAGGACTATGGACATAATAACAATGATTTCATGATTAAGCAGATGTTTTCTAGCTTATATTCTCTATGCTATTTCTAAAATTTCATTTTATTTCATATAATCCCTAATTTAGCTTATCTCACTCACTTTCTCTTGTTTGATGTACTGCATCAATATATATGGATCCATCCTATATTGCATCCTATCAGAAAACTCCCATGAATTCGTCCTATATGGCATAGGATTTTTATTTCCGTCTGCGAAAATTTCATATGGTGATACTATACATCAGTTGAAAAGATTTGCAAATGTTAGCGGTACTGCTTGCAAACATGGTCCAAGAGCGAATCCATCTACCTTGGTCGTCCTTTAGTAATTGAGGTGTTTAGTTTTATTTCCTCGAATTCTCTATTGTGCCGGTTTTGGCATTACGAAAAATAAGAAAAAAAGAATGTGCTGTCTCCCCGTTTTCATATACGACGAGTCCACCCTTCCTTGGATTCGGAAATGAGGGAGGTTGGCTGAACAGTCCCTATTACAGAAATCACATGGTAAAGATACCGCTTAAGACGCTCTGCTTCCCGCTTAAGCCGCGAATTTGTTTCACCACCCCCAGATGCAATATAACCTGCTCTAACTGAATATCCACCTCGTTAGATGGATCAAAATGTTTTACGATATCTTTACATCGCCGTTTTTTCTCCTCTTCTGCATTGCTCTAAGAAGTTCCACTTACATCTTGAAGTCGACTCTCATGCTTCTGATGACTTAATTCCCGAAGAAGAGATAGCGAATTAGCACGTTACAATTTGCATACCACCTTCGGAACCGATTAAAGCTCTAATATAGGGTGAGAATTTCCCCATCACATAATAAAAATTAACAGTATTGGCCGATGTTGCGGAAATTCTTCAGAGAACAAACAAGTTAACTACAAACATAATGAAAAATTACCAATATTATCCTTTTATCGTGATGGAACGAACTTGGTAAGTAACTACATGAGTAACTAAGATACACTCTTTGTTCGAAGAGCAGACCAGTTTAAAAAAATATGATGTGAGGTAACCAGCATTAAACCAACTAGTTATGACGTTCTCCCGCTTAAAACACTACTTTCGTTTTGTCCCCCTCAAAACGTCTTAACCGGGTGTTGCTGTGGTTGTGACATTCAAGTCTTTAGTATGGTAAACGAAATCACTTGATGTTCCGCACTTCACCGACCATCTCGAACAAGATCCTTCTTGGTTTTGGCGTTTGTGTGGGCGACACCTGTTGCTGTCTTTCTGAGTGCTGCGGAGCACGCATGACGGCCATATTGAAAGGGACGCCGTCAAAGGGTGAACGCAGAATGTCTCCATAAAAAATTCACAGCGGAAGCAGTTTGTCAGCCTCGATTTCAATTATCGTCGCAGGCGGTGATGCACGCCTTCACAGCACGAACAGTGCAGCGCTTTGATTAGCCATCGGAATGATATTTATAATTCATCGGAGGGTGTGGCATTCTAACGCTTGCATTTCACCCTCTATTTGTACATCTCTGATTGGAGAGATGAAGGAATCTGTAAAGGAAGGATCAGGGTATCAAAGCGATATAGTTTTACCTCCGATCTTTGCTCCTGTTCATTGAAAACGCAAAATTTCGATTTATTTAGATCCGATTCGAACTGTTTTTTATCGTTGCAATAAAATTATCAACGTGCAAGGTTTATAATATGTGTGACCCCTGAATATTTATTGCAAATATTAATGGGACACACCTGTAAACATTAGGGAACTCCATAAATGTGAGGGGAGGCATAAACATTTTCAAGTTTCACTAGAAACTTTAATCAGCAACTGTTTGAACTATTTATAAGTATTATATTTACAGAGACCTATTGAGAAATAACGATAACATTTAAGTATTGTTTGAGCTATTGTGATGACTACGTAGCTCACTTACCCCTTTACTGAAATTAAAATTATAAATTTTTTTCTTTGAATATGTTTTATACTGGCCACCAAAAACTGTTAAATTTCCTGTGAATTTTTGCCGGTTATTTTTTCCCTGTGATTTTGTTAACGGTTATCCAGGGAATAGTCTGACCCGTTTGGAAACAACTCAGCATTCACGGTGTCATCAAGTAATAATGCTCCACCAAACTGGAAGAAAAATCCCCACGAGGAATATTTGAATTCCTGAAAATAAAAGAGAGTTATCCAAGCCCCGGCGATCTCTCGGATTTAGCAAGCGACAAGTGATTGGAACTCTGAGGTTCGATTCACGGTCCTATCTTACCTTTTCGCTATCCGTATAGCTTTGAAAAGAGAGAAAGCAAACGAATACTTTCGATACCGTCTTTTCTCTGAAGTAGAAAGATAACAGATCAGTGGAAATCAATGAAAGCAAATCTGTTTTATTTCGCCTAAACAAAACAAATTTAGGCTAAGAGCAAACATGGCGTTTTTGGGTTTGATTTCGTCGATTGTACACTACCATATTTCCGAGAAAAAGTCTCCCTTCCGCTGCGTTTTTGTTTATAAACGTTTCGCTGTCTTCCCTCCTTCACTTCGCAAACAGATCTCTCGAGAATCTTGGAGGGATTATATCGTGCGTGTGTATGTTTAGGAATTTGTTCTTCACTTTTCCAGCGATCTTCTTTTGTTTAGAGGAAAATGGGGCGATGCCCAAGGGGAATCAGGGATTAGAGTCGAATGCGCCATTGTGCTTCAATATTTCATTGCTTACTCTTCGCTAAAATGCCTTCCGGCTAATGTACGTCGAACATCCTTCGCTACCGATTTCCCCTTCGCATTATGGCTTTCTTTTGTTTCTTGTTGCCAGAACCACTCAAACCATTATAGTTATCCTTTTACATTTCGAACCAGTAGAGATTTCCTTGAGAGAATCCCTTCTTCTAAAGCTTCGGATAACGCGCCTATGATTTTATTAGGGTTTTACGCCCATAGCATTATACTTCCAAACACTACAGTTAGCAATGATAGATTATATAGGAATGAGATTCTATGTATTTTTCTACAGATTGCCAGATTTTCCTCTCCTCGTCTTTATACTGTGTTTTCGAACTGAATATTACTAATTGTAGCTCGCATTAGAAGATTTCAACTACAGGTTTTAGCTATCATACTGATTAGAAAAGCTTGAACGCATAATGGAATTGGAACGCTGGAACATGAAGATTATGTAAATTATGGGTTAAGATTGAAAAGCCTTAACTATACTGTTTTCGGCGTTTCCTGAGATACTTTGTTCTAATAAAGTTCTAAGTCAATCGTTCTAAATAATAGACGATATACATAATATTTTACGTTTGAACTTTATCTTTGATAGAACTTTGAAATTTTTCTTGGATAGAGTCTACCCGTGCCTTTTTCAGGTAGAAAAGGGTTGAGAAAAGAATGATCGCGGGCCTTAGATGACGTATTCTGAGAAATTCAACTTATTTAAGAATGAAATGAATATTAAATGAATGCCTTAATTTTTTAATCATACATAAAGTACGGTTATTAATTAATTTGGTACGAAATTTTTTCAAGTCAAGGTTTTGTACTCTTGGACTTGAACGACAGGTCGATTTTTTCAATTTCTCTTTAAAAAACTATTTCCCATCAGTCAACTTTATTCCCAACTTTAAAATAAATGAAACGTTTTTTTAATTTTAATTTGTAATTTAATCAACCACAATTTCATATCAGAATCAAAAGCGGGCCTCATTTTTTCTGCGATCCCTTTGTCGCCTAGGCCGGTTCTAGAGCTAATTCAAATGTGAAATTAGTGATAGTGATGAAATATTCTGTCTTGGAATCGAATTATTAAATATTTCTACATAATATAATGTTCTATAATATTAATAATGAACTTAAGTAGCATCCTAAATACTTACCATGAAATAGCTACTAATCGACCCACGTAATTAATTTCTGAGGAATTACTACGAAATTATTTAGCCATAGGTTGGTCACAATGTAGGAAATAATTCCAAGCTTAACTCTTGTTCCCAGTCTGCTCCAGTTGTTTACGACGCTCATTATATCTCTCCGCGACATTAATTAATTAAGATTACCCGTGATAAAAAGACGCAGCACCCCTTAAATAATGGATACTTGGAAACAGGCGTCGGATCGTTCAGTTCATCTTCATTGGTCTCGCAAGAGGAAAGACTCACATTCTGCGACAAAATTGACTCTCAAAGCAAAAGCCAGAATCATTGTCAATCGCTACCCTCTTTGGGACGCGAAGAGCGTAAAAGCACTTAAAAACCCTTCTCTTTCCGAAGAAGTGGGATCATTTCGAAAAATCTCCATGACTACGGCGTGCGATGGAAGAGGAAAGGAAAACATGATGAAATTCTGAGAAAGAGAAAGTGATTTTATGGAAGCAGCCGAGGTGAGCGTATCCAGGTATATAAAAAAAGGAAGGCATTTATAAGGAAGCGTGAGGAGGTGACATTTTCCTCTTAAATTTCCCAAAAAATGATGTAATTAATTTATTACGATCACATGGTATTAATTAAAATTCTACTAATAGTCTTCTATAATCACGGAACGGACTCGCCAATTCTATATCCATCATGTGCAATGAAAAATATAGAAAAAACTAATTTATTTGATGCTGTATTTTAGATGATAAAATACGGAATAAACTTGTCGTTTTTATTCTTGCAGTAAATTCCTTGTAAATTCCAGTAAATAAACTTGTCGTTTTTATTCTTGCAGTAAATTCCGCTGTTTGACTCAAAGCTTACTTAGTTGTATCCTCCAAAGAGGGTACAATATCATAGCATGGTGTACCGAAACTATTGTCATCAGTGGTAAGCTTTCGTTTGAAGATATAGTAATTGAAGTCGCAGCTCGTATTTTTAGTCAATGGCATTATTTGATAATATATTCATTTTAAAATGAGCAGATAGACGTAGAGCTGTTTCCATAATACTCCGAAGTCATTTATCAATAAAATATTTGATTTTATCACTAAAACTTTAGTCTCAAATATGACGTTACAAAAGGGTAGAAGTGTAATTTGGAAGGTAGCTAACTTAAATTTACACAATTTACGTACGTGTTTCGACATAGAAATCAAAACTATACGATTTAGGAGTACTGTTCTACCGTAGAGGTAGATTATTTCGTAAAAAATATCATATCATACTGTAAAATTAAAGAGAATTGTAGTTGCGTGGAGCTTCCTGACCAGAGATGTTATAGATATTATCATAAAAATTCTCATGTGTAATTAATATATCCAAAACGCATTATTTAATACATTCATTCATGAATGAGAATTTATTTATAAACATACCTGAAAGTCTTTATCATAAGGAGAAATGGGGACTGGATAGTCACATCGTCCATTCAACCTTTGTCCCCAAGAACATACATATATGAACTTAGACTTGGAAGCAATATTTTAAAATATACCATAATTATTCTGGAAGTTACAGTAGTACAGGAAAACAAAATAAAGATTGTATTAGTGGGGAGAAAAAAAACATTTTTGATAATAGATATTCACTGCGGGAAAGCACTCGCGAAGAAAAAGGGTGTGAAAAAACTTGCGAAATTTTTAGAAAAGAGTGAACTAAAGAGAGAGAGAGAGATTGAAAAATAGTGAACAAAAAATTATGAAATTAATTAACATATAGAAAAACCATATTAGAACCTAAGTATTCTTTATTATAAAAACTTCGTATAGAAGGAACTTCCTGATTTAATTAAGTATTTAATTTATAGCAAAATTGGAATTTAGTAGCCTCTACTAACATTTAACTCTTGTTAATAACAGAGAGACAGGGTTTTATCAGAAGCACTGTAAATTCGTATCCATCCCGACTTGATGATTAAAAACACATGTCCTCGAAGGAAGAGGAGGGGTTTGTATTCGCGGGAAGAAAACAAACTGCTCGCTAACGAGCTTCCCCTTAAAGGAATCGTTACAGTTTGAACGTTAAAAGAGCGGCCCAATCATCTTCACGCATCGTTTGGTCATTTTCTTTGTGAAAATAACGACAGTCGTCTGAGCAAAGGGAGTAATGACTCCACAAAGGGAGAGAGCGGAAATAATAACATCGTCATTTGCATATTCCGCTCGCACTTTTATTTCTCTTTATTATTTCCTATGGCTGTATAATAATAACGACACGAATGGGGCCATTTAAGTTTGAAAAATTGATTCTCGGAAGGAGTTACTTTATTCTTTTAAGGGGTACTTTTTGTGTTGGCTTTCAAAGTACTTGGCCTCAAAATTTCTCGCGGGTAACTAGAATATTCTGCAGCTAAAGATTGGAGTCATTTAATAATATACATTTCGCTACCAAAAAGTTCCTTATATGATATTCATTGTCTATTTTAGTATTTTTTGCTTGTTGTTCTTCAATTATTTATATGAAGTTTGTGATTAAGATTTTTATCAATTATTTGGGTCTAAAGTTGGTGGTAATTAAAGTCGAAAAAAGAGCGTTAATTAAATTGATTTCAGTAAAGTTTAATAGTGTGTAATATATATTAGTTTATTATTAATTAAATCCTTTTAAACATGGATAAAAATTTGATTTGTAGATTTAATTTTAGATATGAAAACGCCAGATTCTTAAAGTGTGGATTGCTCGTCAGGTTTAATTCAATGTTTGCTTATTCTATACCTTAAGATGACAGTCAGTCTATGTCTTCTTTCCATTTCATTCTTTTACATTTATTTCTATTATATGGCCCTCCATCTAATTGTAATGTTAGTTCATATTAATTTACATAATGTTTTTCCGTATTTATGCAATAGCCCATTAAAGTGTTATATTGCATCATTTCTTGAAGTTATGCTTCTTTTCAAAGATATTGAACAATTTTCTTCAAATCCTTAGTAGTTGCTCATTCTCACAAGATTTCATTCAATTATCACATCTACACGAGGCATAAAAATAGTTTTTACGTATGGTTTTACGATTGCTATTAAGACTAAATTGAATGTAGTATGAATATTAAATCACTTTATCTTTAGGATAAGGGTTCTTCAAAATTGATGATTTAAACCATAATATTTTAATTCTTACCATAGATTTGTTTTTATCTTGGTGATTCTATTGTCTTTTTCGTAATGTATTATAAAAGTTATTATTAGAAATTAAATTTCCGAAGAATACCGGCAAATCATGACGTTGCTCTAATTAAAAAGTAAATCGCCGGCTTAGATTGGGTTGGGCAGTACATGTGTATGTAAAACTTGGAGTTATATCTTTGTAAGGCTATGGCCAAGGAAGGCTTGCAGAGGGTGAAATGTGGTCAGCGCATCGACTGCCGTATTTGGCTTTCCTGGTCCGCTTGGACCTATCAATTCAGGTAGCTTCTCAATATTTCACGATGCTGGGCCAACATCATGGGTCGGGCGGACCCCACCTGGAATCGAACTCGAAACAGCTTTGGCTTAAAGCGAAAGGGTTATCCACTTAGCTACTTTCAGTCAAATAGTAAACTAGACTACTTAATCATTTAATTAATGTATAAAATTTATCATGGAATATAGTATTAAACAAGGAATATTCAAAATTTAACGCAACTAGCATCCTTACCTTTGTGGAATATGAATAAGCATCATTGCATTTGTGGTTGGATTTTGAAAGCTCTTGCATGCTTCCCATGGAAAACTGATCTGAAAAATTTAAAATATTTCCTTTTTTTTTAAATATCAAAGTCATTAGAAAATTAATATAGGCAGAGGTACCTTTGCCGATGCTTTGAGATGGATTTACAAATGACAATCATCTTTGTCTCTGAGAGCTACCTCCATTTACTGAAGATTAAATACCATTTTTGTGGACTCGTATCGCTCTCGGATCTTTCTTGGTAAGTTATGGAAGTGGAAATCAGCATAAAAACTGATATTTTGAAGCTAAAAGTATTGTTAGCAAAGAAGAGACATTCACTTATGTTCGTGGATTTTGATAAAAAATTTCTGTGTAGGCACAATGTAATGATGTTTGTGTGAATAGGAATTAGGTTGCATTCGAACATGAAACAGAGCTGTCACGGCCGAATGTGCAGGCAGATTTTCCTGTATTTGCATGCTTTTCTTCCTCTTATATCCATTTTCCTGAGAGATGGCTGTCACTAGATTCACGTAGTTGACTTACGGAGAGTTTTTCGAGCCCTTGTTGACAGACATTGCCTTTGAATTGGAAAATCCTGCTTCAAATTTACCTGTAATAAAGAAATACAGCAGATTTTAAATATTTACTAAAATTCAAGTTGCCACCTATCTTATGACTAAGGGACTTAAGGTAGCTAAGTGGGTAGCCTTCGATGAAAGCAGTCCCGGTTTGGATTCCCAGTGATCTGGACCAAGCACCCGAAAAATCGGGTGCTTGCCTTGAAGCTACCTGAATTACGTTGGACGTTTTGAGCGATCTAGAAAAGCCCAATACGGCGACGTGGGAGTCGATGATCGCCCACAGTGAACGAGGCTTGGGCAGGCATATCCCTCAAACGGATGCCGCGACATGGACTTTCCCCTTGATTGAGAGGGAATTCACTAAGCTGACGAAGTTACGAATCGATCTGTGATAGAAACCACGTTAACGTAAGCCTCATGGCAAATATCAAAAATACAGGTCGACTTACGACCTGTGTTGACGTGCCAGCGGACGCTCTTATGGTCACAGTAACCCTCTTTAAATGGACACACAGGTCAATGTTCTCTCAGACAGAAAAAATATCTCTTAGTGTTCAGTATCGGTTACGTCTATTTAATTTTCGATATCATTTTCTCGGGATTTACTTCATAAGTCTTTATGCTATTTGGTAGTATTTCTATCAGAAACTACCAAAGTCGATGAAGGTCCGACTTACCTCCGAATTGACTTACGATAGGCCGTTTTGAACAAAACGTGATCGTAACTCTGTGACTGCACTTGTCCTAAAATATATGGTTATCTTCTAACTAATAGATTCCTGGAGTTTCCGTAAGATGGAATTGGCGAAATGGCAGAATAAGAATGAAACAGAATGTTGTACTTAAACTCATTTTTCTAGGAGTTTTAAACTCATAGTCAAACATTTTGTAGTTGAATAATTTCAATTAAAAGGTAAAAGGTATCATGGCCCTTAAACCGTACCGCTTAATCAAAGTCATCCCATAACTTATGTCTTTTTCATACTCTTAATAAGATATAATTATTAGCAGATTCAAGAAACGTTATTAAAGCTGTTGTATTTCACTTATGAAATACAACAGATAATAATTGTGGCGGTGCTTATTGTAATGTTCCGATTTAACTTAATATTAAATATTAGGTTAACTTAAACTAAATATGGTTTAAAACCCACCGTGCGTTATACCTGCATATAAAGCACAAGGAAAACATAAAACGTGTACTACTCCACAATGTGATTCATAACAAAACACGACTGGTTTCGATGTGGCAACTTCATCTTCAGGTCATTAATATAGACCGGACGTGTTATACTTTGATGAATTAAATTGTGTTATGGTACAAGTTTTGCCTTTCTAATGAATGAGTTACACCTAGTATCATACATTCCTCTTCTCTGTTATTGAGGAGAGGATATTTTCTCATGCAGAGTGTACGATTCACCTTCATGAGACCCCTTTCTGACCTCGAAATAAATTGAAATTGTGAATTAAATTGGTTTTCACTGCGAATGGAAAATTGGAGTGTGAAGGGAGGAAATGACGGCGCTGAAAATCATCTCGTTCTTCTCTCTTTTTCGATGGTGAAATTGATTGGGTTAAAGTGACGTTTTGTATCGACGGCGTTCTAAAACTGTCATGAGAAAGGAGTGATATCTTTAATAAGAGACATTTCCAAATGGCGAAGTTTGAAATGAGTATTTACGCAGCACAGATATGCTATTATGGTCCGGTAATATAATTAACAGCCTTGAGGTCAATTTTAACTTTCAGGTTAGCTCTAACCGTATTATTTTCCATAGTTTAGCCTTAACTGTTAGGGAACCATATGTAAACTGCAATGCTCCGTGGATGTAAACAAACAATATGGTGGACTAGAATAAGAGGAATTTCAAATCAACCTACTTCAAAAGAACTACATTTGGGATCTTTCATATTCCTCCCATAGTCCTAAATTACTGCATATATTCAGCTCAAAATGTCAACACGTTGATGAAACATTTCAGGTTAAAATTAACTAACATGTAAGCTTATCTTTCGAGATTTACTGACAAGCAATTCGATGAGAAAACCAGGCCTCTGTGAAATAGGAAATCAAACTTAGTACATCGTTAGAATTTGCATATTGCCTGGCCGTTATTCTTAACGTAGCGATATTCTCAAGGCATTAAAAATGAATGTAAGATGACGATAAAATAATTTGAAGTCAATTATTAGGAACTCATTAAGTAAACTACTTTTCCGTAGTAAGTTTAACTTAAGTAAAAAATCACCAAGATTTTGTAAAGTTTTCCATTTTCCAATCATGGAACCTTTCAATGAAGTATATTATTTATATATTAGTGAGATATCAATTTGCTTGCTTAAATAATATGAGGAATTTTCTTCTAGTTGGATTGACGTCGAATTCAATTGCTTCCTTGTGCATTCCGTTTGGTTGCCCACTGCTTTCCCTCATTTTGTTTTCCTCAGGATTTCACTTTCTTACTGTTTGGTTTTTATATCCATTTATCTTTGATTCCCATTACGGAAACCCAAAGGTGATGCTATAAACCGCAGTGAAGCCCTTTTGCCGTGGTTAAAACACTCTTCCTTTGATATTATGAAGGAGACTAGCAATCTGGTTTGATAAAGGAGAAATGATGTTTGTGATGATACGGATCAGTAAAGCGAAGACAAAGGGGCCAATAAAGCTTTGACGCTAGAAAGAATCATGTGCTACTCTTGGAAGTTAATAACATAGATTTAACAATTTAATAAGAAGCATAGATTTCAGCGGTAGAAACGTCGCTGATACACAAAGAAACTCCAATAACTCATCATCAGTTCCAGAAACTGTAAATTTTGAGCAGAAATGCGAAAATCTTAAATCTGAGTTAGTCAGACTTTAACTAAGACTAAATATCTTTGAAATAGTATAAGTAGGTATAAAATGCAGACGTGATTTCTTTACAATGCTTTAATAACAATGCCATAAAGAAATAACTGTCTTACTAATTCATCTTTCGGTATTTTAATTGTTTGTGCTATATGGTTGCACTATAAAACCCTTTCTTGGCTTAGTCAGAATTTGGAAAAAACAAATGCTAGATTTATCCATAGATAATTCTTCTCATTTTATCGTAATTTTCACTAAATAATTTGTAAATGAAACATATTTTCATATTATTTGGCTACTTCCACAATGATATCGTTAAAACTGCGATAAAATGATATGGCCAGATATTCCAATTTTGGGCAGATACTTAAACATATTGGGATATATTTGCAGGACGTTCAGAAATGCCGTTTTGGGAGACAATGGCGAGTGATACATCCAACAAAGCGGCATCGTCCACTCCAAACGCCCTATATGAGGCACCGACCAAACAAGAGGAAGGTAAGAGGAACTTTTATCCATATCCCTTACTTTGTTATTAAAATGATATATAGCGTATTGCCTCCACTGCCATTTTAAATATTTTTTCACTTTCTATTCATTTCGTATGTGTTAGGTGTTTCACTCGCTACGTGCACTCAATTAGGTAGAACACGCTATCTCAGTGTCTGCCTGAAATTAACTTCATTCGATATTGTGCTATTTTTTAAACCCTCTTATCATCTGCATGCTCTCATTAGTCTTCTTTAAAAAATAGAGAAATTATTTTCTATTTAAGAAGTAATTTTATCGAGTTAAGGTTCAGTAACGTCTATATTAATATTAATTTCGGAAAGTAGCCTTTTCGCCCTACATTTATGAATGGCTCTTTATGAATGAATGCAGAGGCCATCTATGTTAATCGTATGTTTCTTTCTATGGTAGTATGTTTAGATGTACAGCTTCTTAAATATCTGTATGAGTCGAGGAAACAGGAAATAGATTTCCCCAAACTTTACGGAGCATCTCTTCTGAATCTTACCGAAATAATACTCTATCACGGGATTGATTCTGGATCTCTTGCAGCTGCTGAAATTATCGAATAATTCTGAGAGAATGACAGCTGGGAAATAATGAAATACTTTTTCAAGATAGTTGTGGAATAGTTATTTATTTTCATACACGCAGTATTTTCTCTGCTTAGAAAGGAAAATAATGAAATCGTCCAGTTTTATCGGTTGATAACCATATGCTTTATCATAAATATATGAGTTTGTATCTGCACGAAGGTTCGACGAAAGCCAAAAATTAAGCAGCCTTTAAAATTTAAAACATTAAATCTTGACACCATGCTGATGGAAAGAGATTTTACTTTATTGCGGTGTGTGGTCATTCAGAAATCTCTTTGATAGGATATGCAAATGATGCGGTATTTCGTTTCTGTAAAGTTAATTATTTACGCGGGATCCAAATAATGATGATAACTTATAATCGTCACCTAAGATTCATATTATCATCTAAGTATTAACTAGAATCCGTCAAAAACTTACAAATATTTACCTCAAATTCGTTAATATCTATTGAATTCGAACGCCGTCATCTTACCGAAAGTTGTCGGAGTGTTTTCTTAATTATTTGATATATTTTTAAATGTATTTCCTTAGTTATATACAGAATTATATATACGTGCTCGAAATGGATGTGAACGCAAAGAGACTTAATCGAAATTAGGTTGAGAAGTATGTTTGTAAGAAATGATTCATTCAGCATTGGACCCCCTGTGATCATGAAAGCTTTGCTTTCGAAATGCGCATTAGGGATTCTGAATAACTGGTGACCGCTAAACGATTATCCGTTTCCCGGGAATCGCCCTTAGACGGTCGCCGCGTTCGGCGCTTGGAGAACCTTTGTCTCTTAGCTCATTGACCGCCGAGTTCCTTTTTTCTCTCTTCTAACAAATAACACTCCTAAAGTATGAATACACGATTTACAGATGAATGAATTCTTGAATTTTTTAATGTATAACCCCTATATATGCTGAATATTGATTCGATTCTCTTCGCAAGTTTTGAAAGCCTCATGTTTACAAATTGTTATTTTTTCTTATATCCTTTCCAAAAAACTACCTTTTCAAATGTATTGCCATTCATTCCTTCATAGTATTCACTCATTACACCTCCATAAGATGTTTTCGCAATAACAGAAGCGAAGGAAAGGAGAAAGGATTCCATTTATCTCAGTCGTATCATCATTAATACATAACTGCACACTGACGTCTCAGATTATCTCAATTCGAAATTTAAAAGCCTTTTGAAAAGGGGAATTTGTCAACAGCTCTGTTTACTCCCATTACCATAGGAGTGAATTATCAACCCAAAGGGTAAGCAGCGGGACAATATGCCCAATCCGATCCGATGACACGAATCATGTCAACTGCTGTGAAATACGATTTGCAGGTCTAAGTCCATTAAGGCGTTTCCGAGTGAGCGATGACCATACGGCAGATGCCGTGCGTGCCTCTGAAGACAGTCGCCTTTCTCTCACCCTTCGACCACCCACAGGATTGCTCTTCGGCTTATCGAAGTTGGGGCACACATGAGGATTATTATGCTTTTCCAACGGATCAATTAGGAGGATGTTGGTTTGATGACTTAATGGTTTCTTGAGCACCAATTTACTATTTAATGGTGAAATATATCTCGGAGTGGCATTCGCTGTTTCTACCAGTGAAGTGATAGTTACGTCTCGTCAACAAATAATTTAAAAACTCGAAATAGTATAATTAGTATAACACAATTACAGAAGTAGTAGTAGTACACAATTAGTACAGAAATTCGAAATTAAGACACTTTTCTCCTAAATTTTTATAGGCCCCATTGTATATTCAATAATCCACTGGTATGAATTATGAGAGAAGCTCATGAATCTTCTTCATACTGTTTTTATCAAACCTGGAATATTTGTTTCATCGATTTTCACCGTATAAAGTAAAATTCTAGAAGCATTTGGACTATTTGGTAGCAGACACAGAAAATTTCACTGAAAAGCAATGAAATGACTATGAATATCACCGAAGAAATAATTACCGGATATTTTCCCCAAATTCGTGGTTAAACTTTAACCATAAACCGGAATGCTCCATAAATGAATGAATTACTCCCAAATTCCCCGCAAATGGGATATACATATTCAAGACTTTTAAGTACGAGGACTTTCGAATCTGAAATCTTGATTTTCGGACGTTCGAAACTCAACAAGTGTTGCATTAGCAATACGCAATTTGATAGCTCTGTGGTTTAAAGTTATGGAATTCATAATCGGATATTGAATTCAAATTCCATTTCTCATAGTTTACGCTATTGAGGTTGATTCATTACCTATGCCAAACATTCCTGCTATTAGCTAATAATAATCAATTCACTACATTAGGTAGAGCGATAAAAAAGATATCCTTTGCAATAAGATAATGATGGTTCTATATAAATTACAATTACTTTAGTGAGTAAAAGTTAAATTTGAAACTTTCAACATGTTTTAAGAATGAAAGCTATTATATTGTCCAAAATACCAGAATGAGATGCAGATATTCTCCTTCAAGGTTTAGTAAAAGAGAGATTTTATGAATTTAATTAAGTATATAAAAATTCATTCATAAACATTACAATTCAAAATTAAGTACGTTTGGCCGCCTTAATGGTAGCAAACACTCCACTGTATCATTGAAAGATTGAAATGTTTTCATGATAGATTAGACAATTGGATATTTGGAACGTCTTGTCTTTCCTATTCTATCAAAAACTAAACCGAGTATATTAGTTCGCCAGATTTTCGTAAGCGAAGATTTTTCATATTGAAAAGTAGAATTTTAAGAAACTATCAAGATAGAGGGCTTAATATGTTCCAGATATTCTTCCCTGTTTGTCTTGGAATGCAAAATCCGATTAATATCCGAGGTTCGGTGCTTACACATTGATCCTCTTATTAAGATGCGGTTTAAGAAGCAACACCTGCGTTGCATCGAAATGTTTGCGAAGAATGTCGTTGAACCTGGTAGATATTTGAAAGCTAAGTAAGCAGCTGAAGTAATAACAGAGATTCGCTAAGAGTGTAATGATCTGTTTCTGAACTCTCTTAGAATGCCTCTCGAGTACATCAAAATTATTTTCTTTAGCATTTAATTAAGCCAATATTGATCCTTATTCCATACGTCAAACGTAACAATTTGAAAGGCATGATTAATATTTATATAGCTGTGTTTATTTACATGTTATTGGATAATGATATTTAAAATTTTGTTAGCTATCAAGTATTTATTGCTAATCTCTTTTCTCCGCTATGAATACGTTTCGCGCGTGCTTCATTAAGTTCATGTTTTCTTTATTTTCCTTCTAAAACAATAAGGCGAAATAATGGATTTTATCGAATGAAGAGAAAGTACCAGAACCTGAATAAACTGAGGACTACGCTGGTGGACAATTCAGGAGCATATTTTCACGTCACATTTAGAAGGGACACCGAGATCATTATTCTCTATATTATTCTAGCGATGCGCTTTATACGATCTCGCACCCGAACATACAGGGAAAAATTCCTTACATGAGCACTTTTAAAATGTGCTTTGCTTATTCTTTACTACCCTAAAATATACGTAATTCTTCAGTCATATATTCTATTTTTTTCCTTCTCGATCAGTTCTTTTCCTACCAGATTTTGCCATACCTTGAAGTATTTGAAATCAAGGTAATAAAATCACGGTGGGAAAATTCCCAGAATAGAAAAATAACGAGAAAAAATAGTCGCAGAGAAAAGGAATATATTTATTACGCAAGGTTTTCTTAAATTGATGGAATTTCCAAACCGACCATCGAATCCAACTCAATTCTTCTTACGAGCTCGCAAAAAAGTACTTACTGTAGAAAATTACTGCATTAGAAACTGCAATAACATATAATAATGGCAAGATCAATTATGATGATGACGCATGCTCACTTATATTTTATGCACGTAATAGCCAAAAGCGTGACTTTTTACTGTGAACATGTTCCTTCGAACCATGGACCACTTTCACCAAGGTTGAACTCGCTGCCCTATTGTCTCTTCGGGACTCTTTTTACTCTTTTAAAAATTCCTCTTCTTTCTTATTTTGCTGATTATGCTTCTAAACTGTCTAATCTAAAGTCTAATTTTTTAATTTTTATACTTCATTTCTTGCTATGCTATGCATCTATTTCTATATGACGATTGCCTCAACATACGTTAACCTAAGAGGCAGCCTAAAGATATTCTGTATTAATGTTTTATGACAAAAGCAAATGAATATGTTTCACTGAATGCGTCGTTGCATCTCGTAGAACCGTTTCCTTTTGACACGTATGTCAAGCCTCAGTTAACCCGAAAGCCCGAGTTGAAGCTTTTTAAGTGGGTATTCCGAATCCTTTGAGTCAAGGAATGGGATAATTTATCGAGGAAGATTATCAAGAGTCAACAGGCGCCGCTGTGAATTATTGGATTTCCTAAGGAGCGGCTTAAATTGATGTCCCTTCTCTTCTATTCACATTCTAGAGATGAGAAGTGTGTGACCGTAGCTTTCCGATTTGCTTCATTTCGTTGTATCGTTTCCTTATAACACTCTTCCGCTTCATAAATAGCATTTAAACATTTATTTCACTCTTTTAATTTCCTTTTTTGATTTAATCAAAAAGGAGATAGATGAGAATTTAGCTTCGGTGTTGCCGTAATGTGGTCTAGTATGAGAATCGTCGGAAGAGATATTTTCAAACCTTGTAAAAATTTATTTATTATTTAAAAAAAAGGAGGCTAAACTATGGGAAAATCTCGGTCAAGGAAAATGACAACATTGTTATATATTTGTCAGTATTACTATTACTATCTTATAATTCAGCATATAAAAGTATTGGAGTAATCCTGTACTGCAAAATTTATCCGGCTTTATATATAGGTTATTTTTGATGATAAAAATGATAAATGAGAAATTTAAATAGATTCAAGAGATACCTTAAAAGTTATCCATATAGCCGTGTATAAAATGCTTCTTTTATTTGGAATTGATTTCCATTTAAATTAATGTACTGTAACGTTTTAATGATAGGATCAATTTGGTGAACCGTGTCATGTGATGCATGATGGGAGTGAAATCCAAAAACGTTTCTGCACATTTCACATCAAAAACTGTCATTTATACATTGAGAACGTATAGAGCCATGCTGTTACGGTTTTAGATACACGTTGACCATATTTCCACGAAGGCCTTTTCGACGATGTCTCGAAAGCATGCAAAATCGACGCTTCGGACGGCAGTAACCGGCCGTTGCATTGCCAATCATAAAGCCCTTTGTCTGTCTTCGCCTCCGGTTCCCATTGAGTAGTCCCATATGCCTAAACCCCCTGCTAATACCATTTAGGGGTCACTTCCCTCATGAATTATTCCGGAGATCGGCGTTGATCCTCGGCGAGACATTGGTCGCTCCCGTTTAGAAGACCCTCCACAAACTTCCCAAAAGTATTCCCCTTTATTCTCTCTATATCCATTGTCCGAGACAGGAATTCGGAGATTCTTTTCATCGAGAATGCACAAATTAAGGCTGCAAAGTTTCGCCTCGTGTGCGCTAAATGCCTCAACCACAAAGGAAGAGCGGCCCCAATGCCATCTCCACCAAGTTCCGTTAATAAGTCGGTGAAAAGTTTTCAACAACCTGATTTATTACCCATTTAAAGCGAAAACTGATTTATTATTGATGTCTAGTTGAAATACTTGGCGTTGATTGATCTGAAATATTGCTTATTTACACGGTGTTTTTTTCTGATTCAAGAAAACCTCTGCATATAGCCAGGGTCCAAAAGAAAGAATAGTTCCTCCCATTAAAAAAAAATTTGCATTATTTTTGAGGTATTAAGCTTACGTAATAATCGCCTTCTAACCTTTAAGACAAACTCCCAAATATTCTGGATAATTTCTGAAAGAATCTTTGGAGACAATCGTTCCTGTCCCTTTTTCTGTACCCTAGAATATCCCTAGATATAAAACTATTTAAAAATCATTATTTATATTAGAAGAAAAAGAAGAAAATATCGCATACTTTCGTTAATATCTCTTGTTATTCTTTCTAAGGTGTCGATCTGTGGATATACATTATTTTCATACATATTTAGTACTGATAATGAAATATTTTCATTTGAAATTCACATTGTGATTCGTTTTTTCTTTCTCTTATAGAAATCAACATACAATAAACTCCAAATTATCCGGGCTATTGATTATGATGCATGAATTATAAAATCCAAAAATGAAAATAATATAAACTTTAACCTCTGTTACTTATTGTGGTCATAATGCACGTAAATTAACTATATATTTTTATTTGTGTCCGTTATTTACGATGGTTTCAAGTTTGAGGTTAAATCACCCGACCTTGTTAGGAGCATTAATTTCATTTTCGTCGTATTCCCACTTCTTCGTAGAAAAAGTATTCCGTAAGTCCTGCTTTCCATAGAGCACGAAATACTTATTTTTTTGTCTTTGAGTATTTTTGAAACATCGCGGAAAAAGTGGTGAATAGTAAAATATCACGTGCGAATTTTCTGCCTACGAATAATCGGGAGTTTGCTTTATTTAGAACTCTCTTGACTAATCACGCGTAATAAAAATTTCCAACTCAATGATTTTCCTATTAATTACATTAGAGTTGTTTTCACATAAACATACCTGCAACCTTTCCATTGAGATATCTCATTACGTCCTCGGTTCTAAATATTTACTCTGTAAGGGTAAAGAAGGTAAGGAAATATTCTAAATTCAGTGACCCAAGTCAAAGATCCGTCGCCGTTTGTTACTCATGGGCCTATCTTCGTATATACATTTTAAAAACGGCGATAAATTTAAATAAAATAGATCTCAGAGATAATATACTTCAGGATGTAAAAGGTTATCTAATGCAAGAAAAGTTATAGTACTTAAGGTTTCTAAAATTCTAACGATCTACGATATCCATTTCTTGTGTTTGAGGCGAACTTAATTTCCATACCTGTGCAGACACTTTGTCAGTCGTATTAATGTTCCAAATTAGAAACACATGAATCATTCCGTTCTTATAAACGAAAGCTTAATTTCCTTCACATCAAATCTTCTCCATGCCCTTATGCTATCAGTTGCAACAGTTAACAGTTATTGCGGATTTTCCAGCGAATCTCCTCTCGAAGTGCATACCAGATACATGACGCATCGACTGATTCCCCTTTCTTGGGGAAACAACCACCTTAAACGACTGATTGGTGGAATACCTCTAGAATTCCTCACTATCACCATCGTATCGAATGAATTACGACAATTGGGGTTTTCGTATTGCTTCCCCTTGGTGGTTGATTGCCATGCCTTGGAGCATATGTCACGATGTGTACTCGAATACCGAAACCAGGCACATATTTCCTTAGGGGAAGAGGGAACACTCACCGTACTTCCCCTCTGTTATTCGTTTTGGGGGAAATCATTATATTTCATGCATTCCTAAGAAGTTTGCTTGTCCGATGATCACCCTAGTTTTCAGTGTTCTTCTTGTGGAACCGCACAAGTTTCCCTCCAAATCTTCAATGATTATGGATAATATTACATCAAATAATGCCGAATACAATTGATTTTTCAATGCATGAGGAAAGACCTATAATAGTTCCTCGGGAATCGATCGCCGAGCATTGGTGGATATAGGGGTAGGGATTAAGGGGGTTGAAGTACAATTAATTTGCCGAGCATTTGGCATGAAGCTTTGATTAAAATCAAATCTCTAGTATATTTATTACATTTATTACGTTAAAATGGTATTTCAAAGTTAATTGAACATGTGTTCACGATTAGATTGTTTTAAATCTACTTAGCAGGTACCGCCCCCCCGGTTTCTAGATCCGCTCCTGTTGTCGCGTCTTACTAACGCAGGATTGTCCATTTGCGATGGACTGACTACTGATGACATTTGAAACTTTTTCCTGCTAAAAGCTTATAGGAAAGTGGACATTTTTTGAGTGATTCTTGGCTATAATTACCCTCTTGACTCCTTGAGTCCACTGCGATCTTAAGTTGCTAGGATCAAACGTAAGATTAACTAGAAAATGTTAAATAAAATAATCTGTTTTAAGTTAATACGAGGATAGATATTGAAGATTTTGACGTGGTAAATACAGTTTTGGATAAAGTAAGGTATCGTTGAAAGGGTAATGATTAGTGTGCATATTCCTTACACCGCTGCAATAGCGAAAAATGTAAAACAAGGCTGTTAGCACGTCATAAATTTAGTTATGTATGTATATTTTCCTCGGTGGATCCAACAATTGGCTGGCACAGCACTCAGAACCTAACTGCAGTAGGTAGCAGAATTGTTAAAAGTGCTTCGACAGCTGACATCATTTCGCGTACTTGACCCACTCCGGAAATCGAACCCGAGACTGCTTTCGTCGAACATGATCGTGCTATCCACATGGTTATCTGAGATCTCCTAACTTTAACATCGAAACAATCATAATAAATAACGCAGGCGTAGCAATAAAGGACCTGAAGCTCGATTCCGACCTACGACAGCTCATATTTTCGAGGATTTGAGGCCAAAGGTTGACTCTTTATAAACATGATCGTGTTTGTCTTCAAGTACTCGTGTACTTATGGACAAACTCTCTGTCTCTTTTGGTAATAAAGACGGAAAGATTCATCACCTTCATTTTTACTGTTAGGCCTTAGAGTGGCAACCACAATCTACGATCGCCCAGGGAGTTGAACCTCAATATATAAGAGTTTATTATCATTATCATAATAAATGATGATTATAAATGTACGGGTATTCGATAGTTTGAATTAAATGTGATTAAATTTTAGCCGGACAAAAATTTAGAGCTGCATCGATATCTGAAAACTGAAACCGATTCAAATAGAATAAAAATTTAATCATCGGAAAATTATATTTTTGTTGCTCTTTTACTATTTCGTCTTCCAGTTTTCTACGTGAAATTTGTATACGTATTTTATGTAAGTGCATTCAATACTAAAAAAAGAATTTACTACTCAAAATGACCGAAGTTACGAAATTATATTTAACCAAAACGTTTTCTTATTATGAATTTGCAATGCTATTTTTGGGGATAACGACTATGAGAAGACGAAGAAATAGCGAGCTCCTGTTCGAGAAATTCACACGAAAAAATTGGTAAAATATCATGTATAGAAACGGATTCGATTCGAAGTGAAAGAATACGATTCTCACTTCGCTAATAAAATGATAGTTCCTTGCGAATTTCTCCGGAGATGTCGGATAGACACGGCGACGAGCCAAATAAACGTCATAAGGAGAAAATAAAAGAAGAAGGTGAGAGAGGGCGTGGCGGATTTTATGAGGGAACGCCCTTAAATGGGTGCTCTCATTAAGGTTAAGACAGAAGGAGGTGTATGGCTGGTGTTAATGTCTTCTGCTTGGAGGGAGCGTGCGTGAGACTTAACGAGGGGATGAGAGACTACTGGAAGAGAAAGACTCCCCCTCTTCCATGACAACCTCCCCAAGTAAATCGAAATAAAGTCGGCTTCTCATTCTCATCTTATCCAGTCTTAACATTTCAGCTAGCTCATCGGAGTATTGACCTCTGACCATTGTAGTTCAATCTCAATTCAGAGAAGGGGTGAAATGTAGGAGAATTCCGACTCCTGGGTCTCCGAAGAGTCAAGTTGACAACATATTCAAATTCGATGAAAGCGGTCCTGGGATCGATTCCCGGGGGTTTCACCTGCGGGATGACCTCAGTTGTCGGCACTTTAAAAATTACTACTACCGATTCTGACACTTATTAAAGAGTTTTATTTACATAAAATGAGGTATAACAGATGGTAATACTTATTAATCCGCAGAAAAAATTGAGAGTTGATGATCTTTGAAATTCGATTTTATTTAGGTGGTTTTATTCGATTCTGAATCATGATCAGAATAAAATTCGGATCGCTTTGAGGACTGATCCATAAAATTCTTATCAGTCGAATGGCCTGATATATATTAAAATATGCATTCAAATGAAAAAATAACGAAAAATTCCATTAACGGACATTGTGGAATATTCAAGGAGGTTGAACTCCCGAAACTTTTGTAAGGCGATCCACACAAGGAGTTGATTGCTGTACGCGGGCTAGATCATGGATTATATTAATTCATTATGAATCTGTTTGAAAGGCAGTAAATAGTAAAGTAGTAAAGCAGTTGATATTAGTAAAATATTTCAAAACGTAAATATATCAATCACACACGAAAATGACCAGGAACGGTTAAAGTATTCTCATGAAACTTTCCTTTTTAATACTATTATCATAAGCATCGTTTGTTACGTCACAATTTAACTGAATTTCTTGGCAAAATCTCGTTACTAATTAATACAATCAAAGAATTCTCCATGAAAAAATATACTCCAATAACTCCAATATCTTATCTTCTCCCTTTATTGACATAAATCTGTTGATGGCCGTATTTTTTGTGGGCTTTCCCCATCCATGATTAAAATGAAATTTGAACCAAATAGTAACTCGTTTACCTGCGATTGGGTAGTATCTATTTCTATTATATGTGGAATTATGGTTTTAATTGCAAATATACACGACAATCTATCACCCTTTTATCATAAACAGCCGAACCAACGTAACTAAGGCAGAGTTGGATATTTGAAATTTCGGAGGTGTAAATGGATGATAAAATGAGTCTGTAGAGTAGCTTCAAAAGACCCCTCCGTTTGCTCATCTTCTCGAGGAAAAGGGGAAATACATTTTTCTTGTGATAAGTCATTTGGCAAAGATAGGGGAGAAACGTAAGAAGCAGAGGGGAAATAAAGTGTATTTGGAGACGTGATCAAGTTCGTTATCTTAATGACTGAGTTATGGGTGTATATTGCTCGGATGACAGGTGAAAAAGATATGGCGAACATTAAATGCATAAGAACGATGGGACGTTTGCTTAGAAGTCTTCCGGAGGGAGAATTTAAGAAACCAATATTTGCGGAGAGAGAACGTATCGCATTCTGAATCATTAAAATTGAGTTCTTCTTCAGCTTTCCAACGCACGCAAGATGCGAACCTGATGATGGTTATACACCGAAACCGGTATTTTGCAAATAAAACAATATGTGGAAAAGTAAACATCAGCTTTCAATTAGTTATTTCCACCACATCACGGCCGAGACTATTGAGTATACTTTCCTTGATAGTTACATATAATTCACAGGGTAAATGAATGTTAGACGGATGATTCTTAGCATTCACTTCTATGATTATTTTGCAGCATATACTTGTCCGACGAGTCAGAGAGGATTTATAATAACCTCTAACTTACTTGTTAGTGGTGCCCAAACCTTTTTCTCGAACACCGAACGTTCAGGCTATAGCTTATTGTTCTCTCATATCGTTCGCGGAAGAACGAGTCCCTAAAATGAATTTTCTTTATTATTTCCTTTATTTTACGCTAATTGTCTGACTGTTTTAACCTTCTCTCTCTCTTCTTATAATGTAGTTAACGGTAGATTCCGCAGTTTTCACACTCCATTCTTCCTCAGTTTTCCTTCTGTGCGTATTTCTTCCTAAGTTTTTGAACCCATAAAGTTAGTTGCTCTTGTGAACTATTTTTCAAGCTGTTTATTTTTAATTTTAAATCAAGAAAGAATGGACTTTAGAAGAGACTTATTAGTCTCAAAGCTGCCAAAATAAAGTCGATTTATTATTAACATCATTTCTCTTATGTCTCAAATGCTTTCAACTATCTGGAATATTTCATATACGATCCCTTGTTATCTAGCTCTTCCTCTTTCGTCGTTGTCTATATTTCGCTTCCGAAATGCCGTCCAAAGTTTATGAAATCTAAGCTTCGTTTCTCTACCTTCTTCGTAATCTGAGGTGAATTCAGTTGCTTATCATACTATCAGGTATTTGGACGTTTGATACTTATATCTCGATCACTTCATAGCTCATATATGAGCTACAGAAAGGAATTCTTCAGACTATTAGCAGTTATGGGAATTTCCTCATTTTAAGCGCTCCCTCCACTTTCTCAGAACCATTGCTGCCATCCTAAAGAGTTCATATTTGCTTTTCCTCATTAAGTAAAGCGAAAAACCATAGCTTATCCATCGATCCATTTGTTTTTTAGTTGTAACTCCAATACGATTACCAGTTTTAGTATCTCAGGAAGAAGTTTTAGTTTTTCAAACAACAACACAGTAGAAAATTATTAGAAGAATATTTACTCAGATTTCTTCATTTATTTGTTGAATCTTAGTGAAGGAGTAATCAAAATTCTATTTGAATTTCACGAAGTTAAAAATAAGTATTCTTAAAACTTTCAAGCTGGCCTCCTGATTGCAGCCTAGACTGGCGAGGCTCAATTGATTGTAATAAAAACATTCTTCAGAGAGATTATTAATGCCTTCTTAAAAATTTCTCCGTAATGAGAATTCCAGTGTAAGGAAATGCTTTTGGTATTAAATGAATCCGGGATTATTTAAGAGTAAGGGAATTGTTCCCAGTGGAAGGAAAAGTATAAAAAACAATCATATTCCGTAATTGATGGCAAAATATTCTCCCAATCACAGAACTATTTAAGTTAACATATGAGGAATACTTCCTTAAGAAATTCACTGATTCGAATCCCCGCATTGTTTTTCGGCGTCAAATCGAACAAAAGGAACAAAAGGAGAGAAAAATGACGGGAGACAGAAGTACGTTAAATTCCACAAAAATTAATAAAGATTTCTCGAATGAAAGATCCTCAAATCTTATTCACAGTCATGGGATTTTAAAACGCCTTAATTAATTTCTGCCATTATTTTGACCCAAATCCCACAAACGACTCAATTAAGGAATTCCAGAAAAAAATGAGACCAACAATAGACATTTAATTAGCTATGAGGAATGAAGAGAAGGGAGATGGAATGTTTCGGAGTTGCAACTCTTTTTATAATCACCACGTCAATTAATAAAGATTTCGCATCGACTAAGACCTGCAGCCTTAATTATTCTCTCCTTTCAGCAGTTGCCTTTAATTAAGTTCCCCGTCTTTCTCCACACCTCTTTCTTTTAATCTTTCTCGAAGACTCTCATTATTCCACCAACCTGTTCTTCCATTCTACTTACTTCTCACCATTTATATCTTTACGCATTTATCATGCTTAGCTCCTCTACAATTTCTGCTAAAATCGTTTTCTCTCTCCACAGTTTCACGATCTAACCGTGTCATTCATTTTCTCCTTTCATCCACATTTCTCTGGAATTCGGGTCGCATTATCACTGATTGACGAGGCCTTTCTTTCATTTTTAATTTCCTACTTAAAAAATATGAAGTGATTCTATTTGTTCTTGATATCTTCATATACATGATCTGTTCGATACAACTAAGAGATTGCTGTCAGAGAACCTGATACTAGATTCAGATGGTGTATATCTTCTTACTCAAAATGTATTCATTTGAGTAAGAATTATATACCTTAAAAAAGATTTCTTTTCTTAACCAAGCTCTTCCTAACTTCCTTTTCGTTAGGCAATGATTCCAAGTTTGCGGTGCGCAAAATCGTACGTTTTATACCAATGACATAATTTTACTACCTTTATATGGGTAACTGAATATTTTTGGAATGAAATATTAGCAAGTGATAGAGTAATTCGATAAAATAAAAAAATACGAGATGATATAAAATGAAAAAAACCATTGTAATATTTGCAGGAAAATAAAGTACAAACACAATGTAATATAAGGACCGTATGGCTCTAATAGTTCGCAGCATACCAAGAAGTTAAATAAATATGTGTGTGCCATATCGTGGCAGTAAGAAATTCTTAGCTTATTACTCCAATTAGAACAAAATATTAGCTTAGATTCGACGTTTAGCGTGTTTAAAGTATAATTTTTATATAGGAACAACCCCAAACCAACTAAAGAATATCTAAGGATAAAGAGTTGAATAGTTGATGCTTTACAAGATGTTCTTTTATGAATATCTCCTGAGTCAGGTAACTACCTCATGTGATTATTTCGGTTCATTGCCTTTTCTCTAGCTTCCTTTTACGCCATCGCTAACTGTTCCATTTATAGCTACCTCTTATTTCATTGCCTTCCGTTATTCACGTGCATACAATTGCACCTTATTAGTGTACTTTATGAATGTCGTCAGTAATTACCTCGGCTGAATGCTAAGTAATTTACGTTCGCGTGCAAATTCAAACTACTCGATCATTTCATAGTTTACGGAGCATCTAAGGAAGACGGTAGTTAAAATGATTTAAAAATGCAGTAAATTGGTCCCTCTCGCTCCGTATAAAGGTCAATTGTATTTGGAAAACGGTATGTTGGGTAAAGCTAGAAAATGAACTACTATTTGAACTTGAAAATAGACAGAATGCAACTACAACGTGAAAATAATCAAGGGGTTCTACCTCTTTCTCCTCAAGGATCATGAAAGATAACAAACTCTAGCTATAGAGTATTTACTAACTACGAATTTATTAATTCTCTTTTAAGATATCCTTGGATATTATTTTATTCATTAGGGGGATGGAATATTACGTAATAATAAAAGATTATTTGAGGGAGATTGAAAATAGTCTCTTCTCACATCCAACCCTACGTCTAATGAAATTCATAATACGCAAATTACTTTCTATTTAAAGTAATGTATCATAATAAATGCAGATGATTCAGATCATTCCGAATTTATGTGTTTTCTTTATTATTAAGATTGAAACTGAAATTGAAAATTTTCGGATACTTAGTCCTTTCTTTGTGCATCATCACAAAGATTGGCCAGAGATATACCAGGTGTTTAAATTATACATAAAATACACACATGCACGCATTACTGGAAGCAAACTGTTATTTGTTTTATCTTCTGTTTTTCTTTTTACTGGAAAATCGTCTGTCTGAATTTAGGTAAATAACAAGTTCTTCTAAGTCATCAGGCATCTAAGAAAAATCTGTAGCTTTTTGTCGCCCTATCTGAATTGAAGAATTATATGATATTTATACTGTATCACAGCATTTTATGACTACGACTTACTTACTTACTTACTTAACTTACGATCTTCAACAAGTTGATTCTCTACACTCCAATTAAATGAAAGAAATGACTCGAGAATGAGATTCGTCACCCTAAAACATTTATAACCAACTTTTGAAGATTTAAATAAAACAATTTTGTAGGCGATGTTTTTTCGTGTATATCTTTTGGTTTCTATTGATATGTGATACATAATCAGCTGAAGAATTTACATTAAATATTTTCAAAACATTATCAGACCGTCAAGGACAATTACTTTTTATCACGACAAAGAAACGGTTTTTTCGACTCTCCCTAAAAAGTTAAATATAATATTTCATTAATGCTCACTCAATTTCTCAGTATTAGAATACGATTAATAAATATCCTGTCATTGAAAACATCATTTTCATTAATTTTCATATAACCTTACGTAAATGAAACGTAGATATACTTGTTTATCAATTTTTGCTATCATATTTTATAAAATTCTGTTTACAAATCTCATTTGATATAAATTATAACATAATTTTACATATGAAACAGAAAGGTATGCTTAGTAAGATATTTGTTCATGTAAAATTGTAATTAATCCTTTAAACCTTCGTAAGTTACGTTTTAGATCTAACTTAATAACGAGCTAGTTTTTCAAACCTCAAATACCGTACTTAACTCCCAAAGCATCGAAATTCAAATTTTTATCCGGATTCTAGTAGCGAAATTCAAATTATAGGACAAGTATCGAAAAAAGTCGTCAAACTATTATAAGAAACCCGATTTAGCACTAGCACGAATCGGAATATCCTATCATTCGGACCCTAACTTCGATAATCCGTACATTTCAAGCACCTTCAATCAGAATTATCATGAGTTCAACCATAGTCTTAAATTACAGAGACGAAAAAATTTC
Source organism: Pachydiplax longipennis (assembly GCA_036926295.1). Lineage (NCBI taxonomy): Eukaryota > Metazoa > Arthropoda > Insecta > Odonata > Libellulidae > Pachydiplax > Pachydiplax longipennis. Next base: position 1,273,083 of record JAVFKF010000030.1, on the reverse strand, counting down.
CAATGCCATGATAACGTTCTTTCACTAGCTTTTACGCCTCTCTTCCTCAATTCTTTCCTGGTAATAACTTCAAAATTTTGGGCCATAGAAAATAAAGAGCTCGTAAAGATAGCAAAATTATGGATTTTCTATTTCATCGATCCTATTAAAAGTTCCTCCAAGTTTTTCGTTCGAGAGGGATTTTTTTCCTGTTGAAACGATGCCTCAGGAAGCATTTCGTATGCGAAGGAGTAGCGCTCTATTCGGAAATGAAATATGAAAGACTATTAACCGCTTCTCTCTCTCGGAAAACCCCTCCACTATTTTCTTCTTAGGAATTCGCCTTAAATCGTCAGCACATTGCCCATCCTTGAAGGAGACTTGCCTGCCTTAATTGTTCCCATTCGTGCCTTCATTACGGGAACTCTTCCTCTGTCACACCACCGTACTTTTCATCCTATTTTTAATTCCTTTCTCTTCCGAATCTTCCTGATACGTTCGCATGCGAATGTTCTAATTTTCTTCATTCGAAGAATTGCTCATTTTACATGTGCCCAGAAAAATTAAGAGATGATGTCGTGAGATTTTTTACCGGTGGCTTTTGCGAAGGAGTTAAAATGGCTCAGTTTCGTGAAATATGCCAGTAGAATTCACTGGTTGACGAAGTTGATTTTTTTACGAATAGCAGAGGGAAAATTATTTGTGAATGATTCTCACGTAGCTTTTTCCATGGGAAGTTCTAGTAAAAAAATATAAAGTTATTTTTCTTCATTGAGGTTGATTGGACGAAATAATAAAATCATTTATCCAATGCAGTTAATACTTAAGTACAAACTTACAAAGTTACTGACGAGGGAAAGGAAAATGATTCCATTCTTAAAGCTCTCATTAACATCTTATTGCTCTTTAAAGGTATTTTTAGTAGATTGCCAAATTCTCACTCTTGTTAGCTATTGATCGCTCTATATATAATAGTTTAGTAACATATATAAGGTATTAGTTTGTGAAATTTGAATTAGATACTGAGGTCAATCATAAATTTCTTTTTTCTTTTATTTTTGGAGTAATGATAATTGTTGTTAAATGTATTCGTTATTAACTTTGAATTTCATTACAATTCTGTATTAACAATTTGATTTACCTTCACAGAACCCTGAAAATCTCTTCTCTATAATATAAAATGTGTACATATCGTTTATAAATCCTATCATTTGAGACTTCCAGCCGATTTTAAAATCTTTAAATACGTCAGGAATCTATTTCGCATTCATTTTATAAATTTAGTAGAATGAATTATAAGAAAATGTATTCTGTTACATTAGCTTTATTCCAATGATATCTACAGATTAATTCATATCCTATAGGTAATTATGAAAGACGTAGTAGTACTTCGATCTTAAAAGGTTCATTACGATCCTAATACGTAAAAAGTTCTTCTTTTTGCCACAAAACACCTTGGAAAACAATAAATCGCTTCGGTTCCATATTCGTTATAGAAGGTCTTTGTTGGATGAAACAAGATATTCCTCACATTTCTTAATACAGAAATTAAATCTTATAATTGCGGAAAAGTAACTACATACTGTCGCATATAGCAAAAATGGCAAATCCAAGTTTTGGTCATCTCAGAATTTTCCATGTATTCATCCATTAGAGTAATCGTTTGATGGGTCCGAATAACAGTGACAAATTATTTGGTGGCCGAGCAATTGGCTTAGTAAAGTAGCTCGTTTTTTTTAACTATCTTGAAATATTTCTCAAATTCAACGTGACTTTATTCAAAATTATCAGATACATTCTATTTAGAAAATTGAATATTATTTTAAGGTCAATTTATGCATCTACCATTATCCGTTTTCTCTTCGATCGTGGGTGTAAAGTAATTTTCGAGTTTGTTTCAGTTACATAACTCTTTATAACATATTTGCCTACATTTTTACTTTGAAGGATAACTCATTTCGTCTACAAATCAATGAGGATATAGAAATTTCTTTCAGATTCTCCTTGCTATTCATCCCTATCTATTCCTCGCTCTTTTGTGATTTCCTGAGGAAGGGTTGGGCACTAATTCCCACGCGTGGATGGAAACAGATGAATAGCGCCGAGCGAAATTTGATGGGCTCCGAATTAAGTTGCAGCGCTCCGTGGAATCGAGGATTTTTACGAGTCTCCTGGAGACAAAAAAGAAAGGAGGCCTACTTTCGGCATCATGGGAATGGCGGGAAACCAGAAGTGATGTTACTCGCGGTGGTATGGAAATTGGCACCGTTAACGTAATTAAGGCGGAGTCCCAATTTCTTCTCTAAGAAAGGTAAGAGAGGGTGCAAATGTGAGGATGTGAATAGAAAGCAAAGGAAAAAGGGTTGGTCGGACCAAAGTATGGCAATCTTATTAATTACTATCGGAGAAGAAATAATAATAACAATAATTCTTTATTGGGGCTAGTGGAGGCTAAAAATTTCCTTAGATTTAACCCTTGATTAGATACTCCTATCCTACTTCTAAGAATTTATCATTCATGTGATAACATTTGTAATGTAATCGATAAAGATCCAGTAAAAATATTAAATATCAGTTATGTATAAACGAAATACTGAGGTATAATATATGTATTATCATTTTTGATTTGGATGACGATTTATACAATATTTCGTCTCGTTTTACTACCGAAAAACTACAACTCAGTTATAATTTGAGGGTGCAAAATCTGAGATATATTCTTACTGATCGTGGGTGATTTTCAATTCCTTTTACCTTCCTTATCGATTTTGCTATTATTTGTTTTGAAGTTTTAGCATTAACAGGTTTCTATGGACTGAACCTTACTCATCTTTTATGAAGAGTTTAGCGTAAACTAGGAGTTTTTTCTAAACTGGTACATGCTTTAAATTTTACATACGTATGAAGTTCTTTTTTATTTTTTGCGTTTCATAAGCAAGGTCAAAAATTCGACAAGGATTTGGACCTACTTTCATTGTCTTTTCTACTAATTATAATGAATGAAATCATGGATATGTTTGAATTAGGGTTATTGTATGCAGATTTTTCATTCAGTATTATGAATTTCGTGCTATTTTTTTGACCGACGAATAATAATGTACGAAAACTAAATAATAAATGACGCAATTTAAATAACCAAAATATCCATAATTTAGCGCAGAATTTGCTGGAATAATCATTAACAGAAAGAGAGTGAGAGACGGTATACGAGTATTACATAGGCGGGAAATATTATCTGAAACTTTTAAATTTTTGCACTGACTTATCCGTCAGCCAATTCAATGGGACGTCAACTCGGTTTCTTTAACTGCACTTGGTGCCGCTAACTTAGCCCATGAATGACAATGAGGTGGGAATAACTCGGCCACTATTCCGTGGGTGACCCAAAGGAATTTTCCGAGTTGTAAAGTACTTCCCGTGCTTTACTATTTCATGTGTGACTAGCGTGAAGAATATTTTCTATGAAAAAACTATTTTGTGGGATTTTCCGTCACCGAAAACTTGTATATGCGGTGGACTTCGATTGTGTTCCCTTATTCAATATTCAATTCTTTACCCTCAAATATTCTTATAGAAGCTATATTTTGAGTAATGCAGTGAAAAATGTCAATTTTTCGTTTAGTTTTGGAATATTTTTTTAAAAAGAACGTACCAATTCTGTTTGGATTTATGTGGAGGATTGTCAATATCTTATTAAAAATACAGACGCATCATAAAATAATAAATAATGCTTCTAAACTTGGAAAAATAGACTCAAAAGGTATTACACATTAAAATGCTTTAAATTCGCGTATGCAAGTATAATATCAATTTACATGCTTTAATTTACTAATGGAATGTTTTCTTAACTTTAAACACCTTATATTAAAAGTACGGATAAGACGTTTGACGTAATAGAACATGCTCAGTCGAGTGCGAGTCGCTAAAACAGAAAATACTCTCTAAGATAGGAACATCATTGCCGATACTAGCGGAAAAATTGGCAACTATGAATAAAAACTATGACTGAATATTAGGCATAACTTGTTCCTCAGGAGAAAACAGATTTAATTGATTTGGGTGTCTTCAATTATTCACGTTGGAAGTGACAGAAATCGAATATTTGTTTTCAGATTGACGGATGTGTATCTTTCATACGTATCACACATCTGAGACATTTTCTCGCGGACAATTCTGCGGCATTTTAAGTGAAAAACTTGTCTGAGAGCTGCACGTCGTCAATCTTTGTTCCTCTCCGCACTTTCTCCGCTTTTTTCTCGTCCTTTGTTCGCGTTATCAATTTGAGAGCGCCGCACGAATCAAAAGATCTCTTTTTTGTCTTCTGAACGCTTTTCTTTTGGAAGGACTTCACTTGTTTCTGCCTTTTCTCTCGATTTTTGCTTCTTAAAGGGAGACGAGGAAAGGGAAGTTAAGTTGCGGAAACGGTGGATGGAGAGAGAAGGAAAGCTACCAAAAGTTTTCCATCCTCTTAATGCTCATCATAGTATTTTGCTTTTCTTGAGCAATAAAATTACCTCTGAATTGTAGTCTTTTTCTTGGCTCATTTTAACAAGTGAGTTTTCTTATCCAAACTTACCAATCCCGATTACGTTCAAGATTCATCCGCATTTTATACACAGTAAAATCTGCTTAAGACGCTTTCTATGAGAACGAGTGAAAATTGCGTTGTGAGTGGGATAGTGTTTTAACTGGAACAATATATAAAATGACAACTTTTTCATTCTTAGGTGAAATCAAAGTTTCTTGGTTCTTTAATTTTTAATTAAATGCTTTAGACCTTAAATCTAAATGGGTGCTTCTATAGTTATCTATGTTTATTGGAGATAGAAAAGAGGTATGAAGAGAGTCCGCAAACCATAATTTTGTAATATTGGTAGCATTCTGGTCATATTTTTTAAGTATGGTCAGCTTTTCAGACAAAAAGTCTTATTTTCGTCTTTTTTCTCTTTACAAAGATGCTCTTCATACTAGATGGACAGTTAGGGATGAGTAACGAATAGGAAGTATAAAAGTGGTTAGAAGCCGTCATATAGCAGTATCTCTCCTCGTTAACTCTCAGAATTCCACTAAAAGCTGCTATGCCACTCTGGTTTGAATAGTTTGAATTATTTACTAAATGAGATTGCGACAACTAGAATTAGAAAACTACGATGCAACTTTATAATCTTTGGTATAGAAATTGGCGGAGGATTGGCTACAGCAGATAGCAGGGCAACTAAGAAAGGGAATAATCCGCCATATCAGCGAGTAGCAAGACGTCTTAAGCGCAATATTTACCTTCAGTTCCTTTTGAATGTTACGAGAAACGAGAGAAAATAATAAGCGGGATAGCTTCTCAAGTGAGGGCTTAACTGATATTACTGAGCTTTCATATGTTAAGATTCCATTTACTCCCTTTTCTGTCCTCAACGCCTTAATTTATATCGCCTCTCAGTAAATTTAGGCATCATTAGAAATTTATTGCGCCTTTATTGATTTCTGTTAAATTTCTGAGTGAATATGACTAAAATAACGCGTTTTTCACTAGGCTCTCTGATAATCGTTGTATGTATGTCGGATTAAGCGGCCAAAAGTGTATTCCCGAGGTGGCCTGTTAAGATAGAGTCATATCTGTAATTCGTTTTTGAGAAGATGTGCGTACATTTTTACAAGAAAACAGTTTTTTCATCCTGCTTTTCATTCGATTCACTGAAAGGCCTCTAGACCGATTTTAACTATTTTTGGGAGATATGAAGCAAGTTATTCTTATGGGAGAGGTTTACGCGGAAACTGACGAATGTTTTAGTAACAGAGTAGGCAATCGTTATTACGTGGCAATACTTCGAAAGATATCCTATCTTTAACTGTGGAAAATAAAGTTAAATTGCCGTTTTCATTAAAATGCCGTTAATGATTAAAGGACTTATTATAATATTAAAGAGCTGAAATGCTTCCCTTTGGTTTTCCAACGAAAAAGTAATTGTATCATTAATGAGTGAAAATGACTAAAATTAAGTAAATAAGGACGACTCTCTCTTTGCTGGAAAATCAGATCGTTCTTCAAAATAAAGAAGATGAAAATCCAACCAGCATAGCCAACCCGATGTTAACGCTATCCCATTTATAACGTAGTTTTCCCTCTGTTCTTGAAAAGCGTCTTTGCGTGATTTTCTGTATTTGGCACATGTAAAGGAAGTTATTCTTATGGGAGAGAACTGAGAAACTGACGAATGTGTTAAGAAGAGTGTATGGAAGAAGGCGCCAATAGAAGGAAGTGGAAAAGGGGACGAAAGAGGCAGTTTTGGAGCGCGTTTTCTCCCTTTGCAATTACATTTGTCCAAGGGAAAGAGTTATCACCGGAGGTCGGCCCAGACAGACTCCGTGTGTCTTTTATGCTCCGTGAACATCTTCGCGGGGCTGAGGAATGTACCAAGGCCAAGGCGGTTTCTAAACGGATGCAAGCAGAAAAAACTCCAAGATTTACTGTGTGATCCGCTTCCTAGGAACGACTGCAAAACAGCGCGAACTGTTGTGTAACCCGCGATGCTTTTTTGTTTGCGTAATGTAGGTGACGGGGTCGAGGGTTCGATTCCCTATTTTGCCTCGACTCGAAATAAATGGTGTTGGGGAATTGAGGAGAGTTGAGGTCACTTCCTGCTCTTTCATCGAAAAACGTATCGCTTGCTCCTTGATTAAGTAGCTTCCCGCACTTTTTCTCCATGTATCTTAAGGAATATCTGTTTATCTATGTCCGTCCCTTCCTATTTGATGTTTAACTTTTGGGAGAATTTTTTTGCAAAAATGGAGTCAATGTACGAGGAGAGTTTTTAGTAATCGCGGTTCTTGACTTCATTTCCTATACCCTATTTCGCTACATTAAGTCTTGCTGGGGATACATCTGTCCGAAACGATACTCGATTAGTGAATTTATTGTTCCAGAAATGGAATTCCACCAAGTGAAGTTTTCATCCACATTTTAAGTGTGAGTTTTGTAACCCAAGGCAAATTCTACCGCAAGCTATTTATCAAACAAGGAATAATATCGTTGAATATGCTTTCTGAAAATAATCTCGAATAACTTCCGAGTGCCGCCCCTCTCTTCTTGCTCTTCTTTCATATATATTCTCTGAATAAAATGTGATACTTGAAATTGAACTAAGATAATTTAAAACCGGTCGTACGCAAAATAAAGTTAGCAAGTATAATTTTATATAGTGAATGTATTCTTGTAGAAGTTGAATTTCGCCTAGTGAAGGCTACATCCATAGATCTTAATCCTTGCTTAATCTGCTTCATATATTCTTATATCATTATTTATAAGTACACATTAAACACCGTAAAGCGTTTCCCTTGTACCTTATTTTACTTTATATTACGTTTCCAATCATCCAAGACAATTTTTCTTAAGTAATCAGCGTATTTTATTCCATCATTTCCATTCAGGTTTTCTTTTAGACCTGTTTGTTGTGGATCCGATGCCGTATTTTGGAGACATCTATTCTCTGCTATTCTTCTTATGAAGTCCATCTATATTCAGCCTTTTTGCTTCTATAGTTTCCATTACATCAGTATCGACTTTCTTTTGTTCCTTTATTATCGCGTTTTTCACTTATCTAACTTTGTGAGGCAACCTTTGTGAGGATATCACCTCAACTTCGTCTCCAGGTATCTATTCCCATTCTTTGAGTCTTCCTTTATTGCTTCTATTTGCTTCCCACATTTATGCTACATACAATGCTGTTTTTCACTATTGTTCTCTGTAACTTTATCTTCAAGATTTTTGTATTGCTTTTTTTTCATGCTACGTAATTTCGCTGTCTGATTGCCGCTGCTCTTTTCCCAGTCCTATGCTTGATTATTTCACCACTAAGGCCGTGCTGCTATATAATACTCCCAACATATTGATACCTCTTGTAGGTTTTTACTCTTGGCTGATTCTTATCACAATGTCCAACTTTCTCCGCCGACTTGTATTCAGTATTTTCAAAATTTATCTGCAGTCCCCATTCCCCATATTCATAATCTAGTTTTCTCAACATATATGAAACACCTTCTTTATCTTATTCGAATAAAACCTGTAACTGCACGAACAACAGGTTAAAGAGCGTATCTTCCCTAATTTAAATTCCTATCCTTCGCACTTTCCGTGTCATTTTTATGATAGAGCTTCAGTGAGATATATTTATAGAAATGCTATACCCCTACCTCAAGTCTATGATGACGATGAGGTTAAGTATTTACAATTCAAACAGAGCACATATGGTGTATTTATTGTTTATTTATGCTTTTTATCATTATGGGTTGGAAATATTTCGATTTGGAAATTAAATAGATATATAGTGAAGGATCATATCATATCTTACCCTTTAATACGGAATGATCAAACACTATCTATATCTATGCATACATCGTAATTGATCCGTAAAGGGGGTCATGTATCTACATGGAAGGTTTTTTCGAAAAATTGCTATGAAAATGAATGTAATGGTTAGAATGAGTGTTAGGATATATAAACATTTGCACTTACGAGCTATTTTCTGCGTTGATTCGCAGGATATAACGTACGACAATTTAGGGAAATTTCTTTAATCAGTTCGACTTTTCCAACGTTGGTTTCAATCTATTGAAGCTACTAGGTGCGCTTTACGCTGAGACAATTGAAATTTACATATTTATCCTGCGAGCCGCCTTTCTGCATGTGGTAAGTTGAGGAACCATGACTCTGCTTCTCTCATTAGATAATACCGCGTATCATAGCATCATCTAAGATGTTATAATAAAAAACTCTAATAAGTCGAAAAGAGCCTCGGAAATAACAACTAAACCCGAAATGATACAGTAAACATAGTATTTTTTGATATTGAAATGCTATATAAAAATTTTGTACGTCTTATGCTTCTTGTGTATCAAAGTATTAAGTATTTAATTTATTTCTATAAATCTCGATATTTTACTTAATTACCTTTCATTAATCCTCGATTGATGATGTCTTCTTGTCAGCGCTAACAGGAAACTAATATTTCTGACTTTCAATCTAACATGGGAAACACCAAGTCTGAGAGAGACGGATACGCTCGAAACATGAATGGCACCTCTCTTAAAAATAATACATATGTCCGACAACGTATGTTCAACTCAACGAGTCTATGTTCATGAACAAGCAAGTGGTAATCAGGGTTAGGTAACCACATCGAACAAGTGCATTACCATACAGATCTCGAGTTATCCAGTTAGGAAGTTATTTTCTTTCATTATTTTTACTTATTACTTATATATTTGCGGTTAAACTTTATCTTCTCATTTTCTCTGCAATCTTTACCTTTTCGTCAGATTTTATTGTAATATACTCGTGTTGCTCGGTAGTTCAATGGCTAGACGTACAGTGGGTTTAAACTGAAAAAAGCGGGTCAGTAAGACAAAAGTAGTTCTTTTAAGCGGGGGTCTGAAGACTTCGCATATAAATTCATTAAATATTGCATTTTACGTTTCCGTTGTTTAGTTTTCGTTATTAGATAGCATAAATAGGATATAGAGTATTAAATATTACACATTTTCACAGAAATAGGTGCAATCCCGTTTCTTGGGTAAATATTCAATTTCGCTATTCTGTCGTAACTTTTGATGGAAATATTGATAAAAATGACGACACAATGTTATAGTATAATTTTTAATTTTTATATTCGTCATAAATTTTGTGATAAAAGATGAGTCTCCACTCTTTCAACTTAACGTAATCGGCCACATTTTTTCAGCCAATTTTTGAGAAAAGAAAGTAAATCTTAGGAAAGTCCTGCTGGACTATAATATCTCTTATACAGCGTGAATGCCTAAGGTTTCCAAATGACATATCTGAAGAAAATGGTAGTATTCAAAGGGCCATCCTTGGAATGTGATGAACTTTTCTACAGAATCCGGCTGACAATGAGTGTCGCGGACAAAGGAGGAAACATATAACGAAAACTGTCAATTTTGCGATGTTGAATTTTAATAATTATTGGAAATGAGTACGTAAACTAAGATCTTAATGCGTCTTGTCTTTCTACATAAACATACCGGTTAATATGTTGGTCAGCTAACAGAAATTGTAATATATATTTATAATAATACGGATAAAGGCATATTTTGTAATTTCTTACCATGCTATAAAATGAAAGCCTAATGTTTCTTGTCCTTTCGTGTACATATAACCATAAGGAAGATACTAAAAAAGGAAAAACGGAAAACTGATCCTACAATATGTTGGAATTTTTCTTACTCAGTAAATAGTGTACGAATAAGCCTAAATCATATTTCCGTCACCTTGGGTGTGCGCTGTACACGTATGCGAGGGCAATCTAGAATTCTATTATGTTCTATTTACTTATTTATTCTTTGCTATTTTGTACTGCGTACATCAAAAAGAATGCTACATCGCGAATTATAATTCTAACCGAAAAAAACGATTCTCAAAACACAACGCCCAGAAGTCTAAATTTAAAAACCAGAGCGCGAACTTGTAAATAGGAGTGAGATTTTCTCACAAAAAATATAAAGAATTTTTCAGAGGTTAAAGGCCTGAACCCACCGGTGCGGCGACGCAGCCGCAACGCGTTTTTATGACACTTGGGAGGGGGGCCAAAGTCCCGTTAGGTGACGTAGAAATGCACCCTGTCCGCATGGTAGGCCCCACCGGCGCGGCTGCGGCAAGAACGACCACCAGTCGTGAACACATGTTCTTGTCTATCATTAGTATTAGGAAAAACTTAAAATGAACTCCATCTGTTTCTATTACGGTCGATTACGCTTGGATCCGCCTGGGATCGAAACGAGAACCAATATCACAGACGAAAAACTTTTATTCATTCTTAGGGGATGGATTTTCATAATACGCATTTTTTAAGGTTTCACTAATTCTTGTTCTTGAGTTTTAAGTAAAAATGAACACAAACCCCGAGCTGATAACCAAATGATCGTCCCCTGTAAATAAATCGATCCTGCAAATTGTTCGTAACTGCAAATGTTAAAATTTCAGAATATTAATGACTCCTATTAACATATTTTATTTCTTTTGGTGTTAGTTTCGATTTCGAACGACTATTATTTCTAATTTAATTTTGCAAAGGAAATGTAATCTGCAACCGATAAAAGTGAGGTTTGCGTGCATTTATTACGAGAACGGTTTTTATTGTCTGGGTTCGAACTGGGGACCTTTAGGTAAATACAAAGTAGCCTATTATATGCGCAGGGAGTATATATAACACACACCTGTTACTTTATTTTAATTGCCGCATATATTACATTAAAGGAAACATACAATTAAGTAAAGTAAATATGCTTGACATAAATAAATTAAACATTCTGTCGCAAGAATTTTTATTGATAATTTTGAACGTCTTGCGACAAAAAGTATCAAAACTATACAACTCTTGGCCGAAAACAGTCACTTGTATGCCGAAAACACATCGTACGTATCATTTTTGCAGTACTTTACGGGGACGAGATTCTACGGAGTACTATCGCTTTGATTGTTCTGAAAACTTATCACGGTGTACAGATATTGTTAAGGTATCGTGTACAAGCATCCTTTTGAGGAAATTTATCAAAATAACGACAATATTTGATTGCAAACGGGCTGCGGCAAATCGAAAAATTGTGCATGCAGAGTTCGTAGCCGAGCGGCGTATTTGCCGGCGCGAAAACGCTGCATTAATCCCTTGAACTAATCCGCCGGACGGCGCTTTCCGCGTCGGTGGGGTCGGCCCCATAAGAAACCATTGAATTTGAGTACGTGACGAACGCAGAGGAAGGACCAGGTACCATCATAAAAACGCATGCGGCTGCGTCGCCGCACCGGTGGGTTCAGGCCTTAATTGGAAATGTGAGGAAGCCCTTAAAGTGAGGTGTATTCTTGTAGAACAAAGAGGTCTTAAATGTTCTCGATATCCGAAGTGAATAAATTGTTAAGATTTCAAAATAGTATCGTCAAGTTACCAATATTTCAAGACTTCTCTCCTGTAACTGTATTCGAAAAGATTCATGAATGCAAAGCTCAAAAACAAAATTAATCCTTCCGCTGCGGGAGCTGCTTTCTGCTGCTCATTTTTCCTTCAACTATGCGCGGAAGAAAGTAACAGAAATATTTTCCTTCTGGAGCAGACCAGTGGTAGCAGATATAGACCCTTATAGTTCGGGGACCCCTCTCCTAAGGGTTCGGTCATCGGTTATTATCGAGAAATTTAATTACTTCTTTATTGGACATGCAGTTGCCGATTTTTATTTATTTAATAGGAATTTTTAATTTACGATGTAGTTCAAATTTATACTCTTTGCAGTTTGCTGACTACTTTGATACCAAACGATACTAATATATTTCGATGTTAAACAATAATGGCTAATCTCAACAACGCACTCGAGTGCAGCTAAAACTTAAGAGGAGGGGGGGTAAAGATGAAGCCTGTAAAACTTCGATTTTCCCGAATAAGGAAAATACCTTTTGAGATATTCCTAACCAATAATAATAGAGAGGAGTGAGCGATCGGGCGCTGCATTGAGAGGCGAGGCAATAAAATTGAAGGAGCAAGCCAAAACGTACAACGATTCCCGCAGTTTATTGGTATGGTATTAAAATGGTAATCGTGTTCTAACAGATTGACGAACTTTTATCCTTCTTCTCATCGATTGTTTTCACACGCTACATACTTTAACCAAACCAAAACTTACTCCTGGGTGCGGCGTACTGTCGTTCCTGGAGATTCAGCTGATGAGGGAGGGAAGGGAGGGCGTGGGAGGGAATTTCCCTAGAGCCTAGCGAGGGGACCGGCCCAGGCCGTTGTGACGTGCTATAGGGTTCACCTCTATGCCTAGAGGGCCCCCTGCCACAACTTCAAGGACAAGCTCCGACCTCATAGACAGAAAGAACGAGCAGGTGAGAAGTGAGTGCTTAGTTAGCTCACCCCTGCAGAAGAAGGTGAAAGAAAGGCCCCTGAAATAGATGCCTGCTTCTGTAGGCCTACAAGTAGGCTAGGTTTGTAGGGAATGCCTTCCCCACGCCCCCTACAGAGCAGGTGGTTAGTACATTTATGATGCACTTCTTAAAAAACTACTGTAAGGTGATGAGAAATTCATCGCTAAATTTAATTTTGGTCTGGTAGCAGAAGCGATTCCTTTTGTGAGTTAAAGAAGTTTTTGCATTAAAAATTAGCTAACATAAGGTTTAAGTTATTGCTTTTCGATTAAATGCAGAAGATAATATATCAGAGTCCGAGAACTGACAGTTAGACGTGGTTAAAAAGGTAGCTGATATCACAGGTGCGATACTTGCCTGAACAACCTTTCAATGAAAGATTTGTTTGGTTAACTAAGTGAGTTTCAGGCTTTATTCATAAGAAGAGAAAAGAAATTAAGTACTTACGTTTAATTCACGAGTTGAGAGCGCTTAATATTCCTGTAAAAAGAAACAATTCATTATTAGATAGAGTTCTTATCATGATCTAAGAGTACCTTTGTATAAGTGTGATACAATTCGATGTTACTCTTTTTGGTTTCGTTTCGATTCGATGTTTAACATACGAAAGTTCTAACTTGAAGGTAGAATATCACCGTGAAGAATATGAAGAACAGTACTGTTAATATTCTCGTTGTGGAGCATCGCAAGAACACTTAATTTTTATAATTATTAATTGCAGCAAGATATCCTTAGATTCTCACCCAAGCCTTATGTAACGCTACAAACAATAATTCCAGCACAACATTCTCATTCTCCAACAAAACATTTACAGGCGGAAAGAATATCTAATGAATGAATATAGTAGAACTTTCAGTGAAGGTCGTAATTAAAAATATAATATTGAAAACAAAAGCTTTTCTCCGAACTCTGCTAATGATCATTTGTGGGAAAAGTATAAAGCCTTAAAAAAACTATGCTCTAAATTTAATGTTAAGGCCATGAAATTTACGCACAAATTTTTAAGAAGTTTAGAAGCCAATACTAGTTTACCAATGACATTAATCGCAATTTCGAAAGTATATCTAATCGAAAAATTTGACTCGTAAATTTGAACGCATAAATGAAATGACGATGATAGAAAAGAAAAGGCGAAGAAAAGCGATCGATGCTGAATTGTACGATTACCAAACGGAAAACGTAATCCGTGCCTAGAAATAGATATTAATCAATTTGATCAAATTCTATTCAATATGAAAATTACCTAAAAATTATCCGACATAAACCCGATATATTTACGTTCAGCTAACTTTCAGTTCATAAAATGCTAACCTATAACTATCTACAGCATATATAAGCGCGTTACAAAGAACAAATCACCGATACTAGGTATAATCCAATGAATTTTTAATAGATATACTGGAGAAGAAACAAAAATGATCATAAATATTATGTTCAACATGTTTGTTTACAAAAATAAGAAGGAACTTGAACTACAGGGAGGAACAAAAGGTCAGAGAAAACATGGCTATTTCGTCGCAAATACCTTAACAGTGAAAGTTACGGAGAGCCATCTGACCTTCGGACGATAGCGAAATCGTTGTCTTAATTACCAATGTACACTTCACTATCCTCTCGTTTTTATCGAATGTAAACAAAAACGAAAAAGAAAGTGCATCCTGTTTAAGGACATGTGAATAAGAGGGATAGAGGGTCGACAAGAGATACGAAAAGCGATCAAAAGAAACGAAACGAAAGTATACAATTGTCACGTTTAGAAAACCATCTCACGTCTTTAGTTTCCAAGTGATAATGAAATCAAAAGGGAGCATTTTAATATCGGCGCAGGAGTTTCTTCTTCATAAGAAATAATTGGAATTAAAAGTCGTGCAAAATGAATAAGGTCGTGTAGATGAACAATATATATTTTTTATTTATTTAGATTCTGATTCATAACGTCATCTGTTATTCTGATCAAGAAATTCGTTAAACATACCAATGTTTTATGAAATGGAAGACAAAGTGTACTGAATGTTGTGATTTGTTTTGAAGTGTCATAAATATATCAGAAGCTCCAAAGTTATAGCGTTAAAGATTTTAGTTAAACTATTAGTAGAATCAGTGGCTACAATAAAGTTCTCCTAAATAATAAAAACATGTGTATCGGATTGGTTTAATGCGCAATCTATAGTACCCATCATAAACGATCGCGGAACCGAATTTCGTACTCAGCAAATAAGTATATAAAGTGATTTAAGTACATACGAATATATAAGGAAATTATGATGAAGAGAATCGTAAGTTGATATTCATCTATCGCCTTTGAAAATTGATCTCGGAAATGGTCATTGTTCTGTTGAGTATCAAATAATCGGAAAATGAGGAAAGAAATTAAAGACTTTTTAAATTATTCGTTGATGTAATGCTCCACCATTAATATCGCTACTTTTTACAGTTAACATCTGTTAAGTAATTAGTTTTAATAATTAATTTATTTTCGAATCTTTTGCTCGTTATCAGGAAGGATCATTTTTAGTTTTGATGTTCTGCTGTCTTGATAATTTTGCCTTCTACGAATTAACATATGTTGAAAATGACAGAAAACAGAAGAGAATTTTGCAACTCTTCGTTTTTCCCGATTTAAAGTCAACCTTTATCCACCTCATTTTAATTTTCTTATAATATAATCTAATATACGCAGAATAGAGACTAAAAATTGTTACTTAATTATCATTAATTGTTTATTAACAACTCACCACTTTCCTCCGGTTATCCTTGAGTTCTTCACTGCAGTTCTTCGATCACGCAAAACTCCGAAGTAAACAAATGAGTGGGAAAGATGTTACAATCTGGAAAAACAGAAACAAATTAATAAAATGTTGAATAGTGAAGATAATCAAGCGTAAACTGTGTTGTACATACATTTATAAGAGCAAGCAGGTACGAATGATTAGAATTCTAATTACGATATTGCTTACGGTCATATTAAAAGATACTTTATCTCTAATATCACAGTAGAATTTTCCTTTCCATTCAGCTGAATAATAAATCTGAAAGCCATCTAAAACAAATGGCAATATATGCTACAGTTACCAAAAATTTTGAACTGAATTGAGTATGGAAACTTGATTCAAAATCAAAGATGAAGAATAAGTAGGGATCAAGTAGATAATCATGAAAGGAATTTGTTTGAAAAATATGTTTAAATTTTATAATGAATGGTAACTTTTTAAATTTAGTACCCAACTTCCGTTAAGAGTATCTTTAATTATTGAATTATACCATAAGCATTACCCTAAAATCATTATCGGGAAAGAACCTTTGTAGTGAATTTAACCCGAAACAGTTTTGATAAGACAGAGTTCATACTAACTTCCTTTCTGAAAGCCATCCTATGATAGAGATAGCACTTTAGTGAAAATACATATTAGTGAGACTTAAAATTTCAAAAATCAGATGCATCTTTTGTGCTAATCGATTATTAGAAATAGTGATGAAATACTTAAAGCTGATCCGATTTTCAATATTCAAATTCAAATGCTAGATCCACTACAAATGCGGTTTCATAAATCCAACAACTAATCTTAAAAGTGCTGCTGAAACATTACTCACACAATTACACTAGAAAGTAGTTCAATTTTTACCATTTTATGGCGAAGGTTTATCATTTTATTGCGACTTAACGAACTCTTCCTGTAAAGGGAGAGCGATGCTTAACTACGAATAAGTAGACGTATGTAAGAATTCCCAATAGAATTTCAAAAAAGTTAAAAAAAGTTTAATTTATGCTCCGAGCATAAATTAACCTTTAAATTATTAAATCGTAATTACCTAAACCTTTAAGAACTATCACTTTCATCGCGGTAATAAAAAATGTATTTCTATTCCTTAATTAGATTGCCAATCATATAAGGTGTGTGAAAATTGCACATTTATAAAGTTAAACGTAGAATATCCTTCACGATTACTAGATTTTGCTCATAAAAATCAATATTTGTAGCAACAACTAACAGGTAACTTCAATCTAAAACTCACTTATATTTAGCGTTGACTATTAATACTGAATAATGATTAAAATTATATAATTTTGGGAGTTTCAATTTTCAAAATTCAAATTTCAATTTAATTAAACTCGGGCCTAAGTTACGAGCAATGTCTAAGAATTATTCCCCGAGAGCGTAAGTTTGAAAGCGAGACTAGGAAACCCTCATTCCACATTAGCAGAAATTCGGAACTTCCGATACAGATGAATGTTACACCAAATTCCAAATAACTGTTGCGAAATCCGTCGACAATATGCATAGAAACTTACCAAAAGTATTAATATAACATACTAAAATTATTTCCTGATTTAAAAACTGTAAATCCTGTTTAACATAAAGACAAACAACCAACCCCATGCGCGGAGGTACCGAGATCGATGACGATATTCATTGAAGGAAGCGCCCGGAAAGTAGGAGTTCTGAGTTTAAGGTCTTCCTTCGTTTCATTATATTCCTTACGTAACTACGAAAACCATAAACCATTCACTTCTCATCGGTGAAAAAGCTGTGAAAGGAGAAATCTATAACGGCCGTCCTTTGATGTTAAATTGCAACTATGTTATGTATTTAATTAAAATGAGTTCCAATCAAAATTAAATATAAAATAAGTATTCGGCTCGAATTCGAATCGAAAACCTATGTAGAGCATTATTGACATCCATTTATTTAATTATTAATGCAAAGTCAATCTGAAATACAAATATACATTTCATTACGATTATGGTCGGCAGTATATTCGGCTTAGTATATTGCCGAAAATTATTCTATCGGAAAAGATTCGAAGCATTACATGGGCCTTTCGTCAGCTTACGTCTTGCGAAGTTATCAGTCGTTGTTCAATTCTTAAATATCAGTCTTGACCAGAAATGAAAGAATAGACTCACATAATTGGATATCATCGGACAAAAAGGTAATAATAAAGATAGTGATATAATCACTAAATAGTTGAATCATCGATACGTCGGTTTCATGGGTAATCACTCAAGACTGACGAAAAGAAAAATATATTCACCAATGACTGTCACACAAATATCAATATAACAACCAACAACACTAATAAATGTCTATACACAGAAGTAACTAAAGTCACTTCAATCAATATTGACTTATTTTACTTACCAATACGGAAGAACACCCAAAAATGCTCCGCAGATGTCTTGACGTCATAAATGTCATTCCCTTCCGTTAATTCAAGTCTTGATAAAGATATGGTTTCTTAAGGATGAAAATTTATTACGTTATGTTTAATAAACTGCAGGATTAGTCAATGTCGGATGTACCACTTTTCAAAAAAATTCAAATTTTCTGACGGCTTTTCTCAAAAATTCTTCAACAGGTCCACACGAGGCGATGGTTTCTAGTAATGTTTTAGCGCCAAAAATTTTTTTGTTCAACAAAATGGCGACTTCTGATTGGTGGCTGTTCCGGCCGCTGTTAATTTTTCGGTCACCCCCCTCTAATCCCCCTACCGAAGAAAATGCTAAGTTTTTAAAATTATTAATTGGAATTAAGTTAAATCTTCATTAATCTAAACATAATTTGAATTGATTTGAAATAAATTCGAAATATTGACTTCTTCTAAAACTTCGATGTTAATTTCATTTATAAAATACGTGATAACGACGTGTGACGTAATCATTAGGTTCGTTCAATGAATGCCATGCAAAAATGATAGAAGTTTAATAATTCGTTTTGTGAATGAATGAAATGTAAAACAATGAAATATGCACATTATAGATGTGATAGCTACGCAATACGTACGTGTTATTCTATTTTAATATTTTTCTTCCCTTATCATTATAACAGATGAGATTTTATAAATGAAAATTCATTTTATCATAATCATAAAACATATTGTTATATTTTTAATACTAGAATAGTATTTACGATAAAACCCGATTTAATCATCGTTCAATCTTGATCTTGATTGGAAGATTGCAAAGAAACGGCATTTGAGATTGATTATAACTTTCTAACGTTGGTACCGAAAAAAAGTTCCGAAGCATTATTTTTGAATTGCCTCGGATAACGTCTTCAACACTCGAGAATCATGACTTCATATCTCTAATATTATCGTTTTTAACAAAATGGGTAAAATGAGACGTACATAACTGGAATTCATTGCTAACTAAGAAGATTTTTGAAATGATATGAATGATGAGAGATCCAGAAGTATGAGTCGCAGCTTAGGAGAATATATCATACGCCACGAATTTATATAATCAATGAGATTACGTCTTGAAAATAGATACATATTAAAAAAACAACACCTATTGATAAAAATATTGAGGGGAAACGCAAAATCCTTTCAATTAATTTAAATAAGATTAAGTAATTTTACTTACCAAATCAGAAGGAATCCCAACGATGCACCAAGGATACGTTGACGCCGGAATTGATTTCACTTCGGTCAGTAAAATACGTACCTAATTAGAAAGCAAGAGAAAATAGAGAATGTAAGATAATGACTAAAGGGTGAATCATTCAGACGTCGGTTCCATAGCTATTCATATGAGTCATACGTAACCGGAAAAATACTTCACCGAGGACTGTCTTATCAACTTAAATCAATGATATCAATGACTGCCTTTATTTTCAGAAATAACTTAAGTAAATTCATTTCTATTTACTTATTTTACTTACCAAAATTGAAGGAATCCTAAAGATGTGCCACGGATGTCTTGACGCCAGAAATAGATTAACTTTACGATAATTTACTCATTGATTATCTTTTGCATTTTAAAAGTTACACAATTATTACGTTACGTTTTTACGTTATTTCGATAAAAGTACACTTCACAATTGTTTAATTTCAGATCCACCGCACTTGAAACAATTCAAATTTTCTAACGGTTTTTTCCAAAAATACTTCAACATGTCCATACCAGGCGATGTCTTCTAGTAAAGTGAAGATTTAGCGCCAAAAATCATTTGTTCAACAAAATGGCGACTTCTGATTGGTCGATTGGGTGGCTGTTCCGGTCGCTGTTACTTTTTCCGTCCCTCACCCCCCTTATCCCCCTACCGTAGAAATTTGTTACTTATTAATAATTATTTATAAACATTATATTGAAATTTTGTTAATATGAACATAATTTAAATTTAATTTGAAATTTATTGGAAAAATTACGTTCATCAGGTATTGCATAATTAAACTCGATGTAAAATAGCTGATAGTTCCGTGTGACGTCATTATGGCGAACTATCGTATGGTATTTGAGATCAGTAATAACGTTCTGACGTATTAATTTTTTACACAAATACACGG
The DNA here is from genome assembly GCA_036926295.1 of Pachydiplax longipennis. Classification (NCBI taxonomy): domain Eukaryota; kingdom Metazoa; phylum Arthropoda; class Insecta; order Odonata; family Libellulidae; genus Pachydiplax; species Pachydiplax longipennis. The sequence continues at coordinate 1,252,892 of JAVFKF010000030.1, read as the reverse complement.
GCAAAAGCCCTCTTATAAATAAATTGCACTTTCAATAAATATAAAAGGATTGTTTGATAAACAAGAAGATTCAGTGATTGCTGATAGAATCACAGAGGTAAGTATTGCACCTGAAATTTATTACGATCATAAGATTTTATCTTAATTTTACAAAGGTGCAAATAATGAAAATGAAGAAACAATAATATTATTGGTAAAAAAGTTTAAAAACTAGCGTTCAGATAAAAAAGCCGCAAATTAACAAAAATAATATTTAATAAGATATAAAAATGTTAAATTTAAAAAATTGAAATAAAATAAGGAAAAAAGTAAAGGAATTGTAGTTGATCATATTCATTACTTATTACCTTATGTAAGGTAATGCATTAATTGGATAAAGTTTGGGGGAGAATAACTAAATGTAGTTTACTTCTAAACGTATTTGGATTGCTGAATATGTTAAGGTTATTTGTATAAGTATTTGCTGTCTTTTGAATTCGTTAAATGGATGAATAGTAATTATGATTAGATTTTTTGAAGGTCACACAAAATGTAGGGTTACTTCTGGTTTGGTAATAGAGAACATAGAAATTGATAAGGGTTAATAATTCATTGTGATCAATTAACGCTATTCATCATTTTCCTATGAACACATTATACGTACGTCTTTTCAAGAATCTTCCCAGACATATTGAAATTAATTCCGAACCATTGGAAACTCTCCTGATTATTTGTTATATTCACATTTACATGCATATGTTCATTATATTCGGAATACTGCATCGGGATTTACTTTTTAACCTACCTTCATATGGTCAGAAAGTTTACGTTAATTGTCTGCGATGAAATCGCCACTTCAAACTTCTCCTCCCCTCCTTTTGGCCTTCCTAAGACATATTTTTATCTCCTATGCAAACGAGTTCAAAAGTTGGCGAGGCACGATTTCATGTTAACGTCGCCATTACAAGTGATCCGTATTCGGCAGATGCAATGCACTAGATACACCATAGTTCTTGATTCACACTCACGCATTTTTCAAGGAAATCACTGAATCCAACTCAGAATTTACACTACACAAACTCAATTTCACTCATGGTTATATGTGAAAATCGCAGGAAAATGTAAATGGTACCATCTTGAACACAATCTCCTTAGCGAGACAAAGAGCAGACATGTTTGAAGGCCACATGGCGTGAAGAGCAAGTTTCGTTATTCAGGATTTCGTAGACCATAATTCTTTTCGAAAGCGCGGAAACACGTGAAGACCTCGTGATGCCATTAAGAAGAGGTAGCCCATGCTTCTATCAACTTCAAATCTTAATTATTGGTCATAGGTAAGTTGTTTGAAATGTCTAAGGACAGGTTATGTTGTCATTAATCTATCGCAGTGTGTTTAATATATTCTTTGAGTGTATATGGAATATCAAGTTATATTTGTTTGTACATTAGAAACTAAAGTCTAACATAGGTGATTTTAAGAGAAATGAATTCATGTGTTGGAGTGAAAACTGTCTTCGGTTGAATATTCTATATTCTCAGTTCTTGCAAAAGCAGGTGTTGACACAAATGTGCACTACTTCGGCGAAATTCTAGGCCTGTAGCTCAGCAGTGTTAATGTGCCATCGCAACCAATATGGATGGATTTCTGGTTGAAGATTTATAGATAGGAATATCTTCCTGTCTTTCATATATTAAGCCGGCATTTCACAGTATAAGAAGGTAAGTTTGATTACCTTATCCTGGAAATTAACGACCATTGTGATTCCATTGTCTTACAATCTAAGTTCTGCTATGTAAGTTAATGGGTAGAGTATGTTAGTATGAATTTCATTGTGAAGCATTCGGTTTATTTCACAGTTTCAACTTCAGCTTGGAAATCGTTACTTATTTATTGCAAGCAAATTTTAGAGGCACAGAAGAAGGAATGGTAGTTTGTGAATCCATTGATATCACATTTGTGTCACCTTATTGCTGAATGATTAGTAATGAGGTCCCTCTGTAACTTCATTAGCTTGAAGCCTGGGTGGATCACCCGTTTGAAGGATTGCAATTTTTTAGAGAGAGAGAATAAAGCTTACAAGGCAAGAAGAGGGATGAGGAGTCTGTTTATTTCCTCAGAGTGCCAGAATGCTATGAGTGGTAAGTGTGCATGAAAGTGTACCGTGGCATGAAATTTTTCTTTATATCCGTTAAAAAGGGTTGAGATTATCATAATGATAAAGAATCACTTATAATTCAGTACATATCATATTGTAACTGTGACGGACAGTACTGGAGGGATAAAATACAAATATAAATAAAAGATAACTGATGAATCCTCAGTTCATGCATGGTGTTAAGAATATCACATAGGTGCATTCAGAATTATTTTAATTTCCCTTAGTAATTCGTTGGATTTTCAGTACTTGTTCTTTCATATTTGCTCCTATAACTTGCAGAATCATTTGCCTCGACATTTATAAATGCTTTTTGGAATTTCATAAAGAACATCTATCCCCATTTACTAATGTCTTGAGCAGGATGTGATAAAATGAACTCTTATGAGGTATGGGTGATTTTGAATCCATATTCTCCTTGAATGATGTAATTTTTTAGTAGTTTCTTTGTAGTTTCATTGCTCTACTTTATGTTGCAATTTGTGACACACTGGCTGATCGATGATGCCAAAGCATTCCTTATCTGCTCTGGTAAGCCTCGTTCCATTCAAAAACTCAAAGAAAACCCTATATAGTTCTTAATATTAAAGCATATGTATTTTATAAAATTAGTAAACTTACTCTATAGTTATATTTAGTTTATTGTGAAATATTGTTACTGTAATATTTATGTCTGTAAGTTATTTATAAATACTTATAATTTACCATTGTTGATACATTATATATACTTCTCTTTGTATTATAAATGTAAAATATTAATAAAAATGAAAAAAACATTGTGCACATTCTCTATGGAACGCCGAAAGTCGGCTTCCAGTGGAATTTTGTAAATGCATTTCTAAGGTCGCAACGTTGGACGTCTTCCGGCTCATTGAGGGAAGAAAGAAAAATACCTTCCTCCTTATCTTACCTTGTAAACCTCATGCTATTTTCAAATAAGCCTTTATCTGATTTCTCAAAAGACATATGTAAGGGAAAACAGTGAATAATCTATGTAGAGAGGTAATTTCTTTCTTTCCTCATTTAGGGTGTCAGTACTATTATATATGAGGGATTCGTTTTCGTATCCATTATTAATAATAAATAAAGTAATATGTATTAACATTATGTTGTATTGCATGGGGAAAAGTGTCATATATCTTCATTTCTAGACTAGGAGAATATAACTTGCTTGCTACATTCACGTCTGATGAGTTTTCTAAGTTTCGGATAAGAGATATGTCCAAAAATTTCTAAAATAAATAAGTCGTTACTTTCCTCGAGGTTAAATAATAGAAATATTCGGTGTAATGGTTTGCATTTATGGATGTTTGATTCCTTTTATTTGTCAACAACTGACGTAAAATACAAAAATACCAAAATCTCTATTCCCGTTTTTATGTTATTCTTGTTCAATCAAGTCTCCGTAACTGAAAAATTTCGCTACGTAAGTAACGTAACGTGTATACTAAAGTTTATTCCTCATTATTTTTTCATAATAAAACATTAAAAGTGAATTAAGGGCAATTATTTATTCCTTAAGTAGAATGAAATTAGATGAGTCTTAATTCTCAATCATATAACATTTTGGGATCCGCGTAATATTCCTGTAATAAAAACAATGTAAGTTAAAGTAATTTCATTTTAAAAAAACTTTTCAAATTGTGATTTAATTATTTTAGATCAATGAACGAATTTATAATTAGGAAAGTAATTGCAATTTTTACCGGTAGGGGGATGGAAAAAGTAATAGCGACCGGTACAGCCACGGCGACCAATCAGAACTCACCATTTGGTTGAACAAATGATTTTTGGCGCTAAAACCTCACTTTACTAGAAACCGTCGCCTCGTGTGGACCTGTTGAAGAATTTTTGAAAAAAAGCCGTTAGAAAATTTGAATTGTTTGAGGTGTGGTAGATCCAAATTGATTAATCCTGAAGTTTACTTTAATCATAATGTAATAAATATGCATCTTTGAGAAATCGTAGAGTAATCAAAAAGTAAATTAACGGAAAGGAAGTACAATTCTGACGCCATGACATCCGCAGCCCATCTTTGGTCGTTACTCAGCACTGGTAAGTAAAATAAGCTGAATTTGATTTAAGTCACTTGAGTTACTTCTGAATTTGAAGACATTAATTGGTATTATTGGTTGTTATATTGATATTTATGTGACAGTTATTGGTGAATATATTTTTTCTTTTCGTCGTAATCGAGAAAATGAAACCGACGTATAGATGATTCACCTAATTATTGGTTATCTCACTACCTCTTATGTCCAATGCTTTCCAATTATGTACGACTATTCTTATCGCTATTTTGGGCAAGTCTGATATTTAAGAAATGAAACAACGACTGCCAACTTCGCAAGACCTTATCTGACGTAAGCCCCATATAATGCTTCGAACCATTCCGATAGCACTTTAAATATTCCCTGCACGTACGTGCAGAACAATTTTCGACTGTATTCTTACTTGAGTGAGTAAAAGAAAGTGCCGACAGTTATCGTAACGGAATTCTTCAAGGGAATAAAATAATTTTAATCATTATTCAGTAATAATATTCAAAGGGAATTTTAATTCAAAGTGAATGTTATATTAAAGTTCACAATTTTCGCAACAGATGTGCATTTCTATAAGCGTTATTAATTTGGATTTTACTTCCTATCGTTCAGCCTGGATCTATTTTTCATTTATGCATTTTAAATGTGGCGTGCATTATACGTATTACCGTTATTTTTTCATGCCATTGATTTTTATTTAAATCAAATAAATAAAATATAAAAATTATTCTCTGGGTAATATTTACAATCTGCGAAAGAATATTGCTGAATATAATCGTAGCCAAAATCCTAATTTTAATCATCATTTGCACCTGCTCTCTCTTACGCAATACTAAATATCTGTAGATTAAGTAAGCTTTACACAAATGAATTAATTGGTTGTTTATGTTTTCCCTAAATAGTGACACCCTTTCCTTCTCCACGCTTTCATGGCTGTTGTGATCGAGGAAGGGCTCTGAAGAGGAATATACAGTACCAAGGCTACCCGGAGAACCACAACTGGTGAGCAGTCAAGAATTAATACTATTTATATTTTATCCTTCCATGTAACAGTGTTAAACCTGAAACGTATAACTAGTCACTGAATTTTCGGTTGTCAATAAGTGAAAATTGTCTGAAATAAAACGGAAATCCTGGCCGGCGCGAAATGCATTATTGGTCCATATATTCATTGGTTTCGGATAAAAGACGTTTGATATAAAACAAGGCTTAATAGAAACAAAACTAGGGGTCCACATATTTTTCTCGATAACAACAAATGATATTTATTGTGCGCTTTCAACTCACATTTTAAAATGATTATTACGATTAAATGATTAAATGGCGATAAAAATTTTTAAATAGTTTAATTTAAAATTTTGTCTTACAATTAATTCATTTGTTAAATGTTTTTCTCTTACACCAATATGAATTTATTATCTTCTCGTATTATACGATATATTCTCCTTAATGGAACTCAAAGCGAAGGGAAGCATTATCATTGAATTTGGTTAGATTTAAACTCGTCTGTTTCGTCACATAAGATTTTAAGGAAATATCCTTATCACGAAACAACGGTTAAGATGGAAACGTTTTCTGTACCTAAGAAATAATTTCTACAAAGCCATATCAGATAGCTCAAGATGGCAAAACAATTCAATCTGCATTTAAGGAAATGAATTCGTACTTTGAATAGCGTTTGTATTTTTATAGTTAACCTTACAGGATGAAGAATTAGGAACCCTTATCACTTCACTGGTTAAGAGTTTTGTAATTATATAAATGTAATATTCTAATCGTTTGTCATAGCAATATAACATAGCAATATATATAGCAATAGCACGATGAACACTTTTAATAATAAACATGCTGCTGGAAGCGAATGGTTGCGTTAAGAAATATGAAAATTTAATAAATTAGTCTTAGAACACAAAATTGCAAAAATTATCGGAATTTGTTTAAGGAATTCACCTCTCCATATGTGAATAGCGTTTAATTCTATTCATGATTTGCCAATTATTTCGTACTCATCATTTATGAGTTCAGTTTTCACATGCATTTAATGAATATCAAGTTACGATCCTCTTCATTATACATTACGTTAAATAATCCTATGTATGGAACTCTAATCACTTTATAAAGGTATTCGCTGAGTACAAAATTCAATTTCGTCGATTGTTTTTAGATTCGTCCGCTAAATTGTGCGTTAATTAATTTCCAAACTCTTGTTCATTTTTCTATTTAGAAGACCGTTAATGTGGGCAGAGATTCTACAAATTTTGTAAATAAAGCCTGAAACCCTATAAGCATGTGAGAGTCTGATATAGCAATGACACTTCAAAAAAAAATGAGAACATTCACTGTACTTAGTCTTCTATTTCATAAAACATTGGTATGTTTAACGCATGATTTGGTTTTAATCCTTTTATATGAATAATATTCGATGTTGTGAATCAGGATCTGAATAAAATTCCCAATCTAATTGTCCGTCTACTAATTTCGCACGAATTTCAATTTCAGTTATTTTATTTGAAAAAGAAACTACTTCGCAGATATTAAAATGTGCTCTTTTGAATCAATCATCTCTTGACATTTGTTCTTTAAATCATTTTTGGTATCTTTTGCCGGTCACTCTTCCTCTTATTCACACGTCCTTAAACAGGATGCACTTTCTTTTTCGCTTTTGTTTACATTCGATAAAAACGAGAGGATAGTGAAGTGTACATTGGTAATTAAGACAACGATTTCGCTATCGTCCGAAGGTCAGATGACTCTCCGTTACTTTCACTGTAAACCCATTAGCGACTCAAACATCCATGGTTACTATGACCTTCTATTCTATCCTGCAGTTGACGTTCCTTCTTATTTTTGTAAACAAACATGTTGAACATAATATTTATGAGTTTTCTAGTTTCTTCTCCTGTCTGTCCATAAACTATTCTTTGTTTTTACTCTAATAATAATCCGCTAATTTATATTTTGCAACACGCTTAAATATGCTTCAGTGAGCTATAGGTCAACATTTAAAGATGTGAAGATTAACTAAAGGTAAATATGTCTAGTTTATAGGGGTTTATTTACTCTTATTTCTACTTGGAATAGACATAGAATGAGAATGATATGAGTAATATCTGAATCGAGGCTCTAACTTCTTACTCTAATTTCTTAATCCGCTTGTAAATCGCAGTCTACAAACGCTCGCTTCAAAGTTACATCGACGCAAATTATTAGATTATACATGCTTTGTTAATTGCATTCTATTTAATTAGTTAACCAGTATCGGTTTACAGCTTTTATAGCTTAGTCTAAAGTTTATTATAACATCATATGCACCAATTTCACGGCTTACTACTAATTTTATAGCATTGTTTTGTTAAGGCTCTATACTTTTCTCCCACCAATGATCATAAGGAAATTTATAAGAGAGTTTTTTCTTCGTAACAATTTAGTTTCAATAACAGTTCACAGCAAATTTTCTATTACGTTCATTCATTAGATATTGTTTCCGCGAAAATTTGTTTAGCTGGAAAATTTTATCTGCGTGTTGGAATTAGGATTTGTAGTGTTACATAAGCCTTAGGTAGGAATCTCAGAGAATAGTGCTGTAATTATTGCATCAACATTCGCTAGGTAATCCGCATTGAAAATAATAAAATAATATTAACTACGTAATACCCGGTGATACTCTGGCTTCGAGTAAGAATGGTCGTATGTTAAACATAGGAACGGAGAGATAAAGTGTAATCTTAAACGTGAAATTTCTACCCTTAACTCTGTATTCCATTTGAATATTTGCAGACGACGATTTGGTATCGATTAGTATCATATTATGCAGCTTTGCGATCTGCCAAATTCAGAAATAAGGAGTACTACAACTAGAATCGCACACTACTGTTTTATAACTGTGTCCATACGGTGATGCTCTAAAAAGTTTCGTATATTTCGTTCAGCTTATCATCAATTGATATTGAAAAGTTAATGACCCTTTTAGAGATTTAGATAAGTATGGAGTGAATTCCTGATTATATTAGAGCCCTATGTATTAATAATTTTTTTCTCCTTTCTCACAGGTAAATCAGGCATCATCAACTCGTGAATTAGACGTGAGTACTAAGTTTCTTTTTTGTTTAGATAATTGAAGCCTTAAGCTTATTTAGTTCATCAATTTTATCTTTGTTTAAGAGGATATTTATGCAAGTATTTCGCCTTTAATATTATTTATGTTTCTCCTTAAAGCTTAACCGCTTGTTTTCAATATTCTCTACATTTTCTAGAATGACATAAATTGACTAATAATTTTTACATTACATAACTTCATTAACGCTCAACATTAACAGTGGATTATTACAGCCAGATCAAAATTAAATTTAGCGATGAATTTCTCATCACCTTACAGTAGTTTTTTAAGGAGTGCATCATAAATGTACTAACCACCTGCTCTGTAGGGGGCGTGGGGAAGGCATTCCCTACAAACCTAGCCTACTTGTAGGCCTACAGAAGCAGGCATCTATTTCAGGGGCCTTTCTTTCACCTTCTTCTGCAGGGGTGAGGTAACTAAGCACTCACTTCTCACCTGCTCGTTCTTTCTGTCTATGAGGTCGGAGCTTGTCCTTGAAGTTGTGGCAGGGGGCCCTCTAGGCATAGAGGTGAACCCTATAGCACGTCACAACGGCCTGGAGGGTCCACTTCTTAGGGCTTTATTAGGGTCTCCCCCCAATCCCCCCCTTCCCTCCCTCATCGGCTGAGTCACCAGGAAAGACGGTACGCTGCACCCAGGAGTAAGTTTTGGTGTTGGTTAAGCTACTGAGCGTGTGAGAAGAACCAGGAGGAATTGGATAATATTAGAAAGATTACAGTTCGTCAGTTTGTTAGAGCACGATTACCATTTTAATAGTTTTTAACCACTAAAATGCAGGCACCTTACTTGTACGTTTTAAGCATCTGTGGGGAAAACATTCCCGTAATTTTCGACCTGCTCCTTCAATTTTATTGTTTTATTTATTTCTTTCAGCTTTGCATTTACGAATCCTTGCGAATACAATTACATGAGAGAAATCTTAAGATATTGGTAACTTGACGGTACTACTTTGAAATCATAACACTGTATTCAGTTCTGACATCGAGAACATTTTGAGATATCTTTTTTCTATAAGGAATGCACCTCACTTTAAGGGCTTCGTCACATTTCCAATTAACCTCTTGAAGATATTCATATTTCGTCAGAGAAATCCTAACATATATTTACACATTTTGTACTCTGAACATTTAATTTAGATTTTATACTTATTGCGTTGTATTTTGAGAATCTTTTTCTTGTAAGAATTATAATCCGTAATGTAGCTTACCTTGTGATTTACGTAATACAAAATAGAAAAGAATTAATAAGTAAAAAGAACAAAAAGGAAACACAGATTGCCCTCGAATACGTGCACAGCGTATTCCCACCGTAAGCGCAATTTGATCACGGCTTATTATACTCTACCTACTGGGTAAGAAAAATTTAAATATATTGGAGGATATTTTCTCTAATTATCAGTTATCGTTTCTCCTTTTTTCATGTTTCCTTTTCATCAAAACTCTATAACTCGACGAAAACCTCTTCTGTAAAGCGAAATTGAATGTAATTCCGAAATATCTCGGATTCTGTGAAGAATTATGAAGTGTTGGGCCATATATATTTTTAACGCGTTTCAGTAACGAAAATTAAACAACGGAAACGAAAAATTATATCTATTTTGTGTTTATATGCGAAGTTTCAAGACCAACAATCGAAAATACTTATTTTGTCTTCTTTTCCAAAAGTTTCCTAACTCTCGTTAGCTGTTATTTATTTTCATACTCGAAGGTCAATTGAGTTGAACTTTCCGACAGAAGTGCACTATTTTTGAGCAAGGATCTATCCCTGAAACTTATGAGCGAATCCGTTTCCTGGTGTTTCCTTTTTAAGTTTCACGCTAACATCATGAATGGAATAATTCCTTCCTCTAGAGAAAGTAAATGCTGTATTTCATTTAATAGTTAAGTAATATTATCGAGGGTTTGGAAAATGAGACAAAAGCATTTATATTATGCCTCAAATCGTTTATAAGTCTTTCTAAGTTTGAAAGTTACGAATGCAATTAAGAGAATAAGACTCTTGGCCTTGCATGTAAGGAAGCCATTTCTAGGTGGTGCCGCAGGCCGTGATACTGCTTTCTCAATCAGCGACTCAAATCTCCTCTTGTTATCTTAATAATTCTTGACTTCTCCACTATTAGAGGCGCTGAAAATTTTAGCTGCCTCATAAATGATACATTAAGCTCTCATTTTCCCTCTTCGAATTTTTAAAACTCCCTCTCAATGGATCATTTTTATGTTGAATTCTAATGAAACTCGTTTAAAGAATTGAGTAATTAATCTCAAACCTATATAATACCTTTAAATAATTAAAATAAAGGCTTACCCTTCGTTTGATTTTAAAATTCTAGGTATTCTTATTGTAAGTTTTTTAACGGAAGTGAAACTATGGTGAGAGAGGATTCAGAGAAGTTGTACAAATGATTGAATAATGAAGTAATTTAGTTTTCATTTAATTTCATGTAAATAAGGTGAAAATTAATTATGAAGCTAATAGAAATGAGTGCACAGCGATCCTTCATGCTTACTCCATAAGCTGAATTCGAAGAAAATATACTTTATGTAATCTGCGTAATTTACTCTAATGTAAAGTCGTTCAATATTCTAAGGGAAATGTTCACGCTATGGAATAAATTCAGAATAGATATGGCTACCCTTTTAAATAAATACGGTTTTGAATTTGTAGGCCCTCTTTGTAACTGAAAATTATCACAAGCTGATGATTCTTCTTGTATTGGGACAAAAGCTAATGATAAGCAATATATAATACGAACAGGTAATTAAATGTTCATTGACACTAGTGAAGAACTTCATTTTATGCCATTTGATAGATGAATAAAAAGAATGGTGAAACATATAAAAAGTTAAAGTTGTTTTCAGTTTGCTAAGTCTCTCCATTTTTGGATAGAATTTGGAGGATCTGTAATCCATCAGTGTCACTACTTACACTCAAGTGTTTCTTGTGCATTAGCAGCCATCCGAACTAATGGGAGACCCAGATGAGGATATCTTAGACATTTCAGCTTTTAGCAATGATATCAAATCCTTATTTCTATCCACTCCTTTCCTTGTATCTTCATCTCGGGGAGAGAACTTTATTCTTGCATCCTAGATATACACATGGGGATTAGTTTAGCAATCTCCTGATTCGGCAAAGGTCCCGGATTGACAAGGAAGAAATGGAAATATATAAAACAAAATTTATAGCAGGATTTTTGAGGGAGGTTATAGGGCCAAAAGTGATTGGTGAATCGGTAGGTTATATTCTAAACTAGGGCATCGAACTGAAGCCTGAACGAAAACCGAAAATTCCGTAATTATTGTCTGATTGAAACCTGAATTTGAACCGATAATAAAGAGGTTAATACAAGTCTTTTTATTATAGACAATTAAAATAGAAATACAATTAAACCAGAACCGAAAAACACTTTATCCCTCTTCCATTGTATGCTGCTCTATAATGTGTGCATGTTTTACTTGAGTGTAATCAGAGAAAATCAAATTCAAAATGTATAACTATGACTTGTGGGCAACTATTACTAACAACTATTACAACTATCTTTTATTTGTCATCGTGGGAAAAAATAGCGTATCGAACGGTTCAAAATTTGCAGAGAGAAACCAAACTGTGCCGGAATTAGTTTTTTCGTGAAACGGAGAGAAAACCGGAACGGAAAACATTAGGATTAGATGCCCTGTTCAAAATATAGAAAGCACGATGAATGCTTCAGAAAAATATTGAATTTATTGAACGGTTTTGTACGGAGCGTAAAATTTTCCAATGATACGAAACAATGTAAAGGTAAGAACTATATTCCGTACCGCTTAAATGTTATTTCTCTATCCGGATTTTGACTCATCAAAGAATGCTGATGATGATGCAACGCGTCGATAACCGGCAGGTAAATAAATTATTTCAGTGGTGCGGGTAAATATTGTAAAAATTCACAGAGTCAGGCGATATATGGTGGAAATCCTTCATGTGAAATGAATGGGAAGAAGCACTATTTCTTCCCATTCATTCAAATAGTTACTTTTTTCATTTCTTCGCGTTATGGAGTCCTAATATAAAGTCGTTCCTGTAGCACTTGATAGTATTATCATATAATAGAAATATAATAGGGATAATTTAAAGTTTGGGTTGCAATTATATCCACAATCTATATATATCCTAGTATACCAAGAGTGGTTTTCATATATGCAATAGTCTTATCACCAATAGAGAGGGACTCTGAGGAATTATTTCCGGCGAAATTGCAATCAAATGCGTTTTTTGCCGAATCCGTTACGTGCGCGATATAGCGAGAGTTCGGAAGACGAAAGTCACTTTATTCATAGAAATGGCTCTCATTTTTCAACGTCTTCTTCGGCCACGCCATCGTCTCCGCCCCTCCGCACACAATAAATCCAAATTAGCGTCCGAAAAAAGAATTTAAGTCCATTAACATCGAGTCCGGCCTTTAACTCATTTTCCCAAAGTCGCTATTGTGAGTGCGTTTCCTTAGGGTGTGTTTCGTTTCCTGCGTTACGGGTAAACAATTTGGATGGAGGTGTCGCTCTCCGCTAATATTCAAAACAAACGAAGGAAGAGAGACGCAATGCGGAAACAAGAAGTTATGTCTCGTGGAATGCTTAAGGAGGGGAATAGTGTATTAGAATTTTTTAAGGTACGTTTGGGGAATCCCCAAAATGAATATTGAGAATTGAAAACATGTCCGTTCCTAACTATCATGTTTTTTTGTTAATCAAACATAAGACTATATTGGTACTCGAGATATAACCATAACAGTATTCCAAATTTAATAATTACCTTAATATTATCACAAAAAATAGAAACGCATTTCAAATACTTCAAATAATTATATATTACCAGCTATGCAACTTGCAACATCAACGCTAGTTCCATGGAAGCTTTTCTGGAGTAGTTTGTAAGCTGCCTCCTTTTTCTCTAAAGTTGGAAGGAATGGAATATTTAATTTGACAATCTATATTTTACGTTAACAAAGCGAGATAGGATATTTATTCTCGGTACGATTATGGACGATAATGTTTATTTCAATTCTTTAATACGATTAATTGTGATGTTAGATATATAAATCATTTCTTCTAATCTTCAATAGCTAATAAATTACTTTGAGAAATGTCATAAAATGACGTGAAGCCTTTCTCTAATAGTACGCCTCATACATATGAAGATGAAATCCCTGATAAGTTTCCGTAATGAATGGGTCGCTAATGGTGTTTTAGGAAACGTGACTTTAGTTGCTATCTCATACAATATCTATAAATATTGACAAACCTAAAATCGATATCTTGAGGAAACTATCCCCATATTTCTATGAAAGTTTAAGAAAGGCACAGAAAAAGGACTCAAGATAAAATGAGTTCTTTTCACTTTATCAACCGGTATACATGCACAAGTAAAGATAGTGCCAAACGCGTTGCGTACGAGAGCGCCCGTTGTAGCCTGTTTATTTCAGTTTATTAGTACAATCGTTGTTTAATAAAAAATGTTCTTGCTAGCCACTTTCGCGACTTATAACGTGGTATATTGCCGCGAAAGTTAGCCAGCATATGAACGGGTTATGACCACCACAAAAGCAATATAATTATTCAAATCGAGCTTATTCTTCTATTTTTATATCAGCCATCGTTTCATAAGCGTGAATTTCATTTGCTTATCATATAGATCCCAAAGTCGAGCATTCATAAACGTAATTCACACTTTTGCGCTAATCAGTTCTCTTAGATCTTTCCCTTTAGGGGTGCAAAGTGAACTAGCATTAAGTGTATCCAATTTGCAAATCCCATTCAATTAACATGAGTATTAGAGCAGCAGGGAAATGATACTCAACGTCGATTACTCGATATTCATCCTTGTATTCTCGGTAGACGAGCGTACTCTTGGAAACTCTCAAATCCTCGTTAATCTACTTAACACGATTTGCTAAATCATATCCCTGCTACCATATCCATCCCAATAGCTCTTCATTCACTTACTACGTATCGATTTGCCTTTTAATGCCACTGTTACGTGTTTCATAATTCGTATATTATTAAACAGTTTTATGCAATGAAGATATTTTGTAATTTTTACTTGGGTTGCTGAATATTTCCAACGAAGAAGACCTACTTGAGAGATTACTTTTGATGTTAGACATTTAGTTAGTTCACTAAAAGTTCGAAAACGGCTAATGTTAATCAGAATAATGTTTATTTTAAAAATTTCAGTGACTAATTTATGCATTGAAGACCTATGAAAGTGGGAAAAACATTTTCTCTGGTTTATTATTTGTAAATGTTGTGCGGCAAATAGTTTCCTCTGTTTTATTCAAATAATTGCCGAATTTCTAAGTAAGTATCGATGAGTATAGTAATCATCAACCTTTTTTATTTTAGAATACTATGATTTACTCTACATTCTGAATATTTAGTTTTGCGACTTTCGAAACAAAATATTATATGATTCTTTTTGTGATAATGATACGTTTCCCTTAGAATTATTCACCGAATGAAGTTTTTTCGTAATCAGAAAAAATGCCATAACTCAAAGCTATCTGTAACCCCCCAGCATTAGTTATTTAGATACAAGGACTTCTTGGAATGCTTTTAATGTCCATGCTTTGATGGATGTTGGCAAATTTGCACACTTTACAATTTATCTTCGTTCATTTTCATACGCTGACAAATTATGATGTATTAACACATTTGGTCATTGGAACACAGAAGCAATTATTTACAGAGAAGAGGAATTGCTGTGTTAAATTATCATTTTCGAAGAGCGATAAAGATTTCCACATGTCATTTAAACCTAGGAGAGGTCATTGAAAACAAAGTTAATGTGATTGCTTCATCCCTAGAGATTTTAATTTATAGTTTCATTTTAGATAATTACCCTTGAGAGAGATCTATGAGTGGAATAATAGAGAGTAAAAATGTCCTTGGTATTTGCGTAAAATGATCATAATTATGATCTCTCTAACTAATAGACGAACTTGTGGAAGGTATTCAAATATCAATCATTAGCTACAAGCTATTAGTTAATACATGCTAACATAGATACGTGATATAACGGTTTTACCTTCGCGCTATGCCATTTAAGACACTTATGGCATATTACATTCATCAGAGTGTCGAACCGGATGGGAAACGGAAACAGAATAAACCGTCATTTTGTCCGGAGTAAAAACAAAATCCCATTCGTATTTTTTTTTTACTGAGCCCGAACCGAAACTGTAAACCATTATTCATTATGTTCCGTGTATAGCTCCCTGCAATACTTTTTTACTTACACACATCTAATAAAATACATAAGTTTTACTTAAGTGTAATTGGATGGAGGTTTGCCAAACAAGTATAACTGCGACTTGCGGCTAAGTTTCATCCTAAAATTAAGTGTAAAGTAATGTGAAGGGCAAAAGTTATAAATAATAACACTTTAGACAGTACATGAACGATATAATATCTGAAAAAACGAAGCGAAATATACTAGTTAGAACTGATCGACTTTGGCAGAAGTAGCGAAACTGAAACCGAATAGAAGTTTGGTGTTTTTCTTGAGCCGAAGGGAAAACTGGACCAATAAATACTACGCATCGATCTTCTGCCGTTTATACTTCCTTCTTCTTAGCCTTAGTTTGATGTGCATTTCATACGAATGACTAAACTGGTTCACTTAACGGCTGAGATGTTATCTTTCCATTGATGTGTGGATGTATCGTGAGTTGCCTCATTATATTCACCTATCCGTTAATGTCAGTTGACAAATTCAATTTCTTTTACGTCTTAAAGCACCAAATCTACATCCAAGGGATGTATGCTTCGTAGAGTCGTATCTCTTAGATGACATATCAATCACAAAATAATGTATTTATAGAGCGACTGTCATTAGCATTTCCCTGAATTTTCATAGAATCTGATCGCTATATTTAGCTGGTTGGGTAAATAACGTTTAATGCATCTTATGGAGATCTGCTACATTTAAATTTATAGAGCACATTTAAGACTTAAGATATATTTTTCTTTAAAAAATTATCTACCTATGGAAGGAAAATATAGAGAGTTTTTCTCTTTCCAGGGTAATAATGGGTCGTTCATATTCAATATTTATTTTCGCTGCTAATTTTACATTTACCCTTGAGGAAGCTTTATCTAATCTGTTCCCTAAATGGATGTTGCGTGATGAGAGCTTTATTTTAACAAATGTATATCATTATTTTGTGCCGTTAAGCTCCAGCACGTGGGAGTAAGACCGGAATGTAGATTTAGGATAGGACTGACTTCAATTTGTCCCTACATGGAAAGCGTACTCCGGTCCCATTTACAAACTCGGGCATGCATAATTAATAACTGCGAGAGATAAAGACTTATTTATATATCTGCAGGATGTGTTGTCTAAGTCTCTCTTGAAATTTGAGTCTTGCGATACGTTTATGCCTCGAGCGTAAATTAACAACACCTTTCGCTGAGGGCGTTTGGCTACTTGTAATTGTCGAGAGGGTGTCTTTAATCAACAAAAAATATCTGCCGAGCGTCTAGCGAGAGCAATCTCATGTCAGCGCATTTTAATCTCTCGTACAGTTCGCGTGCGACCAAAGGCTTTTTGTTCCCAAGAAATTGATGCAAGTCGTCGCAGTCTCATAATGAATTAGGATCGAGATAATTACTCGATTAATACTCCCGCGCGTTGCATCTCAATCTTCGTGTCTTGTACTTATAAATATGCCGCTGATGAGGAATAAGATGTCAGCGATGTCGACTCGAAGGAGAATTTCTTAATTCAGGCTGAGGATTTATTTTTGGACCCTAGATGTCCTTTCCTTCGCATGGAAACTTAAAGGGAGATTTTCATTTTGTTTATTTTTTTTCAAATTATTCTAAACAATCAAAATTCATGGATTAATTAGAAATTAATTTTTATTCAGAAATAGTATTGGAGAAGAAAACAGTTGAAAAGGTGCACAGGTTCTAGAAGAATTTTTAGGAAGAAGACGTCCCTGTCAATTTTTTTTATTATTTTTGGTTAATTAGGAAGCAATATTCAAAATAGGCGTTTCGAATATGTATACAGTAGATTTTAATTTTACTCACTTATTAAAAGTATTATCATTTCACCCTGACAATAATTACTTCACATACTGCAGAAAAATATGTTCTATACTAATCATTGCATTGAACAATTATCATTGCTCTATGCTACTAATTTCCGGACAATGCATACGCAATGAGCGTATTAAGGCAACTTAAAATCTCATCAATTAAAATCCAAGTTATTTTCTGTAATCACCCGGCGTGATGTCCGGGTTTTCTTTACCGGCTTCTCATCTAAAATATCTATTAAGAATATATATTGATCGAAAACAATAAAAGGTAACTTTGACAAGCGTGTTGATTCGTGTTTCTTCTCAAAACCTCAAACCTCAAAAGAGCGTCATGGATTTTTGAAAAGTTTGTTTACTTATTGGCATCTCAAGCGTTGCAAAAATTTACTTCAATTTCCTCTTCAGAAAGCATCACAGAATAACGCGATATAAGTTAGCGAGTGTCCATCGATGTCCATTTTTACAATCTCCCTCGCTTTAGGCAAAATATTTCCAAAATAAGGGTCAGCAATTTTCTTGTACAAGGTATGCAAATATTCAAACTTATTCGTGGAATTCGACCAGTAAGAAGGATAAGAATAGGTTTATAATATGATATTATACTAAACCCGATGGGTTACGTCATGAGGGTTCAGCACCGGCTAGAAGTTGAAGAATTTCGCGAAAAATCGAATACCGGCGTTCATAGAGAAATTTGGTCAACTTTTACCCCTTGTATCATTTTAATGAGCTGGAAAAAAGTAAATGACTTACACAGTTGTATGCAGAATTTATTCAAGGATAACTATGAAAATTTTAAAAGTACTTAGTCTTAGAAAAACTACTTTCTTGGCCAACTATTGGTATTTTTGGCCAACTTTTTCCGATTTTAGCTCAGTGCGCAGCCTCAATTTCGCCCCAAACAAAGACGTGTATGCTAAGATTCTTAAGTGAATAAGAAACTTTCATGATTAGAAAAGACACATCTATCTCTAAAATATAAGAACTCTGATTTCCACAAAAATATTTTAATCCACGACCAGTTTGGGCTGATTTGGCAGTTTGATCGTTAGTTAAATAGTATAGAATTGCAAGTATTTCTGATGATGGCATATAGCCGAAACCGTCCGTGAATTGAAATATGTTTTGTGTAAATTACAAAAATTTTCTTCAATTCTTTTTATTTTGAGAGAATTTAATGCTTGGCAAAAATAGGTGGTTCATATCACCAGTCTTCATTCACTTATTTTTCAAATATTTCAATTGTTACTAGTAGCTAATGTAGCATGAGGTTTTTGAGTATTTCAATGCACGCTAGTTGTTTTTGGCACGCCAGAAGAAATATTACTCTTCTGAATGTGAAGGTAAATTTCCACCATATATTTCCTCGAAAATGGTTTTCCAAACAAATTAAACTACCAATATTTTTATTAAAATGTTATCGGAAAACGTGCTCAAAAGCGGACTAATTTTAGGTTTCCTTTATCTTCCTCTGCGCTGCATCGATAGGCAGAATTATATTCCCCGCGCAATTATCACGGGAACCTTTCCTCTTTTACCTCTAATTTTCGTTTGGCCGCATTTCATTTTCGGAGGAAATACTGGAAAGGAAATGCTCGGCCAACGCGTCACGATATCGAGACGACTTTCATATTTCAAAGTACTCCGCGCATTAACGCCGCTGCGGTCACAATGCACCCACCGTCTTTTGTTTTCCTAAGGCGTAGGGAATACGCTTAATCCGATAAAAGAGGGGCACATAACTGCGTAACTTATACTCGGTGGCGCCGCCCTCGACGGCAGACTAAATCAACCGTCCTTGCACTTTCCGAGATACGGAAGAACTCGAGATAGGGAAATAGTTGAATAAATCCCCGCGCTGCACTACCGTAATTTGTGTACACTGCAGGACGTTCCCCAAAAATAATGTCCTGATAGGAATCTCGCGCCGTGTTTTTCCCCAGAAGAGAGACAAGAAACGGAGAGTAAAAAACGCGCTTTCTTCCGAAGGCTATGATTTATGAGGCTGTGGTGAAATTATAAAAAAGGCGCTGAAAAATCAATAGGAGTCGGGGCGGCCGCAACCTGGTTGTTTGGGGTCATTAGTAGAGCTCGCGGAATGTGAAAAAATGGGAGGGAAAAACAAAAAGGTATAATAAAGGCGAGGAAAAGGGAGCGGAAAAGATAAAAGCAGAGAATTGGGGAAGGCAAAGGAGAGTACGGCTGACCACTGCGTCAATCCACTGAAATATGGAGAGAAAAACGTAAGAACGAATTGTTATGAATATTCTTTAATACGAATCTCAAAGATCACAGGAAGGTGGAGTTAAGTGAGTTTAAAGGATAATTCTCACATTTAGCCATCCATAGAGCCTTATTACTTGAACAATATAAATTTCCGCATACAATTAAACATAACCTATGTTACGTAAAATGAAATATGAAAGGAGTCAACTGCGAAAGTTAGTGACATTGTCCTCTAAATTAACAACAAGTCTATAAACAAAAAATAGCACCAGTAAATATTTCAGATTTTACAGTAGCGTAACGGCTATCATAAAATCCCTCAAGTGAAATCATCTCTGTATTGGTTAGCTGACAATAGATTTTATAAAAAATCATCGGTTACGAACTTTCTGACGAAGCGATTCGCAAATTAATTCCAGTGAACGAGAGCGGACTCTGAGAAGCATCGACGAGGAGTTACAAGGAATTAATCCTTGAAACGGATACATTTGGTCATTCATTCCGCAGAGCATTAAAGAAATTGTTAGGGTGTATTTGCTAAGAATGTTGCTCATAATACATCCCCTGGATGGCTTATTCGTGGGATGTATGATTGATCCTTCTTTTGCAACTGCATCAATACCCTGCAAGCCTCCTTTCGGTGTGTGGCAGGGAGTGTAAACACCAAACGTTTAAGCTACTTCTTCAGCTTGTTATTGCGTAGCGTTCGCGGAAAGATGAGTCCTTAAAGCGACTTGTTATATTATCTATTTATATTGTTTTAGGCTCATTGTCGGATCGGTCGAAGAATGCAGGGGTCGTATAATACCGATTAAGTCTTTTTTCAAATGTGGTTTCTTCGAATTTACCAAGCAATCGGAACGTAGCTTCTAGTCTCTTTTCTTTCAAGGATTTCCAATCTCAATTTCTTAACTTGACTGATTCCCTTGCGCTGCTCTTTATTCAGCTCCCATGTACACGTTTCATCTGCCGGATCCAACATACTTGCCGTATATTTTAGATAGAGCCTAACCAAGGTGATATAACATCGCTCTCTAACTTTTTCACCGCATCTTCTGACAATGCGCTTTTTAAAGCTGAGATTTTTAATTGCTTTACCACAGATTTTTTCGGAAGCGTGTATTTCAGTTTAATACTTGTGTCAATGTATAAGAAATTTAATGCTATATAATACTAAGTACGTATGAATACAATTGGATATTGATGATTGTATACACAGCTGAAAATAGTTGGATTTGATATTAACTCACTCAGAAGTGTGACATGTTATGAATACGAAAGGGAATACATTAGCAGTAAGCTGAAGATTCAGAACTCCTCATGTAAATTAATGAATAATATCTTAAAATCGTTTTAAAAATATATTCCTTTCTAATTACTGCGTACTGTTAATATAGAGTTTTTCGCAATATTACAGGTATATTATTGTTGGTTATTTAATTAATTATTAAAATCCAAGATATTTCATTGACTAAACTGCTGTCTACTATAGGTACCTAAAAATTTCCAATTTTTTTATTTCTAGATGAATTCACTACCTTCGAAATTACGCGAAGAATTATAACTTTGACAGATATTTGGAAATTAGACGTACTTAAATACCTTACAAGTCATTATCTACGTCATGTCCTTGAGTAAATAAAAATGCATTGGTAAACGATTTTCGCCATCATTTGCCATTGATCGTGGATTGGAAATATTTGGTTTTAAATCAGTTTGCTCTCGATAGCTTCAAGGTTTGGAAACAGTTACCTTTCCTCAATAATCTATGGTTTTTTCGCGCATTGATTTCATTTCTTCGCGAATTACTTGATAACATAGAATCAAGGCTTTCGTAAAGTTAAATAAAAGATTTTCCCCAAAGAAGCATTATTCTCACGAATACATTAATAACCGTAATTTGGTTGAAGCGTGTTAATTTTTGCCTGCACCAATTCGCTGCGTGATCCAGAGAGAGGAAGAATAAATTATTCAGCTTCCAATCGTGTCATTTTCGGAGGCTGCGACAGTGAACTACAAGTGTAAAAAATATGTTTTAGTAATAATTTATTTATGGTAGAAAATTAGATGAAAATGAAGAAGTTGGAAGGAGTTAGGATAAAATATATAACCTCTGAAAGGAGCCGTGAATAAAACAGTTTTAACAAGTTTAACCGATTTTAAAGAAATTTTAACCAGTAAACATAAAGATAACTCTGAAAAGAATTGGATGAAACCAATATCAAGAAGCTTTACGAATAATTGTTTGGAAAGGAAGGGTACGATTTGGATAAGTCATAGTATGAGCTGAGATTGAAGGATTAATATGAAGTTTGAAGGAAAATAAGCATAACTTGGGTAGGAGAAAGCAATTGATATTGAATCAGAGAATGAATTTAGGGAAGAAAAAGTTCGACGCTGTCCGTGTCTCCCTTATGCACCCGCTCGGCGAGTGGATCATCTGGCTACGTCTCAATTTTATCTTCCTGTTTGTTCTTCAACATCAAGCATTTGTTTCATATGAATCCTTTGCTTAGATAAGATAAATAGTGATTCGAGACTAGAGATGGGTATATATAAAATTAATATCCCAATAAAGCTTAGAATCATGGATCTGTCAAAAACTGGATACTGTTTGTGATGCTGATTATGACCAGTAAATTAGTGATTAATTTGCCATGTATAGGGTTTGAGCCCATACATTTTTTCAAATAAATTGAGAAAGACAGAGTCAAGCATGACTTATAATAGTGGATTTACTAATATGACAGAGCTACTAATGAATAGTATGATATAATGGAAATATTGAATAATTAGAAATTTAGCTATAAAAGCTAAGGATTTGAGAGATGAAAAATTTTAGTCAGCCTTTTTCTATGAAAAATTTTGAATTTTTTAAGAGTGATTAACGATATTGTTGCTGTTGACACATATACAAGCTAAGGATTCTAATGATTATAAATTTTAATCAGCCATATGATATGAAATATTGCGAATTTTATTAGCTTAACTAATGTTTTCACAGTTACAGCACGTGTCAAATTGAAAACCCTAATCTCAAATACACGGCTGTACATTTCTTTCTCTATCTGGAGTAGCCTTAAATATCGTAGTGAAAACGTTCCAAGGGTGAGCGAACATTAATTCTAAGGCTAATCTAAAGACTATATTTCTCATTTAGATCTATGAAGATATTCATCCTTTCGGAATCCAAAGCATTAGGAGCCTACGTTGATTAATATCCTTTAAACCACACATTGCTGACCTACATCTCCAGATATAAATATTTTCCCACCCATCCAAACCGATTTAATTAAGCAAATTATCACTGATAGCCATATTCAGGGCCGGATAATCACGGCGGATGATAAATAACGACGTATAATCTCACCAGATGTTAGATAAAATCAATCTCCTAACTCAAAATCCCATTCGTATTCCACTCAGATTAAAATCAAGCCTTTTTCTTTTTCTCGCGATAATTACCACCGTTTTAAATTCTGAGGCGCGCACTTTTGCACGGCGGGCGGTGAAATAAACCCCTAACGAATTTTCAGAATTTCTCGAATAGCTTTTTGTCCGACTCAATCACAAAGCTTGACAAATACGACGGTTTATTTTTTTATCGCTGGTCATTCATTAACATAAACAGGGCATGTGGACGACTCCATGTTTGCGAAGGGACTCAAGAGCAGATTGCGGTCGTTAAGGGGCAAAAAGGGGCAGTTAATATCCCTTTGAAAAAAGGGAAAAGTGAAAAAGGAGAAATGGGAATGGTAGGTGCACGAAAACAGGACTCGTCGATTCACTGTGGTTCTGTCTTTAAACGTAGGGTCGTAAGCGAATTGAAAAACGGTGAAAATCCACTGAGACTGTACCTAAACGATATGTTCTTGCATTAGAAATACCCCGATTAGTATGGATAAGGGCTTTTCAACCTTACTCACCTGGAAGTGATAGGAGAATTTTATTGATACCGCACAGACCACTAAATGCCACTTCAATTAACTTACTCTTTTTATATATATGCAGTTTTATATCGTTATTTTTCATGCATATTGATTATAAATATAAAATCACACGGATCATACTTTTTGGTAGGTTCATGTGCCTTGATATTCCTTTTTCAATGCCCTTTCTGTCGGATTTTTGTAACTTCCTCATTCCTTTATGTCTTCTTACATCTTTTGACTTTGTTTTCCACTCTGCCTTATCCTTTGAATTCTGCTTATGTTGGTTTCTCGGAAATCACTTCAGATTTTTCGGACCACTCCAATTCCTCTGCCTTTGCTTAATTACGCTAATTAAAAACCTCTACTTCCCAACCATCTTTAGCCCATTCATCTTTATTTTTCAACCAACCCAACTTTTTTTTTCCATTCTACGCCACGTTCACTTCATGAAGGTCTTCAATATTTTGATATACTACTCTCTTATAGTCCTCCTTTCACAATCATGCGTGGTTCACGTTTCACATCCATGCAGCAAAGAATTCGTACCAAGGAATTTACGATTTCTGATTCCCTGACCATAGTGTTCCGTCATTCGTTCCATTTGCTCGACGAAAGCTTCATTGGCTAGTGGTTTTCTTTTTGAACCTCATCTGTGCACTTTCCATCGGTGGAAATATCTCTACCTGTGTAAGAGAACAGTTATATTCATTCTAGTTCTTTACTACCCATCCTGACCACTAACATAGCTTTCTTTACTTTGGTAAATTTCATTAATTAAGTTTTTTACGTTTACTTTCATCGATAACGCTTTTGCTTTACGATTTAGCGAAAACAGAATGTAAGACAGGTAAAATAGGTTACCGAATCAAGCAGACTAAATATAGCAAGGGTCCAACGTCAAATACCTTATTGGGTTGTTTACGGAAACCTTAAATAGTAGATCACAATAACTTCTCCACTTCTATCGGCATAAGGAGAATATCAGGCGGAGACGAATCGACTGAATCTTCGGCAGCAAACGATTGGAGAATAACAAAGCGACTATCAGTGGAGACATGATTCGTGGCATCGCGTGAGTCAAATGTTTCGACCCAATACGCCCACATGCGTGAACTGCAGGCGTTAAGATGGAGAAAGCTCGCACGGTATTATGGGAAACGGGGAAAAGTTAATGCGGAGCATATATGACTTATGAGAAATGCGACCATTAAATGAGATGGGGAAGCCTATAAATGATCTGAGAAAAAGAGAAACTGACCCCAGATTCGTCACTTTCTAGTACTGCGGTTGGTGAGAAGAAACCTTATGTATCGGGTGGTTTTCTCATCTATTTTTCATGCGTGTTGGACACAATACTCACAAGATTTGATTTTTCGTAAGATGCTCCCCATAGAACAGTTACTTTCCCCTCGAAATAATGGACCATCAATCTCGGAAATTCGTTCGTTTTCAATAATTCTCGATACATTGATATCAATGATTCATTTCCATTCGTATTTTGAAAAAATGTCATGCTTATTAACATGACCAAAATGCTATTTTTTTTGGAGAGAATCATGCATCTTTATGTTGTACATAGAAGCCACAGTGATAAAAATGTTAGATACGTGATAATAATTGTAATCCCTGTGTTTATTAAACTGAAGTCCGGAAAGATGAGTAAGACGTACAGGGAGGACAATTCGATCAATACCCTCTTATCATTATTCAAAGAAGGTTGTAAATAAATCCAGAATCAATAAAATATAGCTTATATAAATGTTAGAATAGCTACGTTTTTCAGATAAATTCTAGCTCTGATATGCATATTTGAGGAGGTTCATTCATCGACAATAATTTGACCTAAATCATCTTTCTTATATTTTAGAATAATTTCATTCCCTTCGCGTAACCGATTCAATTCAAACCAGATACAGTCGTTTATGGCAAAGAGGATTTAATATGATATATCTGTAAATGGCGCGAATTTACCTCAGCTGTCGACATTTTTTTAACAACTGCTACTACTACTCTAAGTCATATATGAGAATAATACTCTGTCCAAAGCATGAAGGGATCGGTATGTGGAAAAACACTCTCCCTGAAGAATATTTTCTGAAAATCTTCCCTTTTGAGTGAGTGCGTTTCGTGCCTCTTGTGTGAGGGGGCGATCGGTGCCTTAATCGAGTGCTTTTGTGAGGAAGAATGACGCAACAATGGAGATGAGAGTGAAAAGAGATTTCATTTCCCGAAATCGAGCTGAGATGGACTTCAAAAGCGATACTTCAATCATAACCGAAATACTGAAAAAAAGCTTGGTGCACATTATGCCGCATATAATTTTAAGAAGTTTTACATCATCACGCTGTTACTTTGTTTGCGTTACATTGAAGTAATGTTTTCCCTTTCAATTCTCCTTAAACTTCAAGGATATCGTGAAGATACAATTTACTGAGATATGAGATATATATGAAATAATCCGTAACATAAATACTGAAACTGTGATATTCTTACCCAACAAAATACTTCTATCGTTGTCATGCACTTCTATGTCTTTACTTGTAATATGCTATACATTATTTTAGATCGTTTTAAGTATTTACATCCCGACGTCTCTGTCCTTGCGACTGTATTCTTGCTTCGAACGTCAAACCTTTCTAAATTCATCAAATGATCCATTTATTGACTCTTTTATCCAAGAACATGTTAATGGCCTTAGTTTTGATTTTTCTTCGATTTTCAAGAATTTAAATAATATAATTAATATAATTTTAGCATCATACAAAATGCTAAATATCCCATTTATATATATTTGTACATATCATAAATGAATACCAACCAATGAAACCCCTTTTCAATGACTTTCAATATCATTTCTTAGACTACACGTGACCCTAACTCAGGTACAAATGCCGCTTACACTTGTTTGGGAGAGAAAACACAGCGCTCCCTTTTTCTTGCTCGTTTTCGCAGAATACCCAAAAAATTTCTGCTCCATCTATGAGTAACTATTTACTCTATACAACCATTACAGAAGATGGCCAACTGAATTTCCAAATAAGGAAAAAAACTGTTGAAATATGCTAGCATCAATAGTAGTGTATTCGACTCGTTCAAATTTACGCAAACTAATGACGCACAGAAATTTAAAATCGTTTCGCGGCACGTTCAAAGTTTCGGATCAGCGTAGATTAAACATGAATACGTTAAATCAAGTAGCGCACGAATTGATTTTCTAATTATTTTTGCATCGACTTCACCGTCTAATTATTTGCGGCACAGTTTGTATCTCTCGTGACACACTGCTCTACCATGGCACTGTTTAGGATGGTTATGCCACGAGAACAACCAAATGCATTAAGTAGCAAAATAACATTGAGCCCATGTTTACCAGAGATCGTAGAATTTATTCTTTACTTCGAAACAAACATTCTCCCCACTTCCTTCGACAATATTCACTTCGTAAAAGATTATTAACAGGCAGACGTAGTTTTCTGCACCGTAGAGCTACTATATTTCCTCTCAGGATATCATCACTGTTGGGATTCGCAGGCATAGACTAAAAAGCGATTAGATTTTAGAATTCCATTTCCATCACAATTCCATTTCCATCTGAGTAAAGTGATATATAATTTTTCCTATCAGATAAACTCATTATCTTTACAAGATCTTCAGTAAAAGATTCGATCGAAGATCTTCAATCTTAAATATGTTTCGTGTTCAGCCTATATTTACTGCACTTCCTTATCGCGGAGATTGCATTTATATTCTGCTGACGGATTTCCGTTTGCAGTCGTGGATAAAATAAATGTATTTATTGCTCTTCTCCCCCAAAGAGAAACTTATTACATTTTACGAGGTCTCCCCTCCCTTTCTGTGCTTCTAATTCAAAGGAAATCGATCAAGAAATACATTCCATATGGTTATCGTTGCCGTGAATTCATCACAGTTTCCGCTGCAATGAGAACCGTAAAAGTGTATTTCGAGGCATTCTTCCCACGAGGAATAGCAATGACTCCGCAATTACTTCGAAATTTACTGGTTTCGAAGCGGTAATCTTCAACGAGTCATTTACAGAGCTATATATTCTCCATTATTTCCAAGTCGACTCGAACTAATTTCTTCCCCTTGTTACAGAAAGCACGCAATTTCGGATACCGCCCTCGCTCTATGAACGTGAGTTTTTGGAAACTGTTATTGCAGGAATCGGGATCATCGAACGAGGAAATAAATGAGTAAATCACTGAGGTGTTTCAATGAGAATTTCGATTATGTAATTCACCTGAGTAATGTTTTGTAACATAGAGTTAGAGAAGTTTGAGATATTAATTTTTTTCACCGGAAATAGCTCATTACACCATTGTAGCTGGGAAATTGAATATTTAGAAAAATTATGAACAAGATCCTTATACAATTTACATACGTACATACGGTTACGCTTATATACAAATGCAAAAGTTAATTCTATACAGCGTATTTAGTATAGTTTGTAGCTTCTAATTTTGAATCGGATGAGGTCAAGATAGAAGGATGCCGTCCAGGAAGAAAACTACTTTGTATTTTTCACAGAATATGACTATTACGAGTAATTCCGTCAAGATTTTAGACACTCCCAACTAACATTTTATCATTTACTCGTATCATTAGACACATAAAATCGTATCCGGTTTTATTTTTCCCGAAGACGCCTTAAAGTTAGGCGGAACTAATCGCATCTACTCGCTCATTCAAGACTTAAAGTTTAACTTTAGTGAACTAATAAAATTATACGAATAACCAGTTAACCAGTTGCGCAGTCGGAGTATTACTCTAAAAGTAAGGTTGCAAATTCAGGTTGAATTTCACATTATAAGTCTGGTTATTGTGGGAATTATTCACTGAAATGAAAGCTTCCGCTCCTTCTTCCACAAATTCATTTAAAAAATATATATTGATGTTTAATTTTCGTCGATTGATCTCCATCGTTATTCGTCGAAACCTATCTTGCCTATTCAAATAATAAATTTTATACAAAAAATCCGTTTCCCAAAATCGAGTTCTTTGGAAGCTCCTTTAATTATAATCTAATTGATGATTCAGAGATTCAGTCATTATAATTGAAAATATTTGAGTTTATCTAAGTCAGCATGGAGTGGCTTATCAGGGAGTATAAAATTTAATAACAGAAGCGATAAAATATTTACAAATACTTATAAACAATTTACCCCGTTGTATAATGGGGAAAATAGTCGTATGTAAAACTTTTACTTACAAAATTACAGCCACAATTGGAATTTGCGTGATAATTACAAACTAATTAGAAAAACTGTTTTCTTCCGCACCAATTAGTAGTCCAAGAAATATGAATATTCAAGAAGGTACATTTCGAATATATATCATCCTTTATTCAATTAAAAATTAATATCAAGTTATCAAGAAAGGAATGGAATAGCATGAGATCCAATATTTTTAAAATTCATTCATAAAATGTAGGTTATCGGATAGGTTATTAAAATATTAGAACCATAACAATATATTTCTTTTCCCATAGTGATTTTAATATGGGTAGCTTATGAAAAAGTGAAAACACCAATAAAAATACTAAATTATATAAGAAATAGATCGAGTATAATACCACAAAAATCGCACGAGTAACCGATTTTTATGTTGCAACGCCATCGTATTGTTTATGCTTGTGATATCCTTTTCTTTTTTATTAAAGTACTTTTTTAGAGAGGGATTACCACCATATACATGTAATTCATTTTAACCCATCAACAGTATCGAAAAATATATTGTTTAGGCACCCCTACAAATAGTATTTTAAAACTGTATTCAAATCTATAATTTTATATTCACTCCCATTTAAAGCGTGAATTATAGAAGCTGTAAATTATAAGACAAAATCGAACAAATTACAAAGTCTTGCGGATTTGAAGTGCTATACATGCACACACTCGGGTTCCCCTTTCCGCTCTTCTCAACGGGCACTTCCTTCGCGTAATTTACGATACAAAACACACACGAGCGAAAGAATCTCGAGAGAGAGGGAATGAGTAATGTCCAAAAAATAAGTTAAATGATTTGATGAGGAGGAAGTGGGACTGGTGGCGTGAGAGAGTGTGTTTTCAATATATTCCCGCCACGGAGAGAGCACGCAATTCGGTCATAATGCGGCCGGTAGTTTTCCACAGGGAAAAAATAACACGCCTCCGAGATTGTTTGGTCCTGAAAAGAGAGTAAGGAATAGAATAGGCGGTAATAGGAAGATATGGGAAAGAGATTAACTTCCTCGGGAATATGTGTTGGCTCTAGGAGGCCCTTATCCCACGGCTGGCGTTTTGATCGCCTAATGGTTTATATGTCTTCCGCTAGGGCGGTCTCAATTTCAGCGTATTCGCCGGTGGATTAGGGTCCGTATATCAACGCGAAAGTATGTCCTGATTATTCCACATGTCAGCAAGGGAATATGAATTTATTTCAAGGGCGACGGATGGAACCAAGAATATTGGTTGGGTGAATCGTTTCAGCGGATAGGAAATGACCTCTATGTTCTCCCACTAACTTTTACGATCAAATCGGAAATATCACGGTGTTTTTCCTCCGCATGGATTCCCCGGATTCATCGCTGATTGAGATTGCGTGAATCTAAATCATGAAACAGTATTACAATCCATGGATAATAAATATATGGACATTAATTCATTCCCGAGGGACAGTCAAGGTAAAACAACAAGTAATGTTTTTATTATTGTTCATGTTTAGTTTTGTTATTAAAAATATCCCAATGAAGCTCTTAAATTGTCCTTCATAGGTTTCAAGTGTGCAAAATTGTACTATGAAAAACGAATACCAGATAGCCAAGTAGGAAGCGCGTTCGATTTAGAAAAGGCAGTTCCGTGTTCAATTCCCTGTGGGATCCTACGCGCGAAATGACTTCAGCTGTCGAAGCAATTTGAATAATACTACAAAGATGTTTAACCATATTCATTAATTTTTCTTTATCATTTTAACATGATCATAATTTAGGAAAAGGTCAAAAAAGGTTGAAAAAATGTTTGCCCTATAACTTCACATACTTTTAGTAGCAAAACTTAATGCGATATAGCCTTTGTTCTTTGCGAATATTCTGTATATTTTTCTCTTACCTTTAATTTTTCTCGATCCGTACATCATTCTATTTTGCCCCATGGTTTCCACTTGCAGAAGGTAGATCGAAGAATGGATACATTCAATAGAAGGACAATAAAATTTAAACATAGAATTACAATTTACGAATTATTAGTTTTCTGTTGCTAGTAGAAGATAGAGAAGATTAGTTCAGGTCTATCTTTATGAAAGTCAGTCAAACTTGGGAAAATGTTTACCAGATAGCGAAACATATAATCAAATGTTTATCTTCTTTTACGGCTGACGAATTTCATCTTAATAACACGCGGAAAAAGAAATATACGTATGCTCTCTAAGTATAGAATCCATATCTATTTCCGCCTTCTCATTCGCCGTTGAGAATATCATTTTGAAGAGGCAGTCAGTCAGCAACCCACACTGTCAGTCGACGTCACCGTTTGACAGCAATCGAGCAAAGAGGATGATTTGAAAAATCTGGTTGGACGCTAAGCTCTTTTCCCGCTCGATAAGAAAACCATGAGAACCAGAAAAACAATTTCTGGAATTCCGCGTTCTTTTCACTTTAAGTTTCACCTCGATCAATGGATGATATCAATTTAATAGGGATAATGAATTGGCATCTGTATTTGCCAATCAGAATTTTATTTATGCATGTCTCTTATCAGAAATAACACAAGGGGATATACATTCATGAAATAGTGGTATAAATATCAAACATCAATTCAATTAAATACTTATTCATTGAATCAATATGTTAACATAAGTACATAAATTAGATTTTAAAATCACCCGCATATAAGGTTCTCATACTCACTAAATAAGGATTCTCTTATAATTGTTCGTTTTTAATGTTTGTTTCTCTTATATTTATGGAACACCACCAAGTTAAGGCTAGCACTACTCTTGAATCTAGGGAATCTATCGTCTTGAATTATCTGTGGGTTACGCTGGCAAAGAGACTTGCTAGTCTCAATCTCAGCTAACATTTAAAGTCGTAACTTAAACCAGGATTGTAGGATGAGATATACTATTCTTGCCTTCCTGAAGATGATAGCTTGGCTATTGAAATACATATTTGGTAATTTTCCCAGAGGTGTGGTATTAATATCGTTAATAGCACCTCCGCAGATGAACTAATTTCGCACAAAAATGTTGTCAACAGGATTCGAACTCGAGATCGCTTCACCGAGAGCGATCGCGTTACCATCTTGGCTTTCCAAGAGCCCCAAAGAAAGATTTTACGGACTTTTTTATTGTGATCTTATCTGACAGGGACTTAGCTATCTTCCTCGATCACAACGTAGGAAACCTTCATAACAGTTTGAGTACTGTGTATACCCGCGTATAATACACACTTTCAGCTATAATTCAGATTATGCAGTATGTATCTTATAGGAGGCTGTGAATTTTTCATGATGTTTATTATGGTAGATCAAGAATCTAGTCCCTAAAACCTTTTTGCGTCTTACACGAGGGTGTAATGTATTTAAAACTTCATTTCATTAGCAGCCGCATACAGCTTTCCTTCCTTAGATTAAAAATTTACGTGCGCCATTACCGTTCCGTGGAAATATATTCATCCTTCTCCGTAAAAAGAACTCTTGACGAATGCCGCCCATCGAGCTGTCGAAATCGGTTATTGAGTGACGTAGCGATCGGAAAATTGGTCCGAATGATCGAGACTGGGATACTCTGACGGTGGAAGTGGGCGGAAATGGAGTCGAATATACTCGGAAGGGCTAATTGCCACCGAAGCAGAGGCAGCTGACATCGTTGTCCCACTCAATTTTATTCCTGCCGTTAGGGAGTCCACCAATCAAACTCCCATACCATGATTTCGGGAAGGACCTTGTTTGGAAATCGCCACGGAATTTGCTTTTTTCCCGCAAGAAAAACACGCAGTTAGATCATCGAGATTGGTCACGTGATTGTAATTTCATCCTCGTTCTCTTCTTGAATCCCTTCCGAATTTTTCGCATCGCCGAATCATCGCAAATGTAGAATGTTTTATTTCTTTAAAAAGTTTTCATGTGGTGATGAAACGAACTTTGAACTACTGTGCCCTAGGTGTGTTTTACGGTGGTAAAAAAGGTACGAAGTACCACGAGTTCTTCATTATTACGGATACCTTTACATTGAAACGATAAAGATTATTCTTATACGATAGGATAAACAAAGAGTATGCAGTGATCAGATTTTTAAAATTTAAGAGCTCGGTACTTGCTCTGACTCTGACATTTTGGAAATTCAGAAGTTAACTTAAAGCCAAAAAAATGGGAGAGAAAATAAACGAATTCCAGTAAACAATTAAAATTTATTTATTTTTCTCATTTATCATGTAAGCGTTGTTACATCTTGTTAATTTATACTTACTATTTGTTAATGTATTCAATATAAATATCGAGTAATATTTTTTGGTTTCTTTCGATAAAAATATTATTAAACTGCGTTTTTTTAAACATTGTGAATGTATGTCTTTATTACTGTTAAGAAACTGGCTGTTCCAAGGCGCAATCGTTTATTTTTTAGTAACTTATCGTCGTCCAGTATAACGCATTTTAGTCTTATAAATCCACCCAAACTTCTCTTTCTTCCCAGTTTCTTCCCAAAAATCATGTTACTACTTACAACATTTTCTGTTTTTGTTTTTCTTTCCATTTCCATTATTGTCTTTAGGTCTTTATGATATAATATGCTTCCGATAAATCACAGGCTTTTACATTACACTCCAAATTAATTTTAGACAGAATATGTTAAGGTTCTACTAGGCTCTTCCTTTATTTCCTTCCTTTTGGGTTAGGCACTTGTTTATCGAGTAATTTTAGCGATCCCATCATTTCAGGAGGGTAGTAGGAAAGCAAATGAATTGTATGATTACAGTTCTAGGGTTAATTTTATGAGA
Source organism: Pachydiplax longipennis (assembly GCA_036926295.1). NCBI lineage: Eukaryota > Metazoa > Arthropoda > Insecta > Odonata > Libellulidae > Pachydiplax > Pachydiplax longipennis. Next base: position 1,219,370 of record JAVFKF010000030.1, on the reverse strand, counting down.
AATATCTTCGTGAAAAGGATGAAGTGTTTGCAAGTTTGAACTTTTTTGATTTATTTCAAGGGGATCTTTTGGCCAATAAATTACAGCATAGTTATCAGTTGATAATAGATTTGGCAAACTCTCACCACAATTTCTAATGTGACTTGTTTTCCTGTGCATCCCTCTATCTGAAGTACTGAGATCGTGCCGTCGGATGCGTTTGCTCTCGATTTCGTGATACGCTGCTGTCCATCCTCTTGTCTTAATTAATCTCGACGGGAGATGTTTAACTTTGATCAACTCGATGGGCACTGGTGATTAAAATTTGAGTGTGAGATCCTCTCGTAATCTTCTCGTTATCCGATGATTCATAATCATCTCCATTAATTGTAACAGGTGATCTCGACAGTTTTATTAACACACGGATTAATTCAGAATTGTTGAAATTGAAAACACTAGAAAGAGCGTGATGATTGACACCTTATATTTAATCTTTGACAAATATTGGTGCGACAGAATTTTACACATCTTCATATTTGATCTTTAGCCATCTAGATGACCAATAATCACCATAGATATTACATAAGAGAACCTTAGAGTTTATTGAATGTGTACAGTGGAATTTTTTAAGTTTATTTTCAATTAAGTATGAACTATGTAAATTGTTAATTTTTGGTATTAACAGAAAATAAATCGGTCTGATTGGGCGGAGAATACGTCTTAGGATTTCTTGAAGAAAGGAGGAATTCGGACTTTACCTAAACACAAATATTTCAAACGATAATGGCTAAGTAGGAATAAATGTTTCCATTACGATAAAATCCCACATTTTCTTTCATAAAACAACAGAAAGTCTTTAAACTTAATTAAATGCAATATGAAAGTTATATATGATGGTAAAAGAAACCAATTAGAGGCTGATTTATTTACCCCGATTCATAAGTTTTACAAATTTTGTTTCTCATTTATTTATCTCAATGAAGACGTAGGAATGTCTAGGAAATCAGGGCAATGATACTTATGATAATTCCAATTAATTACAAAAAGTGAGGGATGAACGCTTAATTGCATTTATTATGATTACACCTCCTTGCATACTATATGAAGTATTCTGATAATAGTGCTGCACTCACGATGATATTTCTCATTAATAGTGTTCTCGTTCACCGAGAAAAGTGATAGAAAAGTACCTCACTCCTTATCTTGCTAAGTAAGTTCTCTATCAATAGTTTTTGGAAGTTAATATTGGTGGGCTTAAGGATCAAAGCAATTTTGGGCTGATTATTTCACAAATAGACCACCAGGATGAGCAGCGTAGCTTTAATCTCTTTTTACAAAATTATATCCATTCGTCTTGTTTTATTGGTTTATTGAAGGAAATCCTTAATAAATTCATAAGATTAAAAGAGGAAGATGAACTATTCGAAGATCTTCAATACTGTTCATTGCCCGATAATCCATTATCATCAACAGGAATAGATCCGCTTTCAATTAACCAACCCCTGTGCCTACAAAGGAGCGAAGTTTAAATTATCCGTCCGAAGTTTTATCAGAGATTTATTTGAGATATTCCCACGAGTCAATCTGGCAAATGGGAAGCTATTTTCGCTTCTCAGACGTGCGTTTCCGGATGAGATATCGTCACAGTAACACGCGGAATACGACGCTATTTTATCATCTCAAGTGCATCGCCAATTACCTTGATTTTTAGTAATTACGGAGGATTAACTTTGCCATACATAAGCGAATCGTTTGAGAGATTGGTTTGAGACCTGCGAAGAGATTAAGCTCCACGGCAAAAATCGTTGGGCCGATTTCATGCAAATTTACATTCCGAAACGGAAAGAATTCGCTGAGATTCCTAACGGTTGATTGCCTAGATTTAATTGATAGAGCTTTGTATACTGTAAAATCTTTTGCTATCCCGTTGTAGGAAGGGTGAGATCCTTCAAAGAACTTGTAATTATAAAATCGGGAATTCGTTTCCAGTCACTCTTATTTAAATAACTTATAGGATGCTGAAGCCATCATTTTATAAGAAACAACGAGCTCATATTTCCAGCTCCTCTACGGCGATAATCATTTTATTTGCATTTTTCCCAAAATTCGTTATATTTTGTAATACATCATTGACCGAATATAATGACTACAAGCTGGATAACATAAATTATAGCTATGAATCAATCTGTAATTATTTCTGTCGAGTTTATAGAAGTCGCAAACGCTTTTGGGGAATTTTTTCTCACGTAAAATATGATGTAGATTTTGACAGAAGTTGGAATATTGGCATATCTCAAATAAGGAATCGTTAACCAAATTGTTATTTCACCATTTTATAATTTCACTCACCTAACCTCGTGTAATATTTTTACATATTTACAAAAATTGAAATAGACAATTTCTGGAAACAAATCACCACAACTGTCTTGATAGAGAAAAAACCTAGACACGGAAAAAACAGAAGAAATACCGTAATACCCCCGGTCTGTAAATTAAACCGCGGAAGAATTGAGAAAGAGAGGAAAAAGATTGAATTTAACATTATAAAAATTAAGGCTATAAACATTGTAAAGAGCAGGATATGAAAATAAGGGAACTTCGATTTCATATAAGTAAATGATAGAAAGAAAGGAACTGTATTCCCATCGCAAATATTTCATCATAAAATATGGAACTTATTCTTTTAGAACACTCTTATAGTGAAGAAAATATTTCTTACCCTGTAAAATTCATTCTCTTTCTCTTTATTCTTTTCGTTTACTTTCACCGGCGAGATCATAGTCATTTCGAAGCAATTAATCCTTAATATGCTTTGTGTTTGTGAGTTGGAGCCACTAGGATTGTTTATCCAAAGATATAAAGTAACGTATATTTTCGTATGGGGTGTTATTTCAGCCAAGAATATATCACCGGTATTACTTTGGAAAACATTTTATAGTTGAAATGAAGTATCAGTCATTTTACTGGCTCTAAATAAATACTTCGCATCCACTGTTTCATAGCACCGAAAATAATTTAATGCGAATAATTTGCGTTCTCTCTAGGATATTCCGAGAAATATGTAATGCCGTTAACTTTTGTTTATCCAAACTGAGACTTTGACGGTTATCTTTATGATAGGCAGTCTCTTGGTTTTTCGATTTTATTTTAATACATCCGCAACTTTCTAGGATATCATAGTTCTTGAATTGCGTCCCAAAAAGATCGGGTATTTTAATTTAATAAAATTTAATGTAAATTTTAATTTTCAGAGAGATAAGACAAGATGGAAGTTTATTCAGATATTAATAGTTCGTCTTATCTTTTTCTTGGTACTTTCGATGAAATGTCTGCAGTTATTTTCTATATTGTTACTGTGTGACAAACTTAAATATCTTCGAACACCGAGGGATTCTCCGCAATCGTCAATGCGGATTGGTTTTGGATGAACTACATTAATTGATACATTTAATGTGATTAATTAATTAAAAAGATATATCATCAACTTAAAATGAAACTGTTATTTAGTTTATGGAATCATAATGAAGACAGAATCTTCTATAAAAAGCAATAGATGTACGTTGATGATGTGACAATGGCAAAACAGCTTCAACTAATTGCAAAGAGGTCGCGTTAAATTTCCTCATCCTCCGCTGTCTAAGTGTATTCAATTTTTTCGTTGAAGGATGAGAGCCGTCACATCAATTCTGCCTGTTTCTCCAAGAAATTTACTTTCTCCCTTACATGAAATAGCGTAAATTGTAATTTCGAAGAAATTCAAGAAATGGTTCTCCACCAGAAGAACATGCTCGGGGCTATCAAAATTTGTTTATATTAATATTTAAGGAGAACGTATTAATTACTGAAGCAAGTAAGCCAAATTTAAATAACTCTTGGTTCTCTGGAACACTGAAATAGATACCCAACATTCATCTCTATTTTAATATTCATGTTCATCCTAAAAATCTAAAGTCAGTCTAAAATCAAGTCAATCTAAATCTCAGTCTAAAAATCTTGTTAAAAGTAATCCTCTTTAAAAAA